>CM066254.1:14447145-15022145 GCA_033675135.1 Frankliniella intonsa | reverse complement strand
GACAGGTGACAATATGGCTAGGGCACGACAGGTCAACCTTTTCTGGAATTTTTAAATTGCAAATGAAAGACAAGATTTAAAAAAAAAAGATGAGATATGATAGCCGGATGTAAGCTGTAACATACACTGTAAATAAAGTACAGCTTAATTTTAATAACACGCACTTCCGTTCCATGTCGGTGCGGTCAATGGCAGTACATACATTGAAGGTCTCTGAGGGACCGGGCCGGGCGGCGGTCTGACCTTTCCCTTCCTTCTATTTTTACAAAAGGTTAAAGTGCGCATCGGAGAAGAACGGAATCAATTCCTTATGCATGGCTGGCCCGGCCTGCGCCGCCCAGGCCCCGCGAGCGCACGCGCACGCAATGATAACATAAGAGAAATGGAACTGCCAGAGCCTCTCACGTATGGAGGCACTTCTAACGGCGAGCAGCGGGATGCCAATGCCGTACTCCACTGTACTGAGTCTTTGGGGAGGCACACGGCACCACTGGGCCGGGCCGGGCCGGGCAGGTCCACCCGCAATGTTGATTGCAGTTGGGCCACGCCACGGCCTTGTCCTATATGCCGGTATGTGCCAAACCCCCGAAGATGGCCCCGGCCGCGCGGCCACCCCGTTCCGCCCCGCACCGCCACCATGGGTCCGAGGCCCGGACCAGCCGCCTCGTGTGCTTCTGGCCTCCCCCATGCCGGCATGAAATATGCATGCAGAGTTAACGCGCTAGGTACAGCCGCCGCGAGACAAGTCCGCGCGCGCGCGCGCACACACACACTCTGCACCCCGCGGGGCCGGACGCGTTTGTGGCCGTCGCGACAAACTGCACGTGTGATGGCGAGTATTACAATATTTTACAACGATCCGCGGACTCCCGCCGGTGAGGTGAGCCGGCGCCTATTCTCCGGGTTTAAGCACAGCAAACATTTTACGCGCAAATACAGTGCTAGGGGCGCATCTTCTTTCTTTAAAATTGTTTTTAAAGGTAGCGTGTTGGTTTAGTGTTTCGGTAATAAGGCTAAAACGACACCAAAAAATCGCAAAGGCTTAAGAGGATAGAAGCTGGGACGTCCCAGCCCTGTACCGGGTGTTTCTTTGAATGCGTAACAGTGTTGCGGGATTGCATACTCTCCAGCGCTGTAGGGGCCATGGCGCCTTACGGGCGAATGGGGTAGGCAAACCCGCAACACTGTCGCGCATTCAAAGAAACACCGGGTACAGGTTGCGTCCCACAAACGCACACACACTCACACACACGAAGGAGGATATCGAACACCACACACATAGGTCATGGCCTCCTCCTCCTCAGCGGCGGTGATGCAGAGCATCAACAAACGCCACCGCGCCACGCTGGGGGCCACCGGAGGCGGGCCCCGCCCCGGCCGCGGCCCCGCCCCGCCGGGGGTGCGGGCGGCGAGGGCGCGAACACAAACAGGAGCCACATGGGGGAGAGGAGGAAGAGGGAGAGAGGGAGAGCAGCGCCCGCTTATCTGGCACCGGAAGCGTCGGGGGCTGGCACCACAGCGGCCCGGGCCGGAGGAGAGAGGGAGGGAGGGAGAGAGGGAGGACGGGAGGACGGGAGGACGGGAGGGAGAGAGAGAGAGGGATAAAGATGGCGGGACATTGTGCGTGGGAGGGCACCGATAGCGGCTTATCTCAGTCGACTCGTATAGGCAGGTGCGGAGCGGACTGTAGCGGCGGGCCGGGGCGGGGCGGGGCGGGGCGGGGCGGGGCGGGGCTGGGCCGCGGAGCGCTGCAGCTCGAGCGAGCGCCCCCTACCGGACGGACTGTGAGTTATGCGCCGAGCACTTATCATGAGCGCCGACATATCGAGAAGGGTGGGCGAGCCGAGCAGGTGTGTGCGAGAGACAGAGAGAGAGAGAGAGAGAGAGAGAGAGAGAGAGAGAGAGAGAGAGAGAGAGAGAGAGAGAGAGAGAGAGTAAACAACCCCGAGCAAGTGGCAAAGTCCTGCTGCCGCGGCGGCTGCAAGTCCGCCGAAGCCGGAACAAGAACAGTAGTATACGCTCAACTGGGGTGGGGAGGGGGCGGCGGGCGGCGGGTACAGCAGTGCAGTGTGTAATTTAATATTTGCGGCGGACTACACACAAACACCCACACCACCCGCAGGACTGCGTACACTCTAACAACCGCGCCGACATCGTAATTGCGGTTGCTATCCATCGCGCGCTGTAGAACTGTATTTTATTTTTCTTTTTTGGGGGGGAGGGGGTATGACGACAGACAGAGTACACGGGATGATGTAACTAAAGCAGAGCGCGCATGACTTTCGCATCCTTTATCTGCAGACTAATCTCGGGATGGCATTCCCTCCCCGACCCGCTCTGACACCATGCATCAATCCAGGCCGGCCCCGCCCCGCGCCGCCCCGCGCCCGCGGCCCCACTGGCATTCCATTCTGCCGAGGCCGCGGCGGGTGGAGGGGGAGGGAGAGCGGCGCCCCAAGAGACGGGGAGCCGTGAGGGACGCGGAGCAGGGGGGGGGGGAGGTATATAACAATCATTTCATCCCCCGCTGAGACCGGGCGGCCGGGCGGCGAGTGTGAGGAGAGTGGGGGGTTCTAATGCTGATTAAAATAACGAGCACATTGCAAAGAGGTTGGCCGGGAGCGCGGCGCGGCGCGGCGCCGTGCGGGGGGTGACACGGGCGTCATAGGGGTGGGGTGGGGGCGGCCGCGTGGGGTAGGGCTGGGCTGGGCTGGGCTAGGCGCCGCGGCGCGGCGGGCGGGGCGGGGCGGGGCGGGGCGGGGCGGGGCTGTCGGCGCGGCTGAGGCGAGATGCTCGCTGACACCGTTTAAAGCACTTTCTTGCTAAGCGGCTCGGCTGGCGCGACGGCCCAGCCTGCGGGGCTGCTTTGCTGTTGGAGAGGAGAGAGAGAACGGAGAGAAAAAACGCACCAAATCCAGACGGACGCAGTGAAAATGTATTTTTTTTTTACATAGAAAATTTCGCTACTCATTCCCGGCGCATACAAGCCGCACCGCACACGGCACGACTCCATGAATAGGAGGAGGAGTCAAGGCCTCAGCGACACGGGCCACGCCCTGTGGCGGGCTGGGGTCGGAGAGGGAGGGCGATGAACAGGTGAAATGAGGAGTGAAGCACGACGGTGAAAGGCAGTAGTGGAGGGCGCGCGCGAAATATACGACGAGAGAGAGAGAAAGAGAGGGAGAGAGAGGGGGAGAGGGAGGGAGAGAGAGGGGGGGGAAGGGAGAGACTCAACGCGAGACCACGCTCCCTTTCGAGCGCAGCAGCGCTTGCCTTCGTGCAGGCCCGGCCAGATGTTAGGCAGACAGCTATAGTCCCACAGTCTCACGAAATGCAGACTAGAGATTGTTCGATATTCCGATATCGTCTTACCATCTCTCTCCCTCTCTCTCTCTCTCTGTCTCTCCCTCTCCCTCTCCCTCTCTCTCTCTCTCTCTCTCTCTCTCTCTCTCTCCCTCTCTAATCATTTTAATCATTTAATGATTAAAAATTCAAATTCAAATTCAAATTCAAATTCTCTCTCTCTCTCTCTTTCAGGCACCTCGCTCTTTCAGGCACCTCGCTCTTTGAGGCAAATGCTTGCTCTCGCTGTCGCACGGACGGACCCGCAAGCGTTGCGTTGCACGCGTGTTTACAAGCTAATGTATGTGGTCCGCCGCGGCGATCACCGGCTACCCCGCCCCGCTCGCCGCGCCCCGCCCCGCCCCGCCCCGCCGCGCCCCGCCCCGCCCCACCCCGCCCCGCGTTCCATTGTCCGCCATGACAGAAATCGTGTCTGAACATATTCGCGGCCGCTCATTGTCCATTTTATTCCGCTCACACAGCGCAGCACTAAAACAATGCGGGCCACGTGGCGTTGTACTAGTGCTGAGTGTTATTTTAGCGTGAAAACTCTTTATGGCGAGAGAGAGAGAGAGAGGGAGGGAGAGAGAGAGAGAGGCGAGCGAACGTGTCCGCGTATCTTTGTGTCAGTGTGAGAATGTATTCAGAGGATGTTTATTCAGCTCACGGTAAGTGCCCCCCGCCCCCCACTCCCCTTCCCGTCCCTCTCGCCGTTGATACCTGCCAATCGTCAAGCGTCCCGCCGCGCGCGTGGGGGTAATTTTACTTCCGGCGCGGCCGGATATACCGAGTGGGGGACGGGGGGCGGGGGGCGTGGCGCAGAGGGACAGGATGTGGTGTACAGTAGACTCTTTACAGGTGGGCTTATTGAGCCTTACGTCCCTTGAGCCGTAGAGAAATACAATAACGACCACGAATAGGACGGGTCTCCCCATGACGAGCGGGGCAGGCTGACTGACGGTGGGTCGGACAACTTTCGGATCCCAAACCGGGAGCAGGGCGTCGATAACCGATAAGTCGAGGCGCGGCAGCGCGCGCGCGCGCGCGCTCACAGCGGACTCGCTCCAAGGCGTTGTACGCGGCGCGCAGCAACGGGTTGGAGAATTGGCGGCAAAGGGGTCGGTCGCTGGAGGGAATCAATGGGTTCGACACTTACTCCTGCCCACCGCCCCGCCCCGCCCCGCCCCGCCACGTTCCGCCACGCCCCGCCCCGCCCCGCCACGCGACCACACCCGGACAGCCAATAAAAGACGTGGCGGGTAGGGCGGGAGGGGACGGTGTGTGTGTGTGTGGGGGGGGGGGTGGAAGGGGGAGAGGGGTTGAAGGCGACCAACTGTCACCAACACTCAGGCAGTCTCTTGTGCGGCCGGCGTGCTTTCAAGAGACTGATTTCTGGGGCCCCGCCCCGCTTCGCCCCGCCCCGCCCCGCCCCGCCCCGCGTACGCACCACCAGACCGACTCGTGGGAGGAAGTTGAGTACAAAAGGGGGGCGAGGAGTGGCGTGGCGTGGCGTGGCGGCGCGTGGTGTCAGGCTTCAAGACTCGCCCGGCCCGGCCCGGCCCGGCCGCCGGTCAGGCAGGCCCATTCACGGTGCGGGCGGCGCGGCGGCGGCCGGGCCTTCTGGTGCAAGGTCCCCGCTCCCGGCGGCGGCTAGCTTCATGTGAGAGGAAAGCGAAGGCGACCGCCTCGGAGAGGGAAAGTGCACAGCCAGACAAAACTACACCACCCAAACTTTTTCCCCCATCATGTCAAAAGAAAAAAACAGGACAGGGAGGCCAGCACCTGCCAGACAGCGCGAAGAAGAAAGAAGTGTGAGGCCGGGCAGGGCGGGGCGGGGCGGGGCGGGGCGGGGCGGGGCGGGGCGGGGCGGGGCGGGGCGGGGCGGGGCGTTCGGAAGCAGCGGCTGCGAGATTTACGGCTTGATAATGAGCGGTGATGAACGGCGGCGCCTCACGGCAGTTATAATAGAGACGGCGGCGCCTCGCGGACAGGAAGAGAAAAAAAAATGGCGGGGCCGGGCCGGCTGAATATGCAGCAGCACATGTCATAGCGCCGCTACTGTGCGCTTATTGACGGGAACAGCGAAGCGCCCCGGCCAGCCGCCCCACCACCAGTCTCAAGGACGTGCGGCCGCCCCGCCCCGCCGCGCCCCACCCCACCCCGCCCCGCCCCGCCCCGGCTCCACATCTATTTCCCGGCTTACTCTCCGAGCCCCTGAGCCTATATTCTTGGAGCTGCTCCATCCAGGTCGGAAGCCCCGCGCCCGAGCCTTTTGCGGACGCCAGCAGCAGCGGATACGGAAGCAGAACCGGAAGCCGCTCCAGCCTGGCCCTTGAGCCGGCCCGGCCCGGCCCTTGAGCGCCGATGCGTGACGAAGCGTCGGTAAGCGCGCGGCGCGCGGGAGGGAAAGGGAAAGCGCAAGTGCGAAACACTTCCGGTTCCGGCCGAGCGAGTAGTCCCTTTCACTCAGGGCTGGGCGCGCCAGCCGATAAGCGGTCCACGCCGATGCAATACACGCGCCTAAGTGTGACAGCGTTGGGCACTTGCTGCAGACACGGGCAGAGCTCCCACTTGCAAGTTCGGCTTACACTATCCAGT
Source organism: Frankliniella intonsa (assembly GCA_033675135.1). Classification (NCBI taxonomy): domain Eukaryota; kingdom Metazoa; phylum Arthropoda; class Insecta; order Thysanoptera; family Thripidae; genus Frankliniella; species Frankliniella intonsa. The sequence goes on along the minus strand of CM066254.1, from coordinate 15,016,205 downwards.
CGCATTATTTCTTTCGGTCAAAGAACAACATTTTTCTCCCATCAGTTGCCTCCGCACAGCTCGCATTGAGCGGCGGTGCGGGGCGGCTCGGCCCCAGAAAGCCTTCCAGCGCCAAAGTATTCAACACATCACAACGTCACTGTGCGGGGGGCAGGGCTGGGCGGGGCGGGGCGGGGCGGGGCGGCGTTACGGTGCGAGTTACCGTCAGGACGTGAGCGGGATGGCTAAACTTGTCCCCGTCCATTGTGCCATTACCAGGTACGGCTACAACCGCCCTGCCCCGCCCCACCCCGCCCCACACACCCCTCCTTTTTACACCTCAGAGTCCGGCCCGGCTGGCGTCGCTGGCCTCGGCTTGGACGCCCCGCGCCGCGACGCCCTCCTTACCCCTTCCCCTTTGCACCTTGCAGCCTCCCCACACTCTTACTTCTTCCCCGCCCCCCGCCCGCCAGCCCCAAACTTTCGGGTGGGAATCCCTGCTACGGTGTCTGCCAAAGCGGCTCAAAACTTTGGCAAGTCGTTGTTGCTTTACCAGGGAGAGCAAAACAAAAGAAACAACACTTTTACAGTCCATCTAAGATACAGCGATGGTATTTTTGTCGGCGGCCGCGGCGCGCGCCTCGGTCGCTCACGCAGCACGGCCCGCCCACTTGTCCTAAAAGAAATACCTGCGCAAGACCCGCCCCGCCCCGCCCGCCAGGCGCGCCCTGCCTGCTGCCCTCCACGGCGCTCCCTCTGATCCTCGCCCCTAACCTGCCGAGGTGCTGAGCCCCCCCCCCCGGCTCGACTCGGCCCGTATCGCAGCGAGGCGCCTCAAGGTATTCGGGATTTGATTAAACGGGGAGGGTAGATCGTTCCGCCCCGCCCCACCCCGCCCCGCCCCGCCCGGCGGTGTGCATGGCCGCTGTAGCAAGCAGGCTGGTTGGAAAGCTGGCTCGGCTCGGCTCGGCGGTATTAAACACACAGCGAGGGGGTGGGGTACAGCCCCCGCCCCCGGGCCCCGAGGCAGAGCGCGCCAGCCCCGCCCCGCCCCGCCCCGCCCCGCCCCGCCCCGCCCCGCCCCCGGCGGTGGACAGCGGCGGCGGCGGCAGCCGGGCGCCTGCAGCATAGGCCGACCCGTTAAACACACGCGTATGCGGGTTGTCTACCCTCCGGCTGACAGGCGCTCGCCTCCCATTCTCCGTGTCCGTCCATACTGCCCCGTATCTAGTTTCCGTTTCCTAATTTCTCTTGCACATTTAGGCGACGCTGTTGGTGTGTGCGAAGAAACAACAGACGAATGCGAGAGAGGTTTCCGGTGTCGAGGTTTCCGCGAAAATAAAGAGGCAGTGAGCGGGCCGGGTGCAGACATCCTCGCCGAGCCGGGTCGAGCAGACACAGCGAAATGCGCGAATAACGAGGCGCTGCAACACGATTCCCGACAAAGGGCTTTTCGGGTTCGGGCCTGCAAGCCAGCGTGCCCCGCCCCGCCCCGCCCTGCCCCGCCATGCCACCACGAGGCGCCGGTTTGATGGACAAAACATACGTTTACATTTACGCGCGCTCCTCGCCAATCGGACAACAAAAAGCGTCTGACGGCGCTCGGCCCGGCGCCCGGCGCCCCACCACCGACAGCTCGAAAATACACACGAGAGAGAGGAAATCCCGCAATTCCGTATTCGCTAAATCGTGAAAACGACTTAAGAAAACGATACTCGAAAAACAAAGGTGCGACCTAATGCCTTTAAAAGGCGCTACTCTCTAGTGCCTTTAGAAAGGCGCGAGTGTGTCCAAAGGCACTAAAATATAGCACCTTTTGGTCAAATTAGTGCCTCTGTAGGGGTGCTGTTTGAATAATGCCTTGGTAAAGGCACTATTACGAGTAGCACCCCTAAAAGGGTGTTATGTCCTACCTTTGTTTTTCCAGTGTGGTGATTATTTGACAGTGTCTAGCCCTATTTTTTTTACCCAGCAGCACCTATGGTCTCTCGCATCAAAATTTTGTTTCGAAACCTCTGCGACGCGGATCGAACCGACGCGAGCTTCCTACAATTTCAGCGCATATATGCAGTGAGGAGATTATAACGCTATTACCGAGATATCCCAGAGTACGGGAAGGTAGGAGGAGAGGGGGGGTGGGGGTGGGGCGGGCGGCGAGAAAAAAAAAGTAGAGTAAAAATAAATAAGCACTTTCGCGTGCAGAAGTGTTGGGGTGATAAGTGGTCACTGCCATGTTCCGAATTGAAAATCGCTAACCCACTGGTACACAGCCCCGGCCCATGTCACACGACAGCGGCTGCGACACCGCCGGAGTAGCGTGTCATGGCGGGGCGGGGCGGGGCGGGGGGGGCGGGGCGTGGCGGGGCGGGACGGGGCGGGGCGGGACGGGGCGTCGGAGGGAAGGTCGAATGGGAGCACAAAATAATCGCACAGCGGCGCGCGTTTCGCGTTTTCGGAAAGTGGTTCAGAATCGGAAAGGCAGAGGCGGCGGGGAGAGAGAGGAGCGGGGAAAAAAAATTAGACAACGCTTTAGGCGGCAAGCAAACCACTAGAACGTTTCCCGAACTGCAAAAACACTGCAAAAAATACAACTCGTCCGGACGAGACACACAATTCACACCATGAAAGGTTCTCAGATCAAAAGGTTTGGCGTGGAATCGGGACGCCATTGGCGGTACATCGAGAGGTCAGGGACGGGGTGGGGGGGCGTACAAGGAAACTCGCGCCGAGCGAGGGGCGCAGAGCAGCGGCAGGCAGGCAGAGTGGCCCGCTCTCTTTTCCTCCGCTTTCATTATTTTCAGCAGCATTCGCCGGTCTCTTATCAGACACATGCAGCGCTCCGAACCACATGTACCCCAGGCTCTCTCGTGTGTGCGTGCGTAGCGGCCCGACAAGCGCACGTCGTGAGAGAGAGAGAGAGAGAGAGAGAGAGAGAGAGAGAGAGAGAGAGAGAGAGAGAGAGAGTAAACGGGCAGAAACCAAGTCACATGAAGATAACATTAATGTGCGAGCTCTCCGGCAGAGAGCGCTGCGCGCGGCGGGGCGCGATCGTTTCTTCGCGCGCGTAACGTTACGTCGTATAGCGACCCCACAAAACCGAGCGTGGAAATAGAACCGCGGGGAAACGTGTGCTTTACACCGACAACAGCTGCTTCTCGAGTGACGACGAACAGGGCGGCTCTCGCCCGTGCTACAGCGCCCCGCGCGGGCAGAGGCAGAGCAGAGGCCGGCCGCCCCGCCCCGCCCCGCCCCGCCCCGCCCACAACATTTCTTTACCGCCACTTAGGGCCGCAAAGGGGATGGGATGAGTCGCGCCGTAAACATTGTCACTTTGTGTAATTACGGCGCGCGGGTCCGAGCCGGGGCGGGGCGTGGTGGGGCGGGGCGGGGCGGGGCGTGGTGGGGCGGGGCGGGGCGGGGTTGGGCGGGGCGGGGCGTGGCGGGGCGGGGCGGGGTGGGGCGGGGCGAGGCGGGGCGGGGCGGGGCGTGGTGGGGCGGGGCGAGGCGTGGTGGGGCGGGGCGGGGCGTGGTGGGGCGGGGCGAGGCGTGGTGAGGCGGAGCGTGGCGGCCCTTAGCGTTGAGAAGCCTGACGGGCAGCGGAACCACCTGACTGAAGCTGACAAAGTCATTTCAACAAAAAGGTTAGACTAAGACGAAATAGACAACCATCGGTGGGCGAGGCCTGGGCGTCGGGAGCATGTAGGAGAGGGTATGAGGAAGAACAAACAGAGAGAGAGAGAGAGAGAGAGAGAGAGAGAGAGAGAGAGAGAGAGAGAGAGAGAGAGAGAGAGACAGAGAGCGAAGGGGAGAGAGAGAGATCGGGATCAGGTGTGGAAGGGGGTGAAGGATGAGACAAGGACGAAGCGTCAAAACGAAGGGTAGGGAAATGAGGAAGGGGTGGGCTGGGCAAGGATCGCGTGACAACAGAGTGTTTCGACCCCGACACATCCCCCCCCCCCCCCCCGGTGTGGGACGCGGTGAGGGGTGCGGAATGAGAAGCGGCAGGGCCCGGGGGCCGCCCCGCCCCGCCATGCCCCGCCCGCGCAAGAGGGACGGCGCCGTGCATTCATACCCCGCCCGCCCGCAGGTCGTACATGTCAGGCAGGAGGGCGGTCGTCATGTGGAGGTGCTATGCTATCGGCTGTATTTTAACCTTGAACTCAAAGCACTAGAACACAGCGGAAATACATCACAGCAAAAACAGTTTTTTTCTTCTTCCCGGTTTTTAGTCGCTATCAAGGGGTGCGAAAAGTCAACAAAAAAAAAAAGATCGTACATGCGGGATCAGCTGGCGTCTATCACCCGGGCGGCTGGTCGATGTGTTTGCAGACGTGGCGTGGCGGGGCGTGGCGGGGCGTGGCGGGGCGTGGCGGGGCGTGGCGGGGCGTGGCGGGGCGTGGCGGGTCACCGCTCGGCGCACCTGCGCCCCACTGCTTTATTTGTACTACCTGTCGAGCGAGTGCATCATGAACGCTCAGTACGAAGTGCGATGCATTTAGGCGCGCCGCGTTAATCGATGTGGCGTGCAACAGCCCGTCTGTCCGTCTGTCTGTTTGTATGTATGTATGTCCGTCTGTCTGTCGGCCTCGCGCACATGCGTCACAGTATGAAATAAAATCAAGTCTAATGAAGAACGCAAAGTACCTGCATGGCTGGGTTAGCTCCTCCCCGTCACCGCAGTGCAGCGCAGCCCAGCCCCACCCCTCGGCGCCACGCCCCGCCACGCCCCGCCACAGCGCGGGCCCTCGCTCCCTCATGTCACTTTGTGCCGTGTATGCACGAAACTGGCCTGCATGCGTACGATGAATTATAATCAAGGAAGGAGGACGGCGCTGTGCTGCGCTGTGCTGCGCTGTGCTGCGCTGTGCTGCGCTGTGCTGCGCTGTGCCTCGTTCCGCCTGCTCCGCCGCACGCGTCGCGGTGTGATAAAGTATACCAGAACATTACCTTCATATTAAGATCGCCGAGTTTCATATTACCAAACTATTTTTCATCATGAAGAGTGTCTGTGCTTCATAGCATACTGATCCTTAATATAATATCGTCTATAGTATGAATTCCTTTAGAGCAACGGCAGCGCGGAATAAGGCGAAATACCCGCTGCAACGGATTCACGCAGTGACCGAAACAAAAGGTACGGATGGCGGGTGCAGGTGTGTGTGTGTGTGTGTGTGTGTGTGTGTGTGAGAGAGAGAGAGAGAGAGAGAGAGAGAGAGAGAGTGAGAGAGAGAGAGAGAGAGAGGGGGGGGGGGAGGGGGGCGCTTATCGCCTTTCCGAGCGCCGCAGCCCCGCACCGCGCGCCCGGTCCGGTTCGGTCCCGCCCCGCCCCCGCCGCCCCGCCCCGTTCGCCCCGCCCCGCCCCGATAGGAACGTACTCTCTGGTGGGCTGCGCGTTGGTCAGCGTTTCCGACCCTTCGGATAGGTAACCGCCGGATTTCCCCTCTCCCCAACCCACCCCCGCTACACACACACACAGGGCTGAGCCCTCTGGCCGTGCTTAAAACACCTGGTGCAGCAACACATGCTCGCCGCTAATGTAAAAGCGCCTTGCTCTTCACAACATCGATCTTCCTTTGACTCTTATGGTGATAATGTAAACGAGATAAAAAAAAAAGTCCTTCAGTTTGCATATTGCCACTCAACATTTTACATTTACGTTGCGACATTAGATTTCATTTTTTTTCCCCCTAGTGTACTTGATTCAGCATTCAGTGCGCACTCATCGGTCTGTGCGCTGAGCTCGCACTCATGAGTTCAGAGTCGGCTGATGCGAAAATTATGCAAATGAAACAAATGTAAAAGGGAGAACAGAGATGAAGGTAAGGCGCGGGCCGAGTAACCTCGTGTGTACACAGGGGCTCATGTGCCGACCGCCCCGCCGCAGAGAAGAGCACGCTAAGCTTAAGGTTAAGCTTTCAGGAGGGGTCACACATTCGTTTGCTTTCTACAAAAAAAAAAAAAAAAAAAAAATGTGTTGCCTCTAAGCGTGTTTACTTCTTAGGACGCCGAGCGCGGTTTCCCAGGCGCCAGCTGAGCACTTTGGTTGAAACACTTACTGTACTCCTTTTTCGCTCCTGAAAATCACCACCTCCCTCCCTCCCTCCTAGCCCACCACCCACCACCTACCCGGCGAGCGGAAACAAAAGCAACAAAAACTGTCATAAATGTCGCCTCTAAGGCCGTTTTCATGACCTCGCTCAGGGAAAAGGAGAGCAAACTTGTTATTATTTTCATTTTATTCTTTTTTAGCCTTAGCATACCGGGCTAGATATATTATTATCATTCCTGGACCTAACTTGTTTCGCCTTTAAGCCCTGGCAGTGGGCCAAACTCTTTCCAGAGCTTGTCAAAGGAAAGTGACCAACGCTCCAGAGAGGTAACGGCAAACTCTATGCGATAAAGGAGAAAGATAACCAAACCCATAAAGAAAGGATGAGGCATCGTCTGCGGGGAAGTCCCGTGTACGCTGGGCTGGGCCGGGCGGGACACCCTCACCGCTCGGAGGCAATGCACTGCGGCAGAATATTATCTTTCATACATTGGTGCGGCTAAAGGCTAAACCGCTCGGGCGCCCCGCCCCGCCCCGCCCCCCGCCTCAGAATGGCATCGTTATTGTGGGAGGTAAGTTATAAGCGCACCGCGATATTACCACGCAAACGTGAGGCCCGGCTCGGCCCGGCCCGACCCAGGCGTCGCGCGGCCCTATATAGAGTGCGCCAGCGAGCCCCGGGTAAAGGGGTCGTTTATGAGAGGAAAGTAGAGTCGAGACTCGATTCCACCTTACGGGTTTGCAAGAGTACGGGCCGCATTTCCCCTCGCCACAATTTGAGAGCAGCAACAGAAACAATGAAACGTTTCTGTGCCAGCAGCGCTTACCTTTTAGAGCTCTGGAGTTGTCCAATTAGTCGATGCCTCCTCATGGCTCCGCCTGTAACATACAAAAAGTTATTAACCCTCTGGGTTCATCAAGTCTCTCGCACGGTATATATTTTTAACGGCGCCAACAACACCGCAGTCTGCGTTAATTACAGGTAGTTTGTTTCTCCGCGTGATGTATACATTCCCACCCCGTACACATACACACTTTTTATTTCATGCCTTTTTTTTAAAAACCAAGACATTTTATCCGCTTTATTGAAGTTGCTCGTCCGGAGCAGGGCTCGGCTGGGCCTGCCTGCCTGCCGCCCTAGACCCCCCGCCGCGCCGCTCCTCGACGGTCACCCTGACCCCGCCGGTCCACCCGGCGAGCCCGGGCGACAGGCCGTCCCGTCCGAGAGATCAAAGCGCACTATGGGAGGGATTCAAATTTCAGCGCTTTCACTCCTTGCTTTGACTTGTGCCGCCGCCCCGCCCCGCCCCGCCCCGCCCCGCCGCCTCAATGGGAAATAAAAAATGACTCTTCCGGTGTCATCAGCCGCCTTTCCCTACTGCGGGCGGGGGCGGCGCGCAGCAGCACCCGGCAGGCCAGCGCGGGCATTTCGAGCAGAACAGGGCTTTGGAGATCGAGTGAGTATGAACAAGATGTATAAAACGAGCATATATATTCGTCGTACCCTTCGCGCCTTCTCCTCTCGCTCCCTCTCTCTCCGTCTCCCTCAAACTCCTCTAACCAGCCAAAGCTTCAAACTTCATTTGTAAACTCGCGGGCCGGGCCGGGCCGGGCAGGGGATGGATGAGACCTATGTCAACCGCCATGATGAATGCTTTGTTGACTTGCCTAATGACTTGGGCATGCTCCTCCCGCACTCGAATTCGTCCACGCAATCCGGGTGTCGCCGGCCGGCGCCGGCGCGATCCCGACCCAGTGCCGAAGCACGCCACGAAGTACCTCATCCTGCCGCATCCTGCCCACAACGTTTCATTTAGAGTCCCGGCGGGCCCGGCCCGGCCCGGCAGTCTGCTCGGCCTAAAACGGACACGATCCCCATGAAACCAAGGCACGCGTCCTTTACGAGCGCTGCTCTCAGTCGAGTCTGTTCAAATCCTTATTACTCGCATCCTTGATGGTCCATAAAACATGCAGCCGCCGGAACATGACAAGGGCAAGATGGTGTTGATGACGGCGTCCTTGGGGAGCCCCCCACCCCCTACCCTCCCTTCCTTTTGTCGTGGAAGAACTTAGTTGGAGGGAGAGTTTGCAACGCATAAAAGCCCCCCTGCCCGAGTCTAGCCGCCTTTCCTTTCCCCTCTCCTGCTGCGCGTTGAATATTTGGATGCAGGAAACTCATTAACATATGAAAGGCGTCGGAATACAACAGTGCAGGTGGCGGCTGGCGGCGCATACCTCAGGCGTGCCGCTATGCAGCCCGGCCGCGGACGCCTGTTACAGGTTCGTATCACACTACCCGCCCGAGGGTTTCCCTTTCGGCAACAAAAATACTGCACTGTAAAAAGGAAAGTCGAATTTCAACCTCGACTAACGTCGAAAAATAGCTTTGAACAAATCCGGCCCCGCTAATCGCCGGTTTTCGAGGCTATCGGTACGGATTGAAAAGCGATTCCTATTCAGCTGCGAAATTCGATCCACAGCTAGTTTAGAATCCACCACTTAGCGACGGTTTTGCGATTTCTGGCAGAGCCGAAAAACGAACGTTTCTCTCGGTATTCGAATTGTGCCCAGCACATTCCGAAACGCAGTAGTTAGTTTCGAATTATGTCGTTTCTAAAGTGACTCGTCAAGAGTTCGGTTTCGTTCAAGACTGATTTTCGACCTCATCCTAAATTCAAACGGGGTTTTGACTCTTCGAAATTCGACTCTCGCTTTTAGAGTGTGTCAACTTGAGAGATGGCTGCGCGACGGCCTCCACCCTGTGACCTGACCTATCCCATTGCCCACTGGACACACGTTTAGTTTGGTGCCATGGGAGGGTAGAACAGGTGCAGTCGCTCTTGTGCAGCAGCGACATGTTACAGCGGTATGGTTCTTATTTCACCTGCCCTCTCCCCCCCCCCTTTTTTCCCCGCCCCCCACCACTCACTACAAACGGAAATCCCCTTCCTTGTTTACCATCGCGCAAAACGAAGCTCTCATCACAAACTTTGGATGGCGGCCGCCGGGCCTCTGGCCCCCGCCGCGGCACGCGAGGCCACGGCGACGGGCCCTGTAAGCACACCGCACCATCCCACCAAGAACTGCTGAGAGGAGGGGAGGACCTGGAAATGCATCGCTGAGCAGAAACAAGCTCAACATGGACGCTGCGCGGAGGCGGGCGGGTGTTGGAGGGCGGGCACGTGGGGGCGGGGCGGGGCCCAGCAGCCGTGTGGTGTGTCTGGTCCACCAGCAGTCGAGCACAGCCGCTAGCTGTCGGTCGAGGCGCCGAGCCGAGCCGAGCCGAGACTCGCTTTTGCCGTTTCTTTGTAAAAATAACAAGTTGTCGGAGTGAGTGACTGGTCGCTTTACGTGCCAAGTCCTCGTGACGGGACACGCACCAGCCGGGGTGGAGTTGGGGGGGGGGGGGGGGGCGCAAAGCGAGGAGCCCGAGGCAAGGGCAAGGGACTGATAAAACTTTTAGACGGAATGCAAACAAAGCCAGCGAAAACCTCACGGCTTTCAAGAGGGGCGGCTACGGTCATTCTAGAGAAAAAAATCTGCGCGGGCCAGGCAAAAAGGATTTGAAGAGATTGCAAAGCACATCTTTGCGATGCGATTCTTCGCCATTCGAAGATCAAAACTCGTTCGTAGCGTCGTTGCATAGAATTGAGTTTGCAGTCATTTTCTAGTTGGTGGTGACGTATGAGAGCGCGGCCTCTGCCACCTGCCCGGCCCCGGCCCGTAACCCAATCTGAATGTGCAGCGCAGACAAAACACACACGCCGCAATAACCTTATCGGTGGCGGCGGCGGTCGTTATCGTGATGGAGTGGGCGGGGCCGGGGCCGGGGCCGGGGCCGAGGCCGTGGCGGGGGCCGAGCGAGGCCCACCTCTCCGGGCGGGGCCCAACTGCACGGCCGGGTTAACGGTCGGCCGAGGCTCCGTTCGCTCGTAGCGGCATCACCGCCAAAATTATTACAGTCACACTTATTTTTATTAAAGCATAATTTTTGTGTGTTGTTAAAAATTCTATAAAAACGATACAAGAAGATAATGTTAAAATAGTGGGTATTTCTACTACTGTACGTACTAGTATGGCGCATGGGGAAGCTAGTCCGGTTACAGTGTCCGACACTACACGACACGACACGGCGGCCTGGGGTAACGCGGCCTGGATGCAGAGCAGGCACAGAGTAACGGCGGGGATAGCACGTCATCGTGGCGCAAAGGTATAAAGATTCGAGATACGGCCGCACAACGATATCTGCGCTCGTTTTCATGACGTGGGTGAGAGGTAAAGAGAGGCGGGGGGGAGGGGGGTAGGCGAGGGACTAGAAATGGGACTGTAAGAAAAGGCAAAGGCAAAAAGCGGTCAAATGGAGGGGTCGCTTGAAGCAGCACAGCACAGCACGCGCGGAGGAATCCGAGCCGAGCGCCTCTTGACAAACGTTACTCAGGGCGGCGCGGCGGGGCGGGGCGGGGCGGCGCGGGGCGGGGCGGGGGGGGTCAAAGAGGCCGATGTGCCCGCTATGTCACGAAGAGTCGGGCCGGGCGGGGCGGGGCGGGGCGGCACGAGTACCGCTCAGGGGCTGAAGCGGGGCGGGGCGGGGCGGGGCGGGGCGCTCACCTCCACTGCGGCACGCCCCGCCCCGCCCCGCCCCGCCCCGCCCGGGACGAGAGGGCTACAAGTGCGGGGGAGGCCGCAGCCTGGCGGGAGAGAGGAGGCGCGACAAATTCCACTCTAATTACGTGTATGCTGAAGCTCGCCTCTAAACGCGTTACAGACGGGTCTGGGCGGATAAGAGCCGCGTCAGCAAAAGGGCCAACGGTCTAAGAGCGTTTGAGGAAAACGCAAAATGAAATCAACATGAGATTAGTACGGCCCAGGCGAGGGCCGGGCGGAGAGGTCGGGGCTGGGCACCAGGACCAGCAGCGCCCGGCCCGCCAGCCGGGGAGCATCTCGGGGGTGAAAACAGGTGCAAAAACATAGCGGGCTAAAGGCACCAGCACCAGCAAGGAGGGTAGGATTCTTCCTTTCAGACGCGAGGGGGCGGGGGGAGTCGCAGTGAAAGCGAGAGTGAGGGCGCAGGCAGGCAGCGCCAGGCCCGCCAGGGCGCAGGTAAACTCGGCGCCTTTAATGATGCTCGGGTCCGTCCTGGCCGCGCTGGGGCCGGGGCCGGGGCCGGGGCCGGGGCCGGGGCCGGGGCCGGGGCCGGGGCCGGGGCCGGGCCGGGCCGGGACTCAACCTCCCACAGCGCCGCGGCGCGGCAGGCACACCGGCCGTAGCGTACCACGGCTGCACAGCGCGCCCGCGCCCGCCCACCCGGGCCCCAAGCGACCCCAAGTTGCTCGCCGGCAAGGTCGGACCAGTTGGCCGGGGCTGGTCAGGGCCGAGGCGCGAGGTGGGGGGGAGAGAGAGAGAGAGAGAGAGAGAGAGAGAGAGAGAGAGAGAGAGAGAGAGAGAGAGAGATGGAAGAGAGGTTGAGCTAGAGGGAAAGTTTCGCGCCCGCCCGGCCCGGCCTGGACTCTCTTTCCTCACATCTGCATAGGCTGAGCCGAGCCGTCTGCTCACCTGGGGAGCGGGGGCGGCACCCACTCAGAGCCTCCCACGGCCCAAAGTTTACACAACGCATGCAACCAAAAACGAGTGGAAGGCGTTTAATTCAGGAAGCGTTTGGATTGTGCCGAGGACGCGTTCGGCAGTGTATACTCCCACGCGCTGGGGGTACCATCCTCATGCATGATGACCATACCTCCTATAACCACAAGGAGGCCGAGGGGGTACCAACATCATGCATGATAATGGTACTCTTTTGTTTGCAATAACGCTGGCCACACTTTTCACGACAATTTACTCAACACTTGAACGTCGGCGTACACTGTTCAACCAAATTGTCACGTGACGATAAATATTGCTACGAATCTTTCGTCACAAGAGCTGTGATGAAACAGTCGTCACATTACATACATTTCGTCACATGACATGAATTTTTCGTCACACTTTTTGATGAACCATTTGTCATGTGACGAACCTTTCAAAAGTAAAATTTAGCACTGACTTTGTCGTAATGTGACGACTTAAAATTTTACAGTGTGCTCTTTGCTCTCTGGCCTGGGCGCGCGCGGGACGGGCAGAGCGTAGGGGGCGGTGGGTTCCGCGATACCCGCCCCGCCCCGCCCCGCCCCGCCCATTGTAAAGCAAACGGTGCACCGCATGCGCGGTCATGCTCACGCGCACGAGTGAGGTCTAATTGACGTTGGTAATCGCACTCAGTGAGCAGAGTAACGCCCCCAGCCAGCAGCAGCAGCAGCAGCAGCAGCAGCAGCAGCAGCAGCAGCAGCAGCAGCAGCAGCAGCAGCAGCAGCAGCTCCGTCTCCCGTCCAGGCCCGGCCCAGCCCAGGGCCGGCTGATTGCACGAGTATTACACGCACTGTGGGCGGGCGGGCAGCGCAGCGCAGCGCTGCCGAGTGAGATTGGCCGCCTCAGACTGCCCCGCCCCGCCCCGCCCCGCCCCGCCCCGCCCCAACCCTCTCAGGCGGGACGGACCACATGGTGCACTCAATGCACACACCACTTTTAGGTCAGGCACAGCACAGCCATCCGTAACAAAGCCGGGCCGCGCGAGCGCGCGCGCAATGTTCCCGACACAACCACAATCACCTTCGCACCAGCGGCGCTATTGGCTTTGGACGGTCAGGTCAGCAGGCGGGGAGGGCCGGGCCTGCTCCGCCAGACTAGGCGGCCCCGCCCCGCCCCGCCCCGCCCCGCCTGCTGCCAGAGGCACTGTGTGCGGCCACCGCAGAGGGGGACGGGGAGGGAGGGGGTAAAGAGACTAGAGAGCCAGATGTCGCAGCCACCCCCAACCCATTGTTGACACTGCGCCTTTGCCTGGCCTTTCACGCATTGTTATCCGGTCACAAGCGTGTGCCCCGGCCCGGCGGCCCGGCCCGGCCCGGCCCCGGACCCGAACCCTTTTCCCCGACGAACATGTTCGCAAACATTCCTCATCTCCTCTCTTTCTCTATCGCATTTCCTCCGGCGCCGCCCGCTGCTCCTTTTCTGTTCATTCCCTCTGGAGAAAATATAGCGCCGGCGCCGGGCATTTGATAAATTAATGATAATTCGGTCGCCACGTATATTATTTCGGAACTGGTCGTATCTACACCGGGGGCGAAAGTGAAAGTGAAAAGAAGAGAAGCGATAGGTCTGTGCACGAGGACAGCAGATCAGGTCGCCCGGGAGATACAGTATCTCTTCCTCATAGCGCCCGGGCGGCGGGCGGCCCCCGCCCTGCTGCAACAACATTCGGCACACATCGGCACGCTAGGCCCGGGCCGAGCCCAGCCCAGCCCAGCCGCTCCCAGCGGGGCCCGGCCCGGCGCGCTAGGTGAGCCGTCCTATGAATATGTATGGGCGATGGCGCCAAGGAACGCGTCGTTACAAGATAACACGGCGGGTGTTTGCGATGGTGCAAGCAGTGGGCCCACTGTTGCGTGCAGAAGACAGCGTCCTCCAAAACTTGTGCATGGGAGAGGCGGGGCGGGGCGGGGCGGGGCGGGGGGCGCAGCCTCGAGGTGTACAACTCTGTAAGCGGCCTGTAGTACGAGCTGAGCTACACACCACGACGAGTAACGGCAAACGTCGACGGCAGCGCGCTCTGCAGCCGCAGCGCTGATACGACGAATATTCGTAGAGACACGGCCAAAAAATAACTCGCTCGTGTTGCGGGCTATTGTCAAATATGCGTCCGCTCGCGCCCGGCCAGTCTCTATCTCTTCCTGTTCTGCTTATACCCGCCGCGTTTTTCGCGCTCTTTGTCTTTCGGGTGCGCGGGCGGGGCGTCCACCACCGGCTTCTATTCACTCGCAAAAGTCTATATCTCCTTCAGTCAGTCGGCTGGGACGTCTCTCTCTCTCTCTCTCTCTCTCTCTCTCCTCTCGCTCCTCCCTCTCTCCAAACACACTTGCACGCACCGCGACACAGCGCTCTTTGTCATGCGGTCGCGATACGACTGGCCAATATTATTTGTTTTATGTTGCGACGGTTGCGACGCGGCGCGGCGCAGCGCAGCGCGGCCCCGGGCCATTTGGCCGAGCGCGTGGCTCCCTCTATCAATATCCATCGTGCGCCCGGTTTCGTATTTTTTCTCCCCCTCTCCTTCCGTCTCTCTCCTTCCCCCTCTGCCCTCCTCCTCCAGTCCCATTCCGCGTTCCTCTTGCTCCCACGCATTCTCTGCGCCACCCGAACCCATCTCTTTCTCTCTCGCAGTCTGAACAGCCCGGCAGTCAAGGGGAACAAAATAAAAAAGGGAATACAAATAGAAAGGAAGAAATCTGTTTTCAACGGCGGCGGCTGTACAAATATTCTCGGAGCGGTCAGAGCTCGCGGCCAGGCCGGACCCTCCCCGCGAATAACAGAGCTCCGCGCAGTTTAGTTCCATCCGCGGAGAGGATCGACTCCGACCCAGACGCAGCCGAGCCAATACGATGAAAACCCGCAGCTGAACCACGAGCCCTCCCCTCCCCGCGCCGGCAAAAAAATAATATCAACCGCGGTGTGCGCTTATGTCGCAAGCAGCAACGGTACCGCACCGCGCCGCGGCTCCCAGCCTGATCGGGTGGGTCCCTTGCCCCCCGCGGGGCGGGGCGGGGTGGGGCGGGGCGGGGCGGGGCTGTGATTGCGCGTGAGGCTACCGCGGTTAGACATGCAACGGATCAGCGCCCGGCCGGCCGGGCCGATAGGGGTGCCGAGGTCGTGGGGATCCAGAGCCCGCCGCGGCCAGCCACCCCTAAGGTATGGCTCAGGAGTTAAGCGGCCGACAGAACCAAAGGAAACCAGTATATGTAATGACGTCATGCAGACTTGTATGAGGAGCCAGTGAGGGGCTCTCAGGGGCGGCGGGTAGCGGCGCGGCGCTCACAGCCTCGTGCCAGCTGGCGCGGCTGCAATAATAGCGATACTCGTTTATCATGATCCGGTTTCACCGCCGTCGCTCGCCTCGTTAGTGCAAAAAATCTCAATCCAGATCGGAATTGAAAGCAGATGATACATTTTGTTGTTATATATTTTTACACAGCCAAAACAAATTAAAGAAATTCCAAGTATACAATATATTCTAATTTATGAGATGTTAAACAAATTGTCAATTCATTGTTGGTGGTCGGCTCGGCAGGTCGTTCTGTCACCGACTGTTAGTGTTACACGCTGCGCGCGGGGAGGAGATGTCAGTGTTCCGCGCAGGTGCCCAGTATTGTTGCCTGGCCCGCCCGGCGTGGCGGACCGAAGCGGTCGCTGTCGCGGGCGGGGAGGAGTTATTAGTGTTACACGCTGCGCGCGGGGAGGAGGTGTCAGTGTTCCGCGCAGGCTGCGCTTCAGCCAGCCACTATTCCCCCCATGCAGCGCCGCGCTATATTATTGTAAGGTTACGCGCTTGGTTTCTGGACTCGAGAGTACAAGCTAGCTGACACATTGTTTTTTATATTTATTTTAAAGTTAAGGCTAGCTACAATGTATCATCTGCTAAAAAGAGGCATAAAAAACTGGCAAAAACAGGAAAGAAACAGACGACAAGGGCTCTCGCGGTGGAGGTGGGCGGGCGGCATGGCACTGCAGGCCAACCGAGCGGGGCCGGGCCGGGGCGAGCGCCCGCCGCAGCCGGGGTAGGCCACCCGGCGGGCCCGCGCGCGGGCGCCTGGCCTACCCAGCACGGCGCTCCCTCCGGCCGGGCCGGGCCAGGCCGCTCGCTGATATTGCGAGAGACAGTCTGTCGCCCAGCCCGGCCCGGCCCGGCCCGGCCCAGCCTATACAATCAATCCCTTTGCGTCGATGGGGAGTAGCGGGCGGTGCCGGGGGGACGCGACGCGTATGCTGGGCCCTGCCCTACAGAGGGGCTAGCGCGCCTAGTTTCGAGACGTTTAAATATTCATCGGGGTTTGCGTTGTTTTGGGATCAGCTGTTATGCAGAGAAGTGGAGAGGTGGGGGGGCGGGCAGAGGACGGAAAAACTATACGGCCGCAGAGGCCGCCCCGTCGTAGGCAATAACCAGGAGAGCGTTCCCAGGTGGCGGCGACTCTCAAACTTAAATCCGCCAGGCGGGGCGGGGCTGGCGGCAGCCAGCCAATCGTCGTAAGACAGTGGTGCGGCAGGCACTACCCTGGCCAACGGCAGCGCTCTCTATGAAAATTACAACGGTGAATAATACAAGTAATCCCTCGCGGGGAGCGCGGCATTAGCGTCTCGTCAGCCGCAGCGGCCGCCCCCAGCAGGCAGGGCGCACCCGCATTAGAGATCCAAGGAAAAGGAAGGAAAAATTGTATTCACGGTGAAAATTGGCATCAGGACAATACAACAATTAATTCAAAGCACTTGTTCCCCGCTATCAACATACATCGAATCACATCACTAAATTATGGTATTGTTCTCTCAGCGGCAGGCGCGCGGCGCGGCAAGTGAAAAAGGCAAGAAAAAAGGGACTGTGAGGAAACAATGCATGGATGAAAGGTGGGCAGGAAATCTAATCTACATCCAAGAGATAGCCCGACCCGGCCCAACACAAACACAACGCACGAGACAAAAGAGCAGGAGGGTGGTGGCGGCTGGCGCCGCCTACACGGCCTACAGCTAGCGGTCTACGGAGGCCTTCCCACCCGGCCTGCACGGCCCGGCCCGGCCCGGGGGGACCTGGCACAGGGCACACCCACACCGTGCTCCTTTACCTCCCGAGCCGCCCTCCTCGGGCCCACGCCACGTCCCTCTCTCTCTCTCTCTCTCTCTCTCTCTCTCTCTCTCTCTCTCTCTCTCTCGCCTCCCCCCTCTCCCTCTCTCTCTTTCTCTTTCCTTCTCATTCTCGCTCCACTTTGTCTCACAGCAGAGAACAGCAAACACACAAACATACACCTGGGACAAGAGTAAATCAATACACGTGCCTTTTTGATGAAGTTTGATGTCGCCCGACCCGACAACGGCAGCAGGCGAGGCGGGCGCGCCAACGATTAGCAAACACGAAGATCATTTGTGCCAGATAGCTAGATGGATGCAGGCGGGGCCGCAAAAGGGTTCGCGTAGTGCATATACGCACAGTAGAAAAATATTTGTAAATTTATATTTCTCGTAATTTGTGATTTACAACTACTGAAGATGTAAAGTAACGATCGGTAGCATATTTGAGCTCGTTTAAGAATGACGACAAGTCAATACCAAGGGTCATTACATTTTTTTAACTACACTGTGAAAAATATGTCTGTAAGTTTACGACTTTTTTCGTAATTTGTGATTTACAAATGGTGCAGTAAATTTACAATCGAAATCGTAAATTTACGAACGCTTATTTGTGCTCGTTTAAGAATTACAAGTCGATACCTAGTGTCCTTAAAATTTTGTAATTTTACAATTTGATATCGTAACTTTACGACATTTCTCATGTAAAATTTTCCCGTAACGCCAAGAAACATTTCTGGCAGTGAGGAGAGGCGGGTCGGGTGGCTGCCGCGCCGCGCTGAGCGCTGACCCCCGCGAGCGGCAGCGAGGAGAGGCGCTGGAGCGGGCGGGGCGGGGCGGCGGGCCGGGGCCGCCACAAAGAAGACGCCAGCAGGCCAGCCCTGCCGCCCGCCCCGCCCCGCCCCGCCCCGCCCCCGCTGCAGGACATATTTTATTCATGTGGGCGGAACAGTGCTTAGCTGAGCTGGCACCGACACTCGAGCGCCACACGCCGCGCCGGCCCGCCCGGCAGCGGCCAGCAGCGGCCAGCAGCGGCCAGGACGGCGTCTCCACGGCCAGCGGCAAAATGTTTAGTGCGCCACTTTGTGTATGGCGCGCGGGGGCGCGGGGGCCCGGGGGATCCGCTCCGGGGGGTTTTTATCATCAGCATCTGCGCGGGAAAAGGCCAGAGACATGTTTGCTTAGGACCGGCGGGGCGGGGCGGGGCGGGGGCAAGGTGCCCAACAGCCACCTCCTGCTTCTGCTGCCACGCCGCGCGCGACAACATCAGGGATAAGGTGCGGGGCGCGGCGTCCGCTTCATAGGGCCGCACTGATGTTTGCAAAAGAGAGAGGCAGAGGGCTGTGCGAGGAGTGCAGCAGGGAGGAGAGAGAGGAGGGGAGGAGAGGAGAGAGAGAGAGGAGGGGAGGGGAGGAGAGGAGAGAGAGAGAGGAGGGGAGGGCCTGTGAGGTCCTTTAGAGCGCCGCCGCCGCTGCTCCGCGTTTGTGTTTCAGCTCCGGGGGACGGACGGGGGCAGAAGGGAGAAAAAGAGGTAGGCATTGTCACACAGACAGAGAGCCACAGACGGACGGCCGGGCGGGGGCGGGCGGGGCCACACAGCGCAGAGAGATAGATGAGTCCGACCAGTGAAGTGTGTGCAGACGCTGTCATTTCGGCGCACATAATTTCCGGGTCGCTTTTCTCCCCCTCTCTCTTTTTTTCTCCCCCTGGCCCGCGCGGCCAGCGCCTATCCGCCAGTGCGCGAGATATGTACAATCTGCCGGCAATACACCGGGCGCTTTGTCTCTCTCTCTCTCTCTCTCTCTCTCTCTCTCTCTCTCTCTCTCTCTCTCTCTCTCCCACTCGACAGAGAAGTTCCCCAGCCCGTCTCCCCTAATTGCGACTGCGTTCGAGAACAGCAGAGGCCGCCGCTCTGGTCTGGTCCGCGCATAAAACGTAGCCTCGCTCCGGGCAGGACCCGTGCATTCAATGGCACGGCACGAGACGAGGAGCGGAGAGGAGGGCAGGATTAAAGGCGAGAGATTAAGAGCAGCGGGTGTTTCAATGCCGGCCGGAGTCGCAAATAGTTTCCCCACGCCACCCGGCCCGAACCGAACCGGGCGTAATCGAAAAGCGACACTCCTATGGAAATGTGAAACACGAACCGCGCGCGCGAGGCTCAGGCGTCGTCCGAGAACGCAAGGGTTCTCGCTAAAAATATCGGTATTTTTAGTACGTACATCTCTCCTTTTGAAAAGTTGAACCCGTGCGTGAGGGGGTCGTGGGATAGCTCAGCTAGAGTAGGGGGGGGGGGAGACCGGTAAGCCTCGGTGCAGGTCGTGCGGGGCGGGGTGGGGCGGGGCGGGGTGGGGTGGGGCGGAGCGGGGCGAGGCGCGGGCCCAGAGAGCTTCCTGTCCGCCGGGCCGGCCTTGTACCGGCCAAACAAGGCACGCGTTGTAAGTTGGCCAATGGTCGCCGATCCATCTTGCGCGCGGGACGGCGAGGTGGGGCGAGGCGGGGCGGGGCGGGGCAGCGGGGCCAGGCCTGCTTGTTTCTGAATGGAGTCGGCTGGCCTGGCGGGGATCGATCGTCGTGTCCAGCCATTTGGCGCGGCCCCAAATGAGCCCTGCGGGGCGGGGCGGGGCGGGGGGCGCAGTGGAGCTCACCGGGTCAGGAGCGTCGCGCGTGTACCGGGCGGAACTGTGCTGCAAGCGGGGCTGCCTATACCCGGGGGGCTGCAGCGGCCCAACCCACGTCTTCTCAGCGTCTCCCAAGACGCAAAAAAAAATAAAAAAAATAAAAATTGCTCAGCTGAAATTAAATGTGAAACATTAGCACCACGGCTAAAAGTTTTAAAACAGCAGGAAAATAAATAGCAGGGTAGCTAGAAAATATGCACCGTAGCTTAAAAATTAGAAGAAAAAAAAAATAGATAAAAAATTAGTAAACATGTTAACTTTTTGCTTATACGCGAATTATTTTTTGCGTGAGAGAATAAGCCGACCCACTCACAACTCACCGGGCTCGCGGTCACAATACTAAGTCATAAAGGGGAGGAAACTGGAGTCATTGTGGAAAGGAATCATCGTGACCTCGTGCTGTTCTCTGGACGGACAAATATTTTTAACGCAACGACGTTGGGGCTTCGTGAGGTTTGAAAAGAAAATCGAATAAGGAATTAATTGCCTGGCAAGGCAATGGCCGCGAGGGGCTTCGACAACATTCGAGAGAAAAAGTCCTGCGAGAAGAGAAATACATGCCAGCTGACGTGTAACAAAGCTGCTCCACAATGAAACGCCCTTCTATGTACTTGAAATAGTCGAATCTCCCCCTCTAAAAAAGATAAATAAATAAATAAACACGCACAACTCGGATATGAATTTCAAAAGCTCTCCTTTCACCGCATTCGCAGCGCGGGGAACACAGACAAGCGCGTGTGCGCCGCGCGGCTCAAAACCTCCTCATCCGAGTGTTTTCTAAAGCCTAAAAGCGGCGAGTGGGTCTGGCTCGGCCCGGCCCGGCCCGGCCAGCAGCGTGGCTGGGGCTGATTGCCGCGATCAAGGTGACCGCTGAGACCTTTTTAATTTCCCCGGACCATCCCTCCCCTCGGCTTTATTTCCACAAACGCTGCGCCGCATTAGGCCGGCGGAGGGAAGAAAAAAAATAATAAAAGGATATAATGACAGATTAGAGGGGAAGGCTCCCGCCAGGTATTCGCATTATTCCAATTTTCTCTTTTTTTGTTTTTTTAATGCAAACAGCCCCTGCCGCCTACCCTGTACCTGGAAGGCCCCGCCCGGCCCCGCCCCGCCCCGCCCCGCCCCGCCCCGCCCCGCCCCGCCCCGCCCCGCCCCGCCCCGCCCCGCCCCGCCCCGCCCCGCTGTCTCTCGCGCCAGTCGTAATTCCAGTTTACGTTTCGTCAGCACGTCAGCGGCGACACTGTTGTAAATTTCCACGGATTCTCATTTCGGCCGGGGCGGGGGCTGCGGCTGTTATTGTTAAGACCGTGGCAGTCGAGCGGTCCGTAAGCCGGCCGGCCGTACAGCAGGACAGCAGGCCGCACCTGTGCGGTGTGTGTGTGTGTGTGTGTGTGTGTGTGTGTGTGTGTGTGTGTGTGCGCGCGCGCGCGCGCGCGCGTCAGCCGCGTGAAGGAGGAGCCCCCGCTCCGGTAGAATTGCAAAATTAATTTGTGCTTGATGGCACATTCCTGTCCACCCATTTAATCCCGTAATGACCCGTGTAGCGGGGCGGGGCGGGGCGGGGCGGGGTGCGGGGGCCCGGGCCCCGTGGGGGGCTCCTGCTGCCTGCCCTGGGACAGACAGACTCTGCGGCCGGCCCGGCCCAGCCGGGGCCCCGGGGACGCAGGTGTGCGCATCCACGAGGATGGAATGACCTGGTTATGCCCGCCCCTGCCCCCGCCCCGCCCCGCCCCTGACCCCAACACCCTTCTCACGCTGTGCTCGGTCAGGCCGGCCCGGGCTGGTGGGCTGGACACCAAGCGGACGAGAGCCGTCTGCTATGGCAATGTGGTGTAAGAGAGAGAGAGAGAGGGAGACAGAGAGAGGAAAGACATCTCTATCTATCATTTTCGCTGGTCCCATCTCCAACGCCAGTTTTGTTGACTACGCCACCGACGCGGCGGAGCGCTAGTCAAGAAAATGCCCTATATCCTGCGTGAAAGTGTGTGTGTGTGTGTCTGTGTGTGAGAGAGAGAGAGAGAGAGAGAGAGAGAGAGAGAGAGAGAGAGAGAGAGAGAGAGAGAGAGAGGGGGGGGGGGGGGGGCAGGCATGTGGGCGTGGGCCTCAAGGGTGCGGGCTGTGGGCGGGCATAGAGAATATGAGGCGGGGAGAGGCCCGGGCGGCCCGGCCCCGAGCTGCGGCGCGGCGCGGCGGGAGTTGGGAGTCGGGCTTCGAAAAAAGGCAGAGTTAGCACCGCATTATTGGGGCAGAAATGAAACAAAAGGCAACGGGTTGGGAGGAAAGCCAGAAAGACACAAGACGCGGGAGAAAAGGCAGCGGATGTAAGGGTGCGATGGGAGCGGAGGGGAGGGGGGGGGGTGAATGGGGTCTGGCTGCCGAAATTAATACCGGGCGCTGAAAACACTCGAAATAAAAAAAAATAGGCGGAGAAAAAGACCTCGAGGCTGGGTGCGGGCGGGAAGAATAATTGAGAGGGTGCATTTTTGATCCGCCAGGCAGGCAGGCAGGGTGAAGGCAATGTGGCAAAGTTTGATGAGTAAAGGAAGGAAAAGAGAAAATGAGAACAGAGGAGTATGGGTCAGGGGTGAGAGAGAGAGAGAGAGAGAGAGAGAGAGAGAGAGAGAGAGAGAGAGAGAGAGAGAGAGAGACTCCGGCTCACGGCACCCTGAGGATGCGGCGGCCAGGACCATGTCGCGGCAAATCTGCAAACAAGGAATCCCACTTCTAGCCTAGCCGGGCCGGGCCGGGGCGGGATGTGAAGAGGGATGGGGGAGCATTATAACAGCTGTAGGACAGCATGGGGGTCAGGGGGTGCCTCGCGCACGCGCGCACGCACGCACGCACGCACGCACGCGTAGCAGCAGGACCTCGTAAAAGGGACGCTGCACGCTATGTGGTGGCTCTTTCCTTTTTTTTTGCTCGGCCGTGAAAAGTTCTTAAAACCTCCGGAACGTTGGTAATGCGTCGGCAGCCATAAAAGTTAAAAGAGAGGTGAATACCCTGCGACCCGTACGTACACACATGGAGTAGGACCGGACCTTAAATATGCTGAATAGCAAGTTGATTAATTTCTGAAGTAAATGACGAGGTCGGGCGTAACGCCCTTGGGTCTGTCACGCAACACACGCAACCCCTCGTCACACACACACACATCCACCTTTTGTTTGTGATGCAAAGACAGCAGTGAGTGGCTGAGTGCGCCGTCCCGTGCCGTGACGAGGCGTGACGAGGCGTGACGAGGCGTGACGAGGCGTGACGGCCCCTCGCTTACATTTTTCCCCGCATTGTTTGCGCCCCCCGCTCCTTGCGACGAGTCGTGACGAGCTTTCTCATTAATCACGCCACGCCACGCCAGACTCGCCCTCAGCCTCTCATTGCATTATTTCCTGCGCCCCGCGTATTCGTTTCTCTTTTGCCGAGTAATGAATTCAAAGGAGAAGGAGGAGGCGTACGTTCGGGTCACGTGACAAATCTCACGTGAAGGAAACAACACGTCCCAGATGTTCTCTGCAAATAAACCGTCCCGCCGAGTCGCCACGGCATAGGGGCGCAGCTAACCAAAATAATGGTGCGGTGCGCGCGGAGGAGGAGGAGGAGGGCGAGAATGAGAAGGGCGATAGAGAGAGCGAGTAAGAGAGAGAGGGAGAAGGGGGGGGGGGGATAGGACCTGGCTAGGCACGCGATAGTCGATACATTCTTGTTTACTCCAAGAGAAACACACAGGCCCAGGCGAGGCCAGCCCGTAGGCCTCCTCCCCACTCCCTCCACACCCGCAATTTGGTTTCTTATGGCGCACACGGCCAGCGTGATGCAATGTACAGCTGAAACATAAACTTAAAAACACTTTTCTAAAAGCTAACGCGCGGCGACATGGGTACCTTAATGTACCGGGAGTGGTGGGAGGCGCGGCCCACAGAGCGCGCTCGCTCCCTCGCAAGGTACAGCGGCCGTACAGATACCCCCTCCTCCCCTCTGCCCCAGGGGTTCCATAGGCGGCGGTGGCGCGGTGGCGGCGGTGCAGTTTTAGTGCCACCGCCGAGCAGGCCGACTCGAGAGTCGATAAAAGGATATATATCTGAGAAAGGATTGCTGCGGACCGAGTTATACGGAGACAGTTAGGCAGTTAATCGCCAGCCGCGGGAGGCAGGGACTTCATTTTTCCTTTTACCAGAAGAAGCGAAAAAAAAAAAAGAGAAAAGCCAAGCTCAAAACGTAAAGAGAGGGAGAACTCCGGCTGCACTTATTGTGTGTATAGTACAATACTAAAATTTTCTGTGCATGGGCATGTGTGTGTTAGACGGCATAGCGTTTCTCTCTACCTCCCATTTCCACAACGCTTTCTCTCTCTCTCACTCTTACTGATTCTCCCTCCTATGCGGGTTTTGTGCGAGCCAGTAAAAACTAACGCGACCGCGGCTCGGCTCGGGTGGGGCGGGGCGGGGGCGGCGCCATCACCTGAGCACGGTTCAATTAACAAGGACGCTGCCCAAACACATTCCCCGTGAGGAGGGCTTCTTCATACAGTAATCCCCGGCTGGGCTGGGCTGGGCGCAAACAGTTACACAGCCCGATGGCGCCCCGCCCCGCCCCACCCCGCCCCGCCCCCGCTCACACCGCCGCGGTGCGGTGCGGTGCGCTGGTCGCGGCCCAGCCCAGCAGGCGCGCCAGCAGCACCAGCAGCAGCGCCAGCGAGTGAGATCACTATCGCCCAGCCTAGCTCGCCGAGAGTTTCGCCGAGTTTGAACGCCGCCGGAGTTGTAAAATCAGGAGGGGCCGGGGCGGGGCGGGGCGGGGCAGGGCGGGGCGGGGTGAGCCTTAATTTGATTGCAACCACCGCCACCCCGGAGGTCTCAGCCATTGGCGCCACCCCCATCCCCATTAAGCACAGCCCCTTTGCCCCCTCCCGGTGCCTCCTTCTCTCTCTCTCTCTCTCTCTCTCTCTCTCTCTCTCTCTCTCTCTCTCTCTCTCTCCGCCATCAACGCCAGCCCGGAAACATTGCCGCGCCGCTCCCCTTTCTAAATTAAACTCTATTGGAAGTGGCACATATTACTGCTCAGGCGAATCTCGATCTCCATGACGACATTAGCCCGAGTGCGCTAAGCGGCGCGTAATAGGCGCCGCTGACGTGAGCCGCGCCCCGCCCCACACCACCCCGCCCCGCCCCGCCCCGCCGCGCCCCGCCCCGCCCCGCCCGCCGCGCCCCGCCCCACCGCGCCCCGCCCCCCCCCACCCCGCCACGCCCCACAGCAGTCTCGTGCGCTGGATCAGAAACTTACGTCCTACAAAAAGGAAATTTTACCCCAAGCTCCAAAAAAGGATTGATATGCTCAAATAAAATTATGACATGTTTGAAAAATTTGACGCGTTTCCCAAACGTCAATTTTTCGAGGAACCAGTATTTTCTTGCACGCTGTTCTATTGATTGAACGAGTGACAGGTCAGTTAATTCTTTAATTCCCTTTGCTTTTTTCCCCACTGTTAAATCCCTACAAACAAAATAGTTTGTAAGCTTGCAAAGCATTTGGATGCTTTGTATTACAAAGCATTTTGTTTGTAATACAAAGCATTTCGCAAATGCTTCGCAAGCTGCGAAGCAAATGCTTCGCAAGCTACAAAGCAAAAGCTTCGCAATACGAACAAAATGCTTTGTATTACAAAGCAGCCAAATCCTTCGCAATTGCGAAGCATTTTGTTTGTAATTGCGAAGCATTGCTTTGTAAGGTTTTAACAGTGCCCTGAGTACTTCCACTGGTCGTTTTGGGTCAGCCAGAGTCAAACAAGCCGCATGACCAGGGTCAGGGCCTGGGCCGGGGCCGCCCCCCGCGCGCGCAGGCGTTGAGGAACCGCCAATAAGGGAGGAACGATATTCCGTGTTTTATTGTTTTATGGGCGGGGCGGGGCGGGGCGGACCCTACCGGCGACACGGACCTGCGGCACACACACAGCGGGGCCCGCACGAAAACTTTGGGAGGGAGGGAAAAAAACAAAGGGAAGAGGCAAACAAGTCCCCTGACAGATTATGAAACTTATTTTCTCCAAACAAGAGAGCAAACGAGAGGAAACTTCATTGACTCCCTGAAAATTTATAAGAGAATAATATAATGAAACCGCCTGTTAAGTGATGGCTTTCCGAAACACTTTAAGGCTGACTCACCTTAATGTTTTTTGGAGGTCAGAAGGGAGTTGGAGTGGGGTGAAGCTAGATGCAAAACAAAAGAGGCTGAAGGGATGTGACTAACACATGAAACATGCGACAAAATAACTGTTCACTCGACATTTCTATTGTACAAGGACTGCGGGTAAGACCTGTACGCAGATCTGTTGTACCTGATCAAAATTTGAACCTTTGCTCAAAAATTTACCTTCACAGTCATTTCCGGACGTTTTAGGGCAAGACTTAATCTAGAAGCTTTAGGTTAACTCACTGTCTTCGCCTCTCAAAAATAAGACCCGCTAATCGAGGTTTCTGCAGAAATAAAGCGGCACGAGATCGTGCGCGTTTTAAGAGGAGTATCCCCGTTGCCGCTCTAATTCAGCGAGAGTGCGAAGGCGCGAGCGAGAGGGAAGACCGAGCTAACGGGGGAGGGAGCGAGAGCGGGCGAGAGGGAAGACCGAGCTAACGGGAGAGGGAGCGAGAGCGGGCGAGAGGGAAGACCGAGCTAACGGGAGAGGGAGCGAGAGCGGGCGAGAGGGAAGACCGAGCTAACGGGAGAGGGAGCGAGAGCGGGCGAGAGGGAAGACCGAGCTAACGGGGGAGGGAGCGAGAGCGGGCGAGAGGGAAGACCGAGCTAACGGGAGAGGGAGCGAGAGCGGGCGAGAGGGAAGACCGAGCTAACGGGAGAGGGAGCGAGAGCGGGCGAGAGGGAAGACCGAGCTAACGGGGGAGGGAGCGAGAGCGGGCGAGAGGGAAGACCGAGCTAACGGGGGAGGGAGCGAGAGCGGGCGAGAGGGAAGACCGAGCTAAAGGGAGCTGGAGCCCGCCCCGCGCGAGCGCGCGCGTGTGTGCGTCGCACTTGTTTGGAGCCGTGCCGTGCGTCTAGCCCGGCCCGGCCGGCCGGCCGGCACTCACACAAAGTGTTTCGGTAATAAATATATAATGGCGCTATAGACGGGCGCGCCGGGCCGGGCCGGGCCGGGCCGGGCACAGTCCGGGGCCCGGTGTGCAAAAGGAAACAAAGGAGGGAAGGAAGTTTACTCCGTTCTGGTATACTTACCCCATAAAACAAACGGTCTGACCCACCTGCTGTACAATGCACGCCCCCCCCCCTCCCCCAGTGGGGCACCGGGCCGAGCGCGACGGGCAGAGCAGGGAGCTTCGGCCTTACCTCGGCCACCGGCGACCTGGCCCCGCTCCCTCCCTCCCTCCCTGCGACCCGCAGCCCGCAGCCTCAGGAGTTCCCCGGCCCGCCGCCCACCGCGAGAAGCCTCTGGCCTGGCGTATACAACGACGCTCTTTTAT
Organism: Frankliniella intonsa; assembly: GCA_033675135.1. Taxonomy (NCBI): domain Eukaryota; kingdom Metazoa; phylum Arthropoda; class Insecta; order Thysanoptera; family Thripidae; genus Frankliniella; species Frankliniella intonsa. Next base: position 14,989,341 of record CM066254.1, on the reverse strand, counting down.
GCGCGGCAAAGTCGCCTTTTCTGAATCAGCCCCCCCTCCCCTCCCCTCCCCTCTCCTCTCCAGTCAATGGGTTAGCGCGGAAAATAATGAAAAGCAGAGGCCATCTACGAGGACCTCCGCACTAGATCAAAGTAGATCTACCCTCGCCTCGCCTTCCGCCCGTCCCACACCCTTACCCGCCGCCCACCGCCCCCGCCCCGCCGAGCTCCGACAGATATATCTTTCTTTTCACTGCACACAATTCCATTACCTTCCCCTAATTTCCGCTACAGATGGGGAGAAAAAAACGGGAATTCCATTTCTCTGTCCTCCTCGTGCCTCATCCCGCACATCTCTCATTGCGCCGCGTCTTCCTCCTCTTCCGCCATCGGCTCTTAGGTTAAGAGAAGAGTAAAAGCAAGCGAACGGGGGTCTCAGTGGGTGAGAAAAACATGGGATCTTCACCAATATCCGCAACCACTGAATCGAAATATAAAACAAAACTATCTTTGCCATGCTTTTGCTTATTGCTCTGCTTCGCGATCGTTATTGTTTTGCGACTAGAGCGTCGCGCAATCGCGCTGAGGAATAATAAGCGAGCCGTCAGCAGGTCCTGGCCAGCGGCTGACACCAGAGCCGAGCTGCAGTCCCGCCCACGCCACGCCACGCCACGCCACGCCACGCCACGCCACGCCACGCCACGCCACGCCACGCCACGCCACGCCACGCCACGCCGCAAGCAGCCTCATCAGAAAGCTGCCGATAGGATGGATATGACCTCACCTCCGCTCCGACGGCCCGACAAATTATTCATTTCCCGCTGCCGATACGGCGAGGCGAGGCGAGGCGAGGCGAGCGGACCAGGGCGGGGCGGGGCGGGGCGGGGCGGGGCGGGGCGGGGCGGGGCGGGCGGGGCGGCGAGCGGACCCAGGCGGGGCGGGGCGGGGCGGGGCGGGGCGGGGCGGGGCGAGCGGACCCGGGCGAGGCGAGGCGAGCGGACCCGGGCGGGGCGGGGCGGGGATAACGTCATGTTCATGTTAAGTGGAATTACACGGGAGCGTAGGGAGGGCTTCCGTCAGGAGAGAATAATACATGCATGGCGAAACCCTCTGCGCTCGGCAATCACGGGGAGAGTAGCGGCCAGCAAAGAGAGCGAGAGGGAGAGAGCGAGAGGGAGAGAGAGGGAGAGAGCGAGAGGGAGAGAGCGAGAGGGAGAGAGCGAGAGAGAGAGCGAGAGGGAGAGAGCGAGAGGGAGAGAGCGAGAGAGAGAGAGCGAGCGAGAGGGAGAGAGCGAGAGGGAGAGAGCGAGAGGGAGAGAGAAGAAGTGACAAAGAGTGGAAGGGAGGTAGTGCCGCGCGACCGGCGGGTTCTGGGCGCGGAGTGAGCGCGCGTGTTGCGTTAACTATGTCATGCGGCCCTCAAAAAAAGGGGAAACACAATCGAAACAAATAACTGCGTAAACCTTTTGATCCGGAAAATCTCACAAGGTAGTGCAACACAGGGGTGGGGTGGGGGGAGTGGCCCCTTGAGGAAATCCTATTGGTCAGCTGCTCTCCATGAACTTCCTTTGAGCATCACCGCGCGGAAGAAAGCGGGCGGGAGTGAAGGCCGGGGCGGGGCGGGGCGGGGCGGGGCGGGGGGGCGGGGCGGGCCACATAATGACCATCGCGCTTTGAGACCGCGTTTCCCTTTCATGCCTACAAAGGTGGCGGCGCGCGGCCGGGCGGGCCGGGCCGGCCGGCGAAACACCAACAAAGGAACTCCTCATACATCCGCCCGCCAGCAGCCCAATGGGGCGAGGCGGGGCGGGAGGAAGGGCCGTGAAAGAGGAGAAAGAATACATATGCCGTTCGCATTGCGGCGCGGCGGGACGAGGCGGGGCGGGGCGGGGCGAGATGAACCGTGCTGACCGCGCAGCACCCCCGCCCCGCTCCACCCGTCCGCCTGCCAGCCTGTCTGCCCGCCCGGCCCGGCCCTTCTGTTCAACCAATCGCAAACGAGCGCGCGCCTTGCGGGGGGTAAGCAGACGCAGCGGGGCGGGGGCCTCAGACAGGAGGAGAAGACCCTCCTCCTCGTGCCGACGAAACTCAGCACAACGCATCGTATCCGAGAGCACAAAACGCCTAGCATTCTCTCCTCTAAAACTATTAGGGGCCGATGTTCGGAACGCGCCCGGGCCGGGCCGGGTCCACCTCCGCTCTCTTCCACCCCGCCCCGCCTTGCCCCGCCCCGCCTTGCCCCGCCCCACCCGCGTAGCCCAGCGCGGACATTCAATCTTAATCCTCCACCTGCCACAAGCGAGTCCATAAAACGCGAGACGGGCTGCATTATGCAGGCGCCCCAAGATTACTCGAGTTCTGCGCTGCGCCGCGCCGCGCTGCGCTGCCCAGGGCTGCCCTGCCCAGGCCCGCCGCCACAGCTCCTCGTTTCCCTACGGCCGCCGCGGAGCCTCAAAGAAGAACGAATAGCTGCCTTTGACCCCCTCCCCCACCCCTACCCCTACTCTAGCTCTAGACTGTTAGCGCGCGCGCCCGCGCCCACCCCCAACACCGCATATAAAGTGCCAGAGCATGTGCTATAGGAACGACAGCGCGTTTTCAAGGTGAACCTTGGAGGTAGAGAGCGTTCAAAGTTATTTTTTTTTTCTTTTCGAAATTCCCGCCATTGCATGATTATTTCCAAGGCGATGCTCCAGGGTAATCCCCTTAGCCCATACCGCCGTGTTAGAGCTCTGGCAGTGCGACGGCTTGCCCCCACTTCCCCTAGAGTCCCTCCCGCCCCTCTCCTCCCTCTGCGCACGGGATGGTTCCCTGTGAATTTTCCAACAGCCTCCTCGCGCTGGAGGTGGAATGTATCTGCGACGCCGCCGGCCCGCCGCGCGCGCGCCCCGGGGGTCTGGCGGCCCCGCCCCGCCTCATGCATGCAGTGTCGCAGCTGGTGCCCCGTGCCGTGCCGCGCACCTGCCGCAACCAGCAATCAGAGTCTGCGCGAGTTTTATTTAAAAATAAAAATAAAAATACGCACGATAGCGTGGAGGAATGTTGTTTGGAGTGCAATATACCTGCCACTAATGCAGGGGCTTCAGACACGCGGCCAGGCTGCTGACGTTGGGCAGGCGGCAGGTCCAGCTTCTATCTCTCTCACTCTGGCTGAGACCCCTGCAGCTTCTATCTCTCTCACTCTAGCTCAGACCCACTGCACTAGAGCCCGACAAAGTCTGTTCGTGGACCAACAGCCAAAGATACACACAAGGTCCCCCTCACCTTCTTTCCTACGTTCACAGTCACAGCGAAGCGTAGTCGGCGGGCTGGAGGAGAGAGACGTGTAGGCGGGGCGGGGTGGGGCGTGGCTCTCCAGGTTCCCCTTGCCCCGCCCCGCCCAGAGGAGTGTGAGCACACCTCCCTGTTGTAAGGAGGGGGCAGGGCGGGGAGCCTGAAGGGCGCGAGCAGGAAATATGAAGTACGAGGAAAAAGACGTGAGACTTACCGCAGCGTGCTGGTTCCTCCCCACGCGCCGCTCCATCCGCCCATGTCCTGCGCAACACAGACCAGCCATTAGCATATACACAGCCACAAATATTTGCTACGTAAATTTTACAACCCCTCTGACAGAAGTATATCCAACAATTTGATGTAAAAATTAAACTTTCATTGCTATTTCGCGGAGCCATCGAACAGCCCGCCGTCAAACCGAAACGAAGAGTGGTACGCCCGCCACTTTACCGCCAATTCACCGCCCCCTCCCTCCCTCCCTCCCTCCCTCTCTCTCTCTCTCTCTCTCTCTGCTCGCTACTCTTTTCACCACACCGATATTCCATTCACCCCCATGTCACCCTGCTACCCCCACCTCCAGCCCACCGCACAGCCAACGCCACGCCGGGCCTCGTCTAACTGCCAGACACGAGCGGACTCGGATTAATTCGACCGCTTCCGGGACCCGAGACACCGTCGCCAGCCCTCGGCGCTCCAATATGCGCGCGTGTGTGTGTGTTAGGCAACGCGTGCGTGCGTACACGCGTGCGGTCGCGCTGACAGCGATGAGTCGGAAATAATGGCCGTCGGAGAGTGCTATTGGTTATCGCGAGCGGCTGCGCGCTGCGCCATCGAGATGAATTGAAAATAGCGGAGAGGATCGAAAATATCTGGGTCGACGACGCGTCGAGGGCGCATCGAAATAATAATTTGTACAACAAAAACCCAGAGCAGAAGATGTTTCGAGTTTTGCGATCACAGAATGGACAAAAGTTTAAACAGAGGGAAAGTACTACCGTAAGACTGAAGGCAGACTAAACGTACAAAACGCCGAGTGTTCACTGTAAAAGTGCGGGGCACAGAAACGCCGCCAAATGCCGCTTCCATCAGTCCCTCCCCGCATCCAATGCATGACTGGCTCGTTGGCGCGCGGCGCGGGGTATGGATCCCCGCTACTGCCGATGACGACGAGGCCACCAGCGAAAAATAAGCGCGGCCGGGCCGGGTCGGGGGGGCCGGCGGAACACGGAGCCATTTCAATATTTTTTTTCTCCCTCTTTCTCTATCGTGACGATGAGCGGGCCGGCAGGGGATTGTTCAAGGGCCGGCGGCCGGGCCGCGAGGACAAAAGTCTCTGAGGCTGCGCCGGAAATTGCTCGGCTTGGGCGTCTCTCTTGTGCGTCCCGATGCGCAGGGCGGCGACGTGTTCAGCATTTCCACGGCGGGGCGATGTGAGCGGCGGCCGCCCGAAATAATAACGGTAAATGAGATGAGAAGGAGAGAGAGAAAAGTGCGGCGGGAATCGAACGGAAGTTTGCACTCGTCCTTATCGGCCAAGCAAGCATGAGAGGGAGAGAGGCAGAGGGAGAGGCAGGGGGAGGGGGAGAGAGAGAGAGAGAGAGAGAGAGAGAAGGGGGGGGGGGGGGTCTGGATCAAGGAGCTCGGGCCAAGGCTGATTGGACTGATGACGGATCCCCGATAGAGAAACAATATTGTGGAACAAGTGACTTTCATCCGGGCGAGTTTACTCGCCGCTGCCGCCCGAATGGAAGAGAAAAATGCCGAGTACACAGCCCTCGCCAACATTGCTTAGGCGACCCACACTGTACTCTTATTATCGTTACGTTTTTAGAAGCTTTAGGTTTCGGTAGCGGGAGTGAGCAGGACAAGTTGTTGGTTAAACAACCCCAGTAGCTAGGCTGATGATAATTTTCTCGAAGCGTTTACCGCCTTCCCCTGTTTGCGGGGCTGTTTGAGAGGAGCTTCTGGCGCAGCGTGGCCGATATTAGCCTCGGCAGCAACAGAGGGTCACTCCTCCCCTGCTCTACCCGCACAGGCAGTGCTGAGCGGGGCGGGGCGGGGCGGGGAAGAATGGTCCGACAGTTTCTAAATGCGGCCGCTGCTGAAGGACACAAACCGACCGCGAGAACATGCCCGGCCCGGCCCGGCCCGGCCAGGCCCTTTATGCGCGGGACAATGAAGTCGGAACAACAACAACACACGACTACTGCCCCCGCCCCCGGCCGCCCCCGCCGCCCCCACAGGGCCCCACCGCCCACCGCCCGCCAAATTTCACGCTGCACTAATTCATGAAACAGTTGTGGCGGCACATCGTTACGACACGACGCGATGTGTAGGCTGCGGGCAGACTAGGCATGGCGCTACACTAGTGGCGCTTCATAAGAAAATAAAGTTGTGGCAAAGAATTTCAGATGAATTATCTAAGCTGAATCATGCTCATATGGTGCTGGATTTTTAAAACACGTGTTACAGAAAAACAGGAGAGAGATAAAAACACTTTTTTTTCCGCTGTGCCTGCTGTGAGCGTCATGCACAAGGCGCAGGCAGGCAGGGTCCAGGCTGCGGAGAGGTGCACGCCGTGGCGCCACGGGACACCGCGCCGCCGCCACGCCCGCAGCGCCATGCGACGCGCCGGCCGGGCCAGACGCCCCGCCCGCCATGGTACTGCTACTGGCAAAACTTGCCGTCATAAATCTCAGCCTTATTGCCTTGTAATTTATCATTAGGTCGCTTCTGGGCACGTTTTATCATAAGACGTACTATCTGCAGTGTGGCGGCGGCGTGGGTCAGCGCGCTGCGCTGCGGTGCGGTGCGGGGGAGTGGGCGTGGACCACCGCGCTCCCGTCGGACTTTTGCGGTCGCACACATTCTTTTTTTTTCCCCTAGCTCCTCTACGACGACGACAGCATTTTCAGAGAGTCATCGCAGCGACCACTAGTGGGCGAGTTGAGCCCGCGGGAAGCGCAGAGATCAAAAAGACGCGAGACGCGCGCGGCGCAGCGGCGCGGAGGTGCGCGGCCGGCCTGCCTGCCCGCTCAATATCGCTAATGGACGCCCAGGAAAGGGAATCGCATCCATTTCGAGAGGCAGGGACACTTTCCACGCCTCTTTCATTTGCAGCCGGTCAATACCCACGGCGCGACCCTGGACAGGCCAGCCCAGGATCTATCCTGATGGGATTGTTTTTACGGCCCGCCGGCGGGGCCCCGCCATCAGGTACCTAATTGGTACTTGCGCGGCCTCGGGACTGACTGACTGCTATGAATGAAAATGGCAGCGCCGGGGGGTTAAGAGTCCAGAGCGACGCGACGCGGAGCGAAAAAAAAAAACAGAAAGTGTGACGGGCGTGTTGAAATAGAAGGCGGTGGCGGCAGCCAGGCCGCGCCGACAGACGAGACGAGCGCGTTCTGCAGGTCACCTCTGAATACACCCAACACCCGCCCCGCCCCGCCCCGCCCCGCCCCGCCCCGCCCCGCCCCGCCACCGACACACCAGACACACACCTGCTAACTACTCCGCGTAGGTACACACGCCCCGCCCCGCCTGCCGGCTACTCAGCAGCCGCGCCGCCACTGCATCTGGTGGGGCACGCAAACACCCCCGCCTCCCCGCCGGCCGCGCGGCGGGCCCCTCCCAGCCGACCGCACCTTCCACTTCTTCCCACCCCTTCCTATATCTCACGCTACACACACACACACATACAGGCCAGACTGTAGCCGACCCCAGGCTCAAAGGCAGCAGTCAATGTTATCAGGGGGCTGCATCTTGAGGCTGGGCTGGGCGCGGCCGGGCGCCGGGAGCGGCGGCACCGCCCTGTATGTCGGCCTGCAAAAGCCACTCCCTCTCTCGCCTTTACCAATCTCTCTCTCTCTCTCTCTCTCTCTCTCTCTCTCTCTCTCTCTCTCTCTCTCTCTCTCTCTCTCTCTCTCTCGGCTCTTAACCTGATGAGTTTGATGCGCGCCGCCGCCCCCCCAGGCGTGCATCTGTTGCAGGGCTGCCACCGCGCCGCCGTCGCGGAGGCCAATTTCGGCCCGTGAGTTTCATTGAATGGCGGTGTGCGCACCTGCTCGAGCACACTCTAGCGACGGGGCGGCGGAGGGAGGAAGGCCCCCGACAACCAGCCTTTCATAAAAAGGTTTTTTAGGCACGAAGTAGCCTTATGGTTTTGTCTCAGGATCCGATTTTTTAGCAGATGATACATTGTAGCTAGCCTTAACTTTAAAATAAATATAAAAACAATGTGTCAGCTAGCTTGTACTCTCGAGTCCAGAAACCAAGCGCGTAACCTTACAATAATATAGCGCGGCGCTGCATGGGGGGAATAGTGGCTGGCTGAAGCGCAGCCTGCGCGGAACACTGACACCTCCTCCCCGCGCGCAGCGTGTAACACTAACAACTCCTCCCCGCCCGCGACAGCGACCGCTTCGGTCCGCCACGCCGGGCGGGCCAGGCAACAATACTGGGCACCTGCGCGGAACACTGACATCTCCTCCCCGCGCGCAGCGTGTAACACTAACAGCTCCTCCCCGCCAGCGACCGCTAAGGTCCGCCACGCCGCCGCCGCCGGCTCTCCTAACAAAGCCGGCGCCGGCTGTGTAAAAATATATAACAACAAAATGTATCATCTGCTTTCAATTCCGATCTGGATTGAGATTTTTTTTATCAGCATGGCCCCTTATGTAAATCGGAAATTTTCTATACGATTTTGATAAGATTTGGCAGTGAGGTAGAACTAAATCTCCTGAGTTCACTGCTGCAATGCCATCCAAAAGTTGGTGGCCAATTTTGAGAAATTTGAAGTTAAAATCTCCGTTTCTATGGTAATGCTCGACTTGTCACGGAGCCGAGCCGATCGGGGTATTGTTGCGAAGGCTCGAGTCCACTGCGTGGCGCGCAGGGAAGGAGGCCCATGGCTAGGGACCTGTTGATTCTAGTCATGCACAGTACTTTAAAAATTAAAATTTGGAAGAACATGATAAAATAAATATGTTGATGCACTATTCGAATGATCATTGCGCAACGAGACTACAGTTCAAAAATCATGTTGATCGGACATTTCTTTACTGAACTTCTAAACCGTTTGAGCTAGGGAGCTCAGATTGAGCATGTGAGCTGTACTAATGACCTGTACACTGAGATAAAAAGTTCAATTACTACCAAAAAACTTTAAATTTTTAGCTCAAATTCTACATAGACCCACCTAAAATTCTTATGAAAGCGGAACATTAATGAACTTCGTGCCTACCAGGATTTCGTGAAATCGTATTTTTCCCCTTAGTTTCATGTTTTGACACCTCGTTGGCGCTTTCACGGCATACACGCGGCTCGGGAATGTGATGCACGCGTAAGTAACGGCTTCTAAGAAGGAACGGAAATAGAGAAAGAGAAGAAGAAGAAGAAGAAGAAGAAGAAGAAGAAGAAGAAGAAGAAGAAGAGCGGTGTGGCTTGTGGTCTGCCGAGATGTCCAGGCTACCGGATCACCCAGCAGGGGGCACCAGGGGATAAGACAAGGTATATAAAAGGAAGCGCGGGACGCAAGTGAAAAGTCACGTCCCTACACACACCGCACTGGAGCTGAGCTCCAAACTCGGGCGTTGCTCCCCGGGCGCCACGGCCGGGCCAGGACCCGCAGCACGTCCACCTCAGCTGACATGGGAAAGGTCCGTGGGCCGGCGCGGCGCAGGAGATCACGCCCTGGCCGCGCGCTGACACACACACACACACACACACACACACACACACACACACACACACACACACAAATATATTGCTCCGCGCGACAGGGACCGAAAAGCTCAGCGCGGAGATTGTACGGCCGCAACCCCTTGAAGCTCTTCGCTTTTGTTTAGAGAAAGTGACGCCGGCCGGAGCGGTGGTTTATACCTGCGGACCGCGCGGCGCACGCAAAGTCGACATTACAGCATCGACCATCGCGAGGGAGGTTTTGCGAGCGCGGCGTGGCGGGGCGGGGCGGGGCGGGGGGTGGGGCGCGGTGAGCGTGGCATAGCGGGCGCGGCGGGGCGGGGCGGGGCGGGGCGCGTGCAGCGCGTGCAAATGTCTCCGCAGGAAAAAGAGGTCAAAAGTCGTCGGTCTGGCCTGTCCTGTCCTGTCGGAGCGCCCGCAGACCGCGAGGTAGGCCACACGGGCGCGCGGCGGACCGGCGGGTCTGCCTACCCTGCGGGCGCTCCCGTCACCGGGCTGGGCCTGGCCGGGCCGGGCTGGCCACCGCCCGACCTTGTCGTGTGCGTCGCCCACTCGATCTGCATACGACGACACGGACGCCTCCTCGGGGACCCTCCCCCCCCCCTCCACAATAACTCCGCCCCCCCCCCTCCAAAGCCACAGAGCGGCGCGCACCAGCTGGAGCCGTAAACATGCAGACAGCGGTCATGTTTCCTTCTTCTCGGACAATGCCGGGCCGGGCCGGGCGGCGCGGCCTCGCAATATACAACATAAAGAGAGAGAGAGAGAGACGTCAGCAGCGACTCCAGCAACGTGCGTCCTGCGACTTTCTAGTATGCACAGGAAACATTTTTCGAGAAAGTTCCCGGTTAAAGCTGGGAAGCGCTTTTCCATATTTCCCGCTTTTTCGATTGACACTATGATGTTATTGAGAACTGATGGAAACCTACTCCCCCATTCAATGGGGGAAATAAATATTGCTGGGAGTGGTACCCTAAAAATTAAAAAACAAATTACTTTCAAAAATAAAAACTAAAAGCAAAGCCTCTACCGAAAAATAGTTTCCTCGTGCATCACGAGCGCCTCGCTCGCGTCGCGTTTGGCCCACCCCTCGCCGCGCCGTGCGCATTCCCCCCCCCCCCCCCCCGGGCCCGCCTCACCGCGCGCCTCACCTCTCATTCGACCTGTTTATTACCGTTCATACATATGGATGCGCGGCGAGCTTTATCATTTTATTCAAGATTTTTATCCAGCCGCGTAATACACTGATGCATAATGTACGCCTCCCCCGACGCCTCTGCCGCGGGCGCGGAGGGTCGCTGAGGGGTGGAGCATGGGGGCGGGGGAGCTGAGGGTCAACCAGCAGCGCACCCGCGCAAACGAGCGCGCAGCCGCCCCGCCCGACCCACATCACAAATTAGGGGTACGTACTTGGATATTCGGTTACGTCAGCGTTCGAATTCAGGCGCGCGAGTTCGAATAGAACGCGCGCTGGGCGGGGCGGGGCGGGGCGGGGCGGGGCGGCCGGGTGGGGCCGGGCCGGGTTACACAAGCAGCAGCTGCTGCACCCAGCAGGGACCATTACGGTCGCCACACCGACGCACTGGATTCCCACGACGCCCGCCGTTTTCCCCGTATCACTTTGAAAACAAAAACGCACGGTGTGGGGGGCGCAGTTCTGCTTATGCCTCTCTGCTGCTTCACTGGAAAAACAAAGGTGCGACCTAATGCCTTTAAAAGGTGCTATTCTCTAGTGCCTTTAGAAAGGCGCGATTCTGTCCAAAGGCACTAAAATATGGCACCTTTCGGCCAAATTAGTGCCTCTGTAGGGGTGCTGTTTGAATAATGCCTTGGTAAAGGCACTATCATGAGTAGCACCCCTAAAAGGGTGTTATATCCTACCTTTGTTTTTCCAGTGTTGTGACGGCGGTGGCACCGCGCCGCCCCACGCGCCCGCGCCGGGCTTCCGCAGCAGTTTGGAGTAAAGAAAACCAAAATAAAATAGCAACGGCGTATAACTACTTGAAAGAGAGGTCTCCCCACCCCTCACTTCACGGTTGACGGCGGTCCCGCCCCGGCCGGGGGACAAACGCACCCCCTTGAGCACGGCACCTGCACCGCGCTCACACGGGGCCCCGCCCCCGGCCCGCCCCCAGCCCGCCCCCAGCCCGCCCCCGGCCCGACAGTCTGCCTCTCATATGCACAGACACTCGCATCATATCCGGCAAGACGACGCAAGAGGGGAGGCAAGGCAAGTGCCCATACGGACGTACAGGCAGGCAGGCGCGCCTAGGCGCGGGCTGAGGAGTCTCTCTGTCACTCTGCCGCCCCGCCCCGCCCCGCCCCGGCGCCTGCATCCTTCCTGCTAGTTTCACTAGTTCCGTCACACCGCCCCGCCCTCGTCCCGTCGTCCCACCGCTGAGTTATAATCATTACTTGCCACTTGGCAATTCAATATCCTTTCAGCGAAATAAGTTTCAGAAGAATATGGGCCTCGCCACTGTAACTTTGGCGGGGCAAAGTAAACTCCCAGCCCTGCCCTGCCCTGCCCGGCCCGGCGCGGCACAGCCACCGCGGCGGCAGGCCGAGCTGCATCAGCAAAGTCACCAGGAACTGAGACGAGGCCGCTCTCTCTCTCTCTCTCTCTCTCTCTCTCTCTCTCTCTCTCTCTCTCTCTCTCTCTCTCTCTCTCTCTCTCTCTCTCTCTCTCTCTCATCCTTTCCTCTCTCCTGCTCCATCCCTCTCGCCCTCCGACCACTCTCGTATTTTCGGCGTGCTCCCCCTTTGAGCCCGCCATAAGCATTTTCACCCCCCGAGTATGCGTTTGGGATCGGGACCATCTCCGACAGGAGGACGGCGACGAGGAGGAGGCGGGGGAGCCGCCATGAGCGCCAACGTGACAGGTTAGGGGCGAGAGGGGCGCGGGAAACAGAGAGAGAGAGAGCGAGAGAGGCAGAGAGAGCGAGAGAGAGAGAGAGAGAGAGAGAGAGAGAGAGCGAGAGAGAGAGAGAGAGAGAGAGAGAGAGAGAGAGAGAGAGAGAGAGAGGCATGTGAGGAGAGAGAAGGAAAGAGAGAGCAGGGCGTAGCGGGGCGGGGGGCTTTGGGGAGTGAAGGTCTCCGATTGATACTGCCCTGCGCTGCGCCCTGGCCGCGCGCGCTCCTGTGTGGTCGTTGGAGGAGGGCGGGCAGGGAACGCGCGGACTTCTAACAAGAACCCCCCCCCCCCCCCCACGTGCTGCCTGGTAGGGAGGCGGGGGCTCGGGGTCCGAGCAGCAGCAGCAGCACACAAACCCCCACCTCTATTGGCCTCGAGGAGAAGGAAAGGGGACTTTGAGTTCGCAACAGCTGTTGGGAAAAAGTGCGCGGCGCCTCGCGCTGTGGTGCGGGCTCGCTGGCGGGGCGGGGCGGGGCGGGGCGGGGAAGGACCGTCGCGGTAGGTGTAATGCTCGCAGGAGCAGCGGGAGCCGGCCCGAACCCCAACCAGTGTGTCCGAAGAGGGAGACAAATTGGCAAAGTTAGGTGCAAAGTTAAAGGGTTTAATGAATATTCGTATCAAGGCGGGGCGGGGCGGATACGTTGCTCGGCCCGCCGCATCTTCTTCGAGAAATCGAAGCTGCTCTGCAATAGCAATGGCGAGGGCGGCGGTGAGACTGAGCGCCCAGGGAAAAAAAAAAAAAGAAGGTTGCGCATAAGTAGGGGACAGCTTCTTGTTCGCAAGGCGACAAAAAGTTTGTGTCACGGAGGCAGTTATTTTCTCTTTTCGTTTTAGATTTTGGCTTTTTATACGAGGGCTATTTCTTGGGCCTGCGTCAGAGAGGATATCGGTAAAGTATAAAATGTCGTACCACGGAGGAGGGTTACACGTAACAAGTGATGGAATTTTGCATGAGCGGACGTCGAGCGTACCAGACAAAGTGTCCCTCCAAAAGTCTAATTTTTCAATGGGAACGGAAAATATATGAATGTAGTGAATTGAGAGAGGGGGCGAGCCCTGCCGGGGCGGGGCGGGGCTGCGCGCTGGGGTGCTTTGTTAGCCGTGGCGGGGCGGGGCTGCGTCCGGGGAGCAGGTGGCCTGGTCGAGCCCTCCTCTCGGCCCCGGCCCGGGCCGGCCGGCGCACGGAACAGTCTTTTTTCGGAAACAGCCCGCCGCCAGTGCGCTATCTTAATTGTGGTCAGCGGACCGGACGAAAAATTTTCTGCTTCCGCTGGGAGCAGAGCGCTCAAATGTAAGTTAGGAGGAGCTTCGGAGCGAGAAACGAGTCAGGGGTAGGGGTGGGGGAGGTCAAGGGGGTTGGGATAACCCGTGGGGATGGGCCGGCCGGGGGGGCGGGGAGGTGTCAAATGAATGAGTAAGGGAACAGAGGTGCAGGGGGGGGTCGAAAACTCATTACAAAATCATCAAAGCTCTGGGATCATGAAGCTTAGACTGTTGAGCAGACGGTCTGAGCGCGGGGCGGGGCGGGGCGGGGCGGGGCGGGGGCCTCAGTGCTGCTGCTGCATTTTCTTTATCAGCGGCTCATTCACACAGATATCGGCCCACCAGGCGGTGTGGAGGAGGGGGGGGGGCAGGATCCGACGATTTAATGGCCGTTTTAACTAGCGGATATCACAGAGAGCCGGGCCCGGTGCCACCGGAGGTACATCGCCCCGTTCACACGACTTCGGCAATGGGGCGACGCTTTTAGAAAGTGCCGTGCTCGCAAAAAGAAAAAAAAAAAGAAAAAAAAATAGAAAAAAGAACAGGCACAAAGGGGCATCATCGCAGAGAGGGACTTTAGTCCGGACGCTGTGCCTGCGAGTCTCCAAGGCGCGCACATTAAGAAATTGCCTCGTGGGCCTCCCTCACGGGTCCGGGCCCGCGGCGTGGCGCGGCGGCCGCGAATACCAGCAGGCTGCGGCACGAGCTGGGTCCTGGCCCACCAGGCAGTGGGCCCGGCCGCAACCTCCAGAGACATGCCACTTTAGCCATCATAACATATAGGTGTTCCTACACCGGGGAACCTACACGCACACGCACACACGCACGCACCCGGGCCGTACGTGACACGTATTCCTCGCACGACCTGGTGCCGCACACGATCCCATTACTTTAGTCAGGGCTCTGGAGCGCGCGCGCGCACGCGCACACACACACTCCGCCCGCAAGCCGACCCACGCGGGCTGGGCTACTTTGCCCCGCGAAAGACATTTTGTCAACCTGCACGGCTGCGCAGAAGTCTCCCCCCCCCCCCTCACACACACACACACACACACACTTACCACCACCGGATAAATCAGTCCCCCAGACTTCCACCATCAACACCGTGCCGTCAATCTCAAGCTGACCTCTCCTCTCCAAACTAAGGCGGAACTTTCAAACTCCCGGCCGGGCCCCGCCCCGCCCCGCCCCGCCCCGGGCCGGCAGCGGCAGCCACTTTGCCCCGCCGCCGACCCGACCCGACCCGACCCGACCCGACCCGCCCGGCCTGGACCCGACCGCGCTCCGCACCACAGCCCAGCCCGGAGCAGGGAGGGCGGGGCGCGTTCGAAGGCACCGCAGTGCCGGCCCGGGCCCCAGCACGCCCTATCGTTACACGTCAGAAATAAATAGCAATATGGAAATGACGTTTACTTTTTATCGATTTTTATTAACAATCATGAAAAGTAATAATAATAATAATAATAATAAAAAAACTACTAGAATCAAAAAAACGTTTTAAACCACAAACTGACCAAACTCATTTCTACAATGTTTCTTTTTCTTGAAATAAGAAACGATAAACCGCCCAGGGCCCCGCCTGGCCGCAGCTATACCCTTTTTCAATACCTGTCGGACTACCCCTTCGTGCGACCTCCGCGACAGCAGAGGCAGCGCACCGAAAACAAAAGAGGAATTCTCTTGTACCCCCCCGGCCCGGTGACACTAAGGTGTGTTCGAGAGGAAGATAACTCCAGCCGCCCCGCCCCAGCCCACGCTGCGTGCCGGATGTCGTCCCCCCGCCCCCGCTCGCCTGGCGCCGTACAATTTGTCTTTGCTCGGTGCCGTCCCCGTCCGCGGGGCGGGACAGCTCAACACAGCGCGGCTGGAGCACTGGAGCTGGCACGGCCCATTCAGGACCTCTTTACTCACACACGAGGAGGTGGTGGTGGCAACACGGCCAGAATGAGTTTCCGCACCTCTTCGAAAAGAGAGGGAAAAAAAAAAACGTTTACTTATGGTTGTGTTTTTTACGGCTTTGGAAATCGTTAATATCTTCCCTCTTTTTTTCTATTTATTTTTTCCGATTTCAATAACGCTTTCCCGCGTTGAGATATTTAATTACGAGTGATTGTGTCACCCTCTGAAAACCGAGGCGTCAAAACAACCCTCGAGCCCGGGTTATCGTTTCCTTTCTCTTTTCTTTTCAGTCTGGAGCAGCAGTACAAGAGAACGGGCTCGGCCTGGCCCGGCAGGACAAGACAAATGAGTCGACGGCGCGAAAGGAAAACCTTTTGCATTTCTGCACGTGCCGCGCGGGGCCGAGCCGGGCACAACAAGTTTAACAAATGGGTCCGTCGGAGCACGTCCAGGTGTGTGGAGCAGACCGGCCCCAATAACAGTCACAATCCAGGACCACACAAATCTGCCGCCACGAACAACTTGAACAAGTTATTACTTTTTTTTTTTATGAACTTATTCTTTTCTCGCCTGATTATTGAATGACTTTTGTCGCGTACGTAGTACGGCTTCTCCCATGCTGGCGGACTGGATCCGCCCCGCCCCGCCCCGCCCCGCCCCGCCCCGCCCCGCCCCGCCCCGCCCCGCCCCGCCCCGCCCCGCCCCGCCCCCGGTCACGTGCGAGTCACGCGAGAACAGTTCCGGGGCCTGGCCGTGTTTTTCGCCCTGCTAGTCGTGTCGGTCTCTCCCTCTCTCTCTCTCTCTCTCTCTCTCTCTCTCTCTCTCTCTCTCTCTCTCTCTCTCTCTCTCTCTCTCTCGTATAAATAAATGAAGTATCGACCTCGCTGATTGGCCCCGGCTGGCCGTGCCGTGTATGGGTAATTATACACATCCTTTGATAATTGCAGCGGTGAAGCACGGCCCGGCCTGAGCGCCATTTTTAATCGCCACATGTGTCTCTCAAGCCGACCGATAAAGGACGAATCCATAGCTTACAAAGGCTTTTACATTAAAATAATTTTTTTTAAAAAAAAAATATGTTTAGGGAAGAAAAAGATTTAGCACATTTTATAAAGATTCTTTTCACCCTTCGAAAACTTAACCGAAAATGGCAGCAGCAGAATTCCATTTCGTTTGTCTGGCCGCCCCAGGCGCGGCCCCGTGGAGCGCCTGCACTCAGACTGCTGCGTAGTGTGCAGTGAGCGCGCGGGGCGGCGCGGGGCCGGGGCGAGCTGCGGCAATAACCGCTGCCATATAATTCCTTCAAAAACATCGCAAAACATTGCGCGGCGGAAAACAAATGAAAAGCGTGCCGTCATATCTCAGCGGTGCGGGGCGGGGCGGGGCGGGGCGGGGCGCGACGAGAACAGATAGCAGAACGCCTTTGCTCACATCGCAATAACACGGGAGAGGGAGAGAGGGGAGGGCGGAGAGACGAAGCGCCCGCGTGGAACAAAGACGAGAGAGGGAGAGGGAGAGAGGGAGAGGGAGAGAGAGAGAGAGCGAGAGAGAGAGAGCGAGAGAGAAGGAGCGAGAGAGAGAGAGAGAGAGAGAGAGAGAGAGAGAGAGAGGGAGAGAGAGGAAACATCCCGGGTAAGGACGTAAGGACACGCGGGGGAGTACACTGTCTTCAGATTGTGTCCCCCGCCCCCCCCCCCCTCTAGCTTAGCACCACGGCGCCACTAGCGCTGCGGGCCGGGCCCGGGGCCCGGGTACACACCTCGAGCCGCTGTGTGCGGCTGTGCGGCTGCCAGAAGCGAACCCAGCACCAGCGGGAGCGGGACGGGTAAAGAGTGGGAGAACAGAACGCGCGGGTACACTGTTTTTCAAAAGGCAATGAAAATAAGACCTTTTGTGGCAATGCCACACTGTAAAAAATGAGAGACCAATACGGTGCCAGGTACGGTGCACCGTACCTGGTAAATTGAAATATGATACGGTGCACAGAGTACGGAGAGACCGTACCCACTGATTTTACACCACGGAGCCGTGAAACGGCTTCACCGTACCCAGTAAAAGCGGTACGGAAGAACCGTTTTCGAGCTCCGCAGCACTAAAACCGAGGTACGGTTAACCGTACTTAGCACCGTATCAAGTACGGTAACCAGCGGAAATTAATTAGCGGTTGCTAACCGTCATCTCGCCGTTATTATTTTTTACAGTGCAGGCTTTGGCGATAAGCCATTTTCATTGCCTCTCCAGCGGCAATGAGTCGATTCATTGCCTCTCTAGCGGCAATAAGTCGGTTTTAATTGCCAACCCAATGGCAATGTTTACTTGCCGTTTCTAGCGATGAACCGTTATTGACGCCCAAATATTTGGCGATACTTTCATTCCAAACACATGGCAATGAATGAAACATTGCCGAAATTTGGCAATGAAAGTTTATTGCCAAACAGGCGGCAATGAGAGTCATTGCCAAATATTTTGGCGATATGTCATGACCTTTTTCTCATTCATCGCCATTAAAAGGCAATGGACATTTCCACTTGGTCGGCAATGAACCGGATCATTGCCGCTGGAGAGGCAATGAACCGACTCATTGCCGTTGGAAAGGCAATGAAAATGGCTTATCGCCAAAACGCAGTTCATCGCCAAAATTGCGCTTCATTGCCACAAAAGGAAATGGTCATTGCCGGTAAACGGCAATGACCATTGAATCATTGCCGAAAAATGGCAATGGTCATTGCCTTTTGAAAAACAGTGTAAAAGATACGAAACCATGTTGGCATGATAAGAGCTGTGCCTGCCTGGGCGACGCGACGCTCCTCGCGTCTCCTGACACACACACACACACACACACACACACACACACACACACACACACACACACACACACACAGGCGCAGCACCTGGCGCCGGCCCGGCCCGGTCCCATCCCATACCGTTCCGGCGCCACTTTCCGTGAACATAAAGCAAATCGTTAATAGCACCTGATGGCCGACCAGACCAACCCTCTCAGGCTGACACTGCGCCTCCCCCCCCCCCCTCTCTCTCTCTCTCTCTCTCTCTCTCTCTCTCTCTCTCTCTCTCTCTCTCTCTCTCTCTACTGCAGCAGACCCACACCGATATCCGTCGGATGTAATACCCATTCGATATATTTGATTCATGGAGAAGTATGACGTCATGAAAACACACCCAAAAAAATAAAAAGCTGCTGCTCTGCAGCTCCCTTGTCGCTCCTTTCCCTGCGGAGAGGCGCAGAGTGCGCACGCCCCGCCCCGCCCCGCCCCGCCCCACCAGCCCCCGCCAGCCCCACAGGCAGCGGCAAAAGATAACCCCAACGACACGTTCCCTAATTTATGCTAAACATTATAACTCTTCTCCCTTCTCATTTCAGTTTGGCGGTGTAGCAGTAGGCGGGGAGGGGAGGGGGGGGACTCCCGAGCCTAGAGTTTGTGTAATAGGAGAGCAGTAACGCGAGGCAGGAAGGGTTCGGGGCGAGGTGTGTGCGGGGCGGGGCGGGGCGGGGCGGGGCGGGGCGGGGCGGGGCGGGGCGGGGCGGGGCGGGGCCGCGCGGGCCGGCGGAAACATTAAGATTGTAAGGGCGGAGTGAAAACAAAACGGGTAATTTGTGGGGGAGTGTTCATGTGCGCGTCGAGTGATCCAGCTGGGGGTGCAGGGCAGGGGTGCGCTGCGCATGCGCAGGGTGCAGGGGCAGAGCAATTAAACTTTAAAGTAGTTAGTGTGATGACCGCAGCAGGGCTAGTAAAACAGAGGTCTGGAACAAATTACAGTGGGGGTAGCGAATAGGTAATATGAACATATCTTGCTCTGCGAGTTGTTTTTTTTTTTTTTTTTTAAGGCAAGCGACTTTTGTAACACTACGGCTGAGTGGAGTGGTTGAGGTGGTGGAGGGAGGAGGCGGAGTATTGGCAGCACGCCGCACGGCGTGGTGGCGCGGCGAACAAGCCTTTATCGCGACTTTGTCGAGGAGCAAGGAGCGTAGCGTAGCGTAGCGGCGCGGCGCGGGGCGGGGCGGGGCTCTGCTCTACGGCCTGGTAAGTTTCGCCGTGTCATAATGTCATAAGGGGCGCCCTGCCCGGCGCTCCGAGGGGTGGCGTGGCGGGCGTGGCGTGGCGGGGCGTTGTGCGTCTGGAGATGCCGTTACACCGGGCCAGAGAAACACAAAGGTGAGGAGGAGGAGGTGGAGAGCGAGGAGGACGAGGACGAGGAGGAGGTGCTGGAAGTGCCGGTGAGGTTGGCGGGAGAGGCAGGGCCACCCGGAAACAGCGGAGCGGCGGGGGCGGGGCGCCCCTCCCAAGGCCTAACGTGGCCCCTCCCCTCGGTGGCGCTCGCAAAACCCGCTTTCAGCAACCATGGATTTTGTGCGGTTCAGCTTTTAAATTTTAAATTCTTTTTTTTTTTTTTTTTGTGAGCGATAACTTTGTAAATTTTCGGCCCCGTGGAGTGCTTTCACGACGACATTTTCCTGTCCTTTTCGCAAAACTTTGCAGTCATGGCTCATGGCGCATTACACAAAACGTTAGCGACAGCGATAGTTCACCGCGCCGCGGCCGCGGCATCTCATGACATTTACTCAGGCGCTCATTCCATGAGACTTATTTCACCGGCCGCTAATGAAGTTCTTGTCACTGGCCCCGCCACGCCACGCCACGCCACCGGAAGCAGGCGCGCAGCGCAGCACGGCGGACATTGAAAACAGAATGGCCGTCCGTTTTAACAGGTCGCAACTTTAAATTAACGGCGGTCGTGGGTCGTGGCCGAACGGCGCCGGCGCACGGGACACGGCAGGAGGGGAGAGATAGAGAGAGAGAGAGAGGGAGAGAAAGAGAGCGAGAGAGAGAGAGAGCGCGTCGAGAAGGGCTGAAGTATTCCCTCGGGTACCTGCGTGAGAGAAGTCAACAGAGGGGAGGAGAGAATCGGAAGTAGCGAGGGTGCAGGGGAGGCCAGGCCAGGGCCAGGCAGGGCCGCGCCCAGGTCCCCCGCCCGCCACGCCCCGCCACGCCCCGCCCCGCCCCGCCCCGCCCGTGAGTTAGGAAGGAGTTCATTGGAGAGTCGCTGCTGCGCTGCGTGCCCGCCCAGAGTCTTTAAGACATCTGCAAAATACTTGACATTCCGCGCGCGCGCCGCGCCGGGGGGTGGGGGGGGGGGGCGGCTTTGAAACACACTGAGCAAGGGTACAATGAGCGGGCCGGGTGTTACTCCGGGTGCAGCAGGAGCAGACGCCCGCCCCGCCCCGCCCCGCCCCGCCCCGCCCCGCCCCGCCCCGCCCCGCCCCGCCTTCGGCCAGCGCTACAAAAGCGAAATAACCCATATTTGTTCCGCGAGAGATTGCTTCCGGGCTGCGCGCCAGGCGCCAGGTAGGGTCCGTGCCGGAGGAGGAGGACGTCAGGGGAGTGGGGGGGCGTGGGCCAGCGGGGACCGGGGAGGACCGAGCTGCGCCCGGGAAAAATAAGACAATTGCATGAATCGTGAAGAAATGTGTCACGAAAGAGACAAAAATTATTTCCCGGGACCATGCGTATGCGCTGACTTGCGGAGCCGTTGCCTTTAGAGCAGAGATACCCCGCCCCGCCTCACCCCACCCCGCCCCCCACCCCGCCCGAACCGCCCGCGCTCCCTCGACTGCAGAGTGGGCCAATGGAGCGGCTCCTTATTAAAACGCACCTCAAACTTGCTAATAGGACCGTGATGGTATATATTGCCGGGGCGTGGCGGGGTGTGGCGGGGCGGGGCGGGGCGGGGCGGGGCGGGGCGGCCTGCCATCCCCCTTGCGAAACTGCTGCTGCCGGGAAGTGAAATATTACTCCGGCTACAAGGATTAAGCGGGCGGCGTCGCGGGCAATTACTTGGAGGTGCGGAGCGGAGCAGCGGCAGCGACGTCCGATTGAATAAATTCGTTGTCATGGCGACGGCGCGGGGAGGGGGAGGGGGGGGGGCAGGGGACTCTGGGTACGGGACTGGGGCGGTTTGAATTATCGGCGGGAGTCCATTTGCAATATGAGGAGACACGCGAGCGAGGAGGCAGCTGCGCTATGGGGGGTATTTAGGGCGGAAGGGGTGCAAACTGTGGTCAAAGGGAAGAAAACATAAGAGAGAGAGAGGGTAAAGACCGCGATTATCACCTCGAGATTACTCCTCGAGATTGCTAGAGAGTTTACCCAGGTCCGGTGTGTGTCGAGCACGGGGCGTGACACTGCTGCCGGGCCCTGTCCCAGCCGGTGTATTTGTGACAGCGACGCAGTGCGTTACACACCTATTGTGTGGCGCCCAGCGCTCCGCTCGGTATAATGCTGTACTTATACATACTAATGCTGACCCTGGACTACAGCAAGGTGAGAGCCCCGCCCCGCCCCGCCCCGCCCCGCCCCGCCCCGCCCCGCCCTGCCCTGTGCCAGTGTTTTCGGGCCCCGAGAGGCTTTGCGGAATAAGGGCTCCACATTACCGGCCTACGTGGCGGCGCGGTCGCTTAAAAAATTTAAACACAAAATACGGCGACAAAACCGCCCTCGAGAAAAAGCACAGAGAGAGAGAAAGAGAGAGAGAGCGCTTCACGACAGCATAGCCGGCGCGCTGTAGGGTGAGTATCGCAGAGGGCTTTACTTGCAGGGTACGTATGGAGCGAAAGGGAAGGAATTTGAGAAACTACTAAGGTGGCGCAGCTTGTACCGCCCGGCCCACCCCCTGCGCCCTTTAGTAAGGGCAGGGGGCGACACGCGCTCCGGGGAGGGGGAGGGGGAGGGGGCGCCCCGTTGATGAAAGTTGAGGAGGTGCGGGGAGGACAACTTTCGACCCGAGCACGAGCACGAGGACGAGGACGACGGGGAAGCAGCAGTGAACTCATCGACGCGCCGGTGGGGGAGGCAATTACAGCACGGAGGGGGAGGGGGGGGATGTGTCAATCGCAAACGCATTACCCAGGAAGGATGATAAAATGGAAACATAGTTTGGGGACCGCATTTACTACCGCACTCCTTTTTTTAGATGTACACTGGTAAAACTAAGGCGTAGTTGTACGCCTTTCAGGAAGGGTACAGTCCGTACGCCCTTCTTGAAGCGTACAAGAGCTCATGCGCTCTATTCCTCCTATCCAAATGCATGGGGGAATTTTCTTGAAGCGTAGTTGTATGCTTCAAGAAAGCGTAAGGTCTTCAAGCGTAGTTGTACGCTTGAAAAGGGCGTACAACTAAGCCTTAGTTTTACCGGTGTATTTCTGTTTAAAAAAATATTATAAAAGGTTTGCGTAGAGAAATCAAAGAGGCCAAACGACAGTGGCTTGAAAAAATATATGACAAGACTGAGCGCTCAGCAAATAGCCGGGTAGCAGAAAGCACGGGGGAAATAGCGAGTGCAAAAGAGAATGGCCGGCTGAAAAAAAACGAGCGAGCGAGCGAGAGAGAGAGAGAGAGAGAGAGAGAGAGAGAGAGAGAGAGAGAGAGAGAGAGAGAGGAGGGGGGGGGGGCAGGAAGAGGGGCAGGGGGCGCAGCACGGCCGAGAGGGCTGCATTCAAATTTAATTTTTTAAGTGGCGGTCGGGAAGCGGAAATGGCGTTGAACGTTGCAGTACAGTACTCTGCATGCCAAGAAGAAGCCCCGGACGCGCGGGGGCGGCGGGGGGCGGCGGGGGGCGGCGAGGGGCGGCGGGGGGCGGCGGGGGGCGGCCTACTGCCCTGATTAAACCAATACACTACACTGTTTTCTTTCTACTCGGCGCGGCGGGTCCGGTCCGCCTGTGCCAGGTGGGCGCCGAGCCGAGCAGGGCCGCAGGCAGGCCAGGGCGTCTTCATTAATGTTTGCTCAACGACGAGCTGCTGGGTACGTATGCGCCCCGCCCCGCCCCACCCCGCCCCACCCCACCCCGCCCCGCCCCGCCTCGCGCGGAGCAGAGGAAGCTGCTGTTAGCAAAAACAAATGGCGCTGGAGAATTATTTTTATTTTACGCAGAAAGGCGGCGTCAGGGGCTCGTCCTTGGTTCGAGGAGCAAGGCGGGGCGGGGCGGGGCGGGGCGTGGCGGGGCGGGCGGGGCGGGGCGGGCGGGGCGGGGCAGGGCGGGGCAGGGCAGGGCGGGCAGGGCGGGGCGGGGCGGGGCGGGGCGGGGCGGGGCGGGCGGGGCGGCGCGTCCGAGCAGACTGCTTCCATTTCGATACGAGTTCCGTAAAGAAAAGGCCTCGATAAGCCGTCCCGACCCTGCCTTATCGCCAATTCCTTATCCCTCCTGCCCCGCCCCGCCCCGCCCCCCCCCCCCCCCTGACTAACTTCCTTTCTCTCTCTACCCCCTCCCTCCCCTCCCCACTCTGCTTACTGAGTGTGCGCCACTAGGCTCGTTTAGCGTAGAAAATCGCGACTTAAACGGGTTAATCCGCGCTAAGCAGCGAGACAGCGGCGGCGGCGACTATCCCCCCTCCCCCCACCCCCCTTCACGGTTACGAGTTGGCTGTTGTGCACGACCACATGCACACAGCCCCCCGCCTCCTACTTGTCGCTTTTGTGCTGCAGAGTCTTTTCGTGACTAAACTTCAGCCGTAACGCTCCGCACATCACCCAGCCATCCAGCACACTCACACTCACTCACACACACACACACACACACACGCACAACTCCAGTTGCGCTCCTGCGCCCTGCCCTCTCGGCCCCACTACCTTACACACCGCTGCACATTCCTTACAAATTTGTTTCGTATGCTTTGTAGATTGCGAAGCACTGCCTAGAAGCAGCTTACGATGCAAACGCTTTGCAACCCGCTTAAAAACGAATTGTTCCTGAATCCGTCCGCCAGCGGTCCGAAAGAGCCCCCGAGGCTCCGGGCTGTCCTGTAGAGAGTCCGAACGCCTTCGGGGTCTTCCGTATTTAGTCCGGTGGCGGGGTCGGACTTGTCCGAATTGTGCTCCGGGGCCTTCGGACAGTCCGGCTTCAGTCCGGAAATTCGGTCTTCACCCGAAAAGGGTCCGAGGTCAGAGTCCGGACTCCTTGCGGGCTTTTCTGTTCTTAACCCGCTGCGGTGGACTTGCTCAGACGATTTTACAAAAAACGACTGTGATAGTCCACTGCTGAGTAGTAAATTTACAACTGCCTGGCGATTTTAAATTAAGTTAGTGTATTTCTGTTCCTATGTTAAAATGTACCTACGTGTTCCTAGCGACCGATAATATTTTGTTTACCAATGTTTAGACCACGGACCGTTAGTCGCGTGTTTAATTCAATGCAATCATGTATTCAGCAGCTTCATATTTATATTTTGGTGAGTTTTGAAACGTCCAAACAGCCGTTCCGAAACAAGTGCGTCATCTTCCCTATGTGCTCAGTACCTTGCTCGCTATAGCGTGCGAGGGGCCGCGCCAAGGGGTCGGCGGGGTATTTCCCTTCCCAGAATTGCAGCGCCCGGCGCGCTGGACGAGGGAAGGGAGCGGAGGGGGAGCCTGGGGGTACCCCGGGCCGGGTGCGGCCCGCTTCTCCTGGGGCTAGGAGTCGCCGTCGCCGGCTACCTGGCCACTCGCCTCCCTCGCCTCAGCCTCGCCCTCGCTCCGAGTCGCTCGCTCTTCAGTATGCTGCCGGCAGCCGTGGTGCGCGGACGTACATGAGTACAGCAGGAGGCCACAGGACCACGCATTTTTTTTGCAACTACTGCGAACAAACTTTTTGATTTTGTGCAGATCGAGTGAGCGCAGTGCAAGTGGCAGCATTGGGGCGCCGCGACTGACTGCCGCTACAAGGCTTCGCGGCATACGCGACCGTGTTTGGCAGTTCTGTCAGACGGACACGCGAAGCACTTCCTTGTTTTTTTGTTTGATTTGTTAGATTAATAATAATAATAATGCTACAGCTGCAGGTGTAATGGCACCCGTGGGAAACCAGACGTGGTTCTCCCGGCGTCCGGATACGCTTGTGGGCACCGGAACAAAAACCACTATTTGAGTCGGGGAAGGGAGGTTCAGCGTAGAACCCAACCCCCGCAACCCTAGAGGAGGGGAGGGGAGGTTCAGCGTAGAGCCTAGCCCCTGCAACCCTAGAGGTAACGCCTGTGACGCTTAGAGTAGGCAACCTGCCAACCACACTAATGTGCCGGGTGGCCTGCCCTCCCGGCGGATTCGGATCGCTGGCGGGTATGCCCGAACGCAACATCGGACTCGCCCCGGCCGGGCCCGCAGCCGGAAACCCCGCTTCTAGCCCGTGGCTTGGCACTCGGACACACCCGCCAAGTTGCCGATTTGGGAACATTCTGGAACTAACTCGGAGTAGCCCGTGGAACCTCTCTCGGACTAGACCCCCGCTCGGGCTGGCCTCGGATGAGCCTCATTTTTAACCGGGAAATCGCAACGTTTCGAGAGCTTCGCGAAAGCATTTAGCTTCATGACCCTCAAAGCATCAAAGCAATGCTTTTGCTTTGCAATCTATTAAGCGCATTCAAATTCCTCTTGATGCGCAAAGCGTTCCCTTTGTAAGAATTCAACAGCGCACCGCACTAATTGGCCCCCTCCGCTTTGCCCTACTTCGCATCCCCTCTGCGGGTAGGGTCGCCTCTCCCCCCAGCCCAGCCCCACTCGTCACACCTTTTCATCCCCCATATCCTCGTATAAATTCGGCGCTCAGCGGCCGCGGCTTTGGTTTGACGCGCACGGCGCTTTCATAGCGAAACATATATGTAAGATATAAAAATGCAGAGTCGCAGTCGCACAGGACGAAAAGAAAAGCCGGCAAAAGGAGTGAGTGCGCGTGGGGGGGGGGGGGGGGGAGGGCCGCACACACGCGGCTGAACGCGCTGTCTATCTTCATTTCAGCCCATTTCGTGTGTGTTCCGTTTCGGGGGCAGCTGGCTCTCAACTTTCCGAGGAGAGGGCGGCGCGGCGCGGCGTGAAGAGGAAGAGGGAGCAGGAGCATCAGAGAGTCAGAGAAAGAGAAAGAGGGCCGGAGGAAGAGAAGAGCAAAGGACAAGAGGGAGATTAGTCAGAGGCGTGACCGCGAGTCTCGCCCACGACTGGAGGAAGACGACGAGAGAGGAACAATGACGAGTTTATAGATAGAAGACAAAAAAAAGAAAAAAACACTAAGGGCAAAGGGCTCCAATCTCCAACTGTGCGCAATCGTGTGAAACAACTCAGATACAAGACAGTGATTCTCTTTTTCTTTTTCTCCATCGATGATAAGCGATAAGGACGCGAGACAGGGGGAGGAGGGCGCTGTGGACCTCAGCAGGCCGGAGCACCACAGCCCTGCCAGCCAGACCTCGTGCCGCGGTGGCCTCGCAAGGCCTCGCCGGCCATAAGGCGAAACGGAAAATTACTCCTCGCCACTAATCAAGATCGAGCCGCTTCAGCTTATGAATAATAAGAGCACTCCGTGGCGCCGCGCCGCACTGTGCGCACTGGAGAAGAGAGGAAAAAGGAGCAGGGTGAGTGGTGACGGCTAGCAGCATCAGGGGCAGCAGGGGGATAAACATGACGACCGGAAAACGCGCACGCGGCCGCAAGGAATGAGGGCGGGGACACGTGCGCTAATGGCCGTGATATACGTCGCCAAAGCATGACAAACGTGCTGTCATGTCCGCCCCCGCCGCGCCGCCCTTCCACTCCCTGCCTCGACCACACGTGCGCTCCGGGCGCCAATGTCTCAACGCCAAAACGATGGTGGCGGGTCGGGAGGGGGGAGGGGCAAATACCGCAAAGTATCGGAGAGCGATAAGTGACGAAACGGCGACTCCAGGGACGAGTATCGGCCGGGCCGGTAGATAGATAGATAGATAGATAGATAGATAGATAGATAGATAGATAGATAGATAGATAGATAGATAGATAGATAGATAGATGGATGGATGGATGGATTACTGGCCGGGCGGGCAGTATGGATTGCCTAATCTCCCGCTCGGAGCTCCTGTATTGCCGGTAAAGCATTCGAGTCCCACAATTAGACAGCGACACGTGCCGTGCGTGCCGCAATCAGCAGCCCCCACCAGACACATCCACACTAGCCAACAAATATTTATCGACTTCGTCGTTGAGTATTTCTTTTTCTAATTTATTTCCCAGAGGACCCAACACATTTACAGGGTTACAAACGAGCGAGAAAATACAGTGGAAGGGCAGTAAACGTGGTGAAAAGCAAGGGAGGGAGGGAGGGAGGGAGGAAGGGAGGGAGGAAGGGAGGGAGGGGGGGAGAATGGACGGAAAAGAGACCCTCCTCTCTAACAGCGAATCGCTTGAAGCCTTGAAAACAAGACGATAACTTTTCCTAGAGGGGAACACGGGGGCGTTGGAGAGATTTGGAGCTTACTAACTTGTCAGCAGTGCAGGCAAGGGGCGCTACGCAACGAACGTACGGAGAGAGCGAGAGCGAGAGCGAGCGAGCGAGAGAGAGAGAGAGAGAGAGAGAGAGAGAGAGAGAGAGAGAGAGAGAGAGAGAGAAGCATGGCAGGCAGCAGCGCGTGGCGGGAGCGCACCAATTGCTCGAGGCGCATTAACTGCCTCAATTCCGACATTCCCATTTGGTTAATAGATGAAGAAGGGAAAAGGTGTGGGGTGTGAGCGGGCGGGGGGGGGGGGGGGGGCGTGATGGGGACTGTGAGTGGCGTGCCGATAATGGTGAGAGTATGAGTGTGTGTGTGTGTGTGTGTGTGTGTGTGTGATAGTGCGTTTTTATTATGCTTCTCCGCGGCATGCACAGGGACCGCGCTTTTGGCCGTGAGGTGTAGCCTGCTGTGCTGTGTGGCGGCAGCCTGAGCCAGCCCGGCTACCTGCCGAGTATAACGTCCGGCCGTTAGACGTTAGCCGGGCCGCAGCAGTACAGTGTGCGCGCATGTGCGCGGCGCTCCCAGCCGCACACCACCGCCCGCCCCGCCCCGCCCCGCCCCGCCCCAAAGGGTGCTTTGGCTTCTTTCGCGCAGAGCTAGCGTGCCTGGTACACAGCTATACGTCGGCAGGCAGGAGCGGACTCACACTAGACAGGATGTCTCACGCTTTGGTTTCCAGAGTGCCTGCGCTGCGCCTGGGCCGGCAGCGCAGCGTGTTACCCTAACCGTGTCGGGTCGGGGGGGGGGGGGGGGGTAATCCCCAGAGCTGACCGGCCCTACACCATCGCCGTACCATGCACCCGGGGGGGGGGGGGGCGCTATGTGATGCCTAGCCGAGCTCCAGCCCCACACGACGAGCGATATAGGGCTGGAGGGAGGACCGGAGGATACCTCGACGAGACGAGACGACGGAATGGGGGCGAGGCGGGGCGGGGCGGGCAGGAGGGCCGGGCGGGCGGGCGGGGCCGCGGGAGTGGAGTGCCCCCAGTGGCCCCGGCCCGGCGCGGACCCGCCCGGACAGCCCTGCCCAGCCCAGCTCCCCTCCAGCCCGCCCGCGACCTCCTCCCGGATGCATACAGATCGACGCGCCCGCAGCGCCCGCTCTCTATCTCTCTCCGCTTGCTCGCTCACTCGCTCGCTCTCCCGCCGGTGCCCACTCAGCAGGTCCGACAGCACACGGCCAGCCCCGCCTACCCGGCGGACGCGCGCGCGCGCGCACGCACACGGGTCAGTCATCCTCAAAAGAATATCAAACCGGCCCCAGCCGGACCAGAGCCTTCATCGCTTCCACTGGAGTGGACGCGCGCCACACGCGTGTCCCGGCGGGAGCGGGAGGGACGGGTCCAAAGTGTATACGCGGGGCGGGGCGGGGCGGGGCGGGGCGGGGCGGGGCGGTGCGGGGCGGGGCGGGGCGGGCGGGGCGGGGCGGGGCGGGGCGGGTGGGGCAGGGCGGGCGGGGCGGGCGGAGGGCGGGCGGGGCGGGGCGGGAGAGCCCGGGCTATCTCGCTCGACGGGACGGGTACCGATTCGGGGCAAAAGGGTTTGGTCAAGCACACAGGAGGAGAGGGAGGGGCGGGGCGGGGCGGGGGTGACCGCCGAGCGAACCGGCCCGTGAGTGTTACTGCACGGATACGCCCCCCGCCAGTGGTCACCCCGCCCCGCCCCGCCCCGCCCCGCCCCGCCCCGCCCCGGCCTGCCCCGCCCCGCCCCGCCCCGCCCCGCCCAGCACCGCGCGCGAGTTTTACGCGGTTCGAGTTTTCTTTTTTATCTCGGGAGTCACAACTCGAGGGTCATCCGGCTGGACTGGACTGGACTGACGCACGCCGCTGACTGAGAGGAGAGACTGGCATTTTTTTTTCACAGAGCTGTTCTCGTGGTGCGCCAGGACGCTGCACGATTGTGGAGAAAGGCATAGGAAACCCGCCGAACAATTCCTTTCTAAATATACCCTAACCCCTTCTCCCTCTGTCTCTCTCTGGCGCGCTGTCCTCCTCGCTCCGTCTCCCTCTGCGCGGCCTCTTCACCGAGAGGACCGAGCGGCCAGAGGAAAGGGGCGGGGGAGCGGGACAGGTGGGCGGGGCGGGGCGGGGCCGGCAGGGCGCGGCAATCGGTGATGGCCGCTCCGCTCCGCTCGCTTCAGTAAGTACCGAATGGCCACTTATTGCTCTCCAAGGAGGAGGAGGAGGAGGACGGGGAGGAGGGGTGGGCGTCTTGTTGGACTAACAGGTCCCGATCGTCGCCGCGGCCCTCAGCGCGGCCCTCAGCGCGGCCCGGGGAGGCTCCAGGTAAACACGCGGAGCAGGGCGGCGCCGCACTATTATCCAGTACTGCCCCCGCCTTTATCAGGGCGCTGGTGAGGAGACACCACTCCAGAGCGGGAGGGGGCGGGGCAGGGGGCGGGGCAGGGGGCGGGGCAGGGGGCGGGGCAAGGTGGTGCAGGCTGGGGATCAGGAGGAGGTGCGCGGGCTCCGCGGGGTTCTTCCGCAGGCAGAGCACTTCCTCCCCCCCACCCCCCCACCCCGCGCGGCGCGGCCTCCTCACGCGACCTGACGGGGGCAGGCGGGGGGCTGTGCCTGGAACGGGAAGGGCGCGAGGGCCTAGCGAGTGCGACAGCGAGAGAGAGCGAGCGAGAAAGAGGGAGAGAGGGAGAGAGAGAGCAGCTGGGGGCTGACGCCTCTAAGGCCAAGGCCAAAGCCTTTTACGGTGTGTTTGGGGAGGTGTGTCTAGGAGGGAGGCCTCCCGGCCTCAGCCCGGCGGAGAGAGGGAACAGGGGCGGGGCCGGGCCGGGCGGCGAGAGAGAGTGCGGCTGTCATAAATTCCGGACATGACTCGGCGGGGAGGCACATTACGGCTCTTTGACACGACGAGCGATTCCAGCCCTGGAGCGCGAGCGGAGCTGGACCTCACACAATAAACGTAGCAGTTAAGTGTGGCTGGCGGCGGGGCGGGGCGGGGCGGGGCGGGGCGGGGCGGAGCGGGTCATGGGCAGTCATTGGGGGAGTGAGAAAAGAGCGCCGCCCCGCCCGCGCCGCGCCGCGCCGGCCCGTCAGGTTTAACCCCAAAGAGGAATTTTGGTGGAAGAAACGTGGATTCCACGTGGATCTGTGACGTGGTATCGACGTGGAAGATCCACGTCGCATCCACGTGGATTTGACACCTTTTTCCACGAAATTTCCACGTGGAAATCACGTGGATTCAACGTGCTGACATCCAAAAAAAAAAAGTTAAACATACGAGGAGTCGAACCCAGAACCTTCGGACTAGAAGTCTAGTACCTTATCCATTACCCTACAGCGACGGTGTTGAAGGAGGAATGTCAGCTACCGATCCTAATCCAAAGCTCACCTTATTCGCCTCCCAGGATAGCCGTTTAACGTAGAGCGTTGTGCATTGTATGTTATGAAACTAGCCCTTGTAACGGATTCTACTTATCTAGAACAAATTTTATATATTGTTCAAGAACGTACAAATATGTTTGAACACTTTTTTAACGTTGAACGCAAAAGGTGGTAACGTGGAATCCACGTGGAATCCACGTGGATTCCACGTTATTCCGACGCATTCCAACGTTACCTTGTAAAACGCAAGAAATAGGACAATACAATGCATCTTCCTGCGGTAAGTGACCAGTTATTGCAATGTTACAACGACTACATCTAGGCGGATATTGTCAAAATGGTGGAAAAGACGTGGAATCCACGTGATATTCACAAAAATTATTTTTACTTCAAAAACGCCGTAATACAAGTCGAAATTGACCAATTCGATCAACATACTATTAAAAACCGTTTAGCAGCAGAATAAAGAAAATAATTTTCAACGTGGAAAAATTGTTGAAATATCGTGGACACATCCACGTCCACGAAATTTCCACGAATCCACGTTGAATCCACGTGGAATCCACGTGACGCTCCTCTTTGGGAACCGCGGTTACCGCCACCGTCATGGCAACACGCAGCTGCCGCAGCTGCCCGCCCCACCCTGCCCGGCCCAGCCTCGCCCCGCCCCGCCCCGCCCCGCCCGAGCCCCGCTGACCGCGGCCGCGGCCCGGGCCGGGCCGTGGGTGGGACGCCGCTGAACAAGAGGACGCACACATTTCTCGGGTGAGTCCCATCCCGTCCGGTGCGCACTTTCTCAAAAAAAAAAAAAAAAATCCTTTCAATGGATGAAAAGATTGGAAAGCACGCTCGCAGATCTATTTTTCTTCGTGCACTCCACGGCAACCCCACTACCACCAGCCAACCACTACTCTCACTTAGTACAAACATCCACAATCGTCCCCCAAACATTCCTCGTACGGCTTCCCCCCTCCCCCCGCCCCCTCCCGACCTCTCCGCTAAGCCCCACTGAACAAGAAGCCCCGGCCGGCGCGGCGGCGTGGAGGCGACACGGGCTGCGGCGGCCCCGGCGGCCCCGCCCCGTAATGCCCTGCGGCCCCGCCCGAGGGGTCCATCACTCGCTTCTGGAGCGTACACACGATTACCGATTACCAGTGATTACCAACAGTTCTCAGGGAATTTTTTGAAGAAACTTTGAATTTTATGTCATATTTTGCATATTTTCATGAGGAATAACCCAAAACAGCGTGAAAAACTAGGAAAAGGTGAAGTTTTGAGACGTGATTACCCACGATTACCGGATAAAGTGTACACATGATTACCAGAGTGGTGGACCCCTCGGCCCCGCCCCCGCCGAACACTCTGCCCAGCCCCGCTCAATCCATACAGTACAACATAAAGACCAAGTTATCAAGGAATCCCTCGCGAGAGCAAATGTTTCCCCGCAGTGTGACGCTTTCCGGCCGGGGGGCAGCTGGACAGCACATCCTCGCCCCGCCCCGCCCCGACCCTCCAGGTGCGTCACGTGACGTCACGCCACGCCACGTCACGATCGTAACGCAAGCCTCCTTATTGCCGTGCGTGCGTGCGCGCGCGCCGCAGTCGTAACGGAAAAGTATACGTCTGCAGAGCAGAGGCCCGGGAGGGGGGGGGGGGGGTCAGGGAACTCGGAGCGTTACGCCGGATGTGGGCCAAGCCGAGCTGAGGCAACGCTTTATGGTCCAACTTCCGGATTACAGTTGTCTTTGCAGGAATATGTTTCCTGCTTGCACACCGACCCTCGCCTCGCCTCGCCTCGCGCGGCGCTCGCACACACAGGCAGTTCATGTTGTGATTGCGCGCCTGTGTGTGTGTGTGCGAGGCAGGCTGCTGCTGCATTCCTGCTGCCGCATGCCGGAAGCGAGCGGGGGGGGGGGGGGGGACAAGGGGAGGAGGGTGCGGGCACATTGAGGGGTAGATATGCTGAGGACCCTCGAGGGCCCAGCCGGGGGGTGACCAGGAGCAGGAGGGGGCCGAGAGCAGGGCAGTAGGCCACGAGCCAGGGCAAGGTGCAGAGGAGGAAAGGCAAGAAAAATTATACTTGCCGCATACTAAAATGACAACAGAAATCTACAGTGCAACGGAAACGGTGAGATTTTGTAAAGCGCACTGGTTCGGATAATATCCTTAAAATTAACTCAACTCCCTTGGTCATTACCGAAAAAGAAAAGCAAATAGTTCTTTTGATTTCCCAACCAGCAACAAGAGGGCATTGTTTGATATTGTTACTTATCTTATATCTCCTTATGCTGACACATGAAATACATGAAGTACTAGATAAAATTTTTGTAACGAGTTTGAGCTCTACACCTTACTTTCCCACACAGAATAGTCATCAACAAGTACTATGTAGCAGAATTAATTGAAATTAGTAAACCTTGGAGACACATCTTTAAAACATTTGCATCGTATAATGGGATATGGCAGCAAACATTTTGCTGTTCGACCAAGAAGCGGTGTTCATAAATATAGGCCAAGAACTTAAATCTCTACACGATGTTCTTGAAATGTAAAGTTCTGTGGAAATTAAAAATCACCATTTTCTGTGAGTGTCTAAACATAATTTGAAATTAACCTGTACATTATTTTAGCCTCTATTAAAGTTTATGGATTTGATTCCCACGTTCATTGGCCTCTTATTGTTCTTAACTTAAACTGAAAAGCAGAGGAACTCACCAGCTGATGTAACCTATGAAACTGGGTCTTGAAGAGATCACTTAGGCTCTTCTGACAATAAAGTTCACAACATGATACTGTCAATTACTAGACTTTTAAAATTCAAACTTCGAAAATATCACACACGTCACGGTACGAAACACATTATCATGTTTACGAAAAAAGAAACCAAAAAAAACTTCAAAGTTTTAGAACTACTTTAACGAATATTTCAAACGCCCACTACTGTACTATCGAACTTCCTTTGTTTCTATAGTCCGTCCGTTACCGCGCATGCGCAGTAGGACTACGGGAGAGGGGAGAGGGACGGGGTGGCGGATGGAACAGCTGTTTTCCATCGTCACTTTTGCTTCAACGGACTTTAGTTCGAATTTTAAGTTTCTCCAATCGAACTGCACCGTACTGGGGCTAATATTTTTAAAAGTTCATTCTGTACAAAAATTGACGTGGATCCAGTGACTTGGTTTTCCTAATTTCGTAAAAAAATATTTCATTTAAACTCATTCTCAAGAGCGAAATGTTTCGAAAAAAGGGCTAACAATAGTGCAAAACTATACAGTTTAACCTCGATGGACAAGTTTGCTATCATTCAGACATCATCAGTTAAATTGTGGAAAAAACAGAACAGCAAAAAAAGGTAAGTCTCTCCGTTATAATAATATTGAACAAATAAAGGTTGCCCTCCAATGGAATATGGCACCCTTCACTCATCACCCATCATTCCAGATTTATAATTAATTGGCTAAGCCTGGGTTTGCTAATGTAATCTAGGTTGTTCAGCAAACCAAAACAAAAAAAATTAAATTTTTACTCAGTATTAAGATAATTTTGTGCCTGTAGAAAGATGTCCTGAAAAATGATGGGTACTGATGGGTAACTGATCGGTCCCTCACAATGCATCTTCATATTGAGTAAAAGTATATTTATTGAATTGCTGAACGGCCTAGATTGGATGAGCAAACCCAGGCCGCCACATTTAATTCAAAATCTGGTATGATGGGTGATGGGTGCCATGTACACTTTATTTGTGTGTCAGTCGCAATAATTATTGGCTAGGAGCATCTAATTTAGTATTGTGACATATATATTTTTATTAGATAAAGAAATTGAACTCTTGATATTTTTTATGTCAGGCTCACTACCTTGTGACATTCACGTTATAATATTATACTTTTTCTTTGATTCTGTTAAGTGAGAAGCTTTGTAGTTCATAATTATTTATAAGTTTATGTCTTTTGTTCATTAATTGAAAGTCAAAACCAATGCAACTACAGTCAGAAATGTCACTGACCCTCCTTATAATATTCTACTGCCTTGCTTTTTCAGATTTTGTCAAACCATCTCATCGCAGTCATCGCAGTCATCCCAGCAGGAAACCTTCCTCCCAAAGGACAGCAGTCGAAGCATTCTCAGGTACTGTGCATTTCCAACAGCTCATCCATTGTGTTTTCAAGTGTGGGAAAAAATTGTCATGCTGCATGTAAATAATTATTGGTGGCGCCCCGCGGCTGGGCTGGGCTGGGCTGGGCCGGACTGGGCTGGGCTGGGCTGGGCCGGGCCGGGCCGGGCCGGGCCGGGCCGGACACAGCGCAGCGCTGGACTGGCTGGACCTTCGACGGCCGCAGCCCGGCCCGCGCGCATGCCACCTACTGAGTTCCGAGTAACCGGGTTAGGCAGCACTCTAAACAAGTTACCCGCTTCAATTAATTTACCATTGGCAGAGCGTCCCCCCCCCCCCAACCCCTTTAACAGGCCGAGCCCACTCGCCCCGTGCGCGTGCGTGCGTGCGTGTGTGTGTGTGTGTGTGTGTGTGTGTGTGTGTGTTCTTTGACTTCAGTAGCGGACGCGGCGCGTTCGAATGACCACCGTCGTGGTGCCCCTTTGGTCAGTGACCCGCAGGGCACGGCGAGGGGCACGGGCGGACGCCTTTCGCACGCAGCCGGCCGGCCTAGTTGTGGGCGGGGCGCGTGGCCTGCGTGGCGCGTGGTGCGGCTAACGGGAAATGATGAAAGGGCACAAGCAACCAACCCCGCCCCGCCCCGCCCCGCCCCGCCCCGCCCCGCCCCACCTCGCCCCGCCCCCTGCGCCTGCCACTGCACCGGCCTTTTCTGTCCTCCAGCGAGAGGGGTCCTCTTTCCTCGCTGCCCCCACCCCCTTCCACCCCAACTCCCCCTGCTTGTTGAACGGCTCAGGGGCGTAGCTCGGGCGGGGCGGGGCGGGATGGAGAGGGAGGGGAGGGCCACCACTCCACTGCCTGCCGCTGGCTGGCGCCGGCTCCGCGCCGCGCCGCGCGGGGAAAGAACTAACTCGCCGATATCCGTTTCCGCCTCGGAGCTGCCGGTATGAGAAAATGCCATGTCGGTTATTGAGCCCCCCGCGCCGGTGCCTAACTAAGTAGGGAGCGGGCGGGCGGAAGGCGGTGCGGTGCGGTGCTGCCACTTTCTCATACACGGGAGCCCCTCCAGTTCAAGGCCCTGCTCCCGCTACACTCAAAAGTACCGGGGGTATTTTTGTTTTCCCTTATCTTTAATGTTGCCTAAAATACGCTATTTTTTTTTATTTTTTTTTTACTTCCCTGAGATGAAGAGGAGAAGGATGGGGAGGAGGTCGGGATCAACTTTTGTTACGTTTTTCCATCGAGATTAAAACTCGCGGTGAGCTTAATTACCCGGTGCGCTGCGGGTGGGCCGGGCAGGTATCGGCGCGGCGGCCGTTAAGCGCGGCCGCGAGGCGGGGCGGGGCGGGGCGGGGCTGGGCGGGAGCTGTGTTTAAGCGCCGTAACGTAACGCCACGCCGTCACGCGCTGAAATGTTTCATTAGCCCGCCAGACTGTCCGTCTGCTCGTTATGACGGCTGCTCGTAACGTTTTGAAATCGGCCGGACGAGCGCATCTCGTGCTTTACACCTCATAGCGCTAAGCAGGAAGGGGCGCCAGAGAAAAATGAGTCTGTCGACACAAGTATTGGGCTTGAGGCTTACTCCGCCGCGGGGCGGGGCCTGCTGCTGCTGTTCAGTAGGGTTTACGACTCCTCCAGTACGTACCTCCCCGCCTCGCAAAAAAACAGTGACAAACATTTGCGTTTTGAGTTTTCCTTCCTTTTTCCCGTTCCGAGCGGAGCACACAGCCCACAGCGCGGGCCGGGCGGCGCGGCCCGGCGCCCTGGTTTCGGGTGGCCCCTCCCCTTCACCTTCACCAGACGCCCACTCGAGCGCCTTTGCCCCCCGCCCCTCCCCTCCCCCTCCCCACTCTCTCGCGGGGTCGTGGGGGGGGGGGGGCGCTAAGGAGGCTCAGGCCAAGTTGTTAAGCCGCTGCACGCTCGGTGGGGTAATGCATTCAGCACCTCAGGTCAGCCGCCGCGCCCCGCCCCGCCCGCCCCGCCGCGCCGCGCCCCGCCCTGTCCGTCTCGCACGCTGGCAGCTGCACTTCGTTCAAAAATATCAGGGAACCGTCTGCCACCCCCGCCCCGCCCCGCCCCGCGCCGAGCTCCAGGGCGACTCGGTGTTTGGTCGGCCCCGCTGGCTGGCTGGCTAACCGCTGATACGAGGCTGCGGCAGTAAAGCCCGCCCGACACAAACAATGATCCTGGCCGCCCCACCCCGCCCCGCCCCGCCCCGCCGGGAGTAGTTCGGGCCCGTGCAGTAGTCCCGTGCACTGTGCTGCGGGGCAGGGACGCGGTGGTTGTGGTGTAGGCAGGCCGACCCCAACTTAAATAAGCCGGACGCGGACAGAGAGGGAGGGTGGAGGTCGGAAACGGAACATTGAAAATCTAGGAAGCCTGATTCTCGCTCCTATTCGAGGCTTTGTAGTGAATCTGTATAGGACGTCAGTAGCGCATGCAGGCGAGATCGAAGAACGAGGGGACACACACTGTCATGCACTGCGTATACTTTTATACGGAAACTATGGACGCTAAAGTCTGTGGAAGCGATGTCGTTGGGTGGAACAACGTCGTATAGTGACGGCGCGAGGAGCAGTCCAGACTGCCCATCACTGCGATCATCACAAGCCCATGCTAAGGGGCGTAAAAGATAGCGGCGTGGGGCGGGGCGGGGCGGGGTGGGGCGGGGCGGGGCGGGGCGGGGCGGGGCCTTGACGAGGACTATCGTGCGGCGACGAGAAGTTGTCACGCTGCAAATACGGCGCGCGGCCGTTTTCTCCTTTTAGAACTTTTATTTTTTCTTTCGTGCGATAAAAGCAAATAATGAGAAAAAAGTGTGAGTTTCGAGCTGTGTAGGCGCTGCTCGGCGGGACTTTTCCTCCTCCCACCACCGTTAATAAAAAAGGACGAAAAGATAAGAGTCACCACGTTGTCCGTATATAAATCTATGGACCGATTTCAGAGCTAAGCGCTTCGCTTCATACTTTTCCGCGAGTGCGCACATTGCATCCACCCCCCCCCCTCCCCCTCCGCTGTTTCCATGAACGCGCGTTACTAAAGCCCTTTGAGTCCCGAGCGTGCTTATATCTACTTTTTTCTTGTATTTTTTATATCAAGATTTACGAATGGCGAGGGGGATCATACGGTAAGCTCGTGCGGCAGCGGGGTACGTCTGCTCCCTGCCCCGCCCCGCCCCGCCCCTGCAGCGAGCGCCAATCGTGACACGATTGTCGTTTGTTATTGTTATCCCTCCCCCTCCCCCTCCCCCATGACAGCCGGTGTGTGATGTGGGGGCCCCGCCCCGCGCCGCCCGCCGTTGCGCTGCGCTGCGCTGCGCCCCTCGGAGACCGGCCAGCTCAGCTCGTCCCGAAGTTTTGTCGCCATCAGCACGCGCGTGCGGCGGGGCGGGGCGGGGCGGGGCCGGGCGGGGCGGGGTGGGGCGGAGGGACGCACTCGGCCATACCGACCGGGATTATCCGCTGTTTTACCTCCTCCTCCTCCTCCTCCCCCTATGTATAGCCCCTCGCCGCCCACACACACACACACACCCGCGCGCGCGCCCGGGTGACCCACCCCCACCACCGCCCCTTGCAAACTGCATGCAGCCGGCCGGCCTCGCGCCAATCCGTGTGAATAATGGGGGCTGTGCCTAAAGTGAAGGAATAGAGGGAAACGGAACGGCGACCGAAGTATTGCGCCGCGCGCGGCAGTGAGGAGGGACAACCAGGTACCGGCTGGGCGGGCATCAATGATGAGTGTGAACATGCGCGCTCGTGTCGTGTCGTGTCGTGTCGTGTCGCCCGGCCGGTGAGTGAGCTGCACTCACTGGTTCGGCCTGACCTCCGCGCGCATGTCTGCTGCCCTGGCCCCCCGGCCCCGGCCCCGGCCCCGGCCCCGGCCGACGCCAAGCTGCGCTTGCTGCTATCGCCGTGTCCCACTTCGATTATCGCGCGGTACACTGCTAGCCCGGCCAGGCCAGGCCAGAGCGGCCCGACTCGTCGCTAGTGACATCCAATTGTACCGCCCTGATCGTCTTGCGTGCGCCGCTCCCCTCCCCTCCCCTCCCCAGTGTCATCAACCTCTGCTGCCTTATCTCCCCGCTGCACAATGCGCCGGCCGGCCGGCCGCTGCGGCGCGAGGCGGGGCGGGGCGGGGCAGGGCTGCGGGGCCGGACCCCGCCCCGCCCCGCCCCGCCCCGCCCCGCCCCGCCCGTCCGGGCGCTGGCTCCAATCTGCTTCTGCCCTCTGTTTATGCATGACCTACTTACGCGCAGCGCCTAAGCCGTTCGGTACCGTTAAGCCCTTCTTCCCAATCTGGACTGTAGAGAGAGAGAGAGGCGGTAGTGGCAGAGCGGCGGCGGAACCTCTTGCGCGTGTTCACTCCGCACCCTTCACAGAACTGCGCCAGCGAGCTCTCGCGCAGCGCGCTGCTCTTTATATTTTTTTTTTAATTTTTTATTTTATTTTTAATCTAAAAATCGGAAAGTGTTTTCGGTAACTCCTGGCCCGCATTCTCATTCATCCCTGCGTCATGTGCGCCTAGTGCTCCACTTGTCCATGCGCACGTGTGCAAGCGGATGAAATATGAAGCGGGACCAGGCAGGCAGCCTACCCTCTAGGCGTCACATGGACGTGGGGGTGGACAGCGTCAGTGTGGGCGGGGCAGTGAGAGCGCGCGTCAGCAGCTCGCGGGGGGCACAAAGATCACCGCAAGACATGCCCGGCCCGGCCCGGTCCTCGCCCCCTGGCCGGCTGCCAGAAGGGTTTGCTGTGCGGCGGCGGGAGCGGTGTCCACGCGCCTGGACGCCGCCAAGGAAGAGGGCCGCGCCTGGGCGGGTGGCGCGCGGCGCGGCGGGTGGGTCACGCGACGCGGACGGCCCCCGGCTCCCTAGCCCCCGGTCGCCGTCCTGCTCCACGCACTTATTGTCCTAGCAGAGCGCGAACC
The DNA here is from genome assembly GCA_033675135.1 of Frankliniella intonsa. NCBI lineage: Eukaryota > Metazoa > Arthropoda > Insecta > Thysanoptera > Thripidae > Frankliniella > Frankliniella intonsa. Next base: position 14,949,652 of record CM066254.1, on the reverse strand, counting down.
GAATAGGGAAGTACAGTACAGTATGTGCTTCTGCGGGGGCGTCTTTGGCGAGCCCCCACTGGAACCAGCCGGACGCTCTGTCACGTGACGCTGGCGCCTCTCCCCCCTCCAGGTTCCCTAGGTCCTCGCCCCCCCCCCCCCCTCCCCCGCCCCTTTCCGCCGCGAGTCAAACGCGTTTTCTTGCCTCGACGCGTAATCAATATCTTATTGGCGGGCGGTGCGGATCGGAGCGCCGGGGGCCGCGGCCGCGGGCCAGAGCAGAGCGGGAGGCTGCGGGTCCAGCGCCCCGCTTCACCGCCCCACCCCGCCCCACCCCGCGCCACCCCGCCCCGCCCCGCCCCGCGCCTCTGCCCGGCCGGGGAGGTCGGCTCGGCGCGCACCCAGCAGCTCAGCCGTTCCTGGTGGCGGGCCTGCGGCCGTTGGACTCGGCCCTCCCATTGTACTTGGCATTGAAACTTTGGGAGAGGGTGTAGGGCAGCGGCGAGGGGCGGGGCGGGGCGGGCGGGCGGGGTGGGGCGCCTCAGACAGGCGCGGTTGAATCGCTCTGCTCTGTTACATAAGTGCGACAGACAACCGCTACTCGAACTCGATCCGACTGGAACCCGAGCGGAGCGGAGCGGCCCGCACGGCTACGGGATGTCACGTGAAGTGCGCGTTGGGTTAGTTCACAGGGGGTTGGTGGAGTCGAATAAGAGCGAAGTGAAGTGGAGAAGCTCACGTGAGTCTGACCGGACAGGACTGATTCTAGCCTCGCCCAGGTTAATTTCTTGTCGTGTTGCGCCCGGGCCGGGGGGAGACCGATGCGTTCTGATTGGCTGCCGCTCCGGCCCGGCGCGCTCTCTCTCTCTCTCTCTCTCTCTCTCTCTCTCTCTCTCTCTCTCTCTCTCTCTCTCTCTCTCTCTCTCTCTCTCTCTCTCTCTCTCTCTCTCTCTCTCTCTCTCTCTCACAGGAGGCCCACGAGCCGGACCGAGCCGGACCTGTTCATCAGCATCGATTACCGGCCCACTCGGGGGCATTAGACATTTATCGTCCCGGGGCCGGGCCGGGGGCGGCCGGGGGCGGGAGTACATCCGCCTCCACGTGCCGCCCCCCCCCTCCCCCCCTTACGTACGTTCATCAATAGCAAAAAGCTGTACTCCGAGCTGACCCCCCATCCCCCCTCCGACTCGAGCACAGGAGAAGGGGAGGGGAGGGTCTCTCTAAAATTTCCATCGCCTTGCGGCGTCCACAGCGCGGCCGGCCCCGGCCCCGGCCGGCCTGCTGTTGTGGCCCACAGACTGGCTTTGCTTTCGGCCCGGAGGTCCGCCCCGCCCCGCCCCGCCCCGCCCCGCCCCGCCCCGCCCCTCAGCTGTTGTCTCCCTCCCCTCCCTCTCTTAGAATAACCTGTGACGCCCTCCTACAGCCGAGCTGTGGCCGTCACGTGACGGCGCTGCGGTCCCGCGCCGAGCCCCGCGGCACACCCAGGGGAAATGGAACTGCTCTACGTGCGGCCGTATGACCTTGCTGTTTATTCATTTCATGCAATGCACTTAATTTGCGACCGTTGCGTATTATTTTTTTTTGTCGGCGTATACGCGTGTGTTCAAAGTACGAGCGCGATTAAAAGTATTTTGTAATGAAGTTTGTATCCCTCAAGAAGTATTTCGTATTCTTTCTCCCCGGCCGGGCCGCGCTCCTTGTTAGGCCTGGCGGGGCGGGGTGGGGCGGGGCGGGGCGGGGCGGGGCGGGGTGGGGCGGCAGTGTACACGGGGTGACACACGGCGCGCCGCCCCGCCCCGCCGCGCCTGAAATAAGCCATTAGCCGCGCGCAGATCTCAGATAAAGGAAAAAGACTGCGGGGCGCCCGGCCCGGCCGGGACTCGAACCCGAATCACTTCATGCTGCCGGGGCTCACACTGTGGAGATAAAAACGTGATGTAAATTTGATGTGCCGTCCCGGCGGGGCGGGGCGGGGCGGGGTGGGGCAGAAGGCAGTAGGGAGGGGGGGGCTCTGAAGGCGCTCCAATCACAAACTACCGCGAGCGAGCGACCGAACGCACTGCTGCTCGGGCGGAGCAGCGCGGAGGGCGAGGGAATCAGAGATGGGGCGCTGCCGGCGCTGCTGCTCGAGATCAGTGAGGGAGCAGAGAGGAGAGAATAAAAACGGGGAACCGCGGTGGTGGTGAGTTTCTATCTCGCAAATTGAAAAATAAATAGATTCAGTGGGAGTGCAGCAGGTAATAGGAGGGAAATAAATTATTGATGGGTTTCACGTCAATATACCTAGACAGAGTTGTATGCCGGAGGGAAAAACTTGTCATGTAAGAAGTACAAAAATACAACTCAAAGACACACAGTCCATCTCCCGCAACGAACAAAAACACCCACTCACCCACACAGTCACGCGATCAAAGTATATGCCGCCCAAAACGGGAAGGGGGAAGAAAAAAAAAGATAAGAAATCCGCCATATCTCAGAATTTAGTAGCTCGACTCCAATCGGACATTTTTTGTTGGCCCCGGCCGGATGCAGGCAGTGGTCGAGCGAGCAGCCGCAGCTCCCCCCCCTCCCCTCCCTCACCCCCACCCCCTCCATTTCATCGGCGGAAGGCACCTCCCGACTATTGCTGCTCCACCCTCTCTCATCTCCCGTCCCGTCCACCCCTCCCCTCCCATCACAGAAGTCAGTCTCATATTTTGTAAGCTATTTCTCCCCTCGTCCTTTTGCTTACTTCGGCCACCCCTTCAGCAAACACACACACACACGCACGCACGCACGCACGCACCCCACCCCTCTCACAGGCAATGGAAGTGTGTGAATGTCGCTCAGTTGCAGGTGTTTCCATTTGTACACTCGGACAAGTAGTAAAGGAGTCAATTTTACCAGGAATTACGTACACTTGAAGGGATAAGTTTGCGAGTGATGAGGCCCCTGTAAGTGATTTTGCAGTGCACACACACACACACACATGTGTTATTGCAGTGCGACTGCAATGCCTGCGCCTGATGATTGCGGGCCACTCGGAGCGCGCCTAATGAGGCGGGTGGGGTCCGCTAGAGCTGCGGTCCCGCCGCCGCTCTGTGCAGCAGTGGAACGCCCCGCTGCGCCCCGCTGCACCCCGCCGCGCCCCGCCGCGCCCCGCCGCGCCCCGCCGCGCCCCACCGCGCCCCGCCGCGCCCCGCCGCGCCCACCCCGCCCCGCCCCGCCCCGCCGCGCCCTGCCCCGCCCCGCCCCGCCCCGCCGCGCCGCGCCCCACCCCGCCGCACTCTCATATAGGCAGCAGCGCGGTCGAACAGCGGTATTTGCACGCGCGTATGATATGTGCCGCTCTACTTGAGCTCATGCTAGAAATAATCGTGCTCTCGGTTTTTTGCACCCTGCTACACGCCGCGCGGCGTACGCCCCTGTTGCAATAGATAGCGCTGGCGCGTACCTCGCTCAGGACACTCAGGCGGACGCACTGCGGGTCGAACACCCGCCCGCGTAAACGGGGGGTGAACGCCCCCGCGGAATATTCATGCGGCCAGCTCGCTCACCTGCAACAGGAGAGAGAAAAAAGGAAGTTATACATAAACCATGGCGTGTATCTGCAGGCAGGCAGGGGTCCAGCGGCCGAGCCTAGCGCACTCCCAGCGCCGTGCGAGTGCGGGCGCGCGGGGAGTGGTGTCCCAGTAGCCACTAAGCTAGAGTTTCTGGGAGAAGTTTTGTGAAACTTCATTAAAATCGTGATAAAAATCCGAAAAAAAAATATGTGTTAGACCGGGCTGGTCCGGCCTGCCGCTGCTAGAGACGGGACCGTAAAGGCCTGCCGCTGGGACGGCACGGCGAGCGCGTTCGGAAATGTGCAATCCGTTTCTGTCGGAGGCAGTTGCCCGCCCCGCCCCGCCCCGCGCGTGGTGAGGAGAGACTGAGAGGGGACGGGAACGGAACGGGTCCGGCGGAAAAAAAAAGAAAAAGAGAAAACAGAAACACAGGTCGGGATGTGCTTCTGTAGCGGCCGTCCCCTCGTGGACCAGCCTGTGGATTACACGACCCGCCACCGCGCTTACGCCCGGCTCCATGTAAATCAGAGTCCTTCATTCAACGCTCTAAAGCACTAGAAAAACACTGACTTAACACATTGGCAGGGGCGTGGGAGGATGATGATGCATTTGCAAAAGGTATTAAAACTTTGAAAGATGCTAATTTTTCGTATCTTTCTGTTTTCCGATGAAGGCTAAAAATACGTCAGGTGTGGCAAAATGTCTCGGAAAGCGACAGATTATAAATTAAAAAATATCGTCCAGCACGCGACCCGCGGGGGTGTGGTGGTGGTAGGGGGGGGGAGCCGCTTGTCACGGACTGACAGGCTAAACCACTCGCAATAAAATACGAACACACAACGCATCGGTGTCGCCGCACGCGACCGCCCGGAGACAAAGGACCCTGTTAAAAAAGACTTTACGGCGTATAACTCACGCAGGCGCATCACGTGACCTGACCGCGGCGAAAAACAAATGAAGCCTGGCGCAGCACCGCTGCGGGGCGGGTGGCGCCAAGGTCCCGGCCGGAGGTGTACACTGCCGAAATTTAAATGGTAAGTGTTTCCGATAATTCGTTCTGGGGCGGCGCCGCTGGGTCTCGGCGGGGCGTACGACTCCCCCTCAATTAGCCTGATGGAAAAGCCGCCGCCGCCGCCCGCCGTATTTCTCATTCTATCTCCTGCGCGGGGAATAAAACAGTGTGGGGAAACAAAAACAACCCGTGTGCTGGCGGGAGTAAATTTAAAACACTGGGCGGGCGAACTCGGTACATTGTTATTTCTGGGCTACTTTACGGGCCGCGGCGCGCGGCGCGCCTGCAGCGGGCGGGCTGGGCCACCCGCCCGGCCTGCGTGTGAGGCGCGTTGCCTACCCCGCGCCTCGCAGGGGCGCCGCGGCCTTGGCCCCGCCCCGCCCCGTCAGTGCGCCCAGAGAGAGAGAGAGAGAGAGAGAGAGACTAGAAAGTTGTAGGTAAAAGCGGAGGGAGGATTTTTTTTTATTTCTCTCGCCGTTTGCTTTTTTGCGCGGTCATTGTTTCCTGGGCGAAACACCGGCGCCGTTTATCGCCCGCAGATCTCGGCCGCCTCGCCCCGCCCCGCCCCGCGCCCATCCCTCTCCAAATCTGGCTCACTTTTTATTCACCATCATTCCTAACCGGCGCGATGCCGGCGATGCATGAAGAAGGAATCACCCTGCTCCGCAACCCTATCCCTTTCTTCCCCTCTCCCTCTCTCCCCCCTCTTCCCCGTCTCCCTCGCTCTCTCCCTGTCTGCGGCCAACGGAATATAGCTTGGTGCCCCACGCGCCGCGCGCCCATCCCTGCCTCTCCCTCTTTCTACCTCTTTTCCTGCTCTGTCTTACTCTCTCTCTCTCTCTCTCTCTCTCTCTCTCTCTCTCTCTCTCTCTCTCTCTCTCTCTCTCTCTCTCTCTCCCTCCCCCTCCCTCTGTCCAGCTTTCACCCTTCCCAAATCCATGTGTTCCCGATGAGGGACTCGCGCCGCCCGCCCGTCGAGTCACGAAAACCCGAAAACAGATGATGGCAGCTCCGCCATGGATCTACCGCGCCGCGCCCGCCCGGCCCGGCCCGCCACAGCACAGCCCGCCACAGCCCGGGGGAGGGTGCGGCGGGGCGTCACCTTCTTAGCTTTGGCGCTTTGCCGCCATCGCCTCTCTCTGTCCCTCTCTCTCCCTCTCTCTCTCTCTCTCTTCCGGCCGTGATGGATGGCTGGTTTGTTCGAGGATATTCCGCAACCCGTGCCATTTATCCACGCCCTCCCCCAACCTCAGTACGCTCACCGCACTTGCCAGACTAGTTGGGGCGGGCGGGGCGGGGCGGGGCGGGGCGGAGGAGTACACTGTTGTAATGAGGACGCATGCGGTCCCTCGCCCTGCAGCCCGGCGGGGCGGGGCGGGGCGGGGTGCGGCGGGGTGCGGCGGGGCGCGGCGAGGACTTACAACTGTTTTTCTTTACAAATTGCCCTCATCTGCAGTGCCCCTCGCCCCTCCACAGCACGACTCACTCGCCGGTAACCCCATTCTTCTCTCGGGCTGCGTCTTTGTTCGCTCTCTCTCTCTCTCCCGCTCTCTCTCTCTCTCTCTCTCCCTCCCTCTCTGTCCCTCTCTCTCCCTCCCTCTCTCTCTCTCTCCCTCTCTCTTTCTTTTTTCACACACGCAAGCTTTAAAACTCCCCCGTTCATGCATCTTCCTTCCCTCCCATCCCCCGTCTTTCACATTCCATGACCCTCCCCCCCCACTCTCTCTCCCTCTCTCTCCCTCTCTCTCGCTCCCTCTCTGGCACACGCCTTTCTCTCTCAGGCGCGCCTCACATTCTCCAGTGCAATTAGCCGCGGGTGCGAATGCGCTGCCGTTAGGCGCAGTTGTGGGTGGGGCCTTGCACAGATTTTTTTTTTCTGTTTTTGTTTTTGCTTTCCCATACTTTCTCACCTCTCGCGGGGATGTATTTGGGGTGATATCTGACGTCACCCTGTTGTTGTTGCTGTTAGGCGCCCACACCTAGCGCCCCTCTATTCACATGAGACGCGCCAGGAGCCGCTGGAGGGGTCGGCAAATAAAGACGTGGCGCTGCTGGGGGGGCATTGAAGGGAATGCGTGTAGTGCGCGCGCGTGTGCGTGTTGTGCTGAAGGCGGCATTGTGCCTCCCTCCCCGCCGACTCGAGCTATAATGCACGATATAATTCACCTAACTTGTCTGACGCTACGGCAGGTGCACGCCGCGGCCTGCCTGGAGCCTGAGGGAGGCCTCGACCTTCTCCTCCAGAGGCGCTCGCTCGGCGGCTGTGAATCATTGGCCGAAGAATGCGCGTGTGGGCTGGCGAAAATCTTCTTTGGATAAAACTAAAAGTAGAGTGTAGAAAGTATATTTTTAAATCTTTGTGCTGCAGCACGCATGCGTGTAGTGAAAAAAAAATCGTAACTGGCCTGTTAAATCCCATTTTTTAGATACTTTTTATCATATTTATGGAGCGCGCACAATTCCATGAACACTTGAAAGTGTGTTAAGTGTCGTGGACACGGGGCCAGGGGCAGAGGGGCTCAAGCCCTTTGGTCAATTTGCTCTGCCTCAGAGGGGCTGGTGGCTCGGCTCGGGCTGCTCCCACCGACCCAGCCTCGCGACCCGGCGGCGCGCGGGGCGGGGCGGGGCGGGGTGGGGCGGTCGCCCAGTGTCCGGGCTGACCCCGGGCGGGGCCCAGGTCGAGGAGGACCGCGCGCCCTGAATGGCCTTGATGACAATAAACTCAGGCCGAAGGTGGGGCGACCCTTATTAGTCAGCTGGTCAGCAGGGCGAGCCCAGCCGCCGGCCTGCGGCCCCCGGCGGCCCTTATGGCCCCCCACGGCGCTTTGGCCTCCGGTGCTGCTCGCTCGGCCTGCGCCCTTCAGCGCAGTGTTTAGGGCGCGTCGCCGCCGCGCCGGCCCCACACCCGACTGGTCAGAAAAGACATTTTTTCTCAAAAAAGTAAAAGTGGCAGAGAGGTTCGTTCTCGTCGTACGCATCGGCTGGCTGCAGCCGAGCTCCCGCCCGCGAAGTAGCACGAAACACTCCCTCCCCTCGGGCGGCGCCGACCCTCTGGAGCCGCGACCCGCTAATGAGTGGGAGCGAGAAAGACAGACAAAAGGGTTCCGCGAGGTTCCGCTGGGGCTGCGCTGCGGTATCGCGACTCCAGCGCGCTAATTTGCATGAGAATCGATAGGCCTTTGCAGGCGCCATGGCGCCACTACCCTCATGCCGCCGGCCGGGCCGCGTCAGAAAGCAGTCCGTGCGCACTCTGTGTCTCTTTTCTTACCGCTCAGCCTCTCTCTCGCTCTCGCTCGCTCTCTCCCTCAATCAACCTGAGCCTTTGTGACTGGCTGCGGGAGGGAGGATCCGTTTTCCGATCACCACAGGAGAATATCAGCGCTAATGCGGCCCCAGCAATCATATCGCGTGTGTAGCAAGCCCACGAATAGCCTCCGGGAATCGGCGTTTGTGAGCGGTGCGGGCGTCGAGGGAGCGAGAGAGAGAGAGAGCGGGAGAGAGAGAGAGAGAGAGAGCGGGAGAGAGAGAGAGAGAGAGAGAGAGAGAGAGAGAGAGAGCGCGCATCGCCAGGACAAGCTGTACCCGGCGCGCGACCTCTGCTCTGTCGACCTGTCCGCCGGACAAAGCGTCACTTTGCGTCCTTCGCTCGGCGGCCGGGGCGGGGGCGGACCGCTCTTCCGATACTGTCAAATTATTGCGCGCACAGCGATTGCGATTAGCAGTGGAGGGGCCGGGCGTAGTTTAATTCTGATTGGATGTTGATTTGCGCCACGGAGATAGGGGTCCCGCCCGCAGAGCCGAGCATGCCGAGCATAGCGCTGCCTGCTGTATCTGTGTTGGCGTATTGTTCCGCTATTGTCAGTGTTCATACTAAACTCCCCATCGTGAAAGCAGTTTCGTTTGCGTTTCGCACGTGCATATTCGCTTTTAAAAACGTGAGTAGTTTCACGTTCGTTTCTCTTGAATGGGCACTGTGCAGTGCAGAGGAGTACTTACCCCGGGGTCACGTGACCCAGCACAGTGGCCGCCCGTGTGCCCCCCCCCCCCCTCCCACTCTCTGCTCCACTGCAAGACCCCCGGCAGGGCTCGGCTCGGCTCGGCTGGGCCTGCGTGCGGCGGGTGCATCGCCATCACAGCGGCCGTAACGGCCAGAGCAAAAAGCCAAGCGAAGCGAAGCAAAGCGAAGCAAAGCGCCGCGCCGTGAATGTTTGCACTATCAGGTAATGTTATACCGTGTCGCCCGGGCCGGGCCGCCCGCCCGCCCGCGCGCAGCGCCCGAGTCAAACACGTTAGCTCCCCGCGGTCGCGTGGACGTACAGCGGCAGCGGCTGGGACTCTCCCTCCTCGTCCAGCCCACGACGTCCTGCTGCTCAAGCGGCTCTAGTCGGGCAGCGCGACTTGTCTGGCCGTCCCTAACGCAGTGGCGTCGATACTGCCCTTACGACCGCGTCTCTCTCTCTCTCTCTCTCTCTCTCTCTCTCTCTCTCTCTCTCTCTCTCTCTCTCTCTCTCTCTCTCTCTGGCCTATCGCTGCATGGCTCGACCGGACGCGACGGCGTGCGGGGTGCAGCTGCAGGACATGAAGCGCGCTGTTATGACGGGCCGTGAATAAGTTTGGGGCTGGCGGCTGGGCAGGTGGGGGTGGGGCAGGTGGTGGTGGGGCAGGTGGACTTACGGGCGGGCAGACGGACGGCGTTACACTCATTCGACATGCACACTGCCTGGCGCATGCCGGCCTGGCGCACGGTGCGGGGCGGGTGCACCGGGACGGGACGGACCGTGCCCGTGTGGATAACACCCCCGGCCCGGCCGGGCCCGAGGGGTTTTGTATTAGGGGCAAATGTTTACCCCCTGACTTGACAGGTGACCCATGCTCTATAGTGAATCGAAATATTTATTCCCCGTTGGGGGACCCAGGGTTTTTTGTATTGGGTGGTTATATTAGTCCTCCGCTAGGCCTCCCAGGGGTTTTACACTCATCGCGAATATTAACCCCATATGGCAGGCGACCAAGACCTAAAACCCCAGGCCGTAGGCCGAAGGCCTACCTGGATAGTATCCTGTGGGATGTGCACCAAGGCAAATTGTGCTGTGGTTTATACCAGCCCGCGAGCTCTTGGCAATAGTGCTGGTATGTGTGTAATAGTACGCCGGGCGTCATGTGCATGAGGAGAAACTGAGCGGATAACACCCGGGGAAGCTCTTGGCACCAGTCGTGTGTATAATAGTACCTTTGGGCGGCGCGGCCCGAAGCTCCTGCGCAGTAGTCATTTGCCATCCCCTCTGCGGTCGCGACTAGCCGCGGCCCCCCGCCACGCCCCGCCACGCCCCGCCACGCCCCGCCGCGCCCCGCCACGCCCCGCCACGCCCCGCCGCGCCCCGCCACGCCCCGCCAGGCCCGCCACGCCCCGCCACGCCCCGCCACGCCCCGCCACGCCCCGCCACGCACACGGGCGGCGGGGTGGCGCGCAGAAGCGCGCGGGCGCCGAGCCGATGTTTGTTCGCACGGAATTTCGTTACTGTCCACGCGATTTTGTTTTGTTTGGAGAAGCGCGTAAATGGATAAGCGGTGTTTCCCTGCAGTGCCAGCCCAGCCCAGCCTCGCGCCGGCAGCGGCCGCTCTCACAGGCCCGGCGGGGCGGGGCGGGGCGGGGCGGGGCGGGGCGGGGCGAGACGCGTTTGTGAAAATGTGGATTGCACACAAACGAGTGACGGCACAGCAGCGGGCAGCGCAGCGCCGCGCGACCCGGCCGGCCCGCTCCCAGGCTAGCTGCCCTTTTTGTTTGCTGATGTCGAAATGATTTCCGTTTTTATCGTTTGCATTCTTTATTTTGTTATGTGCAGCCATTTACAAACATTTTTATGAAACTAGAGTAATTTTTTGTTGCGTGCTAAGACTAGAACGGTCCCGCCTGGGTGTTGGAAGCTGCAAGGTGAGGTGCCTGCGAAAGGGTTGGGGTGGGGAGGGGGTTGGAGGAGAGCCGGGGGTGAAATGCAGAGGGAGTGAATCTTTCAAGGGCTCAAGGCTGCTAGAGGTGTGGCGGCGAGGCAACACGTTGAACCCGCCAAGGCCTGGGCGAGAGCGAGAGGGAGAGCGGGTGGGAGACAGAGGGCCAGGATGGGCGAGAGGGGGGTCGGCTCATAAGATCCCACAAGCACAGGCTGCTGGTAGGCCCGCCCGGCCCGCCATGCCCGGCCTGGCAGGAGCCCCTATAGGCCCCCGCGGTGGCCTCCGGGGACGAGGTGGGGGGGGGGGGGTAGGGGGGCTGCAGGCAGACACAATCTAGAAACGTCACGCCAGTCTGTTCTAAGAAAATGCTTTGTCACTCCTTCCACATTCACTGGGATATAAAAAGGGAAAGAATCCAGAGCAACGAAGCGGGCGGCGCAGCGCCGTGCCGTGCCGTGCCGTGCCGTGCCGTGCCGTGCCGTGCCGTGCCGTGCCGGGGGGCTGAGTCTGGCTGGGCTGGGCTGCTTGGTGCTGGCGCCACAACTACACCAGCACTGCCCAGGAGTTCAGTCAAGAAATAGGGCATGGCGACCGAGAGCAACGACGTAGAAGCGCACATCGAGTATGCAATATGTCTGTCGTGGGGCGCGGTGCATTCACCCTCCACCCCACCCCGCCCCGCCCCGCCCCGCCCCGCCCCGCCCCGCCTCAAGAGGCCCACAGCAGCAGTTTAGCTTTGAGCTCGCTTGTTCCTGTTATTGCCGTTGTAGTTAATGCTGCTCGGGGTGGAGGGGATGGCCGGGCCTGGCCGGAGGGGAGGGGAGGGGAGGGGGGATGTTGGAGGGGCCCCACGTCCGTCCCGGTGCCAATTAAAAACAACACGCTGGAGGCTGCACCTGCCCCCCCCCCCCCCCCCCACTGCACCCTGGAGGGCGAGGGCTCTACCCCCGCGGGCGGGGGTGCTTGCCGCCCCCTCCCACCCCTCCCCTGGCCTCCCACGAGTGCCGCCGCAGGCTAGCGGGGGCCTACGACGGCCTACACGCCCAAAAGGCCACGGGAATTGAACTTGTTTTCTATTTACAAGGTAGACGCACGTTAAAACCGTGTGAAGCTGAGATAAACGCGCGTTCTGTGTAAATAGAGGAAAAGTGCCTAAAGCGAACTGAAGGGCGTTCTCCCTGCCGCCATCACGGCCCCCCCCCCTCCCCTCCCCACTGCACACACAGCGGGCGTCGGGCCCTAGCGGCACTTTGCGTGAACCAATTAGAGAATTAATATCAGGCATAGCGAGCGCTATCTAGCGGCCGCCGGCTCAAAAACATCACCACCACCAACGCCGTCGCCGCCCCTCCCCCTCTCCGCGCCCAACCGGTTGACGGCGGCGCGAGGCCGGCCCGTATTTTCCATTAGCAGAGTGCGTGGTGAGCGCCCCGCCCCGCCACTGCTCCTGCATAGATTAGGCAACCCGCATGGCGCCGCCACGCCCCGCCACGCCCCGCCACGCCGCCCCGCCGCGCCCCGCCGCGCCCCGCCGCGCCCCGCCACGGCCCCGTGTGCGCGGCGCACCGCTCGCCCGTCATCGCCTCCTGGACTTTCACGCACCCATTTTATTTCGTGTTTTCCTTTTCTTTTTTAAAATGACAGGCCCGCGCGCCCGTTTCCACCTACAATTTTCACGCATCCTCGTTTCCGGAGGTTCCCTTGGCCCCATACTCGTTCTTCCTCATTTCCGGTTCTCCTCGAGGAAGGCTAAGTGGATGAGGATGGGCTTCCCCTCGCTCCGATCTGTCTCTAAATCAGGGTTTATGGCGATGCAAAACCGAACGCACGCTAAGATAAAACAAAAAATAAATTAGATTGGACGACCTTGGTGGGCGGTCGTCTGCGCAGGATAACGTACGGACTGTTTGCGGTAGGCCAGGCTAGGGTGGTGGGGCAGGGCGAGGTGGGGCGGGGCGGGACCCCTATAACAGAGATCGGAGGCCTCGATCCCGACCCTGGCAAAAACAAACAGGGTCTCCCGTCTCCCGGGGTTACGCCCCCGCCGCCTCCGTCGCAACATCTCTTGCGGTAGGGCGGGGCGGGCCCCGGTGGAAGGGGAAGGGACAGCTCTCCAAATCTTGTCCATCGTCATATTAGGCCAATGAATATTCTGCGTTCCACAAATAAAAAAGAACTATGCCGTGTACCCATTTTTTCCTCTCTCCAGCGTCTGTAGTATGCCTCTTTCCACCTGCTACTTTTATATGTAGCGCTTCGCCTCGGCTGCCTTCCTGCTTGTGTTTCTCTCTCTCTCTCTCTCTCTCTCTCTCTCTCTCTCTCTCTCTCTCTCTCTCTCTCTCTCTCTCTCTCTCTCTCTCTCGCTCGCTCGCTCGCCTCACCTGCTGCGCGGGTGGCATAGGAAGGTTCCGCTCGTTGGTTTTAACGCCTCGCCAGGATGAGTCCCGCTATATGGCCGTGGCGAGCCGCGCTCGCGGCGGGGCGGGGCGGGGCGGCCAATCGCCTCGCCCGACCCGACCCACCCGAGAGTGCATCCCTCTATTATACAGTGGAGGGGAAGGTAACCCAGGTAGAACGTGAAAGTCAAGAAAATGTCAAAGTGACGTCACTGTGACAATTTTTGTCACGAAACAGTGCTTTCTGTAAGACAGATTGATGTCATTTTGAGATCAAAAAGAGGTCATTGACACGTTTTTGACATATTTGTTCTACCTGGGAAGGTAGGAGGGCGAGCGTCCGTGCTTAATAGAAATTATTTTTTACTGCTTTTAATAAAACGAATAACATGTTGGCGCGGATAAACGCGGTCCCGCCCCGTTGGTTTGAATATGTGCGCGGACTTCCTTCTTCGCCGTTCTCCGTAGAACTGAAAGTGGTTGGGTGAAAGTTGCAGCGCTGGAACGCGGCGGTAAACTACTTTCCTGGAAAGGCTCCACGACCAACGATTATTTTCTCTGCATGTCCAAGTTCCAACCGCCGCTAGCATATTCAAGGTAGTGGGGCAATCAGACAGGGCGCCCTCGCTCCCGTCTCTCTCTCTCTCTCTCTCTCTCTCTCTCTCTCTCTCTCTCTCTCTCTCTCTCTCTCTCTCTCTCTTAACATTCATACTACAAGATGCAAGATGCTATAAGATTTGTACAGGTGGGTTGGGTTTACATTCGACTGTGAATGGGCCGTAAATGTTCAATCGTTCCTCGCTAAACCGTTTCACTGCCTTGCACTGAGACATGAGATGGCACCGCGACGGAGCGCCCGGTGGATTCAAACGCAGCCGTCGCGGCTGGCCGACGCGACGGTGCGACTGGTAGCAAGAAAGTTTGTTCTGCTCCGACTGTGGAGGAAAGGGTGGAGGCGAACGGCGAGGAATCATAGAGAGAACGAGAGAGGGAAAGGGGGTTGAATTGCTAATGTCACTTCTCCATTTCTCAGTTTAAGTTGGAAGAAAGCGTAAAAGACGAAAAGAGAAAAGGGGGAGGGGGGGGGGGGGCTCTCAGCGGCCGGGGAAACTCCCCGTCTTAGACACAATAAAAACGCAACACTCTCCGTGCGGCTCCCGACAGGCAGAAGCATCACCACCTGTGATCGCTCGGAAGGCTGCGCAGAGTTGGAATGCAAAGCGTTGTGCCAGCAGGCCGGAGAAGTGCACGGTTAAAACTGTTCGCTGAGGACCGTCGGAACAACTCAAGGGCGGACTATCAACCATCTCTGTCCTTGATTCATTCCGGTGGTCCTTGGGTATCAAGAAACAGTGTTTAGCGTTTGTATCGTCGCAACGCTGTACTTGAGTCAGAGAGAGAGAGAGAGAGAGAGAGAGAGAGAGAGAGAGAGAGCAATGTGAGTGCGCGGCAGTCGGGAGAGAAGCATGATATAGACAATAAATAGGTCGGAGATACGGACGCGGGCGCAGCGTGGGGGGAGAAGAAGGGTAGCAAAAGGTTGTGTGGGTGCGCGCAGGTGATGCGGGGGCAGAGATCAGGAATAGGGTCGCGGGGCGGGGCGGGGCGGGGCGGGGCCTCGGGCGGGGCGAAGGCCAGTTGTTGCCCGGAGCACAGCGGTCCGTACACGTGGGGTAGGGTAATCACAGACTACTTGAACCCCTCGTAAAATGAGCGCGTGATCCTCGGTGCGTGCCGCTCTGCGCTGAATGCGCGCCCGCGGGAGCGCACGCGCGCGCACGCACCGAGCAGCCCGCCAAATTTAAATTCCCTTCGTCTGCTTTGCAAAGGGCCCTAATTAGAGTACCCCCGGTGAAGGAGCCCCAGCCGGCAGGTGGGTCCGGGCGGGGCGGGGCGGGACGGGGCGGGACGGGGCGGGCCGTGCGACCCCAAAGGTGCCCCTGTGTAACACGGCCCGGGTCGGGTAGCGTAAGATTTCATTAGGGCCTCGGAGGTGAGACTGGAAATTACTAAGCCCTCGCAATTTTAGCTTATTGTCATAATTAAAGATACTGAATATTAAAGAATTATTTTGGGTGAGGGATTATTTTTGTCGAATAGCTCAAAAAAATTAAAATAAGCTGACTCACTCCTGCCCTTTTTAGGCACGAAGTAGCCTTATGGATTTGTCTCAGGATCCCATTTTTTTTTTTTTATTAGCACGGCCCCTTATGCAAAACCGAAATTCTCTATACGATTTTGATAAGAGTTGGCAGAGAGGTAGAACTAAATCTCCTGAGTTCACTGCTGCAATGCCATCCAAAAGTTGGTGGCCAATTTTGAGAAATTTGAAGTTAAAATCTCCGTTTCTATGGTAATGCTCGACTTGTCAAGGGTAAACAGACGTGGAAAGGGAAGCCGAGCCGGGTCGGGGAAAGCTCTAACCAATAACACCATTTCGCGGTTATTTTCAACCAATGGAAAGCATCGCCTGTTGCTTTGTACCTCGATGTCCAAGAGTTTCAACGCAAAAAGTGGTCACGTCAGAATCGTTGCTGTTTCGCGCCGTGCAAAAGGATGCACCGCGAGGACAGTTTTGAACGTGACCACTAGCTGGCCGCCGCGGCTCCTGATTGTTGGCTAGGACTGTAATGCCGCCACGGCCGGTCGCTGACGGCGTCCACCTCGCGACTTTAACTCATTGTTTAAAATCACCAAAACGTTGACAAGCTGAACTATATGCGGAAATATTAGTTTTATATCTGCGGAAATAGTTTTGCAAAGTTTGACTTCAATCTCGCGAGAAGGAACAAAACTGGTTTACATCTACGTGTATCTTTACGTAAACCATTTTACAAATCACTTTTTTCCTTCTCGACGAACCTACGTGAAACTTTTCAAAACGATTTCTGCAGGTCCAAAACTTATAATGACACATTCATGTAGACTGTCCAACATTTCGTTCACCTAATATGAAGAGTTAAAGTCGCGAGGTGGACGCGCTAGCCGCAGAGCTGTCGGCCTTCTTTTGTCGAGTGGAGGTTCTAGCCTAGGACTACGCACTCCCACCCCAAACGCGCTCCGTTCTGTCAACCGCGGCGCCCCCCTCGGGTTGCCTACCCCCCAGGATAGTGCCAGTTCAGAAGGGGAGCCAAGCCCAATCGGTATTGTTGCAGGTGCTCGGCTCGGCCCCTCTGCGCGGTACGCAGGGGAAGGGGAGGAGGACCGTGGCTGGGGACCTGTTGATTCAAGTCATGTGCAGTAATTTAAAAACTAAAAACTGAAAGAACACGTCAGAATACAAATGTGAATTCAGTGTTTGAACCCTAATTGCACAACGAGCCTATAGTTCAAAAATCAAGCTGATCGGACATTTCCTTACTGAGAACCAATCTTCTAAGTCGTTCAAGCAAACGAGCACAAATTTGGCCTGTGACCTAATCTTATGTCGCTTATCAAACACTCGGAAAAAAAATTCAATATTTTCAATGAATTGGTTGGATATTTTTAACTCAATTTCTACATAGACCATCCACCAAAAACTCTGATGAAACCAAAACATACTTCGTGCCTACCAGGATTTCGTGAAATCGTATTTTTTTTTTTGAGTGGCGAGACGGATTATCATCGCCGGACAAAAAGTATTAAGGCAAAGAGCGGGGAGGAGGCAAAGTTTGCTCCGGCCAATCAGCCAATGAGCGGGCATTAAAAAGGCCGCGACTCGCCCTCCCGGATTTATAACAATGGCAATCCGGAGCGGCTTATAGCGATCACTTTGGGCCTAAATGGCCAGGAGGAGCGGAGAGCAGGAGCAGGCGAAGTTTGGGGCCGGTCCGGGCCGGCAGCGCAAGGGCGTCTGGTCAGACTCTCTCTCTCTCTCTCTCTCTCTCTCTCTCTCTCTCTCTCTCTCTCTCTCTCTCTCTCTCTCTTTGAGCGTCGTGCGCGCGCGCGCGACATTTTCCGTCAACAGTGACTACTTTTAAACGAGCGCCATCAGGGGCGGTATCATTCCACCCCAAAAACTTAAAGGCGGGGCGGGGCGGGGCGGGGCGGCAGCTGGCGGCGCGCTTATCCAAACGGAACAAGAAGTTTTTGGCGGGGCTGTACATCTTTGGGGAGCCCGGCCCGGCCCGGCAGGCGTGGGACGGAGACTGACGGGACCGCGCGCTTCAGGGGGAGAGAAAGGGAGAGGGAGGGGGAGGGGGGGATATGGTTTGAATTAGCTTCGGACACAAAACTAACGTCGCGGCCTTAACTCCCGCGACAAGTTTGATTATGTGCGAGATCGGCCCCTTAAGCTAATAATGACACAAGCGTTAACCGCGCGCCACCAACACCGCGACGTCCACTGCCAACTACCCCCTCCCCCCCCCCTCACCACCACCACCTCCCTCAGGCTCCTCTGGTTATTGCTCGCTTGGCGTTATTACGGACTTGGCCTCCTCCCGCGAGGAGTGTACGCAGGGCGTCAGCCCCTGCGAGGTGGGCGCCCCCGGCGCTCGCGTGTGAGGGTGGTTGCCTACCTGCGGTCTGGCGGGCGCCCGCCTCCCGCCCCGCCGCCGGTGCCGGTGGTGTAGGGTGTAGTACTCAGGCGGCGGAGGCTAATGAGAATTAAAGCGTGCAGTGAAACGAACGTGATTGCAGGAGGCTGCCAAGAAAAGACTTGTAAAGACGTCTTGTGTTTTTGTAAATTTTGAAAGCATTCTAAGCAAGAAAGCATTTCTATAGCGCTAAATCCGACGTAAAATTTTCCAGGCCGACATATATACTGTAGTGCTGTACACCGATCGTATGGCTCTCCTCCGCCGTCCCAGGGACACTGACCCTTCCTGCGAAACCAAGATCGGGCCATCCCGTGCAAAGTGTTTTCTAGCAGCCACATACGCACGCACAGAGCCACTAACGAGGGTACATAATACATGTAGGCGGGGCGGGGCGGGGGGCGGGGCGGGGCGGGGCGGGGCGGGGCGGGCCAGGTTAACCAGCACGGCGCGAGCGCTCCCGGCGTTATTCACAGCAGCTTACGTGTGTGTTTGAGGATCTGACGCGCCGTGACCCCTCCTCACCCTCTCCCCCTCTCTCATTTCCTTTCCCTCCTCCAGTCCTCTCTCTCTCTGTCCCTCTCTCTCTCTCTCTCTCTCTCTCTCTCTCTCTCTCTCCCTCTCTCTCTCTCTCTCTCTGTCCCCCTCTCTCTCTCTCTCTCTCTCCCTCTCTGTCCCTCTCCATCAGCCTCTCTAGCCACTAACAAATTCGCAAACAGCCGGACGCGCAGGGGTTTATTTTCCCTCTTTTAATTAAGTTTTATTTGAACTTGAAATGGACGGCAGTGGGAGTTTTGATGTATCAATAGAGGGCCGTGGTAAACACGCGGGCCGGTGTAGTGTTTGGGCTCGTGCGAAGGACCAAGGCTAGCCGCGACATTCGAATTGTCGTGGAACATTGCGGCGATGAGCTTTGCTGCGAGAGCAATAAGTCAGTCTCAACTCAAGCAACTCTGCGTCGCTGGGACAGCGCCCACGTTTATCTCCGTGCACCCACCGCCAACCCACCCATCTCAGTAATCAAAATCCCACTACAACCCCCACCCCGGACAAAAAAAAAAAAAAAACTTTACTTGCCCCAGCGAGTGCGCGGAGCGGCGCACGGCGATAGTCGCCTGGCTCTCTTTTGTTTTCCTTCTGCTACTAAGTTGATCCACTCCGGCCGGCGCCGCGCGGGGTTGTGAATATTTGAACCTGCGGCGGCTCGCTGCTGTGGCGCCACGCCCCGCGACCCGCCCCGCCCCGCCCCGCCCCGCCCCGCCCCGCCACGCCCCGGCGCGCGTGGCGGAAACACGAGAGAGATGACGCGACGCTTTAATTATTTTAGCAGCCGCGTCTCGTTTTCGCCGAGGAGAAAGTTTTGGCGGCGCAAACACGTCCAATTACAGTGGACCCACACCCCGGCCCGGCCCCTGCAGCGCAGCGCCCACCCCGAGTGAGTGCGCGCCGCGCCGCATAGCGCCTAGTGTTCATGTCCCTCATGTCAGGCTGGCAGCACAGGACGCAAGATATTTTTTTTTGCTCTCCACTTTTGTTGAAGTACTGCCGTGCGAGTCGCAGCGGGGCGGGGCGGGGCGGCGCGCCGTGCCATTTCGTTCGCGCGGGTACCTCTGCGGCGGAGGCTTTGCGCTCGCTGTGTTTTTTTCCTCTTTCTATCCTTTCCTTTTCCGTCTTGGCGCAGCAGCCACCACCCAGGTCCGATCAAATCATTGAATAAGTCATGAAGCCGGCGAGGCCTGTGCTGCTGCAGGTCCATGAGCAGGGCACGGCATGGCCATGCACCGGCGGCGGTACCCCTACCGATACAGGGCGGTGAAACACGAGGACCGGCCGCGTGTTTAGAAACCCGCACTGAGTCCGGCACTTCTACTCGCCCGCTTCACTAAGATCAGCCCCTTACGTCCCCGATCTCGTGGGTCGGGGTAGGTTAGGTTGTTTTAGGGTAGCTAAGACAAGGCTAGGTTATCTGGACCTGCCGTGCAGTGGCGTCGATTGCGCGGTGCGTTGCTTAAACCTAATACCTTATGTCCTAACGTACTCTGCTGAACCGTCGTATAAAGTAGCGTATCCTAACCTAGCCCAACCCAAACAGTGGAAGCGGGAGTTGAAAGGGCGGAACTCAGTGAAGTGGGTGGATGGGGGTGCCGAACTCAGCGAGGGTTACTAAATACGCTTCCCCCGCCGGGCCGGGCGGGACATGCCTCTGGGCACGGAGGGATGGTTCTTGCCGCCGCGCCCCCCCGCCCCACCCCACCCCACCCCGCCCCACCTCGCCCCGCCCAACCCGGACTGGCCTGCTGCTCCCCGGACCGAAACCAAGTTTCCTTGTGGCCTGTCCGGGGCCTCCCTGACCACTGCGCTGCTGCTGGTGCTGTGCGCTGGTCGCTATCGCACGCGGCGAGCTGCAGGCCGGCCGAGGCCCCCGGGACTGCTGGCCGGTCGGGCGGGGCGGGGCGGGGCGGGGCGGGGGGCTCTGGGGTTCTTCTGGGCTGGGGGCTGGCTGGGCGGGGGCGGCACGTACAAAAGACGTCGGGAAGATGTGCACTGCAAAAATTATACACCCGTGGTAGGGCTTTGCCAAACGCGTTACAAAAGTGTCTAGAAAGAAAGAAAACTTGACTTTTTTGCCAAAATTTATTTCCCCGCCGTATCCTATTTTACTGATAAAATAGTAAACATAAAAATTATCTTTAAAAAAATTTCAATTTGTGTCTACTGAGCGCGTGTTTTAGTGGGGTTGTTTTATTTTTGAGCTTTGGTGGTTACCCTCCTCCCTCCACGGGGCTCACGCGCGCGCGCGCCCGCCGCGCCCGCTGTCCCGGGCCGATGGCAATTGTTTGCTTGGCTGGTCAGGGATTCTCCGGAGGGTCCCCCTGTAGGGTCCCCCTGTAGGGTCCCCCTGTAGGGCTGCAGCCGTCTCCATCATCCGCCTGGCGCGCAGCCTGGCGCGCAGCGCTGCGATTCAAACCCGCTCCTTCCCTTATCGGCCCCCCCGGGACGAGAGCAGGCCAGGCACCCGGGTACCGCCTCACCTCACACTCGCAGCTCTAGCGGATTGAAAGATGGCGGGGCGGGGCGGGGCGTCGGGGAAGGGAACGAAAAAGAACAACACCTCAAGGAGCCCTTTAAGGAAAGCCGTTAAGGGCCCTCGAAACTTGGACGGCGCGGCGGCAGCGGACCCTGGGAGGGTCGATACCCATCAGCCAGCAGTCCAGTCCAGTCTAGGCGCGCCTCGTACGGAACGAGTAGTTCACCCGCGGCAGTCACTCTAAAGGCATGCTGTGGGCAGTGCGGCCCGTGAGCTCAGGAGCGCGCCTCGTGCGGAACGAGTAGTTGACCCGCGGCAGTCAGCTCAGGAGCGCGCCCGTGCGGAACGAGTAGTTCCCGCGGCAGTCACAGGCATGGAACGAGTGCAGCGGCATGAGTGCGGCCCGTGAGCTCAGGAGCGCGCCTCGTGCGGAACGGAAGTTGACCCGCGGCAGTCACTCAAAGGCATGCTGTGGGCAGTGCGGCCCGTGAGCTCAGGAGCGCGCCTCGTGCGGAACGAGTAGTTCACCCGCGGCAGTCACTCTAAAGGCATGCTGTGGGCAGTGTGGCCCGTGAGCTCAGGAGCGCGCCTCGTGCGGAACGAGTAGTTCACCCGCGGCAGTCACTCTAAAGGCATGCTGTGGGCAGTGCGGCCCGTGAGCTCAGGAGCGCGCCTCGTGCGGAACGAGTAGTTGACCCGCGGCAGTCACTCTAAAGGCATGCTGTGGGCAGTGCGGCCCGTGAGCTCAGGAGCGCGCCTCGTGCGGAACGAGTAAGTTCACCCGCGGCAGTCACTCTAAAGGCATGCTGTGGGCAGTGCGGCCCGTGAGCTCAGGAGCGCGCCTCGTGCGGAACGAGTAGTTGACCCGCGGCAGTCACTCTAAAGGCATGCTGTGGGCAGTGCGGCCCGTGAGCTCAGGAGCGCGCCTCGTGCGGAACGAGTAGTTCACCCGCGGCAGTCACTCTAAAGGCATGCTGTGGGCAGTGCGGCCCGTGAGCTCAGGAGCGCGCCTCGTGCGGAACGAGTAGTTGACCCGCGGCAGTCACTCTAAAGGCATGCTGTGGGCAGTGCGGCCCGTGAGCTCAGGAGCGCGCCTCGTGCGGAACGAGTAGTTCACCCGCGGCAGTCACTCTAAAGGCATGCTGTGGGCAGTGTGGCCCGTGAGCTCAGGAGCGCGCCTCGTGCGGAACGAGTAGTTCACCCGCGGCAGTCACTCTAAAGGCATGCTGTGGGCAGTGCGGCCCGTGAGCTCAGGAGCGGGCCGGGCCGAGGGAACCTCATCGATTGTGTCACGGCGTTGATGCATGTTCGCGGCCTGTCCGGGCCCCATCCCAGCAGGGGGAGACCTGTGGCGCGTCTCATCATTTCGGAAAAGAAATTCCGATATTTATTGAACAGCAATATATTTCTCGCTTTATTTTACATGTTTTCCTTACAGAAAACGAAATGGCATGATGGCACTTTCTTTGTTCCGCGAAGTTAAAATGTCTTCAAATCGCGCAGGAGGACCGCCTCCTCTCGCCGCCGGGGCCGGGTGTAGAAAATGATGGCATTTACCGACGGCGCCTGCCCGCCCGCGCGCGCAGCGTAGCGTAGCGTGGCGGTGGCGAAAGTTTTGTGGCCTGCTGCGGTTTGTGTAGCCCGCCCCGCCCCGCCCCGCCCCGCCGCGGCGGGCTGAGCTGAGCCGCCGGGTCGCCTCGCCGGGTCGCCGCGCCGTCGCGGGATTTTCAACTTGGCAACTCAACTCCTCACGGGTGGGGCCGGGCCGCGCGCCCCAGCCCCGCCCCGCCCCGCCCCAGCCCCGCCCCGCCCCGCCCCGCCCCGCCCCGCCCCGCCCCGCCCCGCCCCGCCCTGGCAGTCACGTCCCGGCGCGCGGACAAACTTGGTGGATGCAGTGCAGTGAATAGGCACACGCCCGGCCGGCCGGACAGCACTAGTCGGGGAAATAAAATAAAATGAATATGCAACCGGTGCCCCGCCCCGGCAGCGACGTCAGCGATTGTTTTTCTCTTTGTCTCTTGTGAAGGAGGAGCAATACAGTACCGCACACTACCTGCTGCCGGGTACTTTGCACCTGTTGTAGCCTTGCGTGAGGCACTCGTCGCTTAAGGTCCACCACTCACCGGCGCACTATACACTACCCGGCCGCCGGCCTAAACGACATGTAATTGCCTTATTCCTTTTTATTTTGCTTAATGTGTGTGTTAAACATTAATAGTCGTTACGGGGTATTCCCGATAGTCATTACACCTGATGAGCTCGATTCTCATACAAAAGCACCTGTCGTCTGTCTGTCGGCCGAGCCGACGGCTATCGATTAAGGGCCGATGAAGTGTCGGCCCGTAATTGGGGGCGGTCCGGTCACTCACGGGCCGAGGTCAAGGCACCGCATGCGCAGTATAGTAGTGTATAGAGTGCCCGCCCCGCCACGTGCACGTGGAGGATATATCCACACCCAGAAAATCATGTACTTGGATCATGCAAAATGTACTTGAATCGAGTGCAAAGTACTTGATGATTTCAAGTACCATGTTCTTGAGTATTTGTGCTCAAATCAACCCCAATTTGTACTCAAATCGTTCCCCTTTGCGCTTGAATGGAACACATGTTCTTGGTTCAAGGCCAAATTGGGCTTGGATTGAGCGCCAAATTGCACTTGATATATTCAAGTACGCGCTTTTCTGAGTGCAGCGATACGACTGGTGAATAACGCGCACGTTACTGTTGCAGGACGACGCTTGCGCTGGACTCTACCCGTCTGGACTTCTTACTGGTGAGTGAAACTGGCTACATGTATTTCATCACCAAGTGTCTTGCTCAGGCGGCCCTATTGTAATTTTGAAGTTGCGGACCATTTTATAACGGTGCAAATAATGCATGTTTATTCTTGGTGAGTGAGGGGCTACCATGTACTCGTGAGATCGCGCCGCTCGCAGTGAGCTGCTTGCCTAAACGACGGGTCCTGTGCCTTACTGCAGACGGCCTATCTTGCACGGCGCACGGCGCTCCTGCTGTTTGCATTCTCCTGAGCCTGTATCTCTGACCAGCCCGGCCGCCGCACCGCACACAGTGCGCGGTGATACACGCGGGGCGGGGCGGGGCGGGGCGGGGCGGGCCCAGCGGCCGGCGGCGAGTGGCGAGAGGGGATTTGTCAACAGAGAGGGAGCGAAATCAATAAAGCAGCACAGCCACCCATGCAGCGCTGCGGCAGACACACACACACACACACACACACACACACACTCGTGTACGCGCCCAAGGATGAGGCCTGCGATCATTTCTACGTCTGGTAGTCCGAAGGGGCCCCGCCCCGCCCCACCCCGCCATCTCTTTCCCTCCTCTGCTTGGCCCGTTCTCCGTCTTTCACGCCGAGCGCGCGAAAAATTTTTTTCCTGGCCCTCCCCTGCTGCTGCTTCGCTTTTTTTACGTTTTTTTTTTCTCTCCCCTCAGACTTGAGAAACAGATATATAGCAGCGGGTGACCGTGGTGGTGGGTCCGGGGTTGCGCTACCCTTTTGTCCCCCCCCCCCCCCCCCCCCCGGGCCCCGGCCGGCTTTATGACTGAGCACGGTTTAAGCCTCGCAAATACGTCTCCTGGCGCCGCAATAAAAAGGGCGCCAGGGACGACGCGCGCCGCCTGCTGGGCCGAGGTGAGGCCGCAGGCCCTGCACTGCACCTGCCTGCGGCCCACCTGCAGCGCACCTGCAAGGCACCTGCAGCGCACCTGCAAGGCACCTGCAAGGCACCTGCAGCGCACCTGCAGCGGCGGCGACAGGTGCCGAGTGCGCGCTGAGCAGGTCGTTCATGAGCTCGTTGACACGGCGGACGGGTGATGACCGTAATAATAGTAGAAATAGGAAATAACAACAGTAGCGTACTTGTGGTATGTAAGACATTTTAAAGGGAGGTGTAAAAAAATCTGCGTTCCAATCACAGTTTATTTTTAAATTCACATTTTGTCACTGAAGGGAAATTGTCGTAAAATTTTAAAATGTTTAATCTTAAATGTAAGGATATAGAAGTTTGCATAGTTAATACCACGCTGTTGAGGCTTTTGTGGTTTGTCAGGGAGTGGTGACACCCTGCCGGAGGACCCGGCCCGGCGCGCCAGGATCTGGAGAGGAGGTGGGGGGGGGGGGGCGCAGGCGGCTTAGGGCGCCTCCCTACTCCAAGGACGCGAAGTAGTGCAACGAGGACTGCAGGCGGCGGTGGCGCACAAGTAGTGCTGCACAGGAGGGCTGGCGGGGGTGGGGGCTGATAAGTTGGTTGGGCTTGACAAGTTCGCGTCCTGCCGTCCTCCTCAGAGCACTACAGCTCCGGCGCCGAGCAGCGCTGGCACAGACGTTTTGCGCCAGTGGCGGAGAACCGCTGCTGGTACAACGTGTGCACCAGGCGACATGACTGAGAAATGTAACGCGCCGGGAGCCAATATGTAGGAGGGTCACATTGACGATGTCGGAGTAAGAGTGAGCGAAGCGTGCATCGAGGTTATTGTTTCATTATGCAACGATTTATTGTTAGTGCCGTCCACGAAATTGGCTGACTAAATGGAGAGCGGGAGACCCTTTTTTGACAGGAGCTGATAACGTGTCACTGAACAAAAACCAGAACAAAAAAACAAAAAAAAACACTTAGCCCCACTATGTCCGCGAAAAACAACACCAGCAGCAAAGCCGGCCTACGCTTAAAAAAATGAAGTCTCTTTAAAAGGGGCACCTCTGCCGTGGGGTACAGTAAACAGTGGGGCTGTAAAGCAAAAAACTAATCCTCGCAGAAAACAGCGCACGGCTTAAGGAAAGCGAAAACCGCACACCCTCCAGGGTCTTACCTACCGGTGTAAGCAGAGGTGCGTTCGTTTTATCCAATTATTCACAGCGAGAAAGGATGAGGAGTAGGAGGACACAACCGGCGTCTCGCAGAAACACACGCACGCACGCACACACACACACACAGCGCACGGCAGCCTTCAGAGGGGGATCACATGGTGCAGGGCGCACGTGGCGCGCACGCGCGTGCAGCCGGCGGGGCCCTCCGTGACGAGCGGCAGCACGAGAGCGCACGCGGCGCGAGAGAGCGGGAGCTAGGCGGGCGGGAGAGCGAGAGAGCACGGCGAGAGCTCCACGGCGAGAGCGACCCGACCCACACCCCGCGCAGTCCGACGACTGACTGGCGTAGCGCGCAGCGGGGCCCCCACCGCGCGGCGCCGCACCCCAACCCACCCCTGCGCGCCCCAAGCCCCCGCCCCGCCCCGCACCGCCCCGCACCGCCCCGCCCCGCCCCGCATAGCGCGGGCCTCCGGAAAGAAGGGCGCCAGGCCGGCCGGTGGGCCCCAATGCAGATCCCTTGCACCAAGGGAAGGTCGCCCGGCGCGCTAAACTCTACTCAATGCATATCGGTACCAGCATTTTTGCTTCTCTATTTTACAGCGAAAGTTTATACTAGTTTCTTTCAATTGGTGAAATTTGAACGTCCCGCGCTGGATTGCGGGCGCCGCTGTCCTCTTCCGGCCGCCGGTGCGTGCGCGCGTAGCGAGGCCCTCTGGCGCCACACGTTCCGTTTAATGGAACATGATCAGATCGGAGCCGCCCCGCCCCGCCCCGCCCCGCCCCGCCCCGCCCCGCCCCGCCCCGCCGCGAGGCGTGCATCCAGTTTCTCCCACTCGCCCGATTATTCGCACGCAAAGCCGAAAAAAAAATCATGCTTTTTGAGGACTCGTGCTGGAAACTATGGGAAGCACGGCGAGGCCGCCGCCGTATCCCTGAAAGGTTAGGGTTCAGAGGCGACACGTGATACTGGTTTAAAAAAAATAAAAATGGAGTAACTTATTGTACATTACGGGGATGGCGAGCAGCGGCAGTCACACGGAAGTGAAGTAGCGTTTGTGTGTCGATAAGCCCCTAATGGTTCGACGCGAGTTTGAAAACAATTCACCCCCGCACTGCCTGCCGCCGCGCCGCGCCGCGCCCCGCCCCGCCCCCGCCGCCGAGCTATCAATCTCAACTCAGCCAGACAAGTTTGACAGAATCCGGAAATGTTTGGCTGACGTCTCCGGCGAGAAGAGAGATCCTCGCGCTCCTCGGCCTCCCCGCGCCGCGCCGCTCCGCGCGCCGACATTGAATCAACGAGTCGAACAAAAGGACAGTTAGTAGCGGCCCGGCCCGTCGCAGGGCAGGGCACGGGCGGGCGGCACCGAAAAAAAAAAAAACGAGGCCGACTATGCGCCTTTAGAGAGGCAGCGAGAAAGTCGACTTCCCTCCCGAGTGCGAGCGTACTCACCGAGCAGCGCGCGGTGTCACCTCGTGGAAGCACCTAGCCTCGCCGCCGGGCCCCGCGCGCGCCGCCCCTAAGTGGTTATAGCGTCCGGAGAGGCTGCGGCGGGCGCTTGTGACGCGGGGGGGCGTTCATATAAACCCCTTCGCGCCCCTCTTTTCGCCTCGCTTTTACGACTATCAGGCCAACGACGTAAATGTCCCTCAACACATAACTTCCATTCGAGTCTTACGCGCGTACGCAGTTTCCTCACCCCCATTCCCCGCTAACGCCCCCCCCCCTCCCCCCTGCCCCTAGCGCCATCTGCAATGCAAAAATGTGCCATCGTGGGCCCCACTTATGTGATGTGGTTAGGAAGTGAGCTCGTCGGGGGGGAGGGGGGGGGGGATCGTCACGGACGACCACCAGCGTCATATCTAATGGAGCCTTGCGCAAGGTCACATCTCATTCATAGCCCGCTCTTGAATACCTGAATGTCACGCACTGAGAGCTTTGGAATTCATTTTGAGGAGGTGGCGGGTCGGCCCGGGGGCCCAGCCCGGCCCTGGCTCCGCAGCGCTCTGTTACATGATCCGTCTTCCCTTTGTGTCAGCGGGTGCGGGTGGATGTGCGAGTGGGATGGAGAGGGAGTGAGCGATGCAAGGGAGATGTGCGGTGAAAAATATCGAATCGTTTGTGCGCACTGACTTGTAGTTGTGCGTTTGCTCGAGCTTGAAGTTAAATCATTTCACGCTTGACGCGATCCATGCATTTGGGAGCGCGTGGAATACATTGGCACGTATAAGGCATTTGCATCCCAAATTGACATATTGTACGTCATTTTCCCCTCCGGGGCGGGCCGGGGCCGGGCCGGGGCCGGGGCGCCGCTGGCAGGCGGGCGTGGTGGCACCGCTGGGAGGCACCACTTAACGAATCACTGCGAGTAGATAATCGAAAATTACACTACTCGCGCCATAATGAAAAAAAAAATCGGATCCATTCAAAATCATCCAGGCTAGATTCAACGGGAAAAAAAATCGTTCGCTTCTGTACCTGCCTCGATAAGAGTGGAGGGGGATCAGCCCCCCCCCCCCTCCCCACTCCCTAGAGCGCCACTCGAGCCACTAATGCCCGGGGCCTGTCTCTTTGGCGCGGGTTTTTGAATCGGTCGGTCTGCCTTCCTGCCTGACTGCCTGTATCCCTCCCAAAGGCACAGCCAGCCGGAGAGGAGAGGAGAGGAGAGGAGAGGAGAGGAGTCCTTGGAAAGTAAGCGAGCCTTTGTGAGCAGACAATGCTGGGGATTGCCTCCTCCGGGAGGGAGAGCCTGGCGGAGCCTGGCGGAGCCTGGCGGAGCCGGCCATTCTTACCCGTTGTTTGGATAAGAAGGTAAAAAGAAGGAAGGGTCACTCGTCTCGCCTTGGTCATTAGAGCGGAGCTGCGCGCCACGCCCGCTTCCCCCTGAGAGTTGGACTTCCCTCCTCGCTTCCCGTCCCCGCGGGGTCGGGCGGGGCGGGGCGGGGCGGGGCGGGCCCGGGCGCCGGAGGCACGCATAATAAAGAAAAATCCATAAGGCTTTTTCGTGCCTGATGAAAGAAAAACATGTGATGCGCAGCAGTTTGGCTATCGCCCCCGCCTCGCGGTGAGAATGGGCCGCGCGGCTAGTTACGGTCCCAGGGCTTCGAGCGATGCGTCTAGTCGCCGAGGAGCTCCGCGGGGCGGGGGGCGCACGACCGCGGCCCGCCCGCCGTTCAGCCAGTCTCCTCCCCTCTTCTCTTCTCTCCTCTCCTCTCCTCTCCTCTCCTCTCCTCTCCTCTCCTCTCCTCTCCTCCCCTCTCCTCTCCCCCTCCCCCTGTTAAGCCCTGAGCCAACATGAAACATCAGGGGCCGCACGCACATTCCAGTATTTTGCTCAATCTAGGCCGCGTTCTAGAACACACCCCGGGGGAAATGTTGAGCCGGAGTCGGGGGAGGGGAAGGAGGGGCTCGACATGGATAGTAATGGGGAGGGGGGGGGGGCTGTAAACGTTCAACCGGATAAGAAAACTTAAGCAGCAGCTGATGTTCCTAAATCGTGCCGCGAGCTTTTTTTTTTTTTTACTTTTCCGTAACGGTGCTTCAGAAGTGTGTACATTTTTTTCTTCTCCCTCTTTTCCCTTCAGACGAGGCCTCTTTGCGGGACGTGACGGCGGTGAAGCGGCGTTCGGCATTCGCACGACTCACGCTTTGGGGGGGGGGGGGGGTACGGCAGGATGTGGCGGTCACGCGGCCGAGGGGGAAAGGAAAGGAAGCGAGTGCGACCAAAAAAAATAAGAACTGCGCGGTGGAGGGGTCCGTGCCATGGCACCCCGGGGCCGCGCGGGGCGCGCCTGACCCGGCGCAGTTTCAAAGAAATGAGGCACAATAGCTCGGTAACGACTCTCGCGACACGGGCCAGGCCCCGCACATGTGCCAGAGCCGGGGGGCGCATCGCGCGCGTCGACAAGGTCCCCGATAACGACACATCCGAACGCCACCCGCCCCGCTCCGCCCCGCTCCGCCCCGCTCCGCCCTCTCTGCCATGGAGTTCATTTCTCTTGTATTCATGCACAGGCCACTTATCAGGGCCCTCACGGTCCGCCAACCTAATCCGCCCCACCCCACCCCGCCCCGCCCCGCCCCGCTGCCCCCACCCTGTCCGTAACGCCGCCGCCGCCTCTCACGGCGTCTTAGCACTGCTCTCGTTACCACCCATCGCAACCCCTCCCTCCATCTGCACTGGACACACAAGTGTATGAATGTCGTCACACACTTGTAAGAGTTTGAATTTGTATTCGTGCGCTTTGTCCCTTGAGCGTGTTAAATTCCTGAGTAAATTCTCTCTGCTGGTTGTTCTTCGAGTACATGATTGGAAATTTGGACAACTCTGAAACGTCTCTACAAAGAGCATACACGGGTACAGTATGCCGTCTATTAAAGAAAAAAACAGATCGTTTGCTGCCTGAAGTTGTGCGCCGTTTATTTCTAAGATAAGAATTAGCATTCCCGGTGCAGCGTGACTCCTTAGCTACGCACTTTATACTATCTTTGTTTTTATTATTCCGCGAGCAACATTTTGAGGCTCAGCCCTTCCCTTTCTCCGCGTGCCAAGTGAGACGGGATACGATAGCGGCCAAAGTCCCTCTCACTTTTGCACAAACTGCACGGCGGCCGCGTCTCTCTCTCTCTCTCTCTCTCTCTCTCTCTCTCTCTCTCTCTCTCTCTCTCTCGCTCGCTCGCACGGCTGTCGGCCGGCGCGAGCTCGACACGACTGCTTCGATTAAGACAGCGGGAATAACAAGAAGACGAAGAAGAATACGAGGGGGATGGGGGCTGTTGAGCCCGCTCCCTTTGCATTTACTGTTATGCCTCCTCAATTGGAATGCCGGCCGGTTAGCATTCAATAAACACGGTCGGTTTGGCTCAGCTCGGCCGTCAGGCAGGCGGCCAGAGGCTCCAATGTTTCCAGTTGTTGTTGTTGTTCGGACCTGCCTGCCTGTTTGACCTCCTTCCAGCGAGCACTGTCAGAAAAAGAACCTGCAGGGAATTTAAACAGGACGTCAAATTAAGTTTTGCAAGGCATTTGACCATATAAATTTTGTAAGGGGGTGCGTCGTCGGCGACATTGCTGCCTCGACGGCACCACTGGTCGGTCAAACAAAGGTATAACTCAATGCCCTTTAAAGTGCGTTAAGTTCTTAGGCCTTTGAAAAGGCACAATAAAGTGCTGAGGTATTAAAACAGCACATTTGGTTACTATCTGGGGGCGTTAATTTTCAATGCATTTTGAAAAGGCATTAAAATCCTTCTAGTCCTGCCTTGTTTTACCTGTTACTTACTAATGGCTGTTCTAACTGAATGGAAAATCTTTACTACGTACTTTTTTCAAGTGCGGTGCTTAGTCTGTTGAGAGCAGAGACCTCCCGTGTTGGGGTCTCCTGCGTGTCTGTCTCGCCGCGGCCGGCGGCGTGCTGCGGCCCGGCCCGGTGGCCTTCCCTTTTTGTCAATTTAAACAGCCGTCTTGAGCGCGTCTATTATTGACGATTCAATCGCACGGGGCCGGAAATAAATTGAAAGCTTAAATATGCACCCCGAGCCGCCGTGCCCCGGGCGGTGCCCGAGTGTGCCCCCCCTACATGTGCGCGGGCGCAGTGCGTCGTGGCGGGGCGGGGCGGGGCGGGGCGGGCAGCGCCGTGGGGCCGAGACGCAGAACACCGGCCCGTGCAAGCGAGCGGGAGAGCTAAATAACTTTATACTGTTGTGTTCTCAGAGAAGCAACCATGTGATCATTTTTCCTTTAGAAATTTAAACTTTTTAAATTGGTGCACGTCGTAAGATCCGGCAAGATCTATCAACTTTATTCTAAATACTTGGTGCATGTTTCTACAAGCAGCCATGGGTTTAATTTAATCGCTTGCGGCTCTTCCTTTTGTTACCGACAACGCAATTTTGCTCAATTTATTTTCAGTATTCTTTCCAGCGAATGTATTCGTCTGATTCGTCGCGAGTTGACAAAGCACCGTGTAGGAGGTGTGTCTCCCCCCCCCCCTCCCCCCTCCCCTTCACGGTATGATTTAAATCATCAAGAGTGCAATTTGACGCGCATTATGACGCTGCAAACGAACTGCTGTCCGGAATACGAGCTCGGCGCTGCATGAGTTCACACACACACACACACACACACGCGCGCGCGCGCGCACGTACACACAAAATAACAGCACACACCACCACACGCGCGCGCGGGCGCTCAGTCTGGAGAGGAAGAAATATATGTGTATAAATAATGCAGGACAAGGGAAGGGACGGAAAAGCATTCATCACACTTACGCCCTGTGGCTGCTGTAGACCGTCCGTACTGCAGGGCTGTAGGGCCCCGGCTAGAGCCCCGCCTAGGGCCCGCCCCGACACGCGAACGGCAGCCCAGTCAGCAGACAGAAGGGGAGGGAGGGGGAGGAGATAAAAGAAGGTGAAATTGAGGTAGGGTGAAAGGGACGAGAGGATAGCAGGGAAGTCCAGGGAAAAACAAACCGGCGGCCGTGTGACTTCCGGACACAGGACCGGAAGTCTTATCACATTACACTGTTGTTAAAGGAAGGCGTAACACTCGTTGGAATGTGAACCTTCTCACCTTCGTTGGAATATTATGGGCACATTCGTTTTAACGTGAATCGGCTACGCCTGGCGTCAGAGAGCCTCGATGCACGTTCAATCGAATGTAAGACGATACACCAACGGACGTGATGTAAGTCACAGCGGATTTGACGTCACCTTCCTTGAATAACAGTGTAGGAGATAAAAAGAAAGAATAAGTCTAGAGAGGCGCTGCAACTGGCCAGACTGCTGACGACTGTGATCGCTGTGCAGCAGGGGACCTCAGGCGGGTGAAGTGAAGCCTGGCCGCGCCCCACCCCCGAGGAGGCCCCCGCAGCCCCAAGAGGCCCCCCGGGGGGCAGGACGGCAGAACCGTTATTCCGCAAGTCTATTTTATGCTTCATCCTTGATGGCCTCGTTGATGAAAGTTGTAAAATCCGCAAGTTGCCTTTCTTTTTCTTCCTATTTTTTCTCCTCTCTCTCTCTCTCTCTCTCTCTCTCTCTCTCTCTCTCTCTCTCTCTCTCTCTCTCTCTCTCTCTCTCTCTCTCTCTCCCTCTCTTTGCTTTCCGCCCGGAAAATCCACCTCTAGTCTCCTTCCAGCCGCGGACTTCGGACCTCCAGGACTTCATAAATTGCCTGTTCCCACGGCCGTGACCGTCGGCCCTGCAGCTGGTGCCAGGCCACCACCGGGCGGGACCCGCCCCCGCCCCCGCCCCTCTGCCCCACCTCAAGCAGCCCTTACACAACCTCACCCCTCTTAAAATCAACGCGCCGTCGCCTCGCTCCGTGCTAGGAAAAAAAATGTAAATCGCGCTCACTGTTCCATCTAGCGTTGGCGTTTTGCAATTGCAGAGCCGGGCCCGCGGGGTTGCAGTCGGCTGCTAACCCCTTCACCTTCACTCATCCCCAGCCACCCCGCCCCGCCCCGCCCCAGCCGCGCGCCGCGTCGCTGCACCTCCCTTATGTACCTCCTCCACTGTCGCTCCATTCCATCCGTCCCAGCAGTGCAGGGGACATATTGAGTTTTGGAACGTGATATTATCTGGCGGGGCGGGGCGGGGCGGGGCGGGGAGGTATGCCTGCGAGCTGCGCGGGCGGGCGCGGGCCCACGTGCCTTATATTGGCCCGGGGAGCGGCTGTTGGTATGCCGAGGATCGATCTGTTTGTCGTTCTATGCATAAGGGTATGTGTTTTCAAACTGCACTGGAAAAAAAAAATTACTCCGCGAGCGAGTGACCTGAACAGTATACTGTGTGCACCGCCATGTGCGACAGGCTAGTCGCTGCGCTCAACACGTGGGCAACAAGCGAGGCTCGGCTGTCCTGTCGTGTCTCGGGAGGGAGACTCAGACGAGGAAACTTAGTGGACTGAGTGATTCCTGCATTACAAAACCATCAAGCGAGGACGGGTCGGGCCGGGCCGGGCACTCCGTCCCCCACCCCTCTGCTCCCCGAGCGCAAGGCAGTTCGTCTCTCTCTCTCTCTCTCTCTCTCTCTCTCTCTCTCTCTCTCTCTCTCTCTCTCTCTCTCTCTCTCTCTCTCTCACCCTCTCCCTCCCCCCCCTCTCCCTCTCCCTCGCCTTCTCACTCGTCGCTGAAATCGAACTTTAGTTCCCGCGCCCCAGGAATATCGCCCTTCAAATATTCTCTCGTTAAGCAAGTTTGTCCGCGGGTCGCGTCAGTCAGCGGCACAGCTTGTTCGCGGCGCCCGGCCGAGCCCAGCCGGACTTTACCTCAAAGCCTTGGCCGTACCTTCCACCGCGGAGCTGCGGTTGTCTCCCGCCTTACCAACGGGGGGCGTTTATTTTGATGCCAGCTCGCGTACTAACCGCTGCGGGGTTGCCGACGCCACCGTATGTCCACGCCCCCCCCCTCCCCTCGCTGTCCCCCTCTTCGTCTCCCCGTGCGTCTGTTTCCTCGTCTGTCAGTCGATCGGCGCGCGGCGCGGGCAATGTGGCTGACGGAGCAGTGGTTCTGTCGGCTGGGACCTCTTCATCGGCAATGACATTCGGGAAATTGGGATTTTGACTCGCATGCGGATGTCAGGCACACCCCACAGCAGAGGCGCGCGTGTGCGCCGTGGAGAGGGAGGGAGGGAGGGAGGGAGGGAGAGAGGCGGGAGAGAGGGGGCAAGAGGCAGAGAGGCAGTGAGAACTCGAGATTGCGGATGGGCAGTGTGCTGCAAGGCGCCGCCACGCCCCGCCCCGCCCCGTTCGCCCCGCACCCCGCCCCGTGCTACCAGAGGTGCCGGTCGGACCGGAAACCGGAAGTTGCTGCGAGTGGGTACCCCGCTCCCCCGCGGCGCTTCCTGTGCGGTGACGGCGCAGGGCCACTGGGGGGGGGGGGGAAGCACTCATTAACGGGGAAGTGTGAGGCCGGCTGCCTTACCGTCCACTTCTCATTCTTTCCTCTCCCGGCGGGCGGGGCGGGGCGGGGCGGGGCGTGGAGGGGCTGTTCGGAGCTAGAGATGGCGTGGTGGGGCGCGTGGCGGCGGTACACACTCCCGGGTTATGTACCTTTTTGTACGTAGCTACGTAAGTCTATGAGCATGCGCAGCTTACGTAAAATAAATCGTACATAGTTGCGCATAAATAAGCTTGAATTGTGCATAACTACGTACGATTTTTTTCATAATTATGTAAGAAATTTCACGTAAGCTATGCATATAGACTTACGTACAAAAAAGTACATGACCCGGGAGTGTGTAGACGCCGTCAGTTTCATCTGCAGTCCCGGCCGCGGCCAGCAAACACGGCCATCTGCCCCGTCCCGTCCACCCCAGCCGCGGAGAGCAGGGCCGGGCCGTGGCGGGGCGGGGCGGGGCGGGGCGGGGCGGGGCGGGGCGGGGCGGGGCGGGGCGGGGCGGGGCTGCCTGATCTCCCGGCGCGCTGTGCGGCCGGCGACGCGAAGGAGGGCGAGAAGCACGAGGGCCTGCGCTGGCGGAGGATGGGAGGGGGCGCGGCGCAGCGCAGCGTTAGTCAGCGTCACGGGCCGGAGTCCTCAATATCTTGTCAGCGGGAAGATGAATGCCGTCGTCGCGGCGGGGCGGGGCGGGGCGGGGCGGGGCGGGGCGGGGCGGGGCAGGGCGCGGCGGAGTGGGGCGGGGTGTGGCGGGGCCGGACGGACAGCGGAGCCTTGGCCCCGATAGAGACGCGCTGCCGGGGCCCCCTGGTCAGGCCCGCGGGGCGGCGGGGGCTCCAGTGGGGAGGACAGGCCGGCGGGGTGACTGTTGTGGGGCCCGCCGGGGCTGGGGAGGCCGACGGGACGGGCCGGGGCAGGGCCACGTTACACCCTACTGCTTGTGTGGTGAGGATGATGCGATACATCGGCGACTCTCCACTCCCTGTTGTTATTTTCCCTCTTTATTTCTCGTCTCGT
Source organism: Frankliniella intonsa (assembly GCA_033675135.1). NCBI lineage: Eukaryota > Metazoa > Arthropoda > Insecta > Thysanoptera > Thripidae > Frankliniella > Frankliniella intonsa. Next base: position 14,914,495 of record CM066254.1, on the reverse strand, counting down.
TCCCTGTGCTCCCGGTGTTCACCAGACGTGTGCCCCGCTCCCTGCGCTGTGCCCCGCCCCGCGCCCACCTGCTGCTGTCGCAATTCCATTTCCCATCTGCTTCTCTCGCGGCCGCGGCGTGTTGGGCGGGCCGGGCCGGGCGGCGGGCAACAACCTGGACATGCAGCAGCTGCAGCTGCACGGGGGTCATTGCCACCTGCGCGCCCCGCCCCGCCCCGCCAGCTGGGAGGGACAAGTGGAAAAGTTTACTCGCCTTTTGGCAGCCGAGATCATCTGAGGGATGTGCCGGCCGGCAGCGGGGGGAGGGGGGAGGGTTGGCAGGGGGAGTCGCCGCTGAGGCACTCGATGGAGCGATCGCTCCTGAGGCGTCACACAGCCGTATATGCGGCTGACAGAGGGATTGGGGAGGGTCGCCGCCCGCCCCGCCCCGCCCCGCTCGCCCCGCCCCGCCCCGCCGCCGCCTGAGCAGTTTCCAGGGGGGAATGTCGGGGATTCAGAAGGGCGCGACCAGGGGAGAAAGAGGTCGAGGGGGGGGGGAGGAAGTGGAGTAGCCGCCGCCAACGCGACCCGTCAATGCATTCATCTCCTTCTCGTATAAAAGAGGAGCAGGAGGGGGGGGGGGGCAGCGCGCGCAGTTTGAATGGCGAATTATTCAACCGGGACCTGAATAATAAAGGGGGCTGGGCTGCACTCCACCGGCGCGGCGGGGCGCGGCGGCGCTCGCCATGTGACTGCATGCGCGGTCAGGACCAGATACAAAGTGCTACTTTGTGTGGCGAGGAAAAGGTTTCCCCGCGCACGCACTGTACTCGCGCATCGTGCCCTGCTGGTAGCCACAGGAGCACCACCACACCACGGGGAGTTGGCAGGGTATACTTCTGTTCGGCCCGGTGTGTCATATCACCAATGGAGTAATGTCATTTCGATGTAAGATCACTGTCATGGCGCCACAAGGCACTTCCCCCCCCCCCCTAAAGGGCCCACGGAGCCTCTCTATACAGCCACAACTATTGGGCGCCCCCCTCCCCACGCTATAGGGCCTTTGAGAGCTCCGGGGAGAGTGCCGCGCGCCCGCCCCGCCCCGCCCCGCGCCCCGCCCCGCCCCGCGCCCCGCCCCGCCCCGCCCCGCCCCGCCCCGCCCCGCGCCCCGCCCCGCCCCGCGCCCCGCCCCGCGCCCCGCCCCGCTGTGCTCAGAGACGAGGCTGCGCGTCCGACTTTGAGTAGCCGACAGGATCTCACACTTCCAAAGCATTTCTTGTCAGTGCACTATTACGCCTTTGTAGAAACAATTATTGTGTGCGGTTTGAAATTGTTTTTTTCTTTAAGCGGAATTTGTTTGAATAAAAAATTTTGAGCTCAGTTTTATTACGCATGCCAGTCACTGAGGGCGGCCCGCTACTTGATGCGTTGTAGGGCGGGGCGTGCAGGGCAGGGTGTGGCGCCAGGCGCCCGGCCCCCGCCCCGCCTCACCCCGCCCCACCCCGCCCCAAGTCTAATGGAACACCCCAACCCTTGCCTCCACTCCCTTCCCTTGTACTTGGGATGGTCCAGACCCGCCAACAGCGAGGCGCGATGCCGGTCCGCGGGGAGTCGCTCGCTGCTACCCGCCTCACCCCCGCCACGCCCCGCCCCGCCCCGCCTCGCCACGCCCGCCACGCCCGGCCACGCCCCGCCATGCAAAACGCTGCCATGGCTGATCGTCTGTCCCAATTTAATCTGGCCAGGGATGCCAGAACTGCAATCAGTGCCGCTTTCCCGGGGGCTACGTTCGAGATCGTCATTTGTCTCCGCTCCCACTCCACAGCAGGCCAGCCCCGTCCTCTGGGCTGCTGGCTGAAAACGATCCCGTCCACTCTCTCTGTGCTGCTCTCTCTCTCTCTCTCTCTCCCTCCCTCTCTCTCTCTCTCTCTCTCTCTCTCTCTCTCTCTCTCTCTCCCTCTCTCTCCCTCTCTCTCCCTCTCTCTGTCGCTCCCCCTCTGCACAGTTGTATACTCTCGTCCAATGACGTGAGGCGTTTCTTTCGGCTGACGTTAATATTGATTGTGTGCGTGTGCGTCCGTGACTCCCGGCCAGGAAACGCATCGCCGAGTTATGGGTAAGCGAAACAATGCCCGTCACGCCCGCCCCGCCCCGCCCCGCCCCGCCCCGCCCCGCCCCGCCCCGCACCGCCCCGCCCCGCCCCGCCCCGCACCGCACCGCACGCAGTTTCAATTTCCCGCGGTCACTGCGGCGCGCTCGCTTCCGTTAGATGTGCGACAAAGAGTTCCGGCTCGTCGCGCTCATCGGAATCAAATTCGGCGGCCGAGGACCGCGTGTGAGCGCTGTGGGGGAGGGGGCGGGGGCGGGGGCAGCCAAGCGGTGCCAAGCGGCCAGCCATCGAGGGGCGGGGCGGGGCGGGGCGGGGCGGGGCGGGGCGCCCGGTGGAGCCTTCCCTCTCTCCTTGGCACGCCTGCGAGTGTAATATATTCATGTCCGTGTTTTGTCAGAGCGAGCTCCCCCCTCTCTCCGCACCCTCTTCCTCCTCTTCTTCCTCACCCCCCCCCCCCTGCTCTTCTCTTTCGTCTGCTGAAAAATTACCCACACCCCTTAAGTTTATTGCACAGTGAAACATGGTGAATGTGGATTGAGGGCGGGGAGGGGAGGGGAGGGGAGGGATGCGTAGCACAGCGGCGGGCGGGCGGGAAGGGGATGGGAATTAATTCAGAGTTCGCAAAGGACTGAATAATTATTGACTTTGTGATATCTTTACTCTGGGGTTTTGGGATGGTGAGTCGCATCGCGTCGTCGGTTGACGGAAAGAACTTGAGAGGAAAGCGGAATTGTGAAGGAGAGTACGGAGCGAGAGAGAGAGAGAGAGGGAGGGAGAGAGAGAGAGAGAGAGAGAGAGGGGGGAAGCGATGGTAGAGTGGGAGCGCAGATGCTCGGGGCGGTGGCGGGCGGGCGGGCGGGTGGGTGTGGGTGGCCCGGTTTGCATGCGGAGTGATCTCTGACTGCGATCTCGGCTGACCCACAGACACATGCATGTCGGAGGCACTCCCCCCACCGCCGCCCCACCCCCTCTGCTTTCTCTCCCACTTGTTTTATGTCCCACGGCGCTGGGGGCCCCCGTTGTGTTTGAAGCAGCGAGGGTGCTAAGCCTTTGGGAAGGCCGGCTGGTCTGGGTGGCGTTCCTCCTCGTCCCCCTGCGTGTGTGGTGGAGGTGGGGGTAGCTTCCCCCAAGGGGGCAGCTGCCCCCCGCAGCGCGCCGTGCACACCTTCAAACTGCAGCCTCAGCCGACGGGCCGGGCCCCTCCCCCCCTACAAGCACTTCCCCAGCTTCTCGCCCCGCTTGCAGCTCTCTCACGCGACGACTCGACTCCCTGCCTATGGCCCTGATAGGAAAAAGTTGGCGGCGAGAAATTCGATAAGTGAGATAAGAAGTGTTGGTGCGGGAGCGGCGCGGGGCAGAGTGGGCGGGGGGGGGTCCCCTCGTGAATCGGTTCCAAATTGAGCCTCGTCGCGTCGCCGCGGAGGACGAATGCGCCGCCGCTGGTCCCCCGTCCCCTTTTTATTATTTTCTTCGCCGTGTAGCGCAGTGACATTTGACGCAAGTGACTTCGCTCCCAGATAGGACTGGACCGTTTTAACCGGGAACGGTGCACGTCCTGTCGCTTAGATACAACCAAGAAAACAAACACGCCTTTCTGTTTTGCAGGGTATCTGCTATCTCAGCCGCTCGGCCCCTCGCAGGGGCAGGCATGCAGGACCTGCTCCCACACCTGCATGTCTGTCCCCGCCCCCTCTCCCCCCCCTCCCCCCTCCTCAATGGCATGATGGATCGTCGTTAGGCATAACATTCCTGTATCACAGTCGTACGTCACGCAGAGGCTGTCCCCCCCCCCCCCCGCACCCATCACACAGTAAGGTACCGTTTCTTTACCACCTTTGTGGTGGTCATCATTTTTCCTCATAAGCCTATTTATTTTTAGAGAGTATACAATACAGTCAACAATTTTACGGTAAAATAATTTTTTAAACCCTTCTCTTTATTTTTCGAATGCGTGTCTAGGTCAGGCTGAATAGTTGAGTGAGTTTCCATTCCCCCTGGTTGCTGTAGGCAGTGCGGCTCTGTGGTGGGACCAGCGGGCTGTGGCCTGGGGCAGGGCGGGGCTGACGTGATCGGTTCCCTTCATGCTTAGTTTTGGCACAACAAGCGGTGGTCCCCTACCCCACCCCGCCCCGCCCCTTCCCCGCACCGCAAGGCCCAGGCCTTTCACGGAGCGGGCGGGGCGGGGCAGGGCAGGGCGGGGCGAGCGCCGCGGCCAGCGACAGGACAGACTCGGTCACAGGCCCGGCCCGCCTAGGCGTGCGGTACGAATCAGTAGTTCTGGCGTGGTGCTCCGGGCCGGGCCCCGCCCCGCCCCGCCTTGTAAGTTTGTCCCCCGCCCTCCAGCTCGACCGTGTGCCTCGTGACCGCACCGCGAGAACATTTTGCTAGAGAAAAACTGTACCATAGTCAGTTAAATTCAAAAGTCTGAAAATAAAAACTTGAGAAATGGGAAGAGCGTGTATGACGATAGAGAAGAGCGGGGGCACGTCGCAAAGTACACACACTTTGCACAACAGGCGTGTAACGGTCGGGTGTGTAGCGACCGTCTGGCCTCATTACAGACGTGCCCCCCCCCCCCCTCCCGGAGGGCAGCACAGGTAGCCAAGGGCCTGCCCGCTCCCTCGCGCCACTCATCTTACTTCAGTGCCCCTCATTAGGACACCCACCCCGCCCAGCCCCGCCCCGCCCCGCCCCGCTGGCTCGCCCCAGCACCCCTTTCTTCTCTTATTTCCTGCCTGTCCCCACCTGGCCTGCCTCCACAGCCCGCCCCGCCCCGCCCCTGTCACTTTTGTTGGTTTGGTGACCCCCCCGCTCCCAGCTCTTTTCTCTCCTCTTCTCTCCCTTCGCTGCGCTATTCGGCTGATGAGCTTCGATCAATAACCGGCTCGTCGCATTTTTACTTTTTTTTCCCTCCCGCTCTTTCCCGACATTTTTTCTCCTCACGGTGCAAAAGCGCATCTCACGACTCCTTGGCGCCGCAGTGTAGAAATTTCGTCAGGAGAAAATAGGGGAGACTTTTCCGGTTTCCGTGGCGGGGCGGGGCGGGGCGGGGCGGGGCGGGGCGGGGCGGGGCGGTGCGGGGCGCAGAAGCACCTCATCTCCACGCGGAGCGGATGCCGCGCGGCCGCGGCGTGCGCGTGGCGCTGGACCGGACCGGAATAAGGTTTGCCAGAGTGAATGTTGAGTCGAGATGAGATGTGACCAAAACTCATTCACGGAACTGTTTCGTTATTCATGTGTTTGGGTGAGTTTGGAAAGGGCGCCGCGCGGGCGGAAGGAGGTGAGGGGCGGGGCGGGGCGGGGCGGGGCGGGGCGGGGCGGGGCGGGACGTGGGATGGGACGACGCCCGTGCCGAGGAAGGGGGCGGCAGGGGGTGGACCCGTAGGGGCGGGGGAAACAAAAATAAAGTCTAGGCCTGTGCAGGCGAGTGGGGTCAGTGGGGCCGGCGGGGGCGGGGGCGGGGGCGGGGGCGGGGGCGGGGGTCGGGTGCGAGGGCGGGCCGCCAGCCGCCACTGCTGCTTGGACGAGCCGAGTTGATCACTGTTATTTATAAGACCATTTCCATGCAAATGAACGCTGGGCCGTGTTGTCGTGTTGACGTTTCGACGCGTGTAAGTGTAGTTAGTTGCGGGGCGAAAAAGAACAAGTTTCAACTTTGTTGGCTGAGCAGCGGCAGCAGCCCAGTGGCGTAGCCGGGATCGTAGTGAGTTGTGGAGAGAGCGAGAGAGAGAGAGAGAGAGAGAGAGAGAGAGAGAGAGAGAGAGAGAGAGAGAGAGAGAGAGGGGGGGGGTGCTGGTCCCTCTTTGTCTCTGTTCGGCCCGGCTGTGTCTCTCACTCACTCCCCACCGTTCATTGTGTTTCTGTTGTCTGTCTTCTGTAGGCGCACAGAACTTGCTACGGTTTTCTAAACTTGGCGCGCCCCGCCCTGCTCGCAGACATGACATGGCACTGCTGCCCTGCCGCCGGGGCCGGAGCTTCTGCGAGTGTTTGATTAAATTCGATGAAATTCGTTGATCGCGTAGACAGGGTGTTCAGGGCACGAATTGCACGAATTGGCGTTTGCCTTCCCGCCGCCCCAAAACTTTTATACTGTATCGAAGCTGCGGCGTCGCGTCGGCGTGTTCCGAGGGTCGCGTCTCGCGCCTGCTCTCTCTCTCTCTCTCTCTCTCTCTCTCTCTCTCTCTCTCTCTCTCTCTCTCTCTCTCTCTCTCCCTCTCTCGCCCGCTCTCTCTCTCTCTCTCGCTCTCTCTCTCTCTCTCGCCCCCCCTCTCTCTCTCTCTCTCTCTCTCTCTCTCTCTCTCTCTCTCTCTCTCTTTCTCTCTCTCTCTCTCTCTCTCTCTCTCTCTCTCTCTCTCTCTCTCTCTCTCTCTCCCCCCCCCTGTCAGATCGGCGCGCGGCAGGTCGGCGCGTCATTAATGCGAGGACATGTTGCGATGAGTCCCCCGACACGCCGTGTCCGTCTGCGACAGAGGACCGCCTCGCCTGCCCCGCCCCGCCCCGCCCCACCTACCTCGCCCTGCCCCACCCCGCCCCGCCCCACCCCGCCCCACCCCACCCCGCACCAACATGCCAACCGCGTCACATCCTCCCTTTAGATACCGCCACCACACGTGGATCGTCGTCGTCGTCGTCGTCCTCCTCCTCCTCCTCCTCCTCCTCTCTCTCCTCCTCCTCTCTCGCCTCCTCCTCCCTCTTCTCCTCCTCCTCCTCCTCCTCCTCCTCCTCCTCCTCCTCCTCCTCCTCCTCCTCCTCCTCCTCCTCCTCCTCCTCCTCCCTCCTACGCCGACACGTCTCTAGAACTCGGCTCCGCTCATCATCTCCTAACTCGAATCACCAGAACTTTATTACCAAACACTCGGTAGCCGTCGCGTCCGTGGTGCAGTGGTGCCGTGGCGCCTGCCAGCGGCGGGGTAGGCAGACCCGCAGGGCGCGCGCGGCACGCGGGCCTGCCTACCGCAGCGCGGCCGGGCTGACGGCGGGGCGGGGCGGGGCGGGGCCCGGCCCGGGGCATCGCCATGATGCGCGTGTAATGAAGCAGCTCGCGAGCGACAGTTCCAGACAAGCCCAAAAAATCGCTTTCGTTAAATCCGCTGGGTTTTCATTGAAAATAGTCACATTATAGGACAGTTCAAAAATCCAAACAAAATTATTCTACGGCTGTATGGAACTTTCTATAATAAATCAAGAGAAAAATTGTCCTTTGATATGATGGAATTTTTTTTTCTGTAAAATAGCGTCGGATTTAAGGGAAGCTTTTTCTGGGTGTGGCGTGCAGCAAAGAATGCGACGCCATGCTGGGGTGTGGGCCGGTCCGAGCCGGTCTCCTATTTATTGCTGACGCGTTTGTCTCTCTCTCTCTCTCTCTCTCTGTCTCTCTTACACAGACACCCACACGCCGCTCCCACTCCTGCCAGCCCAGCCCGCCGGTCATTCCAGAGACGAGTAACATGCCAGGCCTCCAGGACGGCTGGCGCGGGCTGGCGCGTCTGGATGGCAGGGCGGGGCAGGGCAGGGGTGAGGTGAGGCTGGTGCAAGCGTGGTCTGGGCTGGGGGACGCACAGACAGACAGACAGACAGACAGACAGACAGACAGACAGACAGACAGACATACGGCGAGTGGCAAACCACCGGGATACTTCTGCAGGGCGATGAGATTACCCTGGGTAAGATCATAGCGCTACGATTTTTACCCCGTTCTATCTCTTGGTAGGGGTTAGAATCGAATAGTACCATCGCCCTGCAAAAAAAAAAAAAAAATCCGAGATTGTTTTTCCCATGCTGTCCCTGACGCCCGCCTGCCCTCCTGTCTGCGGTGCAGCGGTGCAGCGCAAGGGGGCCACCACTTCTGTAATCCTGTGTACAGGTTATCCTGTAATTCACGTGTAATCCCACTGTAATCCCTCGTCAAAATGCACAAAATATGGAAAGTACATTAAAATTTTACGATTTACCACCTAAAATCAGGTATGTAATCACGTGTAATCGGTGTAATCTTGTAATCCTGTGTTCATCAGTAAACAGAGTGGTGGCCCCCTCGGTGCGGCGTCTAACGCGCTCATACCCACTGCTGTGTGGCGCTACCCCGCGTCTGCGACGTACCGCAACCCACGCGCGCGCGCGCGTGTGTGTGTGTGCGTGTGCGTGATCTTCTCAGCGCGCTGGTGCGACGGATAAAAACCAGCAGGGAATTACTTCCGCGAAACATCCCCTCCCCCTCCAGCGTGCCGCTGACTTAGGTGCAGGGCGATGGTGATGTGACAATTACCCAAGACGACAGACGGACGCGCGGGGCGGAGCGGGGCGGGGCAGGGCGGGGCGGACGGCCCGGCAGAATCTAGGGCGAGAGAGTCAATTGCTGTCTCGCTCACTCTCTACTGGCTTCCGGGCTGCTGCCAACGTAATCTAACGGCCGTCACCAGAGCGCCCGTTCCGCCGCGCATCCGGGTGCGTAGGAGAGAGAGAGAGAGAGAGAGAGAGAGAGAGAGAGAGAGAGAGAGAGCAGGAGGGGTGACGCACGCAGCCCGGCCCGCCCCGACAGAGCACGCCGCGCCACATCTTGATCTTGACGCTGTGGTAATTAGTGTTGTGACTGACTGGCTGTGCGTGGTGTATGCGTGGTAAGCGCGCGCGCGTGTGTGCGTGTGTGCGTGTGTGTTGCCGGGGAGGGTCCCTTATTGCCGTTATGGGATGAAGACACTTACCTTGCTTCATCCTCTCTGAAAAGACGCCTTTGGTAGTAACGCGTCTTCGTGAATTCATCATTAGGTTACACTACCTACCGGTTTTAAAACGTAATAAAGTTTTTAAAAGTCCGTCCCCGCGCATACCCCTGCTGGCTCTTTGGTTTTAATCTGCTTTGGCTTGGCGACGCCGAGGCATCTCCCTCCTGCAATCCTGCGGCGCTCTGTGTAGGCTGGGCGTATTTCATCGCACGCGAGTCACTCTGGCGGGGTGCGGCGGGGTGCGGCGGGGTGCGGTGGGGTAGGGCGGGGCGGGGTGCTCGCGCGCCCGTGAGACCTGCGGTGGAAGCGACGGGGATGGAGGGCGGGGCGCGGCAGGGCGGGGCGCAGTCTGGAATTTAATATATAGAACTCAGCGAGAACCGTATACCTCCCCGGGTGGCCCCCGCGCCCCGCCTGTGTGGTTCAGGGGCTCCCCCATCCCCCAGCCACCCTCTGCCCCGGCCCACCCCCGTCCTCTCGGCAAGAGTGTCTCCATCCCGGACACACCTGCTCGCCCCGCCGCCCCCGCGCCGCCCCCGCCGCCCCCGCGCCGCCCCCGCGCCGCCCCCGCGCCGCCCCCGCGCCCACCCCCTGCTCGCGTCCGATCCGTTTGGCCCGAGTTATGACGGGGAGGATTAGGGGAGGTGACCCTGAGGTACCGGCGGGGCCTACCTGAGCGGTACCGGAAGGGGTGTGGTGGGGCGGGGCGGGGCGGGGCGGGGCGGGGCGGGGCGGGGCTTACCGCACAGGTGAAGTACGATGCACTCGGCGTTACTCGCACGGAGCCTTCCCCCTCTTTTGGCTTGACACGGTCGGCTTTACATTTTACTTTATGTCTTGACCTAGATAACCGTCTGTGTGTGTGTGTGTGTGAGTGCGTGTATGTGTCCGGTTCATGTTCGGCGTTTCTCCTTCCCAGCGCGCTGTGCGGTAGGCATGCTGGCGCCGTAAAGTTTTGGTCGTGGCGCCCGGGGGAGGTGCGCGGCGGTGCGGGGTGGAGGGTGGGGGGAATAAAATTGCCCATTGTAAAATCGAATGTACATATCAGTCGGTGTTTTTATGCCTGTATGGATCTGATGCGCGACGCGGTAGGCCCCCATGTGTGCGCGGCGTGGCGTGGCGCGGCGCGGCCGAGGGACAAACTCCCACATGATTTACAGTAGCGCGTGAGTGTGGGCGGGCGTGCGCGGCCAGCGCATAGGAGGCGGACGACCCACACACACACACAAAAAAAAAAACAACGAGAAAACTAAAATTCATTATTAAAAACACGCCCCGTGCCCCCGGCCCCTCCCGCTCCGAATGAACATGGCAGCGGAGTTACGAAATAATCGACAGGGGAGCAATTTGGGCGGCATGACAGTGCCTAGCTGGGGTGGGGCGGGGCGGGGCGGGGCGGGGTGGGGCGCGCACAGCGCACCTGACCAGGCTAAGCCAGCGGCGGCCGGGCCACGGCCAGGCAGGGCCACTCAATGTGACTGCCTCAATTTGGGGGCGGGGTGGGGGTGGGGGACCCTGGACACACACACTCACTTGCACGGGGGTCGCGGTGCAGTGCCAAGTGCTGCACGTTGAAGCGGATGAGCGGAATCACTCGTGAGCAACTCGCTCAACCACGTGTGTCGGCTGGTCGGTGAGGATTATAACTTCGCCCAGGGTTTTTATATTCCGCTGAGAGTATTAATCCGTCCGGGTCAGGTACCCAAGAGGTTTTATACCGAGGGTATTAATCCCAAGGGTGGTTACCCAGGGGTGGGCAGGCGGTTATTCGGGTTTCTCTTTCCGAAGGTGTAAGTCCGTTTGCCTGTTCCGACAGAACTCATCTATTCGTGCGCCGCCGGTGGCTGGCGCCCCTGGCTTTTCGCTGACGTTAAAAATGCTGCCGCATTGACGGCATTTACGCATAATATTTTTTCCCCGTCGCTCCCGGGAGCTGTTTGTTCGCTGCTGTTTGTAGAGACGTGTTTTCCTCACCAAGAGGGTCTGCTCCGGGGGGCCGCGGGGGCCGCGGGGGCCGCGGGGGCCGCGGGGGCAGCGGGGGCCGCGGGGGCAGCGGGGGCCGCGGGGGCAGCGGGGGCAGCGGGGGCCAGGCCTGCGCCCCGCCCGTTCTTCCCAGTGTTGACCGTGCTTTAGTGTCGGGCCGGGCTCACCCTGCCGCGGGGCTTGCAGTGCCGCCCGGGGCTGTGCTCCGTCAGCCTGGTCACTGGGGGAGGGGCGGTGGCTGACCCCGCGCCCAGGCCTATGGGAGGCTGACCCGGCCGGCTCAACCCCGATGAAGGCTGCTCCCACCCAGTCCCCCAGCGACCCCCTCTTCTTGTCCTCTTGCACCGCCGCCGCGTCACTGAGAGCCACTTAGTCCGGATTAGCGCTCATTTGATTTGATTTGCGCGCGACTAAGGGCCTAATAGGCTCATCAGCCCGTATCGCGCTACTCGTTTACTCGTTAGGCTACTCTCTCTCTCTCTCTCTCTCTCTCTCTCTCTCTCTCTCTCTCTCTCTCTCTCTCTCTCTCTCTCTCTCTCTCTCTCCGTCTTTTTCTGCCACTCTCACCCTAACCCTTGCACTCCTTCGTCTGTAAGAAATTATTATGAGAAAAGACTGTAAAAGATAATAAAGCGAGTGAAGCAGCAGCCAGCCGATGAGGAGCTCGAGCGGCAGGCGGCAGCCGGCACCAGCTTTCTGCTGTTTCGCCCCATTTTTTTTTTATAACGTTTTTGAGAAAGTTGGGATATCAACGGGCGGGCGATGGGAATATTGACAGCGTTTTATTGCTCGGCGCGGCTGTCCCGCCCCGCCGCGAGCGAGCGACTATAAGGGCGCCTAAGGATATCCGCGAGGCCGGTCCCTCAGTTAGGCTCAGAACCCCAGGCGCTAGGGATTGTAATTGAAGATTTTGAACAGTGGAGTCTAGTACGTGTAATTCTCTGCCATCCACTTTTTTTTTATTAATTTGAATTGTAAACCTTTTGCAAGTTTTAAATATAGTTTGATGATGAAAGTTTCGCTATTTGTCGAATAGGACCTTCTTTTTCAGTGGGGTGGGGTCGGAGTGGTGTGGCACTGTGCGTATCAGTCTCAACTGGACGCCAAAAGAAAAAACACACGAAAAAAGTCGGTTGTCGGTTAAGTGGCGCCACGCCACGCCACGCCATGCTGCCTCCATCATTCCACGGCCCCGTCACGGACAGTTGTCAAATTGAAAACTTTGCTCCCGTTCTCTTGCTTCTTTTGTGACCATGGATCCTCTTCCTGTTTGCTCTCCGCCCACTCCGTCCTTTTTTTTCTCCTCTTTTTTTTTCACTTCCCCTTTTGCATCCCCCCTCCTTAGCGCGCGCTGCTGCTCTGCTAAACTTGCCCGTTTTGTCTCCCGGCAGTGCTTTGTTTATGAATATAATCATGGGCTCGGACTGCAGCCGATCGCTCTATATTTGCGTTACTATTTGCGCGCTCTGATTCAGGGTTCCAGTCTTACGCACGCATACTCTCGTTTTCTTCCTTCTCCCGTATTTCCCCCCTGTCCCTCTGATTTCCTTAGCCAAAAGGCAGAGCAATTTCTTAACAGTTTTCAAATGGACGTGCCGCCAGTCCGGCGAGACCCGCCTTGCCAAACGGAAGCGGGGAGCTCCCTCTAGCCACCTCTTTCTCCCTCTTTTATTCCGGCATCCCCCCCCCTCCTCTCTCTCTCTCTCTCTCTCTCTCTCTCTCGGTCGCCCCCGCTCCGCTCCAGATGAACAAGAGGTATTGTTGCGGTGCGACTGCGCGGGCGGGAATATAAAACCGAAAACTTACTGGAATTGTATCGGTAGCTGTGCGACGCGGGGAGGGAGGGGAGTTCTGTCTGTGCTCCCGAGTAGTCTGGCCGCGGGCTGTGCGCGAGACAACACGCATTCATGTACAGCTGGCTAGCGAGGGTAAAGACAGAAGAAAAGAAAAAAGTTTGTCGACGCGCAGTAAACGAGCAGACGCCTCTCGTGGAAATCATCTCACTCTGTCCGCTGTAAACGAGGCCGACGCGACAGCCAGCCGCCGCGTGGCGAGGCGTGCGTCTCCTGCGGCCGGTCGGCTGGAAACTTGCTTTCATATTTAGTTTTTAATTTTGTTAATCTGAAGCGCCGCCCGCCCGCGCCGCCCGCGCCTTCCCGCGGCCGAGGGAGGGAAGTCCCATTGTGGCGACCGACGCGCGCTGTCAGGGACCCCGGGCACAATGGCCGCCATGGCCGGAGCCGCGGGAAGTAAAACAGGGCAAGGAGAAAGTGGCTGGGGGCGGCGCCCTGCCCGCCCCGCCCGGCCCCGTATCCTTTTAACACGCTTTCCCTAGTTTTGGCTCCGTTTTTAGTGTCGCCTGAAAATAAAGCAAGATACATGGTGGTGGTGGCATCCAACCACAAGAGAGCTTTTCCCTGAGTTAGCACTCCGCGCAGAGCCCGCTCTTGCTCTCTTTTCGAGTCTCTCCCTCTTCCCCTCTCCCCCTCCCATCCTCCCTCCCTCTCCCTCTCTCCCCCTCCCTCTCCCTCTCTCCCGCGCCCTTAGCCCCGCGTCTCTCTCTGCCCCGCATTCTTCCTACCTTTTCTCTTGATCTCCGTCATCAGCCGCGCCGCCCCGCGCGGTGTTTGCAGGGCGGAGGGAGAGGAGCCGCCTCGCCTCGCCTCGCCTGCTGCTGGGACAAAGCGAACCGGTGAAAAGCCCTCAGTGGTATCACTCCTTAACGCTCTCCGTGCGGCGGGCGCGGCGCGGTGCGGTGGGCTGGGCCCCGCCGGGGAGAGGAGTTAGGGGCCCAACACGTTCAGAATTAAAGGTTTGTAATGCCGTGCGCTTGGCTTATAGCGCGCGCCAAACACCTGCGGGGCAAGTTGAGGTACCTTCGCAGCTGCCCCCCACCCCACCCCCACCTGTTTGTAGCGTTCCCCTCGTATTGTCATGTATGCGCACGTGTGTAACCCCCCCCCCCCCCCCCCGTGACTTGGTGATTTACTCGCAACGTGCGGCGGAATGAAGTGGATCATGAATGGCGATGGCGCCGAGGCCCGCCGCTGCTGCCGCGCGGCTCACAGGAGCGTTGAGGGGGCAGCGAGAAATCACCGATCACATCGACTTATCGCGTAATAGCCGCGGCGATGTCGCCGTGTCGTTGGCGAGCGGTGAGAGCAGTGGTGGCCGCTCCGATATAATTCTTTGTCCCTGCGGTGGAGAGGGGCGGGGCGGGGCGGGAGTGCGCGTCACGGCAGCTGAAGACACGCGAATTCCCCAGGTTTCGTTTCCACTAATCGAAAGGGAGGGAGGGAGGAGAGAGAGAGAGAGAGAGAGAGAGAGAGAGAGAGAGAGAGAGAGAGAGAAATTGAAATTGAAATTGAAATTGAAATAATTTTATTTTAGACTACTAACAAAAGGGCTAAATAGCCCCACTGCAGTAAGCAGTCTGCTCTCACATTTACAAATAAATTTTTAAGTAAAAATAAAATAAAATATGTATTTATGTAGTATTTAACAATAATTAGACAATAATTGTGAAAAATTATTAACAAATAAAGATAGTGCTTTTAATGGTTGGATAACAATAATTTAATAATAGCTTTGTAGCTTTATTTTAATAACATTTCTTTTTAGTGACTCATTGGTCTTATTTTGTATGTAGTTATTTATGCTGAGTTCATTAAACGTTCTCGTTGCTTGCACACAGAATGAGTTAGCATAGGTGGCAGTTCTATGTAATGGAATTCTAAGGACTAAGCTGTTTCTGTTACATCTCTTATTTTCTTCTGCAGTGAAAGTGAACATCTCATACAGGTAGCTAGGGACTTTTAACTTTATTACTTTCCACACTAGATTAGCCAAGAAGAGTGTCTGCCTGTCTGCTACTTTCAACCATCCCAATTTTAAAAAATATGGTGTAATGTGCTCATCTGTCGTAGCATTGAATATAAATCTGATACAACTATTCTGGGCTTTTTGGAGTAAGTTCATATTTTCTTTACTTATGTCAGTCATAACTGAGAGAGAGAGAGAGAGAGAGAGAGAGAGAGAGAGAGAGAGCTGGTCTGCGCCGACCCGACACGCTACCGGCACCGTCGGGCCCTGCCCCGCCCCACCCCGCCCCACCCCGCCTCGCCCCGCCCCGCCCCGCCCCGCCCCACACGGCTCGACACGACACACACGTTTCGCTGATGAAAAACGTAGAATTAGTGCGGCATGCTTTCCTGCGACCCAGAACGAAAGAGAGAGAGAGAGAGAGAGAGAGAGAGAGAGAGAGAGAGAGAGAGAGAGAGAGAGAGACGGGGCGAGAAGAGGGATAAGGCAAGAGAGCCGCGCGGAGGGCAGGACAGGGGCAGACAGCATGCGGCCAAGAGCTCGGCGCGCGCGTCAGGTCAGGCGAGAAAAAGGGGAGACAGAGACATATTGGGGGAGCGGAATGAGAGGAAATGAGACAAGAGAGAGAGAGGGAGAGAGGGAGAGGGAGAGAGCAAGTAAGTAGTGTTGATAAAAACACGTGCAGGACGGGCGTGGCGTGGTGGATGCGTGGATGGAGAGGACTGCGTGAAAAAGCCGACTGGGCAACAGATTTTGCGCCGTCGACATGAAGTCGGCTCGGGCTGCGTCCTCGCCACCCCATCTCATCCCCTCGGCGACGACTCTGACGTCACGCTACAACAAGTCGAGGAATCACCGAATCACGCTCGACAACTAGGCTACTCGTTTTTGAGTTAAGCTGCCGTTGCTGTTCTTTTGCATTCACTTCCGATTGATATACCTCCGGAGAACCGCTCACCCTGGCCACCCCTCCTCTCGCTCTCTCGCTCTCACGCTCCCTGGCTCACCCCCGGCCCGCTCTGTCCCAATTTATTCGGGGTGCGGGGGAGATCCTTTTTTTCCCGCCCTCGTCACGATCATCTGCTTGCAATTCTGAATTCATTTGAATTTTGTTGTGGCCCGGGATAGATAAAGCATGTTAGGCCGGTGTGGCTGGTGAGCGGGGGCGCGGCGTGGCGGGCAGACGGACGGACGGACAGACAGACAGACAGACAGACAGACAGACAGACAGACAGACAGACAGACAGACAGACTGACGGACGGACGGACGGACGGACCGCGAGTAAAGCCCCTCTGGCCCGGCCTGTCCAGCGTAAACCCCACATGTTCTTTACTTTTTTTCTCCCTTGTCAGTAAGCAGTTCTTGGTTCTCCTCCGGGCCGTGTCGACGGGATGGTGCTCTCTGATGCGCGCGGCGCGCCCCCCCCCCCCTCCCCTCTCCGGCCTGGCCACGCCGACCTCCGTCCGAACTAGGCCAATTCGTCTTACCAGCGGCACTCAACTTGGGCCATAAAGTTATGTTGGATACAGCTGGGGGACCGCCGGCCCTCAAACCTGTACGGTACGTACATCCTCCTGCCGCCCGCGCCCCCGCCCCCGCCCCCGCCCCCGCCCCGCCTCCTCACCCGCGGGGCCGCGCCGGGCCGGGGGCCGGGAGCATCCGAGGGCCCTAACCCGGCCCCGGCCTTCTGTACCCAACCTTACTCTCGGCATCTTCTCTTGTAAAAGCTAAAAAAAATCATGATATCTCCCCTTAGTTTCGTAAACTTATTGTCGTACCAAAAGGAAGGGGAGGGAAATAACGTAGAGTTTCTTGCTTTCAAACATTTTTTGGGTGTGTTGTGTGTTGGTGTGCGGGGGCTGGGCCTGGGCGCAGTTGATGCACAGCACAGCACAGCGGCGCCGCGCCGCCCAGCCGTGTCACACTGGGTGCTTGAGTTTTGTGTGGCTCACTGTGTCTGACAGCGCATGACACTGTGGCGGGCGGGGCGGGGCGGGGCGGGGCGGGGCGGGGCGGGGCGGGGCGGGCAGGCCAGTCGGATGGATGGCCACTTACTGTTGTCTTATGGCGGATGACGCCGCGCGGTGTAGCTCGCTGCCCCAGCCCCGCCCCGCCCCGCCGCGCCCCGCCACTCGTGGCTGCTGCGCTTTTATCGCTTGATGCATTCCCCCGCCTGTTGAGGTCTGTTCTGTTGGTCCGCCCCAGCCCGGCAGCCACAACCAGGACAGCAAAGTCTCATAAGCGGGACCGGAAAACAAAACATGCACTACTAAAAATATCAGACTGGTTCCTTTGCTTACATTTTGCAAAATTTTTGGATTCCTAGGCAAATTTATGCGATTAGTGTAATTCTCAGTAATTCTTGCACAGTGTCGAAAATAACCGTAACATTTGCGAAGTCTACCAAGTAAGCGTCTATCGGGCAGTTGCACCGCCCCTTGCGCCATCCCCTTCCACTGCTCACCGCGGTGCGGCGCGCCGGAGGAGTCTACGCCCGGGCCGGGCCCCTCTCCACAACATACATATATCTGTGGGCGTCACAACTTGGCGAGAGCGACTAACCAAATTAGTTTCTATCTGCGATATCAGAGCGGGGGGGGGACGGACTTCGCTCCCCTCCGCCCCTGGGTCTGGGTGGGCCTCCGCGCGGCGTGCAGCAATGTGATGCCGTATCAAAAACAATTTGCTCGAGAGCTTGGGGGTCACTGGGGGTTGAGGGGAAGGGGTGAGGAAGTAAAAGGGGTGTGGGAGGGGAGCGAAACAAAAGAAGTTAATTGGACCTGGCTTGATTAATGCCGATGACGCTAGCTGAGGGGCGGGGCGGGGCGGGGCACGGGCGTAGGCCGCCTACATAGCGAGATGTCGGCCCTCGCCCCTCTGCCGCCGCCGCGCCATGCGGGCCGACAGCCAGAGAGAGAGAGAGAGAGAGAGAGAGAGAGAGAGAGAGAGAGACAAGCATCTCTGGCGGCGGCGCTGCGGGCCTAAGTATGTTGTGCGCTCTGCGTGACGCCCCTTCCCGCCCCGCCCCGCCCCGCCTCGCCCCGCCTCGCCTCGCCCCGCCCCGCCCGTTATTCCTGCCGGATCAAACGCCGAGACAACACCCCCCACACTTAAGTCTGCGGGTCGAACAGCCTGCGAGCTGCGCGCGGCGCGAGGACCGCGGCCGCAGAACAGAACAACCTGCGGCAGGCTTTAACTCACCAACGGCCGCTGCGGACCAGCGAGTTGGGCCGACAGCCGCGGGGCGGGGCGGGGCGGGGCGGGCTGACCCACTTGACCCTCTCGCCCGGGCGGGGCCCCCGCACGCGTCCGCCCGATCTATCCTCTGTGCCGGTGGATCGAAACGTTTTTGACCCAACCTGTTGAACTAATGTTGGCCTCATTTAGTCCTCCAGCCAGCTGTGCTCTGCGCAGCGCACTGCCCCTTCCACAGCCAGTCTTCTTCTTCTTCTTCTTTCTCAGGGGCCGTGCGTGCGCGCGCCGCCTCACTCCAGTGACGTACTATGATCCTGTGTGTGTGTGTGTGTGTGTGTGTGTCTGTGTGTGTTTACGTGCGTGCTGCCGGGCGGCCCCGAGCTCCGCAGAGCGAACCAAACTTCCCCGGAAATAACCCTTCCAGAGTAACATACAACGCTGTAGTCGAGCACTGGATGCCGTGCGCCCCGCCCCGCCGCGCCACGCCCCGCCGCGCCCCGCCCTTGCCCCTTGCCCCTTGCCCTGTGCCCCATGGCCCCTTCTGTCTCCTTTCCCTTCCCCTTCCAGAGCTAATGTCTCTCTCCCTGTTCGTCCTTCGCTCTCAATATCTTTTCTCGTCTTTCTCTCACTATACCTTACCTTACTTTCAAACGACTCTAACCACACATACATTTAGGGCCTCGAGATATTGTTTCTGTCTGCGGTACGTGAAGAAAAATATTCGACCCGCCCACACAGAGGAAGGCATGAAAATTACTTTTACTCTAGCACACAGTGTTTTTTTTTTTCTTTTCGATGACTCGCTGGTATGAGGGGGAAGGGGCCAATAGAGGTCCTGTGTCGAGATTGGCGGAGGCGGTGTGGCGAGCACGCCCCCCGCGGGAGCGGCAGCGGGGCGGGAGCATTCGGCAGCCGAGGGAAACTTTGCCTTCATTACTCGCACTTTGTGTGATGACTCGCAGAAACGAGTGTATTTTTCCCACTTTTTCTTAAACTTTGCGCTTCCGCCGAACTGCGCGGAGCCAAACTTTTATTTTTCCCCTCCGCGTCACGTTACGTCACGTCGGCATTGAGCTGTGCGTTGCGTCCACGGGGCGGCGCGCTCCCTACGGGTCACGTGACCCTCCGGTCCGGAAGCACGGCGTTGTGCCGCGAGGAAGTGAGAGAGCTAGGAGAATAATGCTGACCTTTTGGCACCTCCAAGTGCAGGCAGGCAGGCGCCCTCTGGCCCAGGGTAGTACGACGTGTCGAAGCAAATCCGCTCAGCCCCGGTGGGGGGGGGGGGATTATGAGCGCGGGGGCCGCCCGGCACAGCGCACCCGCAGTGTATGCAGAGCCGAGGGGGCGTGGCGTGGCGCGCCTGACTATAAAGTGAGGCGATGGGTCCGCTCGGCGCTGCGGGGCGGGGCGGGGCGGGGCGGGGCGGGTCAAGGCTGGCCGTGGTGGGGCGGGGCGGGGCGGGGCGGGGCGGGGCGGGAGCTAGGCCCAGCATGAATAACCATACGGAGCGGAACGCCGCGCGCTCCGCGTCATATCACGGGCCGCCTTGACGCCCGCAATGTGACGGGTAGGCAGACCCGCAGCGCGCGGGTGAGCGCCGGGCTGCGCCCGCCGGCCGGCCGGCCGGGTGCGAGCCACGCCAAGGCCACAGCTCCCCGAGCCCAGCCCCACAGCGCCATCATTTTTGGATTTGACGCACACTGAAACTTAATGCGCTGTTTAACAAACGCCGCCGTTATTCGCTCGAGTTTCTTCCATGTTTGTGCGGGATAAGCGTACGATGGCACTTACCACAACTAAAGCAACGGGTTTTCTTATTCGTCTGTTCATTATTTTCCTCCCCACACCTCCTCGCTGAGGCAGTAATTGCACATTACCTGCCCTTCCATTTCGATCCGCCCCTCCAACCCCCCCTCCCCCGTAGCCCCGGCCCCCGCCACCGAAAGAATAAAAAAACGATTTTCCGGATGCAACACGGCCAGGGGAGATGTTCCAAATTGTCCGCACTACTATTGCGTGCGGCACGCCAGTCAGGACTAAGTAGTGCTGGTGGGATGACGCTTCTCCCCGCTGCCCGCTATCTCCGAAAACGAATAGAGTGCATGTTCACAACAGCGTTATAGCAAAAATTCTTAGGTTATTTTTAAATGCACAGATTTTACTTATGTGTGTTTTATTTTCTTTGGCAGAGTTGCGGGCATGTCCGTCGATTTGCGCTCGGCGGCCGCATCCATATGTGTTAGGCCGACCAGCTCAGCCGGGCGGGACAGCCACTCGGTCAATCTCCCGATCACATCTATCAAGTGAGATCAAGTGAGAGAAGGGAGACGGGACAGGCAGGAGGGAGAGAGGGACCTTCGGCTCAAGAAGGGTTTCTTTTTCCCTCTCACTCTTGCCTCCTCTCTCCCTCCCTGCTTTCAGTCTTATTTTGCGCTATTTTTCGATTTTTCGTAAGGTAGTTTTGGTTGCTGCGTAGGTGTTGCCCTTACCTTTCTACTATCTCAAAATTTGTGAATTTACACTCTTCGCCGCGAATATGTTCGCGGTAAGCCTTTTGGTAACCCCCTTTTTATTAAGTTCAGAGAGAGAGCGAGCGAGAGAGAGAGAGAGAGAGAGAGAGAGAGAGAGAGAGAGGGCTCTATTTGGCCTTTGGTCCTGTCCGTCAGGACTTCACAAGTGGCTGGCTGAGGAAAATGAGATAAGGGCAATCGCAGTGAAGGGACCCCCCGGGGGGAGGGGGAGCGCTGGGCTGGGCCGGTAGGGGCGTGACTATGCGAGGTCGTGGCGCGCACACGAGAAACGAAATCAATCAGTAATCGGCCCCGGGAGTGTAATAGTGGCAGAGCGTGCTGGGTGCGGACAGGCGGGGGGGGGGGGGGGGGGGCAATGGAAGTGGCGCCAGCAGGGCGTAAGAAGCTCCGTCCGCAGAGCCCGGCGCCCCCCCCCCCTCACACCAAAACCGCACACAGTGCGGAAAGGGTATAGCGAGAGGGGATAACAAAACGAGACCGGAAAAATGTTAGCCGGGGTACTGTACTGGTAAAAGTGGGATAAATTCGTTGGAAGCGCGCGTACGCCGTAATGCAGCCACCCTATAGCTCCGCGCGCGTGGCATCCGAGCTGTGAGGGAAGCACCCCCCCGCCCCACCCCGCCCCTCACTCTAGGCGCCACCCGCGCCACTTAGCAGAAGGGAAACGATTGGTCGGGCAAATGTCAACGCAAGGGAGAGAGAGAGAGAGAGAGAGAGAGAGAGAGAGAGAGAGAGAGAGAGAGAGAGAGAGAGAGAGGAAGGGAAGGGATAGAGAGTGGGGGGAGCCATCCCGGCAGTAGGGGAGAGATGCTTCGAAAATTGATGCAAATAATATGGACGCGACTGAAAAACCGCGCGCGTGGCTTCGGATCGGAAGGTCGGGACTAGGTCAGGAGAAAGAGAGGGGTGGAGATTGAGATGGGGGAGAGGACGGGGGGGGGGGGATCCTGAGTGTGTTGGACCTGGCGGGGGAGGGGCGGGGCGAAGGCATAAAAGCGAAGCCGTGCTCGTTCCTTCTTCCCCGTCACATAGTTTTATCATACTCCTTCACCTGCCGCCCTTCTGGCCTGCAGGCCACCGCACCGCCCACATTACTTACGCTTCAAATTTTTCTTTTCGTCCTCATATACGCTACAACAATTATGGGCTTCTTGTGCTTTGTAAAATGACTGAAAAAAAATTCTCTTGTGTAGTTTATTTCACGTGTATCGGCGTCCTCAAATAAGTTTAGGCGTAATAAGACAAGGCGAGTGCCCTGCCTTGCCCTGCCTGCCGTTATGTGGGCTGTATAAACCTCAACTTGTGGCGTCCCTCTTATCCTCGCCCCCCCCCCCCCCCCGCGAGTGTTTGGAATCCCCTTGACCTCCACGGCTCCTCTGCCCTCCCTCTCTGCTCTGCGGGGGCGGGGCGGGGCGCGGGGCTCTTGTCGGTCCGTCCGCCTGCCCGCGTCGTGCCCGCCTGTCTGCCTGTCCGGCCGTGTCCGGGCGGCCGGGCACGTCCCACTGCCACTCACACTGCAGCGAGGCGAGCAGCCAGGGGCGTATCTGCCTCCGCGACCAGCGTTACATTGTATAGCCGCGGGGCGGGGCGGGGCGGGGCAGGGCGGGGCGGGGCTCGCGGCTTCAAAGGCAGCTGCTACACGCACACACACACACACATGATCATTGTACCGTCACTTGAGTGTGGCAGAGCTGAAGGCGTACCACCAGCACGGCTCCCGCCCCGCCCCGCCGCGAGCGAGACAAGCTGCAGCGCCAGGGGGCAGCCGCTGCGGCTGCCGCTGCATTTACGCCCCTCACCTCGCCCCGCCCCCACTCGCCCCGCCCCCACTCGCCCCGCCCCCCACTCACCCCGCCCCGCCGCCGAACCCACGCCGACGCTGGCCAGAGACGACGGAGGAGCAGGAAAGAAAAGTTGGAACTACTTTTTAAGTGCCACTCTTTCCTGTCGCCTAGGGGCACCCCCGTTCGGCCCGCCCGCCTCACCGCGCCCCGCCCCACCCCACCCCGCCCTACCCCGCCCCGGTTCTCCTCCCACTGCTTTTTCAATTACGCCCGTGAGTCGGTCCGCAGCCCCGTGCAGGTGCTCGAGTGGTTGCCCGCCCCCAGGCGCCGCGCTGCGTGTGTGTCGCGGTGGCTGGAGCACGTGCACGTGCAGGCTAGGAGGCGCCGGTGTGGTGGACGACAGGCTGGTGCCGCAGTCCGCTAGCTCCCCTGCCATTGGGGCGGCTGCCTCGCGCTTAGCGCCGGCGGGAAGAAAGTGAATGAAACGGGCTTCCACTCCGAGACAAAGTTGTCCACTGAACGTCCGAAGGAGTAAAACTCTGAGAGCCCCGAGTACTGCAGCTGCGGCGGCCGGCGGGGCGGGGCGGGGCGGTCAGGGTGTGGTCGCCGCCGAGCGCATTCAAGTAGTCGACGTCTTCAGTTTAGAGACGCCACCGCCGCCGCTCCAATTTGGCGGAAATGTTGTCGTCTGTCTTGAGAACGAGTCCGTCTGCTCGCAATTTTGAAGTGAGTGTACACTGTTAGAAAAACCAATGGTAAACGCCTACGGATCACTTCGTAATTTTGTTGCCTGGTCCGGTCCGGACCGTAATATTGCAAACATGTTGAGGAGGCTCGCAACACTGCAGCAGTTCGCACCGTTCCGGTTTGACCGTTCGCAAATCGTAACTATCTAGACGTATTTTATTTACAGTGGCCTGGTCCGCCCTAGCGTAGGGATCTGTCGCGCACAGAGACCTCTGTCGACCTCCTGGAATGGTTCATTTCAAAGCCACCAGGGGGCGCTGAGAAGGGGCATCTGCCCCTCTATCTCGGCTGGTTGGTCAGTGCAGTAGCAAAACTTTTCAAGATTTTTGTTTTTGTTGTTTTCAAGGTTGGGCTGCCGCAACCGCAAAGTACGACTACTGTGGGGCAGGGCGGGGTGGGGCGGGACGGGGCGGGGCGCACCTCTCACGGTGTGGCAGGGCGAGGTGGGGTGGGCTTTCTTTACAGCGGAATGACATTGCGGAATTCGTAACGCGTTTGCGACATAAAAATCGGCTGCCGGCGCACCCAGCATCCTAAGGTCGGTGTGGTGAGTGGTGAGGAGAGAGAGAGAGAGAGAGAGAGAGAGAGAGAGGGTGGCGGTAATGCTCGCACGCGTCCGTGCGTGTGGCGCGGGAGCGGGGCGTGGCGGGGGCGGGGTGGGGCGGGGCGGAAGCGCGGTGGCGTGGTGCCTTCAGTGAATAAGCCCTCTGCTTCCCTGTGATGTGAATTCTGTTTGAATAAGAAGTCGTAAGGATGTCACCGGGGGGAGGGGAAATCCGCTAAAACGTTCTTGACGGGCGCTGGGAGGCTGACAGTGCCAAACACTCCGCTCATGGGGACACAAGGCGCCGCGCCGCCCGCGCCGCCCGCACCACGGCACAAAGAAGAGGAAGTTGACTTCTCGCGAGTGGTGCACGTTGGCGGGGCGGGGCGGGGCGGGGCGGGGCCCTCTCACTGAAAGCACCCCCTGACCTGCCGCTGGCCGCCCCGCCCCGCCCCGCGCCCTACGTGTTATTGTACCTTCTTCTCCTTCTTCCTCTTGTTATCCGCAGTGTACAGTTGAGCGTCATTAATTTTCATGTGTCAGGACGTCCCGCTCTCTTGACAGCGCCGACTCGCCCCCTGACGTCACGCCCCGCCCCGCCCCGCCCCGCCCCGCCCCGCCACGCCCCGGCCCGTACCACGTACCCACGCGCCCTCGCATCGGATATGCCGCGTCATTCCATGTGAGCGTCACGTGACTTGACAGTCTTGCCGGTCACACACACACACACACACACACACATTCACAATAGGGTGTTTCAAAGTCAACTTTCGATCGCCTTGCGCCTCGGGCTCCCCTCCCCTCCCCGTCTCAATTTTAAGCCACTGGGTGTTTTATTGAAAAATATTGGGAGTGACTTTTTAATAAAACTCGGAGGTGCGCTTAAGGTGATCAAAACACCTATCTGACTGTAAGACACCCTATCCCTCACCCACACCCACACACGCGCGCGCGCGCGCCCACACACAAACTTTTATACGTCTCTTCTTTTCTATCGCGAAGTGGATATTTTTCTGGACACGCTTTTAGACTGTATTTCCTGGTTTTGCCTGTAACCTGCCGGGTTTGGCGCGCGGTGTAGAGAGGCCCTCGCCAGGGTGTGAAGTACAGGATGGGGTGGGCTCGTGAGGACAGGACGCGCCTCTCGAAATGAGAGTACCGTGTTTAACAAGCTTTCTGCTGACGCTGCGTGGACCGCGGCGCGGCGGTGCCAGTGAGCCCAGCCCCCGGAAAAACCTGACTCTGCTCGCGAGAGGAGTAATTTTCTTTTCAGTAACGGGAAGGGGAAGGGGGTTGGGGGCGGGGGGAACGCAGGGCATAGGCCGCGCGCAAAACCAATCACGGGGCAAACTGAGGTGGCTGCAAACAGAAAGAGGGAAGGACTGGTCAGGCGCGGGGCGGGGCGGGGCGGGGCGGGGCGGGGCGGGGCGCGTTCGATACGGCTAATACTGCGCACCGACCTGCCGGCCGGCCAGGCCTGTGCCCCGCCCCAGCCCTATAGCCCTGCCTCTTTAGTGTTTCACTGATGATCACTGATGAATTTTCAATGAGTCTCCCGCCGGGCCGGGCCAGTGCCGCGCCGGCCGAGGCGGCAATACACGCGGGTGTATATACACAAATTCAATGTTATTGCGTTGGAATTGGCGATGAACTGAAAATAAGGTGAGCGAGCAAGGCGGGGGCTGCGGGGTCACGAGAGGACAGGCGCTGGTCGGACATCGCAGGGTCGCGTCGCGTCGGCCGGGCAGCGGACCAGCCCAGCCCAGCCCAGCGGGGCCACGCCGCGACAGCCGACAGGGATATATACTCAGGCGGGCCGGGCGGGGCCGGGCGGGGCAGGGCAGGGCCGGGCAGGGCGGGGCGGGGCGGGGCCGGGCAGGGCGGGGCAGGGCCGGGCAGGGCAGGGCAGGGCGGGGCAGGGCCGGGCAGGGCAGGGCGGGGCAGGGCCGGGCAGGGCGGGGCAGGGCCGGGCCGGGCAGGGTATAGACGATTGCCCCATTGAGCGGCGCGCGCGAGGCGAGCAGCGCGCCTGCCTGCCGCCTGCCCCCCCGCACCGGGGAAAGTGCTCTTCGTTGGCAAAACTGGCGTGACGCCCGCCCCGCCCCACCCCGCCCCACCCCGCCCCCCCACCCCGCCCCGCCCCGCCCCACCGCCGCCAGGTGACCTGGAGGAGAGGAGAGGCCGCGGAAGGTTTTCGCAAAATAAAATAAATGGGGCGAGAATGGCTGGCTGGCTGAGTGCCTTCAGCACAAGCAGTGGCGGGCTCGGAGAGGGGGAATAACTTTTTCAGGGGACAGGGTAAATAGTAACGTTCCGACTGCTTTTTGGCTAAAGGATTGGGCGGATCCCGGCGCGCGCGTCCCCGCCCCGCCCCGCCCCGCCCCGCCCCGCCCCGCCCCGCCGCAGAACAGCGGCGGCCAGGCCGCCCTCCTGGCCTTATGACCTCAAGAGCTTTCTGCTTTGATTTGGTATAAAATTCACCCCATTTCCTTTAGTGGGGTGCAAGATAACGGCTTCCAGTCCCCCTCTCCCCCTCCTCTTCCGTGCCGGCTCCTCTCCCTCCTCCGACCGCCTCTCTTCCTTATCCTTATTCTGCTCCGGCGATATTCCTTGGAATCTCCATGAGAGAGGCGTGGTCTCTCTCTCTCTCTCTCTCTCTCTCTCTCTCTCTCTCTCTCTCTCTCTCTCTCTCTCTCTCTCTCTCTCTCTCGCTCTGACTGTGACGGTAGCCCGGCCCGGCGGGTGCTTCCCCCTTTTCCTACTCTCTTTTTCTCATGTCCGTCTCTCCCTCCCCTCCTCCCCCCCGCCGCCTCGCTACCGCAGAAGGGTTTTTCGTCGCGTCTCCTGTCCGTCTAGCCGCGCCGACAGAGGATCCCTCCTCCCATTGCTCTGCTGCGGTATTCTCTATGTGTGCGTCCCTCTCTCTTCTTCTTGCTCCCTGTCTCTCTTTTTTCCCCTCTCCTGCTCTTTCTCTATTTTTTCCCCTGTGGGTTATGTCGATCTTATGTCGATTCCAATAACTCCTATTCTACAATCGTTTTCTTCCTGCGTTTCCCTTTTTCCGACCCCCATTTCCTGTCCCCCTTTTTAACAAAAAAAACTCCGACTCTCCTCCTGTACTTTCTCGCACTCTCCCTCTTTTTCGCTTACCCGACTCCCCCACACTTTTCATGTCAACATTGACACCTTCCCGGGGTGCTGAGAGAGAATGCAAATATTTGCTTGATTTTGAATGTGTGGTGGATATGGACGTCCTCACTCGCCACCTAGCACGTTTTCCCTCCCGCCCCGCGCGCCCCACCTAGCTCGTGCGGGCCAGTCCCGCCCGGGCGGGTGGCAAGGCGCCTGTGGACGCCAGGGTAGGCAACCCGCAGCGCTCGCAAGTTCGACGGGTTAGCATTCAGCTTCTCTCCCACTCTTTCCACACGTCCGTGTCCAGAGGCTGTTCATTCATTATGAACTTTTCTTCTGTTTTGGTTCTGTCTTTCTTTGACACCGTTGGTTTTATTTCTTTCTTTTTATTATTTTCTCCGAAGAGCAAGGGAGGGGAGAGAGAGACACACAGAGAGAGAGAGAGAGAGAGAGAGAGAGAGAGAGAGAGAGAGAGAGAGAGAGAGAGAGAGAGAAAGAGAGAGAGAAAGAGAGAGAGAAAGAGAGAGAGAAAGAGAGAGAGAGAGAGATTCGTGCCTGCCGCCCTACGTGCTGCTGTGTGGCTGTCGCCCCGCCCGCCGGTACGTGGTCTGGGTCTCTTGTCTCTATCTCGCTCAGCCCGTCGCCCTTGCTCGCTCCCTCGCTCGCTCGCTCGCTCGCGCCCGCCGTCCATTGTCTCATGCCCAATACGCGACGTGGCGGGCGGAGGGGCGGAGGTTTCTGCCGCTCATCGCTGCTGCTTTTTCTTTAGCAGTCATCACTTTCTGACCTCCGTACACCAAAGCGTCGTCGCTCTAAAGAAATGGTCCCCTCTCTTGCTCGCTCCCTCCTGCTTCCTACGCCCGCTCCCCTCCTCGCCCTGCCCTGGCCTGCTGTCTCGCTGGGGCTCCTTATTTTCGCGGTCCGCCAGAGCACCAGAAAAGGGATGAGGAGATGTCAACTCAGCAGCCGGTTAGTTTTGTGGGCGGACACTGAAAGCTGCACAGCAGGCCCAGGCCACGGGACAGGACGGGGCTTAGCGCCGCCCCGCCCCAGTTCTGTTGTACACCGTGGAAAGAAAATCCCGTTGCCCCCTTAGAGCCAGTTTTCCTCTTCTTTTTTGTTTTTGAAAAAAAAAAAAAGAAAGAAAGAAAGAAATCGATCCGAACAAACCATTACGAGGACACGTTTGCGGTGCGATTTTTAAAAGAATAAGTTACGAACTAAATATCTTCTTCCTGTGTTGAGGGACTTCCAAGACACGGTGCCGGGCCCGTCCCGTCGTTACGGTGGCGGCATTAGGCGAATCACACCGTGACACGTGCGCGGGGCGGGGCGGGGCGGGGCGGGGCGGGGCGGGGCGGGGCGGGGCGGGGTGACGGCGTGGCCCCCAAGGTGAGCAAACTCATCCATGTTTAACCCGCCCGGGCCGGGCCGGGTCGGGCCGGGGCGGTGACTCGCGCGCGCCTCGAGATGCCAGAGCAGCGAGAAGTTAATGCAGTCAGTTCTGGCGAAGGCCGCTGCTCTCCCCTAATAGTTCCATTTTCACTTCACTTTGTATACTCGCGTCACTTTTCATTAGAAAGTCAAGTTTGTCTGGGGGCAGAGCCGGGCAGGGCGAGTGTTTAACTAACTAGTGACATAACACGGTTTAGCCGCCAAGCGGGTCGGCGCCGGCGCTGCCCGATGCCCACAATTAGAATCGAAACGGCGGCAATAAAAAGAAGTAAAAAGGAAAACAAAACAAAAATCAGGCGAGTTGTGCTAACAATAAAATTTAGAAACACGAAAAAAATGTGACGCTGGACTTGAATTTGAGATGATTTGCTTCCGGCGCGGATAATACAAGAGAATGTCATCGGGCGGGGCAGCGCGGCTCGGCTAGGACTGTGCTCCGCTGCGCTGCGCTGCGCTGCGCGCCCCGCCTCGCCTCGCGCAGCCGAGGGATACAGATTGTCTGTATCGTTCAGACTGGAATGCGCGCGGAAAACAGAGCGGACGGAATCAATGTCAGGGAACGAGGAGTTGTTCACATTGCCGGCACGTCCCCGGCGGAGGGGCGGGGCGGGGCGGGGCGGGGCGGGGCGGTGCAGGGCGGGGCGGGGCGGGGTGGAGGAGGGCTAAGTTAGTGTATGCTCGCGTGTGTAGGGGAGCAGAATATGCATTTGCGTTGCCGGGGCTAGGGATACGAAGAGGGTGAGGCGTGCGGCGGGGCGGGGCGGGGCGGGGCGGGGTGAGGCTCAGACTTATATATACTTCCGACGGCTGCAATCAGAACCGTATAGACGTGCCGTTTTATATCGAATGGGACGCAGCGACGTCATGGCTGTCGGAACGATTATTATTTTTCTTGTCGCGACGGCGGAATAATGCAACAAGGGTCGAATTATTAAACACCTGTTGTGGACGAGGGTGTAAACCCCGCACCGCGCGCCCTCCCCCGCAGGCCGGGCAGCAAGCAGAGCGGCCCCGCCCCGCCCCGCCCCGCCCCGCCCCGCCCCGCCCCGCCAGACTCGGCGAGGTGCGGTGACCGGTCGTGTCACTGGTGATGGATTTCCTTCAAACTTCCCGCTCTGCTACTCCAGCGCCCCCCTCCTCCCTCGGCCCGGCATTCCCTTATTCGACAGCACCCCGTGCTTCCCCTTCCGCCCACCCCTTCCCTTAGGAATCACAACTTCCCCCCTCCCCTCACTCCACCCAAACCTTTCCCGAGATCTCCCGTCCCGTCTCAACAACAGACAGGTAACTCCTCAACCTAAACATCCTGCAATATCGCCCCCGCACCAGCACCAGTGGCTACGCCCCTGAGCAGCCCAGGGTCGGCCCAGCTATTGGCGCATACATAATACAGTCGTTCAATCAAGTTTGTGATGGCTAGATTTTCCCGATTTTTATTAGTATCGCTTTGAGTGTGTGTATATGGTGTGCTGTGCTGTATGGGGAAGTTAATTCTCTGACGTTTCGCCGAGGCTGATCTCCCCTACTTCCCTGCCGCTCCGCCGCACTGTAAGCCACACTGAACCCTGCAGCACTGTTACTGTTCACGAGCGGGGCGGGGCGGGGCGGGGCGGGGCGGGGCGGGGCGGGGCGGAGCGGGGCGGGGCCACCTCCTTGACCACCGTCACTGCAGGCAGGCGACGCCGACGGCGCAGCGGGTCGGCGCCCTGGACGCACAGGGCACCCTTCAACGACAATATCTAGACAGCTCCGAAGGGTGGGGCCGGGGCGGGGGTACCGGCCTCGCGTCTGCCACAGTCCGCCACGCCCCACGCCTCGCCCCGCGACAAGGCCGGGCGGGGCGGGGTGCGGTGGGGTGGGGCGGGGCGGGCCCCGTCAGGAGTGACAGTTGACGGGGGAGTGGAGTGGAGTGACGGCCCCACCCCCGCGCCGTGCGCTGAACTCTCGAGTCGCCCGGCCGACAAAACGCTTTCAAAGTCGCCGAAAGGAGGGTGTTTATGCGTGTTTTATAACTGGCGGAGCGGTAGACCCGCCCCCCCCCCCCCCCGGGCCTGCGCGCGGGGCCGTGTCTGTTGTTGTTGTTTGCTTTGTAGGTCAAGCCCTTTTAGAGGGCCTCCGCGACTTGACCGGGCGTCCTGCGCCCCTCCCGCCCCACCCCGCCCCGCCCAGCCCACCTTCATGCGTCTGGGTCTGGTTCTCGTTGCGTGCCGCGCACCGCCCGGTCAGGAGGTTGGAGAGAAAGGGGGGGGGGGGGGTAAGTGGGCGGGGCGGTGTCTTCCGCATCGCTACCGGAACAAAACGCACTCCCTTCATTTGAATATAAACCGACATATTTATAAGGGGGAGCACGACGGCCAGGTCAAGGGGGGGGGGGGGAGGAGGGGGGACAAGAGACGCTCAAGCTTTCGTTTTTAGTAGCGACGGCGAAGAAGAAGATAGATGTAAGTAGAAGGTAGCTCGTCGATAAAGGTGGGCCTGGTGCGGGGCGGGGCGGGGCCACAAAGCAGGTTATTAGACTGTCATATACCTCAACACAGCTCTGGTCCATGCAAGGACGAATAAGGCTAAGCTGAGCTGACCTTTTTCACCCGTCAATTTTTTTTTTTTTTTCCTTCAACATTGTTTGCTGTGCCAGATGATTACTTAATTAGCCAACCCGTACTTTCAATTCTTATTTTCATCATTGCTTGATGTTACAGGTGTATTCAGCCTATACTCAGCTGCATCAAGAAAGCATTCTGATGGAGGCCGCTGTCGGGACAGAACAGGCCACATCCTCCCCCGTGAGTAATCTCAATGCAGTGCTAATCTACTACATGTCAGCTGAATTTTTCTGGAGGCTAATTGTATTATTATTATTTGTGCAGGGCCTTCTTCCATCCGAGTTACTGTTGCGGTTTTAGCTCGGCAACAATAGTGAGTACCTTCAGCGCTGGTCAGTGTCATCGTTGAGTTAGGATTATAGGGAGGGATTATAACACTGCATCACACACCATTACACACTACAACACTAATTTTCATGGTAGGAATGTAAACATTTAATGAAATGTACGGTGCTCTTCTTAAGAGTTGAAGAATTCTCAAAAGAGTTGAAGAATTCTCAAAAGAGTTGAAGAATTCTCAAAAGAGTTGAAGAATTCTCAAAAGAGTTGAAGAATTCTCAAAAGAGTTGAAGAACTACACTGGTAAAACAAATGCACAGTTCTATGCATCAATTGATGCATAGCTGCTGGTGTATAATATTTACACATTATGTCATGCATAGTTCACACTATACATCAACAGATGTATAGTTCTTAGACATTTTGCAAGTGAATAGTTGGCTATACACTTGGGCAGCATCGTATCTCTATGCTTTAACATGGGAAGCGTCGCCCAAAGGTATACTTACTATGCACCACGTGATGCATAGTCTCTAAACACTTAAAAAGTGTATAAGTATTAAACATGTTGTCATGTATAGTTCCTGCTATACACGATCTCATGCATAGAAGTACCAACTAAACACCAATGATATGTATAGAAACTAAACATTTGTTTTACCAGTGTAAGGGGTAAGTGGGCGGGGCCGGCTGCTCTCGGGACGTGACTTGGACGGGTACGTACTGCCGGTGGGGTGGAGGTGGTGGTGCCAGGGGGTGAGGTGGGGCGCGGCGTCAGAGGTGCGCGCGGGGCGGGGCGGGGCGGGGCGGACAAGTGATGGAGAGAGCGGCGGCGGCGCGCTCCTCCTGCCCGGGAGTTAAACACGGATCTGTGTGATGTGAGGCAAATCGTTATCGCTCCATCTTCCACTCGGCGTCTCGGCGTGGTGGGGCGGGGCGGGGCGTGCCATCAGCAGCGCAGCCTCGAGCGCGGCGGAGGCGAAGGACTCGGAGCGGCCCTGCCCGGCCCCGGCCGGCGCGGCGCCAGTGAGAACGGAACCGGAACACGGTCAGTGCTCGCGAGGCGGGGCGGGGTGGGGCGGCGCGGGGCGGGGCGGGGCGGGGCGGGGCGGGGCGGCAGATGTAATACGCTGTTTGTCCCCGGTCGTGGCTGCAGATTGATGTACTCGACGGCGTGGCTTTTGCTTTGGATCGCTGCGGTCCAATTTCTTCTTTCTTCTCCCAAAACCATTTCCCCACCCCGCAGGTAGCGCCATCAAGCGCCGCCCACTGCTGCTGTGGCTGTGAGTGCGGGCGGCAGCGAGAGAGAGAGAGAGAGAGAGAGAGAGAGAGAGAGAGAGAGAGAGAGAGAGAGACACGAGGCGGGCCTGGCCGGGCCGGGCAAGGTGAGTGCGCCCCCGCCGCGCCCCGCCACGCCCCGCCCCGCCGCACCCCGCCGCGCACCCCGCGCCCTCAAGAAGGGCGGGAGGAAATGGCTACTGCCAGGGATGATGTCTCTAGCGCAGGATTGATACGTCTGCCCGGGCGTGCTGACTAAAAGAAGGGGGAAATGCACAGCGAAATAAGAAATATGCGCCGTTGAAAGAAAAAGTCTTGAATTTCACATTACTGGACATGCAGTAAACTATATACATCTATAATTTGAATTTGAACAATGTAGAATTTGAGAATCTATACGAATTTTTAGATGGAAAGTGAAACCTCCCATCACAGACACAATCACTCTCGTACGGTGTGAAATTTTCAATCAGTTTTCAAAATATTTTTATCAGCAGTGTAAAGAAAGTGTTTCGATTTTCTCCGCGGCGGACAGGGACAAGCGATTTTCGTTGTACAGACCAGGGGTAGTAGTGTCTTCCGCCGCCGCTTTTCGAGGAGAACTTTGGAGCACACATCATTTTAATTACATTACGTCGTGATGGCCTTTGTCCTGAAGACGCTACTGCCCTCGCCTCCCCCTCTCCAACCCCATCCCTCCAACCCTTTCATGAGCAACTGGGGAAAGTTGGACTTGCTTTGCTTCCTGTCACTTTTCCCCTCCTTTTCCCCCCTCCCTCCCCTGCCCAGCACAGTATGGCTTTAACCGCCCCCACCCCCACTGTCTCTCTTACACCCGACTTGTATTCCGCCTGTCAGTCCCCTTCGGAACTTCGTATTCCCCGTCTCTTTTTGCCCAGGGCCGTTAGATCCATATTCATTGAGAGGAACACGACTGGGCCGGACTGCGCGCCGTTCAACAGGCTCTTCACCACTCCTATCCGTCTCTCTCTCTCTCTCTCTCTCTCTCTCTCTCTCTCTCTCTCTCTCTCTCTCTCTCTCTCTCTCTCCCTCCCCCTCCCCCACGGTCGGTAGTCGTTTCCCGTCGCTTTTGACCCTCTCTACGGTTTCTGGTCAGATGGAGACATTCTCCACATCATTTCCCCACCCCTATAGTGCCAGGGCGCAAGTCATTTAGCGGCGACGACTATCCCAAAGCCGCAGGCAATCACTCTTAAGGTCATTTCGTTGGTTTTATTTTGTAATGTTTAGGTCATAGTCGCTGCCAGGAAAACCGGCGACAATTTTAAATTATTAATAATCTTCTCTAAAAAAAAAATAGAGGAGGAGGAAATAAGCTGGCTTTGGCGGCTAACCTCGCTGATTACACCCCTGTCTTATCTACTGCTATGTTCCCGGCCGGGCCCGCCTGGCTGCGATGGGGTCGCGGGGCCAGGCCATTCAGGGGCTTAGAGGACAAGCTTTTGAAGGCCCGGGTATAGCCTTATGGCGGGGGACACGGCCGGTTTGATTGGGGTTGCAGTGATTAAGGCGACGTCTTGGTAATCCTGAGGGGCGGGAAATGGATATGGATAAGGTGACTGGGGGGAGAGGGGGAGGGGGGAGGAGAGGGTATTGGACCAGTGCGCCCCTTGCGCCTGGCCCAGCACAAGATGAAAATGAACTCCAGTTTTAATTATTTTCCGATAAAATATGTGATGTGTGCAAAATTTTGCGTGCTTTACATTCTAAAAATTCTAAATGCGAAGAATTTTTTTTATTCTGTACCAGTTTATTATTTCTGACGGCATAAATATTTCAGGAGAAACCTGGAGCGGACTGCGTCTGACAAAACGTGTTTAATTCCGGGCGTTTGCCGCTAAGGAGCGGGGCCGTCCTGCCACTGCCGAGCGCCCCTGGCACAAAGGACTTTATATTGTTTCTGATGATTTTAGTATGTCATTATTCGGTGATGGAGCGCTAATGACATACTGAACCCATCAAAGGCCTTTCTGCTCGCCCCACCCCGCCCCGCCCCGCCCCGCGCCCGCCCCGCCCCGCCGCTCTCTCCCTCGTGCTCTCTTTGTTCGGAAGCAGGGAGCACAGCTTCTCCGATAATACGGAATCGTATTTCACGCGCCAAGAGAGAAACGTCATGTTTATAGAAAACTTGGGAGTAAAATGTGCAGCATTGCAAGTGTTTTCATGGAACTACGACGCTCATTACGTGTTGGTCTTAAGCATCTGTTTTGCCGCCATTCCCACACAAAGCATTCTCCGCGCGCGCTCGCATCACATTCAGCTTCCTCCTCACATTTCGTTCTGTTTTTAGTGAGGCCCAAGCGGGAGGGCGGGAGGGCGAGACGTGCCGCGCAAGGCGCTCTGTCTGTCTAGGCCTTCCCTCCCTCCCTCCCTCCCTCCCTCCCTCCCTCCCTCCCTCCCTCCCTCCCTCCCTCCCTCCCTCCCTCCCTCCGTCCGTCTCTCAGGGGTGGCGCGGCGGCCTGGGGGAGGAGGGTCCTGGTCCAGAAAGGGTGTTGAATTTGTAATTAGTGACGGAAAAAACGCGTAATGAACGAAGAGACAAAAACAGGGGGAGAAGGAGGGCAGCAGGCGAAACAACTTTAAGCGTTGCTGCGCGCGTATCGCGTCGCGTCGCGTCTCGGCCGCGCCCGGGCGAGCCCCGGCTGCTGCTCCTGTCCTCCTCCTCCGAGGCCCTCCTGCTGCTGATGTAGCTCGCCTCCGCCCGCTGCTCCTGTCCTCCTCCTCCGAGGCCCTCCTGCTGCTGC
Organism: Frankliniella intonsa; assembly: GCA_033675135.1. Classification (NCBI taxonomy): domain Eukaryota; kingdom Metazoa; phylum Arthropoda; class Insecta; order Thysanoptera; family Thripidae; genus Frankliniella; species Frankliniella intonsa. The sequence goes on along the minus strand of CM066254.1, from coordinate 14,879,565 downwards.
TGTAGCTCGCCTCCGCCCGCTGCTCCTGTCCTCCTCCTCCTCCTCCGAGGCCCTCCTGCTGCTGCTGTAGCTCGCCTCCGCCCGCTGCTCCTGTCCTCCTCCTCCGAGGCCCTCCTGCTGCTGCTGTAGCTCGCCTCCGCCCGCTGCTCCTGTCCTCCTCCTCCGAGGCCCTCCTGCTGCTGCTGTAGCTCGCCTCCGCCCGCTGCTCCTGTCCTCCTCCTCCGAGGCCCTCCTGCTGCTGCTGTAGCTCGCCTCCGCCCGCTGCTCCTGTCCTCCTCCTCCGAGGCCCTCCTGCTGCTGCTGTAGCTCGCCTCCGCCCGCTGCTCCTGTCCTCCTCCTCCGAGGCCCTCCTGCTGCTGCTGCTGTAGCTCGCCTCCGCCCGCTGCTCCTGTCCTCCTCCTCCGAGGCCCTCCTGCTGCTGCTGTAGCTCGCCTCCGCCCGCTGCTCCTGTCCTCCTCCTCCGAGGCCCTCCTGCTGCTGCTGTAGCTCGCCTCCGCCGCCGCCGTTGCGTTACTCGTCCCTTCGGGACGGCCGGGCGGCCCTGCCCTGCGCGTGCTGCGCGGCATACGGGATGGGCTGCGGCCGGCTGCGGCCGGGGCGAGGCTAACGAGGTGTCACGTGGTGCCGAGGAGCAGGCCGTGCGCCGGTCGGCAAGTCGTTCGATCACGCTGGCTTTTTCTATTTACAAAAAAAAAAAATATATTTAAGGGATTTGCTTGCATCGGTGGGGCGTTACAATACGACTAGTGGAAGTTGTGTATGTACTTTTTGTGCGCGGGAACGTGAGGGCCATGAGCAGCAGCAGCAGCAGCGAGGTTGTTAGTCTTTCTCCCCGTGGCCCGGGCTGGGCTGGGCTGGGCTGGGCTGGGCTGGGCCCCCTGCGTGACGCTACGCGATCAGGACAACTGGACCGACCCGACATCGATAAATGGTCGAGGGAAAAGCGAGGGGCACCGAGGTGCATTTGGACCGCATGCCCGAGCGCACTGCGCATCGGTCGCGCCCCGCATGCCCATCCGTCTGCCCGTCCGTCTGTCCGCCCGCCCGTCCGTCCGTCTGCCCGTCCGTCTGTCCGCCCGCCCGTCCGTCTGTCCGTCCGTCTGCCCGTCCGTCTACCCGTCCGCCCGCCCGTCCCCGTCCGTCTCCCGTCCGTCTGTCTGCCCGTCTGCCCATCCGTCCGTCCGTCCGAATCTGCTGGCCTGCAGAGTCCTGCAGAGGGGCCTAAAGGCCAGGTGAGTCCTGGAGGCGGGTCCGGGGCCGGCCTGTGGCGGCTGTAGAGTCCTAGAGCAGGACGAGCAGGCCTGTAGCGGGGGCGGCAGGACGAGCAGAGGGGTCGCGTCAGTCGGAGCATCAGTAGTCAGCGGCAGTCAGCCGTGTCGCCGCAGGGCTGGGCCAGGCTGGGCGTAGGCGCGGAGGGAGGGATCGAGTGGCAAAGACGGGACTAAAGGGCCGAACTTCTCTGGGCGTAAGTGAGGAAACAGGAAAAGCTGCTGCTTGCGGAGACCAGTGAGATTGCGCCTGTGTGTGTGTGTGTGCGAGGGTGCTAAGGTCGCCGCGCTCTCCTCCTATTCGGTCGTGGTCCTGGTGGTGCAGAACTTGTCACCCGCTCGGCCCGCCTGGCCAGGACTCTGATGCTCGAGCGCGCGGGGCGGGGCGGGGCGGGGCGGGGCGGGGCGGGGCGGGGCGGGCGGGGCGGGCGTGACGGGGCTCAGAGAGGTGGTGGAGGCGGGCGGGGCGGGGCGGGGCGGGGCGGCAAGCACCCCGCGACCCCGAGCTCAATAGTCGGCTGACAGTGCTACCACTCTCAACAACTTGCCAATAACGTGCTGAGACTCACCCTGCCTCCCGCCCCTCTCCTCCCCAGGCCCACCCCCTTTATCCTTTCTGTCTCCAGCAACCCCACCCGGGCTCCCCGGCCTTCGCCCCCCGGCCCCCCGGCCCCCGGCCCCCGGCCCCCGGCCCCGGCCCCCGGCCCCGGCCCCGGCCCCCGGCCCCTCAAACCTCACCGCAGCCGCCTAACTTGCCGCTCCCCACTGACTCTGACAAGCTCCGAGTCCTTCCCGTGCCCCGCCCCCAAGCCCCCCTCCTCCCTTTAAATCCTGCGCCTCACCTCGTCCTGTGCCCGCGCCGCTACCCACTTTCGCCCCGTCCCTTTGCAGGGGGCTGGGGGTGCGGAGAGAAATCCTTGAAGGAATTCATCCCTCCAGAAGAGCGCAGAGTCCCCGTCCCGTTCCGTCCCGTCCGCGGCCCCCGCCCACTCTTACTTCGACAGGGGACGTCCACTTCAAGCCTCGCCACCCCCCACCCCCCACCTCCACTCTGCTTCCCTCCCCCATCTCCCTTGCTGACATTTTCCCTCTAACCGCGCCCTGTCCCTCTCTACGACGAGCCGCCGAATTCATTATTTGCTGCGCCGAAATACCAGACAATGTACGAATTTTTCGCGTTTAGAATTATCGTTTTTTTTTTCTACCGTGTCGCCCTCTGGGAGCCTCAGTGCGCGGCAGGGCGGGGCGGGGCCGGGCTCGACGGGGCACTCGTGTTCAGGAGGCCGCGCCGCCGGCCCGGCCCGGGTCAGTAGGGTCAATTGATTACCTCCCCCTCGTCCCCTCCCCGCCCCCGTCCCGGTGTCCACCTGCACGGTCAAACAGCCGTGCGCATAAATAACTGATAACGCCTGATGGAAACGAGAGGAGCAGGATAGTGTAGCGAGACTGAGGGCGGGGCGGGGCGGGGCGGGCCGGGGCGAGCAGCGTGAAGGTCCCGACGGAGGGAAAGCCGACCACCGACATCGACCAAATCGCTGCTTAAGTACGTTACATAATAAATGGATAGATTTCTCCCTCCCCGAGTCCCTCTTGCCTCTCGGATATCAGAAATACGACTGTAACTACGACGGTGGCTCCGTCACGGGCGCGCGGGGCGGGGCGGGGGGCGGGGCGGGGGCGGGGCGGGGCGGGGCGGGGCGGGTCGGGTTTGGGCCGGAGCGATAGCTGGCTGCTGCTGGCGGGCGGCATTGGAGGAGGGTGGCAGGGGGTTGAAGAGGAGGGTGAATTACTCAGTCCCAGCAGAAGCAGTAGCAGTGCCCAGCAGGGCCGGCAGGTGAGGGAGGGAGAGATGAAGGGGTCTCCACAGTTAATATGCCACGGAGCGACAGCGTAGCCTATGGCGTCCCGCCTTGCAGACGACTCGAGGCCCTTATTTCACCTTACCCCCTGCTACCTGCTGACCGCCCTCCCTCGCCCGCACTCTCTAGAATGTCTCTCCCGGTCGCCCTCATCGCCTCGGAGAAGGCCGCCAGGCAGGCGAGCCGATGAGGCGGGCGGGACGTCATTTGGCACCGGTTAGGCCTAACCGATCGCGACCCTAGAACTTCACAATACGCTCATGATTCCCTCCCCGACCCGACCCGGTCGGTCCTTCCGGGAAGAGCGCGGCGGGGCGGGGTGGGGCGGGGTGGGGCGGGGTGGGGTGGGGCGGGGTGGGGCGGGGCGGGGCGCGCGACGAGAAGAGGACAAATGACGGTGGAGACAAAGCTCCACCGCCCCGCTTCTCCACCCTCCACTCCTACGCCCATTGTGGGTACAGTGCCCCCTCCCCCTCCCCCTTCCACTCCACTCCCTCAGACAGAGGGCGGCAGCGGCACCGCACTCGTATTGTACTCAATGAATGCCGCCGCGATCACCGAACCAGCCCCGGCCCGGCCCGCCCCGCCCTGCCCCGCACCGCCAAGCGACGAAAGACAGTGGCGGCAGCGCGGTGGCGGCGGCAAGGGCTCCGTGGCCCCGTGCCCTTGCCTCGCCTGGCCTCCACCTCGAGGGGGCCGTGCCTCCGCCACGTACGAGCCACGAGCTTGGGGCGGGGCGGCGGGGCGGGGCGCGGGGCGTACCGGCACGGCCTCCACGAGCTTAGCGCAGCCTCAGAGCTCGGGGCGGGCGGGAACGCTACATTGTGGAGGAGGCCATGCCACTGCCACCCTCAGCTCGGAGAAGAGAACGCCCCGCCGCGCCCCGCCCCGCCGCGCCCCGCCCCGCCGCGCCGCGCCCCGCTACACTGCAGGAGCTCTCATTACTGGCTTACTGGCGGTCTCTCCGACACTCTCAGCCGGCCGGCCGGCCGGACAGGATATCCAGTCTCCTTCCTGTTCCGGTGCGGGCGGGGCGGGGCGGGGCGGGGCGGGGCGGGGCGGGGCGGGGCGGGTCACGGGGTCAGTCGGCCCCGGAGGCGGGCGGGCCTGGAGGGCGGTAGGAAACATACGCATAATGCACGAGCGTAAAGTGGTAGGGGAGGCGCGGTGCGCGGCGTGAGGCTCGGCCGCGGCCGTCGCTGTCTCTCACGCCCGCCACGCCCCGCCACGCCCCGCCACGCCCCGCCACGCCCCGCCACGCCCCGCCACGCTCACTGTGACCTGTGACAGCCCGGCGGGGCGGGGTGGGGCTTGGCTTGGGTTCGCTTTGGCCCTCAGAAGCGCTTAAGACGCTATTAAAATGTAAAACGCTTGGCGAGGCGTGTTCTGTTGCGCACGCTGCGCTGCGCCCTCCTAGGCGAGGGTAGGTAAGGTGGGTTGAAGCGCAGTACGACAATGGGCTCGGTGGTTGCAGCCGCCCCGCCCCGCCCCACCCCGCACTAGAAAGGGCACTTTTCAGTAGAAACGTTGTTAATCGACTCTTCTGCGTTAGTAGACGTTATAGTAGACACGTTTTAGACATGCATTTTATTCATTGACCCTCCCTGGTGAGAACTGGTAAACCCTGGGTGGACCAGGTTCCTATTATTCACCAGAAGTTGTACTTTTCATCAGACACGATGTTAATCGACCCTACTGCGTTAGTAGATGTTAGTAGACACGGTTTCACCACGCAATTTATTTAATTTCCCTTCCTGGTGAGAAATGGTAACCCACGGGTGGACGGGTGGGCCATGTTCCTGTTATTCAACAGAAGTGGCGGTATCGGCCAATGTCCTGACTGTTTTAAATATGTCTACTTTCGTCTACTATCGATCTACTAATGACTGGTATTATTTATTTTGTTTTGAGTTGTGTCTTTTTTCACGCGTCCGGTTTCTTGCGAATGGCGCTATTTTAAAGGAACGCAGAGAAGGTAGGCAACCCAACTAGCAGGACGACGCGACGTTGCCTGCACCGCCGGCCGTGTAGGCCACCCATCGGGCGCTGCTCCCAACAGGTGCCGGAGTGGTCCTGGTACCCCTCCCCCCCCCCCCCTACCTCGCGCCACGCCGCGCCGCGCCTCGCCCATTCAAAGATGATGTATACGGTTCTTCTGTCATGCCGGCCGGACCAGCGGAGTGGCCGAGCGAGCGCAGCAGGCGTGCCAACTTTACAGATAAAGACAGGCGGCCGCAAAACTTCCCCCGCGGCGAACAAGCGCGAGGGAAAGAGAGGAAGCGTTGAGGAGAGCGAATGAGAGAGAAAGAGAGAGAGAGAGGGGGATTGTCAGAAAGTTGGCCACACTGCATGGACACTGGCAGCCAAAGCTCAACGGCAGCAACAACGGCTGCTCCGTTTACTTCACGCTCCAAGTGCGCGGCCCCTAGGGGAGGATTGCAGGGGCCGCGAGGGAGGGAGATTTTTCCCATCTCTCTCTCTCTCTCTCTCTCTCTCTCTCTCTCTCTCTCTCTCTCTCTCTCGTCCGCGATGGATGGGCGCCGCTAGCAACAGTGATCGCCGCCACTCTAGAGGAGGGGGAGCGAGAACACTGTCGGCGCGCACGTCATGTGCAAGATGCGCTCTCGGACTGCATTATATATTTGCTCTTTCCCCTCGCCCTGCCCTGCTCTGCTCTGCTCCCACAGCCGCGCCAGACTGCGCCTTGTCGCAACTCTCGGGCCGTTTCCCGTTCCGTTTTTGTCCGCTTAGCGCGTCGCTCTGCCCCGCTGCGCCCTGGATGCGCGGGATAGAGACGCAGCCCCGCTCTCAACTGGGACCGGACCGTGCAGCTGTTACTAAACCATTTTTCATCTTCCTTATTTAAAAGCGCTGGTCATATCGAGTTTGTTTTTTTTTTTTTTTTTTTTTCAATAAGTTCCCACGACGATGATCACTCGCTTGGGTGTTCCCCTTTGAGCCGTAGGGTAGGGTCTGTCGCAGGACGGCAGAGGGGATATGGGATAGGAGCGTGTAGGTGCGGACTGGGGGGGGGGGAGGGAAGGGGGGAGACTAGACGCGTGGCACCTTCTTTCCCTTGCGCTGCCTCCCCAACCTACACGCTTTGACATGCAAATGTCACGGACCGTTTCCGAGAAACGATGTAAGTCTACCTTTGGCCCGCGCCGCGCCCCACTCCAGCGCCGCCCGGGCACGGGCAGGGCAGTGCAGGCCAGAGGGGCCTGGCCGGCGGGGCGGGGCGGGGCGGGGCGGGGCGGGGCGGGTCAGGGCGGGCAGGTAGTCGGCTCCCTACCCATTGGGGAGAGAGGGAATTTTGTTCACCGATTTCCCCCGCCTCGCCCCTCTCCTCGTGCCCAGCCGTCGTGTACTTTTCATTGAATTTACGCGGCAGTTTTATCGAATGTGGGTCAGATTTGGGGTGTAGGACTGGATGGGGGGGAGGGGAGGAGAGGGCGGCGAGTTCGGCTCGGCGGCGCCAGTGCGCCAGGGTCGGCGCCAGATCGGCCCGCCCGCCGGCCGGGTACGTTACGGGCGCAACTTGGTGTACGCCGAACAGTCTCTCCTTTTTTGTCTGCCGAAAAAAGTGAGAAAGTATACGTAGCAGGTGCGCGGAGCGCGTTCGGAGAGAAGAGAAGGCGCAGACAAGAAGGACGACTGTGCCGAGGGTGCGCCGGCCGGCGGGGCGCCGGGAGCTAGGCAGGCCTGTCGGACCGCGGTGTCGGGCGGGGTTGCCTACGCTGAGCTCGCAGGCGGCGGGGCGCCGGGAGCTAGGCAGGCCTGTCGGACCGCGGTGTCGCGCGGGGTTGCCTACGCTGAGCTCGCAGGCGGCAGGGCGCCGGGAGCTAGGCAGGCCTGTCGGACCGCGGTGTCGGGCGGGGTTGCCTACGCTGAGCTCGCAGGCGGCAGGGCGCCGGGAGCTAGGCAGGCCTGTCGGACCGCGGTGTCGGGCGGGGTTGCCTACGCTGAGCTCGCAGGTGGCGGCCCGCCCTGTGGCCCGTGAGTACACACCTTAATGAAACGCGTTCGTTGTCCGTGGCATTGCGCCTTTCCAAATTATTTCCCAGCGCTCTAAACGGCCGAGACTCGCCCTTCCCTCCCGGTTTGGCCTTTGATCAGCTGCTCGGGAGCGGAGGGGGCGGGGCGGGGCGTGGCGGGGCGGCGCAGCGCTAAGACGGCAGCAGCGGCCGGGGGAGGAGGGGATCTCAAAGAGGAGCTGAAGGGGGATTTAGAGAGGGGCGAGGAGTTTGGAGATCAGGCCGCGCGGCGTGGCACCGCCGTTGGGCCGTGGGGTGGGGCGCCCTGCAGGTGATGGGCGCGCAGGATTATTGCGATTAGTTCGTGTTCCCGCCGCAGCGCAGCGCCAGTGGCGCCGGCTGCGCCAACTTGCGCCCTTCCGCTCGACACCACACCGGTGTGCATTGCGAGGAGTCTCTCTCTCTTGCTCCCCCCCCCTCTCTCTCTCTCTCTCTCTCTCTCTCTCTCTCTCTCTCTCTCTCTCTCTCACTCTCTCTCTCTCCCTCTCTCACTCTCTCTCTCTCCCTCTCTCATTCTCTCTCTCCTACACCCGCACTCACCGCCTTCACTTCCGGTAATTCGAACATAATGGCGGCCGATTGTCTGAGCTCGGGGCGCGCCCGGCGCCCGGTCCTTGGGGCGGTCCTTCCTCCCCTCTATAACGGCCTCCTCAAGTTCACGCCCTGCCGCCGTGCGGTGAGCCAGGCCCCCGCCCCGCCCCGCCCCGCCCCGCCACACCAGTCTGCTGTGCTGCACATTTATTTTCAACCACCGGCGGACCTGACCTCGCCCGTCCAATTTGCTCTTAATTTTCCCGGGTGGAATTGTCAATCTTATCTCGCCTTCTTTGCCCACTCCCTTCCTCCTCTTTTCCCTTTTTCTCGCTCAAAAATCCTCTCACGCCCCTCCTCTTCTGCCTCTTCTGCCTCTTCTGCTTCTACTCCTCTCTCTCTCTCTCTCTCTCTCTCTCTCTCTCTCTCTCTCTCTCCCGCTCTCTCTTTCTCTTTCTCTCGCCTCTGTGCTCGGCTCCGTGGGGCGTCCCTCTATGCCCTGCTCTCCGTATCTCCTCTTTCCTTTCAGTCCTGCAGGGCCAGGGCTTGCCCTTGGCTGAGCGCCCGGGCACCCGTCCAGGTAGGCAACTTCTTATACACGTCCCGTCTACCACTGAAACCCGTCCCCGCCGCGCCACGCCGCGCCCCGCCCCGCCACTCCGCGCCACGCCGCGCCTTCACAAAGTGAAATGCGCTTTTAGGGATCCGGGGGGCGCCGCCGCGCGCCACCGCCGCCTCCGGACGGACACTGAGTACACTGCGCAGAAAAAAGTGTAGCGGCTGGCAAAAACACAAGTGGGAAAGGGGAATGAAGAGGCGGAATGCGCAGGGGGGCGGGGACTTGAACCCGGGCGCACTTTATTTGGCATGCATAACGCTTCTTCCGGATGTGGCGGTGCGGGGCGGAGAGGACATTCATATTTCACAAAGCGGGGGAGTGGCTCCGTCTGTCCGTATCTCGGTTGCGACGGGGCCGGGCCGGGCCGGGCGGCGCGACGGTACGCAGGGAGGAGCTCGAGCTCACTCACTCATTTTCCCGCCGGCGATAAGAGGAGTGCACACGCGACCAAGACCAACGCCGAATGGACAGGACAACTTTATTTTGAAAAGCTCTGAAATTTGCTCCAGCATTCTTGAGAATTCTTGAGAATGGCCCGGCCTCAGATCCCTCCCCATCGTTGTCGCTGAGGGCGGTGTAATTAATCGCGCAGGTGGCGAGAGCGCAGAGCGCCGCCGCGCAGCCCGACAGAGCGAGACGAGACTTTATCATTTGTTTTGACGCAGCTCCTGCTCCTCGGGGGGGTACAGGGCGGGCCCGGGGAGGACTCCGAAGGGCCGCTGAGGGAGAGAGAGAGAGAGAGAGAGAGAGAGAGAGAGAGAGAGAGAGAGAGAGAGAGAGAGAGAGAGAGAGAGGGGGGGGGGGGCGCTCCTGCTGTCTGCCGCCTTGTTCGGCGCCAAACGAGGAAGGCCGGCAAAACGCACGACGGCACGGCGCCTCCCGACCCACGCGCCATTTTATTAATTATTCTGTAATGCTCTGTAATGCAGAGAGCGGGGGCATAACTCACCGTGGCTCGTGGGGTGGGACACCCCGCCCCGCCACGCCCCGCCGCGCCCCGCCGCGCCCCGCCTCGCACCGCACCACGCCGAACTGGCACGTCTGTTCGCTCCTAATTGCAACGTCAGGACGGACTAAACAAGTCGCAGGGGGCGTCGCAGGAAGTACTGCAAAGGGAGGGGGGGGGGGTGGTCATGGAGTAAAGGCCTGTAAAAGAGTGAGGAGCGCACTAATAACGATACACATTCTCGCACCAGAACTGAGAAGACGTTTTCTAGCACAAATTACTTTAATTGCTTTCTGGAAAGTTTTTTTTTATTCGGACTAAAATACAAACCTGATCAGTTTTTTTTTCGTATCGAGCGATGCGCTTCGAAAACGCGAGATTTGTCAAGCAAAGGTATGATGACATGACCTCGACACGTGGGGCCAGGCCGGGCCGGGGCTGGCAGTAGCAGCTGGTGTAACAGCAGTGTGTCTCTCAGGCCGCCGCGCCGGCCGGGCCCCAACGCGAAAGCCCCAAAGCAAAAGAAGAAGGAGAAGGTTCGTCTCTTCTCGTCTCGTCGAGCGGTTGGTTTGAGCCGAACATGACATCTCAGGGATACGCACTCCCCTCCTGAGACGGGCCGGGGCCGGGCCGGGCTGGAGGCACTTGCACTGTACGTCCTCGCTCTCTGTCGCACCCGCGGGAGAGGAGGGGAGGGGAGGGGAGCGGAGGGGCCCCGGATGAAAAGGCGCGGCACGCTCCTCTCTCCCTCGCTCTCCCTCGCTCTCTCTCCCTCTCCCTCTCTCCTCACCTCACCTCCGTGCTCTCTCTCTCCCTGCTGCCGGTCCGCAGAGGTGAAGAGGATAGCAACCATCCATGTACCGTCTGGCAATATGTGTATTACGCATCCTCTTACGCAGATGCGTTCGTTTTTTTTTCCCTTCTGGTGACGTGGTCGTCCGTCGGCGGGGCGGGGCGGGGCGGGGCGGGGCGGGGCGGGGCGGGGGGGGGGGGGGGGGGGCGGGGCGGGGCGGGGCGGGGCGGGTGCGCCACGTGTGCCACCACGCTGCTGGGGCTCGGGTCCGGTCGGGGCGCGCGGGGCACACGGACACGCTCCAGTAAGCGAGGTCCTCTCCTCTCCGGGGCCGCGCCCGGGGCGGGGCGGGGCGGGGCGGGGCGGGGGCACGACTGCCCCGCCGCACCGCGTCCTCTACTCGCCACGCATAGAAATCTCGCTGTTACATACATTTATGTCATTTATTATTCTTTTGAATATTTGTTGTATTTTAAAGCACTTATGTTGTGAAATCGAAAACAATTTGTTTTGTAGCGTAGTTTTAAAAAGAGTTTTCCATTGCGTCGCCCGGCGACGAAGAGTCGCCTTGCTGCGACAAAATGGCGGCGACGTGTCCGCCGATGATGGCCGTTTGATCGGGCTGTTAATGTGGGCCCAGCGTGGCGTGGCGCGGCGTGGCGCGGCGTGGCGTGGCGTGGCGCGGCGTGGCGCGGCGTGGCGTGGCGTGGCGCGGCGTGGCGTGGCGTGGCGTGGCGTGGCGTGGCGTGGCGTGGCGCGGCGCGGCGTGGCCGACATGGACCCGACGTATCGTCCCGCGTTAACGGCTCCGTCGGCCGTCCGGTAATGGTCCGTTAACGCACAAACCCCCTCGCCCAGAGAGAGAGAGAGAGAGAGAGAGAGAGAGAGAGAGAGAGAGAGAGAGAGAGAGAGAGAGATGAGCCGGCCAGGGCTCGGCTAGGTCCACGGTGTGCTCTGCGCTCTATGCAAGGTGCGGCCCTGACATGAAACAGCACCGACACCAGAGCGCGCACACACACACGCACACACACATCTTGCGATACGTACAAAGCGATTTTAATGAAGCCGCGGGTATCGCGCCCGTTCACTATTTGGCGCTTAGCACCAGGGCGGTATGGCACCAGAGTAAAGGAAGGACTGTTTTTTATTTTTTTTTCGGTTCATGAATTTATATGGATCTTTGCTAGCCAGAGTAAACTGTAAGTTCGTACCTAGGTACGCTTCACTGGAAATCCAAGGGAGTGAATTGCACACACTTGCGGTCGTGTATGAAGCTCCCTTCGCACACTGGGCCCTTGTTAATGTGTGTGAAATTTCCGGAGGGAAAATCCGAGAAAATTTCCGAGAAAAGTCACACCATTTCTTCTTCAAGTGTGCGAGTGGAAATTCACAGACGTAAAATTGTGCGACATTTCCACACTTGGGTTTCTAGAGTTGTTGCGCGGCGCGGGGACTGACTGGACTGAGCCCTGCGCGCGGTGCAGGCGAGGCGAGGCGGGGTCTTGTTGGCCGCGAGGAGGGCGACAAGCTGGGCCGGGCCGCCGGGCCGTCACCTCCACGCCACGGCCGCGGGTCGCGACGCCGCCGTCATGTTGTTACCGACCAACGTATTTTTGAGTTATTGCTGTGAATGATTTTTATTTTATTTTCACTCACCGCGCCGCGGGCCGCGGTGCGCTGTCTCGCGCTGCAGGGCACAGCGTGGGGCGCGCGGGTACTTGGAGGCTATGGCTAAACGCTGACGAGCGCCCCGCCCCGCCCCGCACCGCATCGCACAGCACCAGCCTGGCGCGCGTCGCGTCGCGTCGGAGCGCTCTGTCTGTGGTCTGCTCCAAGTGCGTTACGGAGTGAGGTAGTTGTCTTAAAACTGTTTCGGGGCTTGGTGCTGGACGGCGGCCTCATAGGGTGCCATTTCGACTTTGCTCGATCAGCCCGCGTGAGACTGGAACGCTGCTTATGGCAACTTACCTCCCCTCAAAGCCGGCTGCGCTTTCTACGCCCAGCGCGGCACGGCGAGGTGTTAGCGGGTCGCTTCACTGCCAAAGGACCCCGTGGCACCGCTGGGGCCCACTGGGCTAGGAAAAGGGCGCCAAAGTTAAATTTTCTGGCAAATATAAACACTACCGCCCAAATCCCCCTCTCTCCACCTATACATATTTCGTCCACCTCCCTCAGCTTCTCTCTTTTCGACACGCCTCCTTTTCCAGTTTGTCGTTACACCTTTCTTTCTGTCGTATTTTATTTTTATTCTTCATCGCCAACAGCACCATGTCGACCTGAGAGGGTGCCAGGGGGGTGTCGCTGTGGGAGGGCGAGGAGGGCGAACGTGAAGATACACTCGTTTGTTTCTCTTTGTCGCACTAAAACGAACGGTCATTGGCATCTTTATCCAGAAACACGGCGGTACAAAGCGGGGCGGGACGTTGCAGCATGTAGTATCGCGACTGAGCACAGTGGCGGCAGAACAGAAACGACAACCACTCGAAATAAAAAAGAGGGTGACACATGGCCAAACAGACATTCTCCCCCATTCCCCCCTCTCTCTCTCTCTCTCTCTCTCTCTCTCTCTCTCTCTCTCTCTCTCTCTCTCTCTCTCTCTCTCTCTCTCTCTCTCTCTCTCTCAGCGCACGTTGACGCGCAGTGTCACACCGAGTGATAGATCGCGCGGACATTAGCACATGCACCGGACACACCAAAGGGACGGCGCTGCGATGTATTACTTATGCCACCGCATACGTGACGAGCAGCCCTGGCCCCTGCCCCTGCCTGCACTCCGGTCCGGTCCGTTCCCGCTCTCCCTCGCTCGCACCTGACCGGACCGCCCGGCCAAAACCTATTCGCAAGAATTTGTTTTAGTTGACGCTTGAGGAGTGTAATCCGCTTTTTTTTCCCGCTAACACACTTAGGTCCCTCAGTTGTGCCGACGTGTCCCGTCCGTCTGACCTTGAGTGAGAGAGTCGCTCCAGCTCCAGGCGCTCCGGGGACGTGAAGCATTGCGATGGCCTGCGCGTGGCGATGGCGCCCCCACTCGCGCACCCCCGCGGGGGCCCCGGCCGGCCCGGCCGGCGCGTGGGAGGGCTCCTCCTCGCCTGGTGCAACGCGTCCTATCGCCAAATAGGAGGCGTATAAATACGGCGGTGGAATCAGATCAGAGCATCAGTCCCCCCGGCACCACCGCACCGGCAGCACCGCCAGCAGCAGCAGCAGCAGCAGCCCCCCGCCCCCGCCCGACACGCTCGTACTCGAGAATTTGTGAACGGAGGAGCGGCGGTCGCTCGATCAGTGCGTCAGGAACCATGATACTCAAGGTTAGTTTCAAGTGTGCGCGACTCTAAGTTATTTGTTTTACAAAATGGGGCGTTGGACGTTGGTCAAAGTTTCTATTTATTGTGTTTTATAAAGATCTTGTTTTGATCGAGTGAACAAAATTTATCTGGAAAAGACTGAACTGCGGAGCAGCATCTCTGCAGAGGTCGGAGCATGAAAAACGGTTTTAACGTATAGACTATCACAGGGGGCCGACCGGTTCGTCTGATGAACTTACTGTCGAAATTGTTTGAAATTTCATGACGTTTTGTAAATCAATTTTAATGATAGTGTCATAAAATGACAGCTGTCACTACCTTCAACGGCAACGAGCTATAAAAAAAAAAAAAATTGAAATCTGCTGTTGGCATAGTGCAGGTGGAGTACATCCAAACGTGTAACTTTACCAACGAATTTTACACTAGTAATGTACGAAAGTTAAGTCACAACGACTTTGAGCCAATTGACATGTTTGAGTCGTCCGTGCCGGCCTGTTCGCCGCGTCGTCGCTTTTCTGCGGGGCAGTACTGGAGTTTGAAAGTCTCCCTCCTACATCGCATCAACGAGTGTAGTGCCCTGGAAGGTGCCGCCATGCGCCACCTCAGTTCAGCCAAGTGACTGCAACGTAACAACATCAACAACAACGGGGACAACAAGAACCGCCGCCGACAGAATGCCGGGCGGGCGGGCGGGCACGCGCTCGGAACGGACGCATTTGATTCAGATCGAGATAGGTGTCAAGGTCGCGATGAGTATCTCGCAGGCGCGGCCCGAAAGAGTTCGGCCGAAAGGAAAGTGCCGAAGAAAGAGAAGCGCGGGCCGGGCAGGGCAGGGCCGGGCAGGGCAGGGCAGGGCAGGGCAGGGCAGGGCAGGGCCGCCGCTGAAAGGACCGCTGGCTGCCCGGCTGTACTCGCATCGCGGGCCGTGGCGTGGCGCCATCATCTGCCCCCCCCCCTCTCTCTCTCTCTCTCCCTCTCTCCCTCTCTCCGTCCCCCTCTCTCTCACCCTCTGCCGCTCCGCAGCTGTCCACCCTGCTGGCGGTGGCGCTGGCCGTCGGCGTGGTAGCCGAGCCGCCCAGCAGCTCGTACGGGGTGCCGGGCCGGCAGGCCAAGCAGCACAAGCAGCCCAGCTCGCGGTACGGCGCGCCCAGCCGCCGCCCGTCCTCGTCCTACGGGGCGCCGGCGCCGTCCTCGTCCTACGGGGCGCCGTCCTCGTCTTACGGGGCGCCGTCCTCGTCGTACGGAGCACCCTCTTCCGGAGGTGAGCACTGGTGGGAGAGTGGTGTAGAAAAAAAATAAAAAGGCTTCTTTTTCTCGCTTAAAAAAAAAAAAAAGAAATTATGGCGACGAGCTCTGGCGTCTACAAGCTGGCTGCTTCTCGTTTCAGGTTTCGGCGGCGGCTTTGGCGGCGCGGCGGCGGCGCCCTCCTCCAGCTACGGCGCCCCTTCGTCCAGCTACGGCGCGCCGGCGTCGCCCTCATCAAGGTAATTCAAGACGGTTACCTCCTCTCCCCTCCTCCTGGGGACTCCCGACAACAACAACATCCCAGTGAAAATGTTCCTCGAGTAATTAGAGTACTTCTTTCTCTTTCTTCCCGACGGCTAGCAGGCTAGGCCTAGGCCGACGAGCAGTTCGTCAAAATGTTTCCCTCCGGGCAGTATAAAGGGAAGGGCAAGTGTCGTCGGGGGAAGGGTGCGAAGCTAGGGGTTAGGGGTGGGGAGCGTGGGCAGGCGTTGCTCGGTGCAGCCTACAGTTTTTTTTCCTCGCAATTTGAGATTCTTTAAGGCGCGCCGTCGGGCGTTCCCCTCGCCGCACCCACCCCCACCACCGCCCTCTTCGGCCCTGTCTTTAGCTCTGGTCTGGTCAAAGTCCAGACAGCGGGGAAACAGCGCCCTGCCGATGGCAGTTCGGCCCCCGTCCCCGATTTTGTGCTAATTTCCTCTCCCTTGTTTCATAACTTTTGCGGACTTTCTGTGCTTATAAATTTTGACAAGAGTTTTTGCGAATTATTTTTACGCCCTGACTTACCGTGACTCGTGTAGTTCGCCTCACCCTGCTGCCCACCCTACGGGCTGGAGCGAGTCGTGAATTTCAGCGACGACGTCATGAAAGTGTCTGTTATTGTAACACTATGCACCTCTCTCCCCGCGAGGCGCGAGGCGTAGACAAAGGTAAAATGTTGACGTGTAAAAAAAAGTAAACCAAACACGACGTGTGCTCCAGCTACGGCGCCCCTAGTCGCGGCAGCTCGCGGCCTCGGCCCTCCAGCTCGTACGGCGCCCCCGCCCGCCCCGCCGCCCGCCCCTCGTCGCAGTACGGCGCCCCCCGCAGGTGAGTGGCGCAGGAGCGCGCTGCCCCGCCCCACCCCGTCCCCGCAGGGAGTCCACCTCTCCTCACGCCCGGATATTGTCGATGCGTCCAGGTCCCCGTCCAGCAGCTACGGCGCTCCGGCCCCGTCGTCCTCATACGGCGCGCCCTCCACTCCGTCATCCTCATACGGCGCCCCCAGCGGCGGCTTCGGGGGCAGCCCATCCAGCAGCTACGGCGCCCCCGCCCCGTCATCCTCCTACGGCGCCCCCTCCACCCCGTCATCCTCTTACGGCGCTCCCTCCACCCCGTCATCCTCTTACGGCGCTCCCTCCACCCCGTCATCCTCTTACGGCGCTCCCTCCACCCCATCATCCTCGTACGGCGCTCCCTCCACCCCGTCATCCTCTTACGGCGCTCCCTCCAGCGGCGGCCACGGCGGCCACTCCGGAGGCGGCCATGGCGGCCACTCGGGCGGCGCTAACTCCAGGGCCGGCTACGCGGGCGGCAGCTACTCCAGCGGCGGCCAGGGCGGACACTCCAGCGGCGGCCACGGCGGACACTCTGGCGGCGGCTACGCCGGCGGCAGCTACGGCGGCGGTGCTGGGGGCCACGGCGGCGCTGGAGGCTACGGCGACGACGAGGAGTCGGTGAGTCCTGCAGGCAGCCACCAGGGCCTGATCCTGGTTATGGCCCCGCCCGAGGCAGCTCACTCAGGGACCCTCGCCTGCCCGTCTAGAACGAGCCGGCGCAGTACGAGTTCTCGTACGAGGTGGACGCCCAGGACTACGGCACGCAGTTCGGCCACCAGGAGAGCCGCGACGGCGAGCTGACGCAGGGCTCGTACCACGTGCTGCTGCCCGACGGCCGCCTGCAGACCGTCGAGTACGAGGCGGACCAGGGCGGCTACCGGCCCACCGTGTCCTACCAGGGCGGCGACGGCGGGGACGGCGGCAACGGCGGTGAGCCCGTCATCCACGCCCGGCTTATTCCAGCTCGAGGAGGACAGCATGAGTGACTTTGCGCCAACTTTTTCTTCCAGGATTCGGAGGTGCTGGCGGTGCGGGAGGCTACCAGAACGGTGGTGGCCACGGCGGGGGCCAGGGTGGTCCCTACTAACCATCGCCACATCTCATCACGGGCTAATGGACGTACTCATGGACACCTGTAAAGGCCAGTTTTCGGATTTCTCTGAAAAGTGATACTTTTACTTAACTTTGTGATCGCCTGTAACAGGCTTAGTTAGCGCACTAGATATGCACAAGGCTTCGAGAGCCATGCGAAGCCTTGGCAAACTGACATCTGTACATAACATAAACCCATGTGTGTAAATAATTTGTGTTCACTTCGTAGTAAATTATATTGATACATAATGGGAAAAATATATATTATTGAACTTAAAAGATTGAAGCTAAATCCTTGGTTTATTCTGACCTCGACATCAGTGTACTGGTATCAGTGTACTGTTAAAAAAAGTTCTCTAGCTCTACGTGATGGCAATGCTGTCCCGTCGAGCAGGAGTGTTTGCTTTTTGCCTACCCTGGCCGCCCGTAAGGCGCCGGCCGCGGTGTTCAGGATGGCTCGCGTGCCCTCCACTTGTAATGTCTGGACCGCTCACTCCCGGTAAGGTTCGCCGTTTCTTTGAATCGGCTCCTATCAAGAACGAGTCACTCAAGGTTCAAACTTCATCAGTCCGAATCGACACTTGATGCCCTGCGGCGCGCAGAGTATTTCCCGAGTCAGTCGCTGAGTCGCTCGCATGCCGGCGCAGCCCGATTGGGGCGGGATGCTACTCTGCCCTCGTGTCGCGTCAACGACTCCAGGATGCTCCAGGAGCCGCCGCCCCGCGCCAGCAGGACCCTCGAGGCGTCGCCCCGCCCCGGCCCGCCCCGGCTCGCCCCGCTCCGCCGCCGGGGTAGAGAAGACGCAGTTCGCAGCGTACTTGGCAAGTTGATATCCCCGCAGCCCTAGTTCACCTCGCCCTTGCCCGCCCCGCCCCGCCCCGCCCCGCCCTGCCTTGTTGCGCGTCGCGTGTTGCGCCGCGCCCAGCCAATTATCGTAAAGCAAGACCCCGAAAACGACCGTCCGCCCGGCCCCTTCGCGCGCTCGCATATTGGGGCGGGGCTGGCTCATCGCGTCCAGGTCAGAGAGAAGGGGAGGAGGAGGCCGGGCCGGGGGCGAGAAGGCACAGGCACGGCCGTGCCCGCCCCGCCCCGCGCAGCCTCGGCCAGAAACCGCTTTTAAAATGTTATGAGCGCCCTGCTCCGCCCTGATGTGAGGTGCTGGGGGCGGGCCCGGCTCGGCCCGGCTCGGCCGCGGAGGCTGAGAGGTCCTCTGGGGCGGGGGCGGGAGGCACGCCTCGCCTCGCCTCGCAACCCCGCCCCGCCCCGCCCTCTGCTCCGCTTCCCCGTCCCCGCGACTCGCGACCCGCGACTCTCACCCGACCCGCAGGGCCTCGGCCCTCGGCCGGCCTCGGCCCGCGCCGTCCTTGCCAAACGATCCATTAACTTGGGTCACAGCAGCGAGCCGGGCCGGGAGAGGTCAGAGGGCCGCGAGCTGTCCTGTCGCGCTGGAGGGAGAAGGTCGTGGACTCGGCCTTGCTCAAACGGCACGTCCCCGCCCTGCGCTGCGCCCGCTGTGCCGGAGCTATTGGCCGGAGCGGACGAGCGGCTGAAGCCCCTGCTGCAGCCAGCTGCTGCAGCATGCTGAAGCGCGGCTTGGGGGCGCGCGGGGGCGCGCGGGGGCGCGCGGGGGCACGGCCAGGCGCCAGGCCAGGGCAGTCATTGTTCGGAGGATTACCACGTCTGATTCCCGCATTGTCTCAAGAGCCCGGGCTCGGGCCGCTCCCTGCCCCGCCCCCGCCGGCCCCGCCCTGCCCCGGGGCGGGGGGAAGGGCGAGGGAAGAAGGGATAGGGAAGACAAGGGGCATTAGATCAATGGGCTACACCCGCCGCTGCTCTCGAAGAGTAGAGGACTGCGCCTAAAAGTCGTTCGCAGAACACTTCGGCGTTTTCTTTTTCTCGTTCTCTTATTTCTTGGCCTAGAAGTAGTGCACTGCACTACTTGAAGTCTTTTGTTGCTGTGGGGGTTGTTATAGCATTCCATTCCATAGTCCAAAAGTTGTTGATTTTTTTTTTTTGTGTCATGGAATGATGAAACTTATGAATTTTGAGGAGAGGCATGTATATTTAATAGTAAAATTGCTTTTTTTTCTCTCTTTATATATTTACTATAAATATTACTTTTCATCGTCACTGGTATCACTTAACTCTTCACTGTCACCACCCATCACTCGCCAGAAAGCCTTCACTACCTGTTCCGCGCACGCTTTTCTGTCATCTGTGGTCATCCCTGAAACTCTTTCTTTCATATCAGCTAGGTTTTGGAAAAGTCTAAAGAAATCATCAGTAGTGCCACCTGAGCCAAGACTATCTGTAATTTAAGATATAATACAGAAGAATAAAGAAAGTGATCATTCAATACCCTGTAATGAATAGAAATTATAAAAAAAAATACCTGGAGGCTCATTTAGAATGTTTGGACCAAATCCATCACTATTATTGAGAGCTTCTTGATTTAAGCGAAGATTCTGAAGTTCTTGACTTAGCCCATCATCTCCCGTCTCCAAATTAGCAATTGACAGCGATTTCAAATTTGCCCCTGGGTTGACAAGTAATGATTGGATATTGCGAGAGCAGGAAGATGTTTCTTCTGTAAAGAGATGGAGATGGAGATAATGCAATCAAAATTAATAGTTACTGATTGTTAGAACCACAGTACCTTTCAAAATTAATTCTGGCCATGTATGAGCATGTAGAGCCTGTAGAATACGAGCGGCACCTGTGGTTTCCAGGAAGTCCTCATCCTCATCCCATTCTTCATCTTTTAAAGGATCAAGTTCTACTAATTCATATCCTCTTGCAATACACCATTCTTGAGCTAGTGAAAAAATGAGGGAATTTCAGAGAATGAAAAATACAAACTTTAAACCAATTCCAAATCAAATCATTGTCCCACCTGTAAGTTTACTGACGCCAATGGATGGATTTTCTTCACAGTTTTCACAAAGCAGTATACGAATGTCAGGATCAAAATCCTTAATAAAAGGTTCCCATTGGTCAGCTTCAATAAGCCCATCGTTCTGATAAAACATCAACCATTCAAAATATTTCTGAATTATTTAGATAGAAATAGACAATATGAAGAATACTGCACCTTTCTGCTATCAAAATATAAAATAACAGCTTGGACAGATTCGGCAAATTCTGTGATTCCCAATTGTTTTTCCTGCAGGGTGCAGATATGGACATCTGCAGTGTAGTACTTTGTATCTATGTGCCATGGGTAGGCGACGATTCCTTTTTCAAGATCACATGGCTGCTCAAATTCTTCAGCATTAACAATTACTAGACAGACAGGACAGTACAAAAATAAATATTAATTCATATTAAAAGCTCGAATTGAAGCATTAAAATAAATGATTGAGGCACAATTGAAGAACCTCAAGAAGAAACTGACAGTCAATGTAATAATAATTTAAAAATAATAATTTTAAAACAATAACAAACATCTTTGACATGCCCATAACCTTAACTCTCCAACTGAAATAACTCAAAAAACGATGACTTTGACTTACATTTCACTATTTCACTCGCAGGTTTCGAAGAACAGCTGAGTGTCACAGCACACGACTTTCGTGTCATGCTGGTGTTAAATTTCTTATACAGGAAAATCTGATGAAAGGGTGTGGAACAGAAAATATAAGCAGACTGACAGAACTACGAACATCAAAGTGCACAACAAAAGACGATCGTTTCACTTGCAGACAGGAAAAAATCACAACACTAGGTAGCAAGGTTCTATAATTTAAATTTTAGTGTAGATTTCGTAAAGAGGTAATGATATAAAGCTTCTTTGGTTTTCAATTGTCTTTTTAAAAATTAACTTATCATTATTTGAATGGAAGTCGTATCCGCATTGTTTCATCTTTAAGCAAGGTTACCTTTCAGTAATGTCAGAGTAGTCTCACTCTTTTTTTAAAATTTTCATTGTAATTTACATAACCACTAAATTTCGTGTGTTTTAAAATTTTGACTTAGTCATGACTATTTAAAAATGTCAGGTTACAATTGTTGTCATCAACTCTAAAGAATTCCAGGAAGCTATAGCTTCTCGTATTGACTCAATCATCCTAAATAATTGCTTACTGGAAAGCTTCTGATATTTGTTTCAGATTTCCTCCTATTCTTTGCTACCATGGGTTCCTTTGTAAGTCGATCCATGGAGGATGGAATGTCTAAAAACCGAGAATTTGTGAAAGAGCTTAATACCATAATGGTATGTTTTATTGATTTTCTTTCCCCTGTATTTGATTGTACCATTGGTTCTAAGGAATACTTTTTCACTCCACAGGTTGAGAGGCAGCTACATTCTCAAAATCAAATGAGGGAGCGACTCATGGCAATGCAGATAGCAAGGGCTCGAGAATTGTTAAACTGGTTGGCTGCATTTTATGTTATTGGTGTGACAAGTTTGACTTCAGCGTAAGTAAAACTGATGTGTTTACCCTGCAAAGATCCATATTTTCTAAAAATTTACTCAATGCTTCTTTTTACTCAGGTATCGCAAGACAAAAAAGCCAGGTTTCCTGATGCCAGTTTTACCACTGACATTTGTTCTAGCGTATCAAGCTGATCTGTCATACGGTACGAAGTTACATCGTATCAGAGGTATTTAGTCCAAATCCTTTAGTTGCTATAAATTTATTTTTCAATTCCTTTGTTTGAACTTTTACAACTATTTAAAATATGTGTTTTTCAGCTGAGGCGGAACACATAATGCAGCACGAGACAGAAACTCTCTTTCTACCATGCGGTGTGCCAACAGTTTCTAGCATTGATCTTGCCCGCCAAGTTGAGAGTGAGAGACAAAAACTTCACCCTCATATGCCAGCATTATAAATGGGTATTATTTTGGAAACCAGCCACCAATTATGCACTTGAGCTTGTTGGTTGATTTACCAGTACTCAAAAGAACAAAGAATGTTGTTCACATACTGTGTACCTTTCTTGAAATTCTTGCCACTTATGTGTATTTATTGCCACCTGACTTTGACTTTGACATTTTAATAATAGAAATTATCATGCAGAGTTGGTTGTATAAAATTAATGTGTGCTCAACTCTTCCCAGCTCCACATTCCACACTCAAAAATGTCACATTTCTAAATTTTATATGTCCCCAAGGAATGTAATCTCAAAGTAAAACCTGGAGACTGGTCGCAGTTTATCGATTTGTTAGAGATTTTGTCTTAGAAGTTGAAAATATTTTAAAATATTCAGGCAAGTACAGAGATAGAACTTTGTTTCAGTTTAATATAAGCATTTTAATTAACTCAAAGTGTTGTTACATATGTAGTTGTTGACAATATAATTATGAATATCTACAAATGACAAATAACTGTCTCATAAGTGGTCATGCATTGCCATGGCGGTTTTTCCCTTATCATTTCTTTTGTAAATGATATTCCAATGAGGTGTAGTCTTGTTCTCAACAATACTTTTCCCTACGATGATTTGCACTTGTGTGGCTGTTTGCAAAACTGTTTTTGCATTTTAGTCTAATTAACTGTTGTTACGTATCTATTTAAATTATTCCTTCAATATTTCCTGTGTTTACAGCTATTGAATTGAAGAGTTGTATCATCATGGTAGAAATCCTGTCATTTGGACGAAAATTGATTGGGTCCAGGGTTTGAACACTAGTTATTACTGTCCGAATAAACTCACCAATTTTGTTAAGTTAATGCCTTTTTATGTTAATATGTGTTATTGTCCTTTTGTATATTTATTTGCTGTGATTACTGTGAATTTTTTAGACATATTTACGAACAGTGTATTCATGTTTTTATGTCATATTCCTCTTGTAATAATAAGATTTTTTCTGTATTTAAATAAAATCTTAAATTCATACGTTATTTAAATAACCAAGTTGTTTACCATTACCTTGTAATGTCCTCTCCCCCCCCCCCCCCCCCCCCACACACACACACACTTTTTTTCATTCAAACTTGGCGCTAAACCGACCAAGGCCAAAGGCCAACCAATGCCTTCTCCAGGCTGAACGACGTCCCCTATGGCACCGGATGACAACTCTTTCCGCACTAATTCATAGGCAGGAAAAATACGACTCCAAATGGCCTCCATGAAGAATAACTATTTTTCCTTTGCAATCTAAAGAGTACATTAGAGTCTCCTCAATAAATATATAGTTTCTAAGGGCCATTATTTTTTCAGAATAATTTCCCTTGGCCTTTTCTGTTACCAAATATTTGTGATTGAACACATTTACAACCGTGTTTGGCCCTCCCAGTGCGTACACAAATTTCATAGTTGCTAGCAAGACCAGCATTTCCAGTTTCAAATGGTATAAGTGTTTTGTCTTTTAGGCATTTTGTGTTCTGTGATAAATACGCAATCATTTCCGGGGTGCCAAATGCTTCGCACAGTGCAGATTGGATGCCATCACTAGTGAATAGAGTGGATTGCTGGTCAACAGTTTGAAGCAATTCTGAGTGTCATTATTTGCTCAGTTTAGAACTCAAATGTATTAGTATGGACCTTTTACCTTCCATGCATTCTTATTGTTTTCTTACTATTCAGCCATCTTAGCAAGCCCTTACACCAGCAGATAAGCACAAAAACTTAGATTTCCACAACACAAGATTAACTGGAGGCCCACATTCACACATTTGACTGTCTACAGGAAATCACCACCACTCAAAATGTTTGGACTGAGTGATATCTTCCTAAATCAAAAATTCTGATTACTTCAGACGGAGGTAATTCCAATTCAAGCAAAAATAAAATGCCAAGGCTCAATCAAAAGAATGAAAATAAAGTTGAACAAGTTTATTGTAAAAGCAAAGAAATGTTAAGATTTGTGAAATGATGTGCATTACATGTAATTGTCAGGAATTGGGAAAGTTGAATTAATACTCTTGGGATTGAGACTTGCTGGATTTGCCACTCTTGCCAGCATCACCTGTCTTCTTGGGGAGGAGGACAGCCTGAATGTTGGGCAGAACACCACCCTGAGCAATCGTCACGCCGGACAACAGCTTGTTTAATTCTTCATCATTCCTGATTGCAAGCTGAAGATGTCTGGGGATGATTCTGGAAAAACCACCATGCAGTTTAGAAAACAACTTGCATCTTGGTTTTAATTTAACCAACAAACTTCCAATAAGAGAACCCACCTTGACTTCTTGTTGTCTCTGGCAGCATTACCAGCCAACTCAAGAACTTCAGCAGCAAGATACTCCATTACAGCGGCAAGATAGACTGGAGCACCAGCACCAACTCGCTCGGCATAGTTTCCTTTACGGAGCAGCCTATGGATACGACCGACCGGAAACTGCAGCCCAGCCCTGTTGGAACGGGACTTGGCCTTGGTCTTGACTTTTCCTGAAAATGCAATATTACTCACATTAAGGCAATTTTTAAAAGGTAGGACTAACATTGAGCACTCAAGTTCCTGCCACTTAAGGTCAATTATATGCAAAATGGAAAAAGGTAAAGTAACATCAAAATTTGTGCAGCAACGGGCATTGTAGAAAAATGAGTCCTGAACTAAAGGCAAGCTTCTAGCCAAACTAGTTCTTAAGATTAGGGTTAGGTTCAACAAATAGGGATTTTGATCATTTAATTCAGTGATACTAGGCACCTACAGCGCACGATATCAGACATAAGAATGAAGGTGGACAAAAGGCACATTAAAAAGCTAGTAATAAGACCTTACATATCTAGGCTACAAAGCTGAAGATAATTGTTTGAACATTGATGCGCGTAATAGGCCATCCCCAAACTTTGGAATGACAGCTGAAAAGCTGTAATATCAGCTAAAAGAACATCGTACAGGGACGGGGAGACTCACCTCCTTTGCCGCGACCAGACATGTTGAATAAATTGAAGTAGGATTAACGGTGGGACTCAACGAAGTGCCGCTTCCACGACGACTAACGCACAACTGATGACTATGGGTCCGCTATGCCGCTAAGCAACAAAGCAACTGCAACTGCCGAAAGCCAACGGCCGAACTGCCAAACCCGCCAAAACGCCGGTAATAAGACAGTGTTGCCAGATCGAGATCGAACTGATGTGGCCCGTTTACAAATAATATCCGAATTTATCTTAAGTTATTTCAGAAAATATTGACAGAAAAAACAAAAAATAAACTGACTTTAAGGACAATTGCGAGTGTAATGATACTAATCCATAAAAGAAAAACGGTATGCTCTTCTACCCGAAGAGAAAAAGAAGAAGGAAAGAAAGTGGGGGGGGGGGACGACCACTCTTCTCATACTTTCAACTTTTCGCCTAGCTTTTCGCATGGCAGACCAGCCAACATTACCACCTCCTCTATGTTATGTTCACAAAAAAAAAAAAAACAAGTCCATACCATGATTGGTTTGCAGCCATTCGATTCTAAAAAGAAAAGGAGCTAATCATTTAATTTCCTTATTCAGTTTAATTATATTCGCCTAACCATGATAACTGTACAGGTTTCTAAAGACGGAACACCCCTCATTTGGAGTGCTGAAGGTAACGAATATGAAATAGACTATCAACAAATAATAGAAAATAATTGAAGAGGCCCTTACTGTAAACCTAGCTGTGAAATTTAAGATAGTATTATTTTGAATATGTTTTTCTTTCAGACTGGATCAAGTTACGAGAGGAGAACCGTATTGTTGGGGCATTAGTAGGTGTACTGCCAAACCTTCCCAATCAAGATGTGTTACATGGGTTACCTATGTGTCTTCTCCCTGAAGAAACAACGTTGCTATTAGAACAAAAAGTCATTTGTCTAAAGGCATTCCCTTCACTGTCACGGTGCCCAGGTGAGGGAGTAGTAAAGGCATATAAAAACCACTGTCGTTCAGCTCACATTCAGCAGGTAAGGTATTAGCATCTCCGTCTTTGTGAAACAAAATAGATTTCCCTTTTGTCTAGCTAAAGATTGTAATTATCTAATGTAATCTTAACAGGCTGACCAGATGAAAGAAGAGCGAAAGGCTGCATTAATGGGTCTTGTAGACAAAATAGTTGAAGGGAGACGAAGGAAACGCCTTGGCTTAGATACAAAAAAGAAAAGAAAAAAGGGGGAAGGCTTTACAACTGAAGAAAATGATGTTGAAGAAAAGGGAAAGATTGTGGAATTACTGAAACCTATTGAAGATTCTGAGCGAAAAATGGTATTGGATGAGGAGCTTGCTAAGATTCCTCCATTGTCTAAACAGAACACTCTTGTTCAAACTTTCCTAAGTAAATTTTTTCTATGAAGCAGCTTGAAATATAACATCGTAGCCCTTTTCTCTGTCATCTACTAATAGGATGATTTAATTTCAGCATATCCTTGGTTGTGTTCTGAAGATGCATGTCCTGTGAATTGGACTTTCCCATCATCTGACAAGGAAAGAACAAGATATCTAACTTTCAAAGATTTATGGAATCGAGGGTTCTACATAACAACTGGTCACAAATTTGGAGGAGATTTTCTAGTGTACCCAGGTGACTACTTGAATGATTACTTTCAGTTTGATTTCCTTCTGTAAACCATTTAGTTATGTTATAACTTCTTTCAGGTGATCCTGCAAAGTTCCACTCACACTTCATAGTCATTTGCCTTTCCCAGACGACCAGCGTGCCTGTCCATCAATTAGTTGCATATGGTAGAATGGGATCCTCAGTGCGAAAAACTGTTGTGCTTGCAACATTGCCAGAAGGTTCATCTGAAGTAAAGTTTCAGTCCATCAAATGGGCTGGTTCATCTGCTGCACCAACTGGTTAATGGTTCTTTAATTTAGTCTGTAAGTTTGAATAATGCAATAATTATAATTATTTAATTTTGGAAAATATTATCATACTGTGTAATTCACACTTTCCTCTAAAAACATGTATTTAAGTCTATATCAGAAACACCATAGTATTTATTGAGGAAAATTATTTTATTTTCATGTCAAGCAACATAAACATACACACTACTCCTCTTATGTGAAATAAGAAAAAAGTTCAGTTCCCAGGATCAAAGTGCTGTTATGAAATTTTCTCAAATATTAGAATCCTAACAGTGTCTCTAATTAAAAAAACATAACTTTTCTGATCCTATACCCAACAATAACATTTTCTCAGTAGACTGAGTGAGACAATATGAAAATTTCAATTTTGCCAAACTCTATACGAACACATATGGCTCTCTCTTAAAACTCTAACACAACTTTCAACAAACAATAACTTAAATAGAATTGGACATCATATACAGTCAAAATAAGGATTTAAAAAGGAAACTTTGTCCAACAATAACTTTAGAGATATAATCGCCTGTCTTCTTGAAATGATCTAGACATGAACGCATCCACCACTTTTGAAATGTGAAATTAAAACTTAAAAGTAATATAAAAATTTTGAATGATTGAGGTAACCAAAAAAAAAAAAAAAAATACACTTGTTAAAATACAATTGAAAAAGTGGTGCTCAGTAGAACATGCTGCTTAATCATTACCCACAGTTATACAAAAATATTCTGTTTGCTGTATTGATGCCCTGAGCTATTAAATCATGCACACTGAATGTTATGTACTACTCCTGCCTATTGGCACATCAAAATAAATTAAGTGCAAAGAAAATTAAAATTCCTAGAGGATTTCCATTTGAAAACATGGACCAAATGTTATAAGTCAGAGCCTGGAACACTGATTAAATAATTTTGGTTCGGCTAATTCGTTAGTCAAAAATCCAAGCATTTGCAGTCCTGACAGAAAGTGACATTCCATGAAGGTTAAGGTTCTGCACAATGACTGAAAAATTATTAAAAACCTGCACAAAATTCATTCGCTTTATTTAATCCAAAGAGATTTAGTACGGAATACTGACAAGTAATGGGTAGGGGGGGTAAGCATCAATGTTTTCCCTACAAATTTGAGCATTTTCTTTTCCTATTACTTGGCTTTGGCAATAAAAACACACTGCATAGCATATCTACACATTTACTAGTAGCAGTAACTGCATCAAATGTTAGTTCTAGATGATTGTTAGTCAGAAAATATGCCTGGTAAACACAAGGTACTGGAAAAAAAAAAAAAAACCTATTTACCCTCCTAACTCAATAATTTAAGGAAATGCAAATGTAATTCTCCATGGCCGTCGAGCTCAAATATGTATCTATAGAAATATATATAAATATTTGTATGCAAGTATTTCAGTAGATATTTACATACATTTGCCAACAAGGGAAAAAAAATCAAAGAAACAGCAGGAATCTAGATGCTACATTACACATACGATTGGCACCAGAAAATCTTATACTGAATGATGTACGAATACATACTAAAAGGAAATGAATTCCTGAATGTATTTCAAATTTATCTTCAGTCCTGTCTTAGTTGTCATAGTTGGTTGATGTGCAAAATACTAAAATAAGAGTCACTGCTCTATAAACTACTCAAAATGACTATTTTGTAATTCCATTGAAATCAAAATTTTCCTTCAAATACAGGTAAATTCCTTTAACAGACAAATTGGATTCTCATCTGTTGTAAACTGAAAAGCTATCCTCACCATCAAGCTAGATGGATTTACGTAATTGACAGAACCACACCCTTAATTAAGGTCCAGAGTGTTCTTCAGCTTTGAATTGCAGGTTCTTTCCAACAATGGACACACCAAAATCTTAATTAATTTTATGGTTACAAAGTGTGCCCCTCACCCACATTTGATCATTCTTTAACAGTCTCCTCTTAGATTATTAGGCAATGTACATGAATCTTTCTAAAACTAGGCTTAAAATCGCTTAAAATGTTCTGGTCCCATGATAGGGATGAGGGATTGTATCCTAGTCAAGCAAAAATAGCATTCTCATTTTGAGATGGAACAACTGCCTCACAATTCTAAGTCTCACAAAAAGTCTTAGTGCTGAAAATGTAATCAAAATGAAAAATACATTTTAAAAAAAGTTCTATGGTTTGAAGAAATATTACTTAGATGTTGTATGTGTGAGAGGCACGATAGAATCAGTCCTCTGAAAGCTCCTGTAAAGAGTCAAGGCAGACCGAGGCAGACCCATACCGCCATCAGCAATTGAGATAGAATAGGCTTTAAGAGGAAAACTGTTAAAAAAAAAAACCTTTAATGATTAGAAAAGGTTACTTCTACAAGCTTATTGCAGATTAGCAGACAGCTTACACTTGATTTATTGGCAGGTAGGCACTAACAAGCGTTCAGGTCAACAAATAAGCTTCCACTGGAAAATCGGTCAACCCCAACAGTGAAAATTGTCAGTCTAGGAATATATTCAAAAGTACTCTGTAAATATCCTAATAACTTAGGGGGTCTGAAAACAATTACTGAAGGCTTCTAGCAAAGGAAATCATGAAGCTGACTCTAGCCACTTCACATTTTGACTGATGTTCTCATCTCATGTGTTGGTGATGTTAAGATATATTTTGTTTTGCTGATTTGAAATTAATGCTGGGCTAAGTAGTGTTTGCAGATACCAGAGTCACAAACAAAACCAGACTAAATGAAAGCTTAGATACCCTGTAAGAGGAAGACAGGGAAAACTTAAGAAAAATTGCATCTGACAACCTTTACACAGATAAAGTTATACACAATAGACAAAGCCAAAACTTGAAATTGAAATAGATCAACAGCAATTTACTTCAGCGTTGAGCTTCAATTTTGTGTCTCTTGCAGAGATGAAAGCTGAGAAAATGATCTTGGCTTGCACAGGTTTTATCAGGCTGATGAAAGAATGATGATATTTTGAATTTGGAATGGTATTTCAAAATACAGTGAAACCTAGACAGTAAGAATACCTCCTTTTAAAGTAAATTTTCCAAGGACCCAAGTCAGATTTGTTACATAAGGAACTTTATTATAAAGAAGACCTGGATATAACATACTAAGACCTGGGTCCTTAGCAATATTTACTATCCGGATTTCACAGTATTATTTTAGAATTCATCCCCTTTCAAATCAATTCTGCACACAACAAACAAAGAGTACACAAAATGTATCAGGATTACCATGATTGTACAGACATCCACTCAATAAAAGCACGTCCAATATGAATGGACAAGCAGACAATTCATTTCAACATGGATCCAAGCCTTAAAAAGTAATGATGTTGAACACTTTCAGTGTGGTGTGACTGTGTTGCGGACAAGCAATCTGGGATATTCAAATACCTAAAATATCTCCAACAGAGTACTTTATATCATAAAAATTTAAAATAAATACAAAAATCTTTAAAAGTAATTCATTGAATGTTCAAATGCAAATGAAAGGAAGAGTAAGAAATATACTGTTGAGCAAGAAGAAAAGAAAAAAAGAAAATATTCCACTGAGGAGTTCATAGAAAAATAAATTAATTAATGGTAGGTTTACAACAGGAATGAAATCTTGAATTGGTAACATACCTGCGCTTCAAATATGATGGAATGTGTTCAGTGTGCATTAAGAAGGCTCTAAAGCCTGACATGCCCGAAAGGCTACATATAGAACAGGATAGGGAATAAATTACAAGAGCTCAAATATATGTAAAATGGGTTAGTCATGAAAGAAAACTATTGCATCTCTGCACTGAAAGTGTAGCATATGAAAGGGTGTAACAATAATGTATAAATTATTGACTCCAGCACAAAATTATTGAGACTTCTAAAGCAAAGCCATACTATGAGAAAATAAAAGCACAAAAATATAATTTTTTTAAAAAGGAAACAACAGAATGAATAAATATGTGAATTGAGCCAGTAATCATGTTATTTAATGTACATAAATATTTAACTCTTTATTTACAACCCACTTTATTGCTTGCTAGAGCAAAGGTCCAAACTTGATAATATTACCTATATTTACATTTACAACAAATGTATAAAGAGCATGGCTTCTTATCAAAATTGACATTGGCAAGATCAAGTATAGGCAACAACTGACTTCCTAGCATATTCTTGCCCTAATTCCGGTGCCTGAAACCGCCCTCTTTCAATGATCACTCAGAAATATTTACAGCATAATTTGAACTTCTTTTACAAACAATAGTACGGTAGGTAGGCCACAACACATCACAATGAGGAAAAGCTGGAGTGTGTCGTCATCATTCAAATATACAATGGAGCTAGCATGTGAAATGGATGAAGTTAAAATTGTAACAATCTCAAATAGCCATGAACATAAAATGTGGCTGCAGAGAAAATTCTTTAAGATTTTATCCAGACATACCTTCATATATACAAATATAAAGCTACTGGTTCTGCCATTTATAAATTTTTTTAAAAAGAAAAGACTGATTTGCCTAAGGTTTTGGTTGAACAACAATAACAAATGTTCTCCTATTTGCAGAAAAAGAAGCACAAAACCTGCCCAACAAACAACACTCATCCTAACAGTCCTGCATCATACAACATGCAACCATTCACACCTGCCAAACGCAAAACTTAAAGACAAATTCTCAATGAGTGTCTAATGGACGATAGCAATTTCAGTCTTGGACCACTGGCAGCTAAAAGAAAGGACTGGCCTCACCTCAAAGTTTGTGGTTTGATGTGAGCCATGTCAGACCTTCATATAGTCCATCACCTGTAGTGGCACAGGAGGGCTGAACATACCAATTCCGATCTCTTATACGTGTTAGTCCAAGTTTCTCTTGAATTTCATGGGGTTTCATGGCTGTTCAAACAAAAAGAGTTAGTAGATTTGATGAGTTGGAATCAAACTGCTTCCACTCTGCCAGCAAGTGTACACATTAGTAAGATTTTTGTATTTAAGTGAAAACTTAATTAAAATTAATTACCATCAGGGAGATCTTGCTTGTTGGCAAAAATAAGAATAATAGCGTCCCTCATTTCTCTATCATTGATGATACGATGTAATTCCTGTCGAGCTTCATCAATCCGATCTCTGTCTGCACAATCCACAACAAATATCAAACCCTGAGTTCCTGTGTAGTAGTGTCGCCAAAGAGGTCTAATTTTGTCTTGTCCTCCCACATCCTGAAAAATAAATAGTCATACTAAATAATTGTCAATAATACTAAAGTGTATACACAATATCCTGTTGCAAGAATCATACTAACCCAAACATTAAATTTTACATTCTTATAAGTAACTGTTTCTACATTGAAGCCCACAGTGGGAATTGTTGTTACTGACTGGCCAAGTTTCATTTTGTACAAAATAGCTGTAATGTGATTAAGGAAGACCCACAGTGCCACAAAGATGTTTTCTAAATAAAATTTACTTTAAAAGAATTAAAAACTAAATATGTATAGATAGATATAAATAATTAATGCAAAATACATAAAACATGAAAAGGATACTTGTTTTTCCGGCCGCATCCAGCCCTAACATTAATATTCGCATTTCCTTGTTGCCAAAAATTTTGGACAGAATTTTGCCCATCCTGTCCCACTAGGCCTCCGTATAGTTTCTTCACTGAAAAAGAAATAAAATAATTAAAATGTCAGTTTTAAAGAAAGCTATCTCTTTGCTCCCTTTGATGCTCAAGCTGCACATGGACATTTTTGTGGCTTGGGGTCTCATGAGCCCTCAGCTCACTTCCAGCCTTATCAGGACTAGCACTAGCACTCATGCTAAATAGTGAGGTGGGGGAACAATGGAAGCTGGGAGGAAGATTACCAGAAGCAAGGACATTGGGAGGCTGATAACGAAGGAAAAAAGGAAAAATTAGAAAACCATACAAAAATAAATATGTGAATGGGGCATCTTAATTTTTTATATTTTAATTGACTTCTGAATGCGGTATATGAAACAAATCAAGTCTAATTAAACAAAATGCAGTTTTTAAATTTAATTTAGATTTATAAAGAAAAAATATATTTTCTAAACTTGGCCCACATTTTACATACCACTGGAAACTGTCAGTATAGATAAAAAATTTTACAATTCCTACAAACTTATTCAAGGAACCACTCACAGTCTAAGGGTTCCATGTTATAGAGCGAGTTCTTTAAACTTGGAGTAGCTAAGAGCGCGACATGACCAAGCGATAGTCATTTCCGACTATAGAGTGTCTTTTTTGACATGTGTCAAGTCGACCGGGTAGAAAGAGGTTAGAATAAATATAAATGGGATTTACTGTTTCATTAAGTCCACCAACAATAAGTTACTCTTCAAAAATTGCGGCACGGTATTGCAGACATGAAGCATTGTCACGTCTCAAGCCAGAATTGGTTTCTATCGTAGTTAGTATGTCAGAATCACAACAAACCACTCCCCTCAGTTCCCTAATGATCGCCAAACATAAATCGGTTACCTTAGAAATAATCGGATCGAGATCTACTGGCTCTCCCAATCACAGATTTATACACAAGATATTGGTGGTTAAAATAGAAGGATGAAGAGGAAACGGCATTTTCAGAATTAAATACACAAAAACGGCAGGATTGATTAGTTAGGCTTAGCCGTGGCGACCCATGGCGGTAAGGGTCACATAACGGGTTTTAGTTTATGTCGCGTCACAAATGGAGCGGCTGTAACGGAAGCGCGAGCTTGTCTGAGCAAGAAGTTTGAGGGCTGTACCGTATCCTTACCAGTAAACATTTACAAACT
Source organism: Frankliniella intonsa (assembly GCA_033675135.1). Taxonomy (NCBI): domain Eukaryota; kingdom Metazoa; phylum Arthropoda; class Insecta; order Thysanoptera; family Thripidae; genus Frankliniella; species Frankliniella intonsa. The sequence continues at coordinate 14,846,279 of CM066254.1, read as the reverse complement.
CTTCATTCATTAAAAGTAAGAGACGTCTGCCACAAATATCATCGTAGTGGCAAAACTTCACAGACCGTGCCGCACTCTATAGGCAGAAATCTTGCGTTTGAACGGAAACCACGGCCGTCTGGGTGCAGACCAGACGTGGGCGTGGGAACTGTTGAAACCATTGAAATCTTTTATTGACATGATCGTTTATGTAGCGACAAGTTCAAGAGAATTTAAAGACGACTAATCATCAGAATTAAAAAATTTCGAACGCGTTTGGAAACTTTCCGCAAAGAATCAAGAAGTCTCTGATCCATCTCCACCTGGTCAAAGTCAGGAGATAACTATGTAGCACTGATCTGGTGTTAGATATTCCCTATTCCCCTCGTGAATGCGTGAATGTGCGAAGTAATTCACACTTACACTGACTTACAAGCTAATAAAGAAGAACCCCTCCCCTCCCCCCCTTACACACTTCCCTATCAGGAAAAAATTATCAGGTGACCTTAAATTATCTCGTCCGATAATCTGATTCTCATTTGAGAGCCTGTTTGGCAAGAGCCGGCTTACCCACTCAAGGTTACTTCTACAGTAAAAGGGTGTGTCAAGGTTTGCTTTAAGATTTGGATTGAGCAAATTTCCACTTTGCATTTATTTTTCCGTAACTCATTGTATCTTGACATATGCTGGTGACACTTGATGGTATTTGGTCATTATTTCCAAACAAGTACTTTTGTTTTACAGATGGCAACTAAATGGGGAATTGCCAGTGCGGGATTGATCTCCCATGATTTTGCTACTGCAGTCGCTACCCTACCTTCAAGTGAGCACAAACTAGTGGCTGTTGCAGCACGAGATACTAGCCGAGCCAAAGATTTTGCAGCTCGCCACAATATACCACAAATTCATTCCACTTATGATGAACTTGCTAGGAATCCAGATGTTGGTAAGCAAGTTTGACTTAAATCCGTGTTATGAGGAAATCTCTTCTAGAAACTAAATATGCTGCATTTGCAGATGTTGTATACGTGGGAACCATCAATCCATACCATTATGAGGTATCAAAGTTGATGCTAGAGCATGGAAAACATGTTCTCTGTGAGAAACCGCTCTGTATGAATCAAAGAGACACGAAAGAACTTTTAAAGGTAATGTTAGCTTTTTATTTGGCATTATTGTCTCTCTTATATTCATAATATTCCCTCTTTAGATTGCAAAGGAAAAGAAGTTATTCTTCATGGAAGCCATTTGGAGTCGTTTTTTTCCTGCCTATGAATTAGTGCGGAAAGAGTTGTCATCCGGTGCCATAGGGGACGTCGTTCAGCTGAATGTGGACTTTGGGGTTCATATTGAAGCTGATCGCGTAAAGTAAGGATTGTCATATTCAATTTTAATAATAGAGCGATGCAAAAGAAATTTGATTTGGGATATAATTTAAACAAAAATTACATTAAACTTCCTATTTTTCAGGCAAAAAGACCTGGGTGGAGGTACCATCCTTGATCTTGGGGTATATGTCTTGCAGCTCGCTGTAATGATCTTTGGTCCCAAAATGCCTTTATCTGTTAAAGCTGTTGGGCATTTGAATTCTGATGGAGTTGATGATAATGCTGCAATAGTTTTGACTTACCCTGGATCAAAAACAGCATGTCTTACCACTTCATCTCTCGTAAACATGGAAAATAATGCTATTATCTATGGCACCAAGGGCAGCATCAAAGTGAGTCCCAAATTTGAATAATTTGTGGTATTTTGACTGAAAATTCAGATTAAGCTTACTTTGTCTCATGTTGAAGATTTGCCAACCGTTTTGGTGTTCCACGTCTGTAATTTCTGGTGACAAGACTTCAGAGTTTGTTTTGCCTGCTGCTGCTCAACCTTTTAATTTCACTAATAGCTGTGGTCTTCGTTATGAAGCTGCCGAAGTTCGCCGCTGTATTAACGAGGGTATGTTTTCCTATTTTGTGTCCTAGGTCTGTTAAAAATATTTGCTCTCTTATCAGATAATTTTTTCTGCCTAGGATTAAATGAAAGTCCAAAAATGACTCATGAAGAATCATTCATCATATCTAAACTTCAGGATGAGATTCGTTCTCAGATTGGTGTAATATTCCCAACTGATCCTTGAAGATGACATTTCCCTAATTATGGTGTACTGTTTTTTTCCCACATGGTTAGAGGAAATGTTCTGCCATTATTTTTCTGTAATGCTATATTTTGTGGTGTGAATCAATGTGTATTTTCAAATTTGTTTTCAAATATGTTATGATCACAACTTCAAGTTTATTTTCTTACCCTGTGTACATTTCCTTTATGGAAAATATCAACTGTTGTTTCATGGCATTTCCTCAAATCCATATTAAAAACTCCAAGTGACATTTTATTATCGGGAGATTTAAAATAATCTAAACCTCTTCCTATTTTAATTATCCATCCATTACTTAATCTAGACAAAAGAGAAAAAAACACATGATATTAGGGCATTTGATAAGACTGCAAAAACTGAAGAAAACAAACAAAAAAAAAAAAAAAAAAAATTATAGTTATACCTTATAGTTCGGTCATGAAGTGTAGTTCGAATTTCAACTGCTAGCCTTACACCCCGGTATTGGAGAGAGCTCTTCAGGCTTCCAAGCCAATTATTTGTATCTTGTGCTTCCTGGGCATTATGACCAACGTTTGTAATCAAGTCAATAGATTTCAAATTAGGGCAGTTTACTACAGCCAGTTCACAAAATTTTAAAAAGTTTTGACACTGAGAACCAAAAGGAGACACAGTTTAGATTAGGGGACATGACATCATAGAGAGATAAACAGCATATAAATAGAAACAAAATCCGTACCTGGTGAAAACTTCTGATGTATGGATCTTCAACTTCTATTTCAGTCACTTCTGAATCCAGAAAACGTCCAAAAACATTTTGATAACTATGTCCAATAGAGTCAGCCTCAATTACAACTTGTTCTCTATATTCACCGAGAGCTTTCTTCTCTTCTATTAGCTTTTTAATCATCTCAGCACGAGACATGTACTCTTCAACCTTCTGCCGAAGCTGTGCTTTTTTAGAGGTATCTACAGTGCCTGGGTGAACACAGAGAAAATATTTATATTAGTAACAGCAAGCAAACATGATATGACCTCATAAATTTTACAGTCAAAAGACTTACTTTTAATAACTTCCATTAATACTCTTAAACCTTGCTCATAGCAAACCAATGACTCTGTATATCTCCTGTTTCTGTCAAGTTCGACAGCTCGTTGAAGAATGGATGTGACTGCTGGTCCAACGACAACTCCTAACCCACTGGATGAGGACATTTTCTAAAGGGTGCACAAAGAGAAAAACGAATTTGAGCTGAATGAAACAATCAAACAATAAAATTACCCCCCAAAACACTTAAGCCGAATGACCACACCTCCACCAAAGTTGATTGTCTGGTCTTGTATGAAGATAATATAAATCCAACCTCAAACAACACTACCGTCGAGTACTAATAAATTGTGTAGTTTTAGCTTATAAGTATAATAAAATAATTCTCTAATTTAATAAAATCATTGTCTTTGTATAATATAACACAATGAGGCATTGGCCAGCCGGCCAATACAACATATGTTACTGCATTTCTAAACAAACAACAACATCCATTTTTGTTGTTATCTGGCGCCCCGAGTATCGACTGTGCGCCAGAGGCGGGCAGGCGCGCGCCGCTTCAAATAGCCACGCGCTCCGGCCCGGCCCGCCGACCCGCGCCCCGCGCCCGCAACGAGCTGTTTACTATCTCCCACTGCTTTTATCGCGTCAGCTGTTTGCTCTACTCCCTTCAGTCCGCCGCAAATAGGAAATAATTGCTGAGTGATTCCGTTAGCGTAGAACGCGTCTGAGTGATAGCCTGTCATGCTCGCACTAGTGTACGACAAATCAGGTTTCCTCTTGACTTTCATTCATCCTCGTGTTCTCTTTTGCTTTCCTGCCTGCATTCATACCAGCCTCGACGAAAGTAGTTGGGCAAGTGTTGCTTAATACGTGACGTCACGCGTGTATTGAATACGTGCGTTATCTATCGGGGTATCTGCCACAGGGCAGTCCGACGCAGCCTCGCAACATTTCGAGTGAACGAACTTTGAAAATGTTTTTCCGGGTTGACGCTCTAAGTACACAACCACGTCCATCGTTTGAGTCAGGATAGGAGTTGATGACGAGTAGATGGGACGATTCCACTAAGCAAACGCATACTTTTCATTCATTTTATTATATTCTACGAAAATTACGGGATCAATAAATTAAGGCTTCAATACAAAAGAATAGCACATGGCAAGTAAGACGTAAAAAAAGATAAGCATTGTTGTTGCACTGTACAACACGACATCATCTTCAAATACACACTCAAACACAACAAATAAATAAATAATACACACTAATTCTTTTTTTTAAATCACAGAACGTCAATAAATACTGCAAGAATAAAATTTGATTCAATCTTTTTATATTATCCTGGCAAGAAAGCCAATACTCGTCTTTGTTCTCCAAAAGCAGAGGCAAGATTCCTTGGCCCCCATACGATACGATTGCACAGATCCTCCGTCTTGTGAGCAAATAGTCAGCGAGAGCAAGTTTTAAACTTAGGAAATCCCCAGTTTTGTCACCGTCAAAGTTGGGTGACTTTCGGTCTCGTGTGAAAACTTGGCACTGATATGAAATAGCAATCGCGACGTCGTGGACGCCAGTCTCGCCCGCTGGCGGCGTTAGCTGTGTGGAGAGCCGCCCAGGTGGGTCACTGCCTGTTTCATTTTTAGACATTTTGAGTCGCGGCCGTCACGCCTCGTCTCGGCGGCACGGCGCCGCGCTGCGGCTGCAGACTAGAGGGAAGGCCACCGCGCCGCTGTCCTGCCCAGGACACTCCAGGAGGCTCCAGGAGTTGGACTCCAGGGCTCCAGCTCCAGGAGGACAGCAGGGGGCCCCGCCCGGGCCGGGCCGCCTAGCGGTAGAGGTAGTTGTGCGCCTCGGGGACGGGCTGGCCGCACACGCCGTGGTGCTTCTTGGTGACGAGCGCGCGCGATCGGCAGTTCTCCAGCTCCAGGAAGCAGTCGTTGGAGTACGTCTTGCCGTCGGAGCCGCAGATGGGGTCGTACACCGACGGGCAGATGCGCTGGCAGCCGCGGAACTGGAAGCCCAGCAGGCAGCGCTTCATCGGCACGACGAACACGTGGCGCCTGGACAGGTGGTGACGGGGCAGATGGTTAGGCAGATGCGAGGGCAACACCCACCGCTTATCTCACGTCGGACACCGCTATCCGACTTATCGGTGGCCGGACTTGCCGCCGGATTAACTCACCCGCAGTTGTCCCTCTTGAGCTCGCACTCGTTGCGGTAGAACTTGTTGTCGGAGCCGCAGACAAAGTTCCTCTCGGGGCCGCACTCCTGGTTGCACAGGGCCGTGGTGCGGCAGTGCTGCTGTGGCACCGACACCACCTTCTGCCCGCAGGTCTCGCGCTTCAGCTCGCACTCAGATCTGAGATTTAAAATAAATGAAGTTAGGAGCGGGATTAAGTAATGGTTTGCACGTACTGGCCAGGGTTCCTACTGTACCGGTAGGTGTTGCCGTCCGACCCGCAGACCGGCTTGTCCTCCCCGGGACAGGTGGAGGGGCACTGCTCCGTCTGCGCCAGCGGCGCGCACTCGCCGACGTGCGCCATCTGGATCCCTTTCCTGTCGAAAGAATTATAAATCATACCCTCATAATTGTGTGCCGAAAAGACGTATAGTAAAACTGTGCTTAGTAATCCTTCATTTCAAATATAGAGAGGTTTCGGTAATTAACTCTTGTGGGAAAAAAAAAAGGGCACACTCACAGGCAGGATGCTACCTGTAGGTGGCACTTGCTGGAGTAGGTGCGCGCGTCCGTACCGCACACCGGGTCCGTCCACGAGTCCACGGTGGGCGCCGTGCACTTGATCTTGTTGCACTTGTTGATCCTGGCGCGGCACTTCTCCACGTCCACCCGCACCACCTTCCTCCTGGACTGCGCGCTCCTGCAAGCACAGTTCATTCGCTTGACACGGGCGCCGTGAGGGTAGGCAGCCCAACGTGCGCGGGACAGCCGCGGCCGCGAGGCGAGACGAGGCCGCATCACATTATTGGAGCAGCCACCGCAGGGCAGGCAGGCAAATCAAATTCACTCGCAACGAGCCGCTTTACGACGCCTCGCCTCACGCTGCGCGGTTTATACGTCGGGCCCCGAGCTTTAGCGCTCAGCTCAGCTTCCGGCGGTGTTCTTACGGCCTGATTGGTGTGGGGGAATAACAGCAGGAGGGAAGTATACCGGTGTCAGCGTGGCGTACCGAACCAGACCGGACTCACAAAGTTTGAGCCGGCCGCCGTAATTGGCGCGGGGCAGCGGAGTGTAGTGGGGACGGGGGCGGGGGGCACGTACCCGCAGTTGAGCATCTTGAGTTCGCACTCGGAGCGGTACACGTTGCCGTCGGAGCCGCAGGTGAGGCGCTCCTTCTCGCCCTCGCAGGACGTCGGGCACGCCGCGGCCGCCGCGCTCGCCGCCGCGCCGCCCGACCCGCCCGACGTGCGCTCCTGGGTCATGCAGAACGACATGGGCACCTCGAACACGTGCTTCCTGAAAGCGAGATCACGTGTGAGATGCTGGCCCTGGCGGTGCGGGGAGGCTGGAGATGATTTCATATCCTCCGCACGGAGAGGCGGGGCGGGACTCACCCGCAGTTCTTGCTCTTCATGCGGCACGCGTTAGTGTAGATCTGGCCGTCCGAGCCGCACGTGGGCCTCGCGACCCTCCAGCACGTCTCCCGGCAGTGGCGCGTCGTCTGGCAGTGCTTCTTGTTGGTCCGGACAACACCCTGCCTGCAAAACACTCACTGTGCGAACTGGCGAGGCTGGCGAGGTGGAGTGGGCCGGGCGGAGGCCTGGCGCGGCTATGTTTATTTTCAGAGCGACTGGATGTCACGTGCTCATGATGTACGAAAACGAATAATATAAGAGTCGATTTTGTACATAGGCTTACATACAAAAGCGAATCACACGATTCGTTTTTATTATTTTTAAAAATGGGGAAAAAAGGGAGAGAACGCGAGCCGCGGAGCTAATTCTATCATTCTATCAACTACTCGTAAAATTTGATTGCAATTGCTTGATCCGCGTGAGGATGACTGACCCGCAGGTGAGCAGCTTCATCTGGCAGGTGTTCTTGTACACGTTGCCGTCCGAGCCGCAGATGGGTCCGTCCATGGGGGCCTGCTCGCAGCTCACGGGGCAGTTTTCCCTGTGCGCCGAGATGTTGTTGCAGGGCCCCAGGTGCGACAGCTGGATGCCGATCCTGAACAACACGAGGACAAATTACACACACGCTCGCGGGAACTTGTCGCGCCGTGAATCATTTTTGCCGCCTGCAGAGTCGCGTCGCGGGCGAGGGTAACCCACCTGCAGATCTCCACCTGCAGCATGCACCTGTTGAGGTACGTCCTGCCGTCCGTGCCGCACACCGGGTCCTGCTCCTTGCCGCACTTGTGCTCGCAGGCCGAGCCCGCATGCCGCATGCACGCCTCAGGGTCCTTGTTCACCGTCACTCCTGGTCACAGGAAGAACTTCAGGGCGCGTCGTCACGGCACTTCGTCACGGGGGATGCGTCGTGTCGTCACGGGCACACCGCGTGGGCGTGCCATCTCCGACACGTAATCAGAGGCTCGTGTGGTTACGCGCGATTCACACTGCACGCTGTGCTACGCCAGGAGAAGTGAGGTGGGTGCACTTAAGGGGCTAGGAATACAAAACTACCAAGTTAAAAAAATTGAGTTTTGAAGAATTTACGATTTTATGATATCCGTGATTACAGACCAGCTAGCATTTATTCCACTTTCATAATTAATTGGGCGAGACGTAAGTAGCCCGTTCGAGACTATCGCGGGGAGCGAGCTCTCTAAGATGGCCGACTTCTTCAGTACATTACATCTGGTTCCGGCCGGAGGCAGGTGGGCACTCACCCTTGCCGCACGTCTTCTTGCGCATATCGCACTGGTTGGTGTAGATGACGCCGTCCGAGCCGCAGACGGGGTCGCCGCCGCCCTGCACGGGGCATATTCTGGGACAGGAGGCGTCGCGCGCCGCGTCGCAGTCTGCAACAAGACACGAACAAGGAGGTAAGATTTGATTTGATTCGCCTGTCTTACACTGTCGGGCCGGCTCCGAAAGCACAATTTATACTTGAATAGTTTTGTTTTGTCTGACGATTTGTACTTTCCGAGATTCTAGTATATCCCTCACCAAAATATTCTGGTCTGGCGTACCTTTGTAGGTTAGGGATGACAAAAGTCAAAATCATTGATACAAAATACCACATCGTGTTTGAGGTTATACTAGTGTAGTCCCGCCGTGTGTGGAAAGTCACAACCGGCGGAATGCCGATCAAGGCACGCAGACTCGGCATTGGATTTCAGAGATGAATACGTAAAATGTGGATTTTACGCTCTGCATTTGCCAGACCGGCATGTTTCCCCGAGAGGTGTTACAGTGGTATGAGATGAGCTGTTCGCACGTCAGTGCGTGGTCAGTGACGGATGCAATACGCGCCCCGACCCGGATGCGACGACCCTCCCATGTGTCATTACGACATTTACGGACGCTCCCCACATGACTTACTGTGAGGCGCGGCCGCGGCGCACTTCCGTCCGCACCAGCGCCCGCATTACTTGAGTAAAACGGGGCACTTTGCGGTGCGCGGCGCGGCAGCCGCGGCTGAGGAATAGAGGGGGGGGGGGGGATCCCCGAGGGGGACAATCATGAGAAATGGCGTCAAGTGAGTGTGAATGGGGAACCATCACACGGAAACTGTAAGAGAATAATAATGCCCATGATAATAGCCTGCTGCTGCTCAGAGTGGCGCGACGGAACGGGACGCGCCGGGGGCCGGGCCGGGCCGGGCCGGCGGGGAGGTGGCGCCGCGCCGGGGGGAGCGCGCAGCGCAGGCGAGGCGCAGGGGGTCCATTGCCTTCCGGGCAGCTCTACAGCTCATCTACACCACTTCTAATCTCTGCTCCATAGGCTCCATCGATAGTCTCTTCTTTTCGACGATGAATCGGCAGATGGGCCGGGCCGGGCCGGGCCGAGGCGGGCGATCCTGAGCGGGGCGCGGCAGGGCCGGCAGGGCGCCCCAGGCTGTGCTGGCGCCGGGCCGGGCCGGGCCGGGCTTGGCGAGGCGTCGCGCCAGGGAACAGGTAGGTGCATGGCTGTTTCAATAAATTATCGGAGCGGCATGGACCGAGCTGGCCTGCCTGCCTGGCCCCGTGCCCCATTGGGGGCGCCGCGCCATAGGGATCCGCGGCGTGGCGCGGCGCGGCGCTGCTGTCACAGGCCGCGGCGGGGAGGTCACCGCCGCGATAACGGGATGCTCGGCCGTGGATCAGGATCAAGGATCGGAGATCAGGAATCTAGGACCAAGGACTCGGCGCGGCGCGGCGGCCGGCCGGGCGGGGCGGGGCGGCTCCAGCAGGAAGCGGGTCGGAGCGGAGCGGCGCGGCGGGCACGGGCGCGAGCACGGGCCGCGGCGTGGCCTGGCGTGGCGGGGCGTGCCGCCGCGGGCTGTGTGCCGGCCGGGCCGGCCTGACGCGCCGCCGAGGCTCCCACGGAGCACGGGGCTTCTATAAAAGGGTTCGATCGATTTCTACCCGCAGTAGTTTTAATAAATCTTGCAAATCTGCAACACCCATTTTCGAAGAGCCATGCACTCTTGACGCTACTTTGTAACTGAGGAGGTGGCGGCAGCTCTCCGGAGGAGAGCCTCTCTTCAACTTTAATTTTCGGTTACGGCAGTTCAGTAAGAACTTGGCACACCTTTTGGCACAGGCACCAGTCCGCGTGAACGGACCACCCCCTGATATCTGGACGTCCTCCTCTCAGGCGGCGAAGCGCCTTAGCCAGAGGCCACAATGATGTGACGTCTGTCCTGGTGGAGTAGCGCGGGGCGGGGCCGGGCGGGGCGGGGCGGGGCGAGGCAGCCGTGGCGTACTGCTCCACGCGGCTCTCTGTAGCCCGACCGGCGGCAAGTACCGCGGAGTGCTGCAGAGTGGTCCGGGGCCCGGCCGGGGGCAGGGCAGGGCAGGGCACGGGCGGGGGGGAGGCAGGGGTCAGAGAAAGTGCAACTCGCGCCCCGCACCGCCCCGCCCGCCCCGCGCCCCTCCCGCGCCAGGCCGCGAAGTCTCCAGGAGGCCACAACAGTCTCATGGACCAGCTGTGCCGCAGATCAGCTGCTTATACCGTAAATGCTGGAGCCGATGTCTACCGGGCGGCGCGCGTGTGACTTGCAGTACTCCTTCCTGAGCGCCTGCAGGGTAGGCAGACCCGCGACACTGTGGTGTGTCACGGGCGCGGCTCACACGGCCCGCAGTCAGCTGTCAGTGACGGACAGGAGCAGCCTCAGTCTGTATTCTTGCTGCGCTGCGCTCGGCGCGCACGGCACCTGTAGTGAATTACTGCCGACATGTTTAACCGCGGCCGACACTTTGCTGCTTTCAAGAAACCTAACGTTAATTTATTTCCCATGTCTGCTTCTCTGTCCAGTGCAGGAGCACAGCACAGCGCAGCGCGCCTTGCCTCGAGCACGCAGTGAGCGCAGTGCGGCACGGCGCGGCGCGGCGCGGCGCTGCTATCTCTGCGGCTCCAGGAGGCAGCGGCAGCGCCAGGCAGAGCCGCATGCGGAGCGGCAAGAGCTGACAAGAGCAGAGACCAGACGGTAAGGCTTTGTTTAAGAGTGTAGCGTGTGTGTGTGCGTGTACGCGTCCGTGCTCGTATGTGTGAGTGTGAGGGACACTACCGTCCATTAGGCTTACACCGTTCCAAAAACTGGGCCAAAAAATGATTTAAGGACAAATTGTTGTATTGGCATTCAACATTGTTGCGTAGTAAAATTTGTTGCGACAATTTCGCAAGTAGCAGTTGAAGGGGCGGGTTATGGGGCTGGGGTGGGGGCGGCGCCGAGCGCTCGACTGCGCCTCTAGTAGCCGCTTGCCTCCCCGCCCCTGCTGGACGCCACCCTCCTCCACGCATCCTGCTCCTGCCGGAGCATCCTGCTTCAGTACACCGCGTTTTAATGTGCGATTTGCTTTAAACATGGCGCTATTTAACGCGCCCGTTTCATGACTTAATTTGCGACATTTACTACGGCGGCGGGGCGGGGTGGTTTGGGGCGGGGCGGGCAGTAGGCCGCGGCTGCGGCTGCGGCTGCGGCGGGGAGCGGCCGACCACGTCGGCTCTAAAACAACAACAACAAACAAGGGGCATTTCGAGGCGGACACATATTAACACCGCGGACAGGACAGGCCTGCAGCCCCACTGCGCTTCAGACCCCCCCGCCCCGCCCCGCCCCTCCCCGCCACGCCACGCCGTTGCATGCATAAGGAGAAAGCTGTTTAAGCTGAACGGTGCAGCATAAGGAGGTTCTGCCACCGCTTCTGCTGCTGCCACTGCTACTGCGGTGCAGGTGTTATAGTCCCGGCCCGGCCCTGCCTGCCCAGCCCAGCCCCCATCCTCGCCGTGCTTATTTGGCGTTGGCCTATAGTCTTGTTTCGGTCTCGGCTTATTCAGAAAGGGCGGCCCTTCAGTTCCCATATCAACCAGTAAACGCTCCGATAAATTCAAATAAACAAACGTCTTCTTTATTCCTTGTTTCAGTGCGTAGAAATGGGAGCTCCCTCTGTCTTCGGCCGTGACCTCTTGGCCGCCATGGAGACGCCGGCCCGCGCCCCTGATGAACCATCCAGTCAGCATGCAGTCAGCTGAGGAAAGCACGCGGGAAACAAGGTATGGCGTAAAACCATCCGAAGAATGTAGCGCCTTTTGCTCTGCAGACTGCTCCAGGCCGGGCCGGTCGCACAGTAGGACGGCCTGTGCCCTGCCCCACCCCACCCCGCCCCACCTCGCCCCACCCCGCCCCGCCAGGCCGGTTGACGCTGACACGCAGCGAGACGGGTGTGGTGGCGTGGCAGAGAGTGGCGGTGCCGGTAGCACTCATGGTGGCACTGACGACAGTGACGCCGACAGCGTCGCGTGCGTGTTTGGTCGCGTGCCCGCCACGCCCCGCCCTGCCTCGCCCCACCCCGCCCCGCCCCGCCCCGCCCCGCCCCGCCCCGCCCCGCCTTCTCTCCTCGCTCCTCTCGCCGTGGCATTCCCCTCAAGTAATTAGCCGCAAACAAATGGCCAACCAACAGTTTCTCCTCCCCGCTTTCTTCTATTCCGCGCGCTTGTTCACGGAATCAGAGCCGATGTGCTCGCGTTTGCGCCGCACACGGACAAGTCCTTTTTTAAAATTATGTGTCTTCACCCTATGCGTTTGAAATCTTGCTACGTTTTCATTCGCTGTTGGCTCTGTTCTTTTGTGTTAATGGTTTGGGTGTGCGCTGTAAATTGTGCGTGTAAACTAGTGAATATTTTTTCTTTTTTATTTGTTTTTTTGCCAACAAATTTATATGTTTGAGAGGAATAATTGCTAGAAAATTACACGAGGAATAGTTACCAAATATTAACATTTGCGTGACTTTCATATCACCGCCTGCGCAACCAGGTTGAGAGGCGAGGCAAGCCGACTCCGCGAAGAGGACCGGCGCGGCGGATCGAAAGTCGCGCGCAAGTCTTCGGAAGGCGAAACTGGTTTTTGCGAAAATTATTGAACGCGTACAGCAGCCAGTTACGGCATCTTGGTGCGCCGCCACGCGATCTAGTTTGGGGGCCTAGCGCTATTACGTGGATGTAGCTAACGGGTGGGGGGAGAAAGAAAGTGATCAGAACGGGGAGAGGGAAAATATGTAATGTGCGCGAGTGGAGAGGACGGGAAAGGAGGATGGTGGTGGTGGTGGGGGGTGCAAAGAGAAAAAAAAAAAAGAATGAGTGAGAGAAACACCAATGGAGAGAAAAAAGCTCGAGGCTGAAAAGAGAAATGAGAGAAATGATATGTGAAATGATTAATGTCCCTCCTCGGAGTCTCCAGGGCCGGGGAGGTGTCATTATGCAGAGCGGTCTGTCGCGGTGCTCCCCCCCCCCCCCCCCCCCCTGCTCGCTCCTGAGAGGAGTGAGAGTGGAATTAAACGGACGAGCCGAATCGCAGGCATTTAACCCGGCCAGCTGATTGTGAGCTGAGCCACGGGAGGGGGGGGGGGGGGGGAGAAGGCCCAGGCCTCGCCAGCTGACGCGACTGGGACTGATGGGTCAATCGGCAGAGGCCGGCGCGGGTAGGAGGGGCCTCTGAAAACCAGATGTGCTTTGCTTGAGTCTTAAAAAGTTTATAAGGATTTAGTGTGTGGTATAAAGGCGAGTGGAGTGGGCTATGTGTCCGATATCTCACTTGCCGCCGGAGGCCAGTGCTTTCCGGACGCCCCTGGCCGGCGCACTCCGAGACCGTCATGAAGACTTCTGTCAATCGGACGGCGGGCGGGGGCGAGGCGGGGTGGGCGGGGCGGGGCAGGGCGCGGCTGTGTGGCCGCGCCGCGCCACGCCCCAGGCGGGCAACAACGCCAAGAGTGAAAACTCCACTCGCCAACACTCCAAAGAGTGAAATGATGTTGCTCTTAATTTTATAAAACCAGTTTGCACGGCCTTAGGGGAAGGATGTAGGCCAGGAGAGGCGCGGGGGGAGGAGGGAGGGGAAGCGTTTGTCATGCTGACAGGCGCATGTTGGGCGGGGCGCACGGGGCTGGGCGGCCGGCTCCGCGTTCAAATTCTTGGCTCGGTGTTCGCGTCTCACTCCCTCTCCCGCGGGCTGACGCACTGGCGCCCGCCGTGCTGGGCTCGGCCGCGGCCGTGAGAGAGCGCGAGAGAGGCCCTGCAGTGCCGCCCGCCCCGCCCCGCCCCGCCCCGCCCCGGGTCACGCCTCCTCCAGGCACTGCATTACATCCCCCAGGCGCCGCGCGCAGGGCCGGGCCGGGCCGGGCCGGGCCGGGCGGCGCCGTCCTTCTCATGACTCTCTTGCTGTACCCAACGACCTTAACGTGTTCATCCACTGTACTGCACGGCCTCTCCTCGCGCCTCAGTCCTGTCGGTTGTGATCTCGACCTTGACCTCATCCTCGACCCCGACCCCAACCCTCAAACCCTCGGCCCGGCACCAGAGGGCCGGCCGGCGCGGTGGGAGGCGCTGCCATAGCGTCCAGTCATGCAAGCGGGCCCTCGGGCGCGGCGTCGAGTAGGATAGGACTGGGGCTCAAAGAGAGTGAGGGAGAGAGAGAGAGAGAGGATCCTGAGGCCCCGGGCGCCTGGACATTCAGCACCGGCCACAGAGATAGCAACATTTCTGCACCCTGTCCGTCCCGTCTGACCGTCCGATCCGGTCCGGTCCGTCCATCTGCCTCTGTGCGCCCCGCCCCGCCCCGCCCCGCCCCGCCCCGCCGTCGAGCGTGCAGGCAACGGCAGCTCTTGGAACGCATTCATCGGCTGGCTGTCTTCTGCGCCGAAGCACTTATGCCCCATTCTCGCCTCCTCCCTCTCTCCCTCCCTCCCTCTCTCTCCCTCTTTCTCTCTCTCCCTCTCTCGCTGAGAGGCTGCAGGTCGTGCACCGGAGGGAGCTGCGGGGGGTGGGGAGGTGGGAGGTGAGAGTGATGCGGGAGGAGGAGCGGGGGGAGTGGAGGTCCGGCACACGTCCGTGTTCTGACGTGAGCCCCTCCCCCCACCCCTCCCCCCTGGAGGAGGGGGAGCGCCGACCTCAGTGCCGACCTGGGGGAACCACCTCCGGGGCAATGTGCGGGTTACTTACCGAGCAACGAGTGCGGTTTAGTTCACGGGTCATGACACTGCTTACGCGTACATTCAGCTTGGCAAACTGGACACTTTGTCATTTTGAAAGAATTGAGCCAATGAGCTGACTCCGCCTGCATCAGCACATTTGTCGCGTCCTTACTCGATCTCATTATAACAGCACCGAAACGTTTTACTGCTGTGCGCATTTTTGGGGCGCAGGGAAAAAGAAACCTCTTCCGCCGCAACACGTACGTGCCGAAATTCACCGATTGGGAAGCGTCCCCAACGATAACGGTCACCCGGCGTCTGCTCGGCCCGGCCCGGCCCGGCCCGGCCTGCGTACACTGCTCGGAAAGCAACACTCCGAGAAACAGGAACTCACTGCTGGAGTGGATACTCTGAATGAGCAGCGAAGTCTGGGTACACCTTAAAAATGGCGCACAGCTTACAAAGGGCCGGTGCGGCGGCTACTGCAACTTTATCGGAAGTGCAGGCAGGCGCTATATCAACACGAATCGTTGTGTTTCCACCTGTTTTTGTGACTGTGTTGAATTGGGAATGTGGCTCTGGCCCAGAGCCGCCCGGCCCGGGGCGCGGGGCGGGGCGGGGCGGGGCGCGGTGAGGTGGGGAGGGGAGGGGCGCCCCCCTGCATACTAAGGGCCGCGGCGGGGCCGCGTCGTTTTGGCGACGGGACGCCGACGGGACGCCGACGGGCCGGGCCGGGCGCGGCGGGAGAGGGAAGGACGCGCAGCGCAGACTCTTTTACGACGGCCGGGTCGGGTGCGCCGCGCCGCGCCGGCGGAAGGGCGCTTTAGGGCCGCTGTGTATAACAATTAACTGTATAATGCGTAATTGCAGTCAACCTCATGCTGCCAACCTTATCGGGACACAAATCGCGAATTGCGGGGGGTCCTCGCCTCGCCTGGGCCTGGGCCCGCTCTCGCGGCATGGCAAGGAGGGCCCGGACCGGGGCGGGGCGGGCGGGGCTTCCACCGGAGTTATATTGTTTCGGTAATTTCTTAATCGCGAATGAACGGCTTCCCTGTGGCACTAAAACTCGCCTCGCAGATGATCTCGAGAAAGGACGGAGATAAAGTAGAACTAAAAGTAACATTAACGCGAACCAAATTTCAAAACTCTTTCTTATTTTTTTATGAGCTCCCACTTTACTTCCCAGGCATGTTTTTATCCAGGGAGAAACAAGGCAGGAATGGGGAGACGCGACGACACTAATGTCGTCTGCAGCCTTTTTTTAACGAGGACATTATTTTAGCACAGTGTGCGGTGCCGCCGGGGACCGGGCCGGGCCGGGCCGGCCGCGGCAGCGGTGAACCTCTCGGAACCCCAGGGCCCGGGGCCCCGGCAGGCTCAGCATGCGCACATGACCACTGCCTCTGCTCTCCTCTCGTCTTATTCTTTTTCCATGATCGTTCCTTCTCATTTTCTTTCCGAGCGGATCCCTTTTTTGCGGTTGGGCGTAATGTGCGGGCTGTAGCTGTAGCTCCTGACCAGCCTCCTGAAGCCCCGGCCCGGCCCGGCCCGGCCGGGCTGTAGCTCCTGTCTGGAGCGCTGCCAGAGAGCGTCCCGCGGACACGTCCAGCGGCAGCCAGAGCGATATGATACAGCGCACATGCATGGCATGGCCTCCTGGGGGTGGTGTGGTGCGGTAGGGAGGGTTTCTCGCGGAATGCCTGAACTCGGCGCGGCGCCTCACTCTATGTCTCGGAGAGAAAATCCACTTCTCTCTCCCGCCGCGCCGCACCGTACCTGCTCCTGCTGGGGGCTGCAGAAGCGGAAATCGCATCTGGTCCTGCTATAGCGAGATTCCCATTATTCTCACTGGTACGTGTGGTCAACGCGTGGGAGGGGAGGGGAGGGAGGGAGAAAGCTTCAGGAGGCGGCAAAGCTGAGAGGCACGGAGCTTGGAGGAGAGCCAGGACCGGCCACCGGAGCATAGTGCCCCGCCCCGGCCCGGCCCGCGGCCCAGCATCCAGCATCGCGCGGGCTGGCCACCGCAAAAATATTATTTAAAACTAAATTAGGAAACAATTTATTGTATATGAGGGAAGTACGGGGAATTACCACCTACATTCACTCCATTTAAACATAAACAGCTCGCGATGTACGGAAATCTTTGCAATTGTGCAAAAAAAAAAAAAAAGGGGGGGAATATGAAATGACTGATGTACATCGGAAGGGACGAGCTTCTCTGTGTTCAGGAGCAGCGTCACCGTCCCGCCAATTGAGGGGACATGTGTCCGCTGTCCCACTGCGACCCGCGAAGGGGACAGTTCCGCCGAACCGACTTGAACCGAACCAAACCGGGCCCCACAAAGCAGCGGGGTGGAGGGGGGGGAGAGGGAGGGGCAGTAGGCAATTTAGTGATCGCACCCACGCCACGCCACGGCGGTGCAGCGCGCCGGCCGGCCGGCCGGGCCCCTGCCTGTTCGGCCTGTCAGCCCGCACGTCTAGCGTCTTGACGTTCTTTTCGGAACAGATGCGAGGGTCCAGATTAAAAGGCCGAGCAAGCTGTAACGAACGCCTCAATGGATTTATCGATGGTCATTAGCTCTGCGTTTAGGGAAATACTAAACTATAGGCAATTCGTAGACACCATTGCATGACTGACGTCTTTCCCCAATAAATTGTCTGAACCACGATACCACTGGTAGATGTGTGAATTTCCACTCTCACTCTAGAACAAGTATTTGAACGTGTGTGGTGACATTCTCACACTGCGCGTGCGACACGAGTCCGCTCTGCTCACCTTGCACGGCGACGAGGGCGAGCGCGAGGACCACCAGCGCCGTCCGCCACATCCTGGCCGAGGTGAGGTCAGGTCGGCTGGGGTCGGGTATCACTCCGTGGTGGTGGAGGTGGAGGTAACCTCGCTCCCGGGCCGTGCCGCCGGGCCGTTGTCGTCACTCACTGGTCCACTCTCGCTCACTCTCTCACTCGCTCGCTCACTCACTCACTCACTCGCTCGCTCACTGTCTCGCTCGCGCTGCCACTCGCTCGCTCGTACCGCACACTCTCCCCACACAGTCAGGCTCGTGCCTACCGTCTGCGCTGCAGCGCCGCTCCGCACAGACTGAGCTCAGGCTGGGCTCGAGTGCCCTGCGGTGCGGTGCGCCCCTGCCCGGCCCGGCCCCCCCCTCCCCTTACCCCCCGGGGGGCCCCGGCCCGGCCCGGCCCCCACCGCGCACCACCGGCAGTGCGCTCTCACCTGGAGCCGCCTGGAGTCGCCTGGAGCCCCTGCAGGCCGGCCGGCCGGCCGGAGCAGCGCGGAGCGGAGCAGCGGCGGAGCCCTCCAGACCCTGTCCTCCTCAACCCTCACTCTCTGTCACGTTATGACGGTCTGACAGCGCGCTGGCTGGCTGCCCCGCCCCGCCCCGCCCCGCCCCACCTCGCCCCGCCCCTCCCCGCCTCCACTGATGGCGGGCGGAGGAGCCGACAATCCATCCAGATCTTCGCCATTGCGAAAAAGTGCGCGCGAGTGAGTTGCATGCATATGCTGCACACGAACGAGTCACCGAGGGACATGTCTTGAAAAATCATAAATTTAAGGAGTACTGGGCTGGAGAAAAAAGGGATAAGGTTATCGCACCGCGGGAAATGCATTACAATTATTTCTCTTTATCAAAATGAATTTCCTTTCTAGGCGTAGCAATTTTCTTTTGAAGGTTTTTGCTTGAGTTGAGTTCGACTCTGCATTTTCACAACATTAACACCGGCCGGGCCCGCTGATCTCCGCGCGGAGCGCCTTGCGATGCGATATGACGAGCAGATAGGGAGCCGCATGTCGTTTCCCCGGCCCGGTCCGGTCCGGCCCGCCTCTGCGACAGTTGCACTCCGTCTAGAAAACTAAACTGCTGCAGCTGCTGCTGCCTCTGCGTGGGTCACGCTAATCCCACGCAACATTTTTAATCCCCCGCGAGCACGGCGATGGCACGCCATGATAACAACAAAAAGTCTGACTGCCCGACCGCCTCACAAAACTAAGTAAAGTGAGGAGGAGATGAGGCAGGTGCGATGTTATTGCACAAATTATTTTCTCGTCGTACAGCAGAAAACAGGTTGTACAGTTCACACCCGATGCCCAATATACCCTATAGAATTCAATCAAATCAAGCCAAGGCTGCTGTACTTGTTCGGAAACCTCAACGCACGGCACTGGCTTAGTCGAGGCCCACCCTAACTCGGCTGCCGTTCTGCTATGACCGGCTATGATGCTACTCCAATTATTCCCCTCTCTTCTCACCCGCTCTTTACTCTCGTGCGGCCGAGCGCGCTCGTGTCCCCGCCGGGTCTGTTTCGGTCCCGTTGAAGCCAAGCACTGGACTGGACTGCTGTCAGTAAATCGGCTCAATGAGCATCGGGATGCGGGGCGGGGGGAGGAGGTTTATAGTGCAACGGCTGCAGCCGCAGAGCTTGACCCGGCCCGGCCCGGCCCGGGGGACTCAGTTACGTCTCACTGATTCCGGCTGCAACAAAGTTTAATTCGAGCGAGTGATGATTCTGCTATCTGCGGGGCAAGGCGGGGCGGGGGCCCCCGGGCCGGTCCACCTCCGGCCCACCTCCCCTTCCCCGCCCCCCTCTCTCCTCCTATCCCCCATCTAGTCCTCCGTAATCCCGTCGAGTGCCGCCGATCCATCAAAAGCCGTAATGATGATGGATGCGCCACATCCGCCGGAATTTTTATCAAGTTCGAAGTCATTTTTAAAGTCGTCATTGTTTCTGTTTTTGTTGTATCCCCCCGCCCCGCCCCACACTCCCCAGTTAGCCCCAGCCTCCGTATTATTACCGCCTGTGTTATTTCTGCCGGGCCGGGCCTGGTCCTGCGAGCGGAGCAGGGAAGACGCGAATAATAAAAACACACAACGTATACGCGCTCGCCCGTATCGGCATTCGGACCGGAGGTCGACCGCCCCGGGCCGGGCGGGGCCGAGCGGAGCGGAGCAGGGCGCCTGCCGTCCCGACGATAGGCAACACTGCGCGACACGGGAGCGCAACGGGGCTGCCTACCCCCCGGGCGGCCCCGACCGACTGGCCCCCTTTTATTCCCGATCGGTCCCGTCGTCATCTTCCGCATGTTTTTGTGGGAGAGTGTGAGCCCGCCCCGCCCCGCCCCGCCCCGCCCCGCCACGGCGCACCGGGAGGTCAGCTGGCCGCTATAAAATGTTTTAGTCTCGCCAATAGCACAAGGGGCAACCTCGTGATTCTTCTTTGTCACAGACGATTTTAACGACCGAGGCAACTCACTCTCTCCCTCACTGTCTCCCTGGCCGGCCCCTCTTCTCTCTCCCTCTCCCCTCTCCCCCGCCTCTTCCCGTACCTTCCCCGGGACGCGATGCCTTCGCACGGTGCCCTGCCCCTGCAGCGTTTTACAAGCATATCCTGGGAGTGCAAACAAGCCACGCACGCCACGCCAAAAAGGTACAACCATGCAGGCGTGTCGGCGAGCCCGGGGCCTGGGGCCCCGCCCGGACCGGCCCGGCCCCTCGCCCGGGTCGTCGAGGCACTCAAGTGCGGATTGAGGTCTTTCAAGGGGGGGCTTTTCTCGTAGAATGCTTCTTTTTTTTTTTCTTCGTTGCAGCATATAACTTGTCGGTGATTTATGCCCGAGGCGGAGGCGGATGGGGCGGGTGGGCGGCACTATGGGCGGGTCCGGCCCCCTCCGCTCCCCACTCTCCACCCGTCGCACAAATCGAACGCATCCTATATATTTTCCGGTCGTGTCCGGGCCGGGCCGCGCGCCTCCGCCGGCCTCCGCTCGCGGGAACAGGGGAAAAAAAGCACAGCCTTACACACGTGCTACCGCCCCGCGCCCCAACTCGCCCCACCTCGCCTGGGTGGGGCACATATCCCCCTCGGGAGGGGAGGCGACACATCCCCTTTTTTACTGTTATAACGGACTGGACCTCTTGCCTCCCCGTCCCAGTCCGCCTCCAGGCCAGGTCCAGGGCCCCGTGGCCCCCGCCCGCAGGACTCGAAAACAAAAACGTACTCCAGCCGGCCACACGTCCGCTCTGCGCCCGGCCCACCGCGCGCCGACAGGGCTGGGACGGACACTGCGCCCAGCGGTCCTCCCGTGGGCCGATAGCTTCTGAGAAGTCAGTCTGGGCGGGGCGGGGCGGGGCGCGGCGGGGTGGGGCGGCCCTGTAGTGGCGAGGCCAGGGCCAGGGCCGTGTGCGGGGCGGGGCGGGGCGGGGCGGGGCGGGGTGGATGCCTCGAGGACTGCCAATGCGGTCCCTCCTGCTGCTGCGGTTGTCGAATCAAATAATTTCGGGTATCTCGGTCACAGAGTTAGCGGGACGATCGATCGCTGTTTTTGATGTTCCGCGGATCCGCCGATGCCTGGTCCCGCCAACATACGAAGATGATTGGCGGGGAAAAAAAATTGTCAATTCAACGAAACAGAATAAGGTCAGACTGGGACGGGGTTCAGCGTGGAACTGGTACCATAAACTCCTCAGAGTTACGGAATACGCGTCCGCAAAAGTCACCCCCGCCTCCTAGACGCTCCTCCACTCACCCCCGCACCGCCCGCACGGGACGGGCCGACCGGTACGCACTCACTTTCACCATGTATTACCATAGGGCATTTGAGAGGACCGCAGAGGGGAGGGGGAGGGGAGGGGAAGGGCCGGCCGAAAGCTTGTATTAGGTCGTACAAGGGCCTGGTTGTTGGACCTGGCCTGCGCGGGGGCCCTGGGGCCCTAGGCGGGGGCAGATCAGATACCACTCCGTGATTAAGATGTTTGTGTGGCTGGTTGTTGCGGGTGCGGAGGAGGTAGCGGGGAGTGGAGGAGCGCGGACCTCCAACAGGTGACTAAATGAAGGCCGTTTCTGTGGTGACTAGTGAACACGACTCTATTTCTTTTTTCCCAGTTTTCGCGTGAATTATGTGGATATTAAGCTAGATAGCAAAGTCTTGTTCAATGAATATTCGAAGAAGTTGACCCCTCGGTCAGTCCTCTCCTCTCCTCACTTGCCTCGTCTCTCCGGGCGGCTCGGCTGTTTGCGGAACACTTTTACCCGGACAATAGTGCCGCAAAGGTGACTCTCACTCTTCTCGGTACTTGACTGACCTCTCCGCCGCGCCGCGCCCCGCCCCTCCCCGCCGCGCCCCGCCGCGCCCTGCCCCGTGCAGTCCGACCGCACCACGTTTGGCTGGCACGTGACTCGTCCGCGCGGTCTAGCAGGATACTCCTCTTTTACGTCTTATTTTCTCTAAAATCTTTCCCTGTTTCCTCGCACTGGCAGTTACAATATCTTGCTGCAACCTCTGTTATATCGGTGTCCCCGCCGTCCCCGGCCCGGCGACCTCTTACAGGACGCATGGAGCGTGTATGCGAAAGTCCCTTGCTCGTGTCGCATTATTCTTTCCGTGTGGCTGGTTGTAAAGTATCTTTTCCGGATTACTTCTTTCTTCCTGGGAATAGTCCTGAGCCCCGGCGCGGCGCAATGCAGAAGACTGCCGCCGCGTGCTTGCTCGAGAGCTTATGTGTGTTTCATGGGTTCATAGAGGCGTCGAGATGATTTACACCGTAAACTGCGAACGTCTCGAAGGCCCGGCCCGGCCTGGCCCGGCCCGCCAGGGGCACCGCCGTATGAATCAAAGATGAGCCGTGCGTGCGCGAGGCCCCGCGTCACCAGGAGCGCCTGGTCCGCCGCCCCGCCCCGCCGTCTCACCTCGGCCGCTAGCCCCTAAGGACCGTTGACGACCAGAGCACTGCATTGCGCTGCGCCCCCGGGCACCCCAGAGGGTTCTCCCCTCTGTCCTTGTCGCACTCATAGGCCAGGGCCACAAGGAGGAGGAGAGAGGGCACTTCTCAACGCTGGTCGGGTCGGGTCGGGTCGGAGTGTCCCCGCTGGCCAGCCAGGTCGCCGTCGTGGCCCGGCCCGGCCCGGCGGGGCCGTGCACCTGCAGGGGATACAGTTGCATCGAAGAAAGTTCCCCTCCGGTCGGTCCGGCGGGGCTGGTGGGCTGCTAGGCGGGAGGGAGACAGAGTGAAAGAGCGGGAGAATGATAAAAGTGCGGCGAGGATGACGGGCCGGGACGGGACGGGCCGAGCTCGCTAGTCATGTCGTGCGAGCGAAACTTTTCCCTTCGACAACATTCTGATTCTCGTTTATGATACCGCGTGTCATGGCGCGCCGCATAAATAAGAGTCCCACAGCAGAGCGGTGCGGCCCTACGCGCGGAGCGGGGAGCGCCCCCGCAGCGAAGCGCCCCGCCCCGCCCCGCCCCGCCCCGCCCCGCCCCGCCCCGCCCCGCCCCGCCCCGCCTCGCCCCGCGAGCGTGCACGCTCAGGTGAGCGCGTGAACAATTCGAGCGTGAGTGCGACGGCGAGCGACAGCCATACCTGCGAGCTGAGCGCGCTAGTTCACACGTGCAGGACGCACGCACCCACGTCCTCTATTTCCCACATCGCCACCCTTCGGACGCGCGGCGCGGCGCGGTGCGACTGGCGGAGAGAGAGACTTCACTCCGGTGCCACTGGAGATGATTAAGTAGTTGCTTCTACCGCGAGCGTGCATGTTTTCGGAAACCAAAAGATTCGCGGAGAATGTTGGGTGGTAATGATGTGGTTGAGCCGCTCAGCTCGACGTGGACGTGAGCCTGTGGGGTCCAGCGGGTCCGACTCGGACTGCTACCGCAGCGCGGGCGCGGCCAGGCCCGGCCCGGCCAGGCGGTGCGACTGTTTCGTTACTCTCCGGTACCCGGCGGTACCTGCGGGGCTAAGTGAGCCATTCACGGCAAAACAAATGTCCGGGTTTCCCAGGCGCTTTTTGAACTTTCCAGGCGCGAGTCTGGGTTTGGCAAATTATTCCCAGGCGCACCCTGGGTCTGGCGAACTGTTCCCAGGCAGCCCCTGGGAATCGTGTGGCAAACGGCTCTTTTCCAGGAAGCGCCTGGGATATACTTTCCGTTTCCAGCTCCGCGCCTGGGAATCGTGTTCCAAGCGGCTTGCTCCCAGACCGCACCTGGAAAATCGTACTGAGTGCCCAGGAACAGACGCAAATGTACTCGCCACACACTAACCTATAGGATCGAACCGCGAAGTCAGAAGTCCTGGACACATAAGGAGATAGGCGCCTGGGTCACTTTGGCCTACAAAATTTTAACGTATCCTCACCGGGAAGCACGTGGTGCGTCGTGGTACGTCCTCGTATCTCCGGAACCGGATGACGCAGAGAGAAACGGTTTTCGGCGCTGAATTCAGCAGGTCGAATACACGAGGAAAACATTTACTCGTTTGCGGGTCATCAGGACACCCCTCGGCGACTGCCTCGGATGGCGTCCAGGACGCCGTCAAGTAAAGGCCGCTTGGTGCCAGGATCTCAGGAGAACACAGGGGCTAGCTAGGCTAGTTAGGTCTGGGCGTGACCACTATATGTGGCGAGTACATTTGCGTCTGTTCCTGGGCACTCAGTACGATTTTCCAGGCGCGGTCTGGGAGAAAGCCGCTTGGAACACGATTCCCAGGCGTGGAGCTGGAAACGGAAAGTATATCCCAGGCGCTTCCTGGAAAAGAGCCGTTTGCCACACGATTCCCAGGCGCTGCCTGGGAACAGTTCGCCAGACCCAGGGTGCGCCTGGGAATAATTTGCCAAACCCAGACTCGCGACTGGAAAGTTCAAAAAGTGCCTGGGAAACCCGGACATTTGTTTTGCCGTGTTGACGTAGGTACGTCGGAGGTGCGCAGGGCGTAGCGGGGTAGGGCGGCAGACGCGGTGTCACGCACGGCGCCCCGCCCCGCCCCGCCCGCCCCGTTCTGCAAGGCTAATTGCCGTGCGCTCGCCCCGCCCCACCCCACGCCAGCCTGCCCCGTGAGCCTGCTGCGGCTCCTCGGGGTGGTGCGCACGCATGCAGGGGGTCAGTGATCGCTGGAGCCCGCGCCCCGCCCCACGCCCCACGCCCCACGCCCCACGCCCTGCCCGGCCGCGCCCCACCGCGCGCGACCCCGACCCACCGCAACGCGCGGCTCGATTCGTGTAAGGAAGCTGAGTAGAGCGGTGGGGCGGGGCGGCGCGGTCCCGGCGGGTTGCGTTCAGCTAACATGCTTGAGAAAGTGACGCGGTCCGGGGCGGGGCGGCGCGGGGCGGCGGGCGCGGGTAGGCAGCCTGAGGCTGTAGGCAGCCGCAGGGCCCATGGCCGGGCCGGGCCGGGTCGGCGCCGTGCTCAGGACCAGGCCGCGCAGACTTTGTACCGCGCCGCGCCGCAGCCATGGCCAGCCACACACTGCAGACGACTGCGACTCGAAAACGCAATTAGCTTCTGTAGCGTAGAGAAGGAGGGGAAGAAAAAAAAAACATGAACTGCTCACGATGTTTTTGCGCTCTACGAACATCAAGTAAGTAGTCGTACGAAAGGCTCGTGAAAGTAAACGGGGTGAAGGGAAGGAAGGGGGTAAAAAAGAGCAAACGAACGTAGCTGGTGCACATCATCCCGCACGCGCGCACGCCGAGACAGTAAAATTTTGCCCTGGCCGCCCGAAGATGATTATTGCCTTGCTTTCAAAAGAGACGCACGATTATATTTCTTTTCCGTAGCCGACAAAGGTATTAATAAAAACACGTTTGTTTTCCGTCGGCGCAGCCCGGCCCCGCCCCGCGGACCAGACCGTCCCGCTGACCCTGTTAGACCCGGGCCGGGCCGGGCCGGGCCGGGCGGCTCGAATTGCAGCAGTTGAGATGGGACTGGACTGCAGCTGGCTCAGCCGGGATCCGGACAAGTGACCACAGAAAAACTGACCCGAACAATAATTGATCCCAGATTAGTTTTGACCAGAAATTCAGACCGACCACATTTTACTTGAAACACATACTGTACTTCCCTATTCGGTTCGCGCTCTGCTGCAGGCCAACGAGTGCGTGGAGCAGGACGGCGACCGGGGAGCATGGGGTGGTCACCCTGCCCTACAACATGCGCGTGATCCCGTCTCGCTCCGCCCACAGGCGCTGGCGCCAGGGCCGGCCAAAGACGCGCCCGCAGCCACTGACTGCAAAAGTTTAGAATTGAACATCACGTGGCTCTAAAAATTCCCGTCGCAATCTATCGATTGACAAACATCAGTGACCCGAGGTCACGAGGTCATGCGATCTCTCCACGCTTCTCTTCCCTTCCCTTCACCCCAGCCCCCGGGCCTAGCCTTACCGCAAGCTGCAGTCCAGGACTCAAGTGTGAATAAGAGTGAGTGTTAGTGTCAGCAGTGAGAGTCGCGTGGACCTACGCCGGGCGGAGCGGGGCGGGGCGGGGCGGCCCACAACACCCGGCACTTTCCTAGTCGAAATGGAATACCCCCGCGCCGGCAGCGGCTCGGCCCGGGCCGGGCGATACATCAAAACGAAAGAGAGAGGTCGACGGGGGAGAGGGGAGGGGAGGGGACGAGGCGGAAAGGGACGGGGATAGGGGAGTCGCTGCTGATTACGAATACGGGCGCGGGCGTGGCGGGGCGTGGTGGGGCGGGGTGGGACGGGGCGGGCGGGGTTGGCGTCATGATGTCTAGGAGGGCCGTGGCGGCCTGTGCCGAGGCCAATGCCCGATCTTGCTCCCGCTCGGCTCCCACCGTCTCACTCGCGCTCCGCACGCACTCTCTCCCCTCCCTCTCTCTCTCACTCTGGCGGCGGGCGGGGCGGCGCGGGGCGGCGGTGTCTTTGCTCAGAGTGACCGCGACAGTCCGCCCCCTCCCCCTCCCCACCCGCCCCCGGGCAGGGCACGATCGCCTCAGCTCGGCTCGGCGGTGCTGCGGGGCAGAGCAGGGCTGCTGCAGCGGCCGCTAACCAACACGTTAATGAGCGATGGGCACAAAAGTGAAAACCTGTCAGGAACCAGTCCCTCCCCCCGCGAGATGTGCTGAGGGCCCACCTGCACGGTAGCATAGCGCGGAGGGAGCGGCCGGGGGCGGGGCCGGGGCGCGGCCGGGGCGGGGCCGGAGGGAGGGGCGCCAAAAGGGTGGCCAAAAGATGATAATCAGCTGCACTTCTGGCTTCTGGGACTGCCGTTGGAGGTGCCCCCCGTGATCCGTAGCGTGGCGGGGCGGGGCGGGGCGGGGCGGGGCGGGCTGCGGTTCAGCAACTTCCGCGGCCCGGCCGCGTGCGGCGGGGTGGCGCGCCTTGTATGACTTTAGAGCGACCGCAGACGAGTCGGCAACCATCTCTCTTCCCCGAGGCCCGGGGAGGGCTCGTTAAAAGAGCTGTGGGCCCGGGTTCGACTCCCGGCTGTGGCTCGCAGCAGCTCCGGTCCTTGTCGCGCAAGACACACTTACTATACTCGTTGTGGGGATATCTTATTTTTTCCGGTTTGCTGCGTGGTGATTGGAGCAGCGAACACAAAGCCGGGGCGTTGCAGATGGCGGTGGCACCGGCTAGCAGGCCGGCAGGCAGGCAGGCCGTGATGGCCACCAGGCACGCCACAGCTACGCGGCTAAAGCTCCGGGGCGGGCCGGGCCGGGCCGGGCCGGGGCGGCGATGTGGCTCGGAGCGGCGCTGGCGCTGCTCGGCACGCCGCCACTTTCACTACTTGCCTAGGCGGGTCCACCAGGTCTCCAGTCCCACCAGCCCGCCCCGCCCCGCCCCGCCCCGCCCCGCCCCGCCGCGCCCCGCCGCGCCCCACCGCCCGGACTAGACGAGACGGCACTAGACGCCGCGCCGCTGCGCTGCGCTGCCCGGTGAATCATGGCACATCGCCCGCCACGCCACGCCAGGCAAGCGGCGCGGTAGAGCAGAGCAGAGTAGAGGCAGCGCCCCCTACCCCACCCGTGTGAATTGTGCCTCGGACACTCCCATCATACGGAGAAATGGAAGCCTTGTTAACAAGTGACAGGAAGAGGAGCAGTGGTAGTAGCGGTGAACCGAGTCACAAGGACGGTCAGTGCTGCCAGAAAAGTAGGCAATAAAGCGCCCAAACACAGCGAAGCGAAGCGGGCTGCATCTGCGCCTGCCTACTAGGCAACACCTTAGTAATGGTGCATGCATGTTGCCTAGTAGGCAGGCGCAGATGCAGCCCGCTTCGCTCCGCTGTGTTTGGGCGCTTTATTGCCTACTTTTCTGGCAGCACTGAGGACGGTATAAATAAATAAAAAAAATTTGGTCCAAAGAAAAAAATAAAAATAAATACGCGGTATTTGAACCACTGCCCACCTGGTGCTATGAGCAGTGTCGATACCAATGACGCTACGCGGCCGACCCAGCACTGTTCGGAGAGCAGGCGTACTGATGACACCGGGTTCGTTTCTTCGGTGACTGTGGCGTCTCGCGCGGCATGACTCCTAGTGGTCCGGCGTCGGGTACCGTGGCGACGTAGCCGTGCCGGCACAGTGTCCGCCCGGAGAGTGGCAGAACAAAGGTTCGAGTCTTAGCCAAAAATTTAATTTTTCTGAGGACAACTTGGAGTGGAATTCAAGCCCCCCATTTCAACCGACCTCCCTCGTGGAATAGCCGACGGTCTAGTGGTCTAGTGGTGCCGCGAAAACCGTGGGGTGTCTGTGAGACTCGGCACATGGGGCCTGGTTCAAACCCAGGTAGGTTCTTCACTGGTAGCGACAGCGGGTTGCCAGGAAGTGCCGTCCCATGCCCACGACTGGTGGTCGGTCGTGGGGTCATAAGTCCTAGAATCTGGCTCCAAAAATAGCTGTTCCATGCCCTGGGGACAGGGCAGTTCGGTTAACCACCGTACGACTAAATCTGGCAGTACGGGAATCAAATCTGTCGAATTGCGCGACAGGATTGCAGTCAGAAAAGCACCGGTTCCCATAAGAACACCGAAGTAGTTGGCTGCCACGGGGGGTAAAAGCCCTGTGCCTGGCGGGAACCGCAACCTCCTTCGGGAGGTTTACTGCCGCAAAAATTTTCCATGTTTTCACGCCACCCTTTCACTTGCAGAGCTGGGGTACAAGATCCCTCGGCGTTCTATACCGGGGGGGGGGGGGGGGTATTAAGGCGGGGTTGAGCTCAGCATTCAAGCCGAAGGCTTGCCTGGCTAGTACTCACAGAGAGGTTCCCTAGGTAGGACCATGTACTGTACCCACTGCCAAAAATGTTGTTGCTGTATAGCTGAATGCAATGATGCGAAAGGAACCGTGCCTCGCCCCGCCTCGGCCCGCAGCAGATGACTGGCTACTGTGGGGGCTGGGCCGGGCATAGGCATGGGCTGGGGTGGGGACCAGTCAGTAACCCCCGACCCCACCACGACTTGTTCCCAGGGCCCCCCCCCCTCCCCCTCCTAGCTGCTGCGGGCCGGGCTGAGCTGTGCTGGCCTAACCCACTATTACCATGTCTGACCTGACCTATGTTGCCGTCGCCTTAAAAAAAGGAAAAATAAAGGGCCATGTGAGAAAGATACGCTGCATTTGCTGACGCTATATGAGACGAGGAGACGACGGCTTGCGCGGTGAAAGCAAGAAAAAGTCAAGACGAGTGGCAAGTGTAGAAGAAGAGCCCGGCGAGCTGCTTGCCTTCCATCCATCCTGCTCTGCCCTGGCGGGGCGGGGCGGGGCGGGGCGGGGCGCGGTGTCGGGCAGCGCGCGTGAGCGTGAGGAGTTTAATGTTACGGCCCGAGGCCTAAGGCAATAGTCATAATAATAACAGCGATAACAATAATAAGACGTCCGTTCAGCTCTCCTGCCTTGTG
The DNA here is from genome assembly GCA_033675135.1 of Frankliniella intonsa. Lineage (NCBI taxonomy): Eukaryota > Metazoa > Arthropoda > Insecta > Thysanoptera > Thripidae > Frankliniella > Frankliniella intonsa. The sequence continues at coordinate 14,816,922 of CM066254.1, read as the reverse complement.
TCTGCGCAGATTACCGCCCCCGTCCCGCCGCGCCGCGCAAGTGTGTGTGTGTGTGTGAGCGCGCGCGCGAAACGCGACGAGAAAGGCGTGACGACACGAAAGCAGTATCATTATTACTTCTTTTTTTTTTAAATGTTGCGGACGGCGGCAGCGGGCTGGGCCAGGTAGGCAGGCCTCCCTAGCGGGCTGAAACAGCGAGGGAATATTGTTTTCGGATCGTGGCAGTAAATGTCAAGGCGAGGTGCAGCCCCTACCCCGGTGGACCTGGACCCTGACATTGGCATTGCCACGCCCAGCCTCGGCAGTGAGCCGGGAGAGAGAGGAGTATGGGAGGGCACGTGCATCCACATCGAGCATGTATCTCGTCAGTCTCCATGTATCCCTGCTTTTTTTCTTCTAAATCGCCTTTTATTCTCGGAGTGGCCGGGCCGGCGTCCATCCCACGTACGCGTTTCCCACCACACAGTCCTGCTGCTCCCCTTTCTCCCCGGCCCGGGTGGCTATCCCCTTCATTCAAGAAGGTGGGGTGGGTTACTCGAGGCGCGGTCGTGGGGTAGGCCACCGGGTGCGACACGACTGCTCGGCGGGATGGCCTACCCGGCTAATGGCAGGCGGGTGGGCGGCGCGGAGTAGACTACCGGGTGCGACACGACTGCTCGGCGGGATGGCCTACCCGGCTAATGGCAGGCGGGTGGGCGGCGCGGAGTAGACTACCGGGTGCGACACGACTGCTCGGCGGGATGGCCTACCCGGCTAATCGCAGGCGGTTGGGCGCCTCGTCACCTCGCATAGAGCCGGGCGAGCTATGGGTCAGGGTCACAAATCCGCTTCTAGCGCATAGCATATTATAGAGAGCGTTCCCGGACTCTGGCCTAACGTAAGCCGGCATTAAGTGGATCGGCGGCCGGGGCGTTCTAGGACGTCCGGGCCGGGGCTGGCCAGGCGCGGCGGCCGGCAGCGAGGCGGTTTTGCGTGCAAAAGGTCGACGGGAGGGCGGGGCGTGGCGTGCCTTGGCGGGGCGGCGAACTGTCCTCGCCTTGCCGTGCCGGGCGTCATCATAACTTTCACCACGCGTGCCCTGCCCGGCCCGGCCCGGCCCCGGCACAGCACCGCCACACGAGCGGCAGGTCGGCGGCGATCAACTCTTAAAATTGGCGCACGGCGCGGACAAAGCCGCGTGGTTCCGCGCAGATTTCGCGCCTCGCCGTAGTAGAAAACCTCCCACCTGCCCCGCGTTACTCGTGCCGTGCGGGTATAGCGGAGCCGGGTAAGGACGATTGTGAGGCGTACAACTGTATGCACTTGTCATATGGCTCTCGGATGCTTATATCTTCTTTTCTTGGCTGGCAGGTGCCCGCGGAGGCTGTGCAGCGGGGCGTGGCGGATGCGTCAGGCGCGATGTCTCCGAGGGGCCGGGCCGGGCCGGGCCGGGCGTGGTGTGTGGACGGACAAGCAAGCGGCAGTGATGAAGCCCGGTGACAGTGCAGCGTCGCGCCGCGCACGGCACACGACACGACAGGTAAGTGAGGTGAGGTTCCCTCGATTACCTGTCATGTCTACGGGGATCGATGGACTGCCGCGCAGGCTGGGCTGGGCCGGGCTGCTGGGCGTGGCGGGGCTGCAGGCTGCAGGTCTGAGGCGGCGCCGCACAACACTGCGCGGCCCGTGACAAACGACCCGAGGAGGGACGTGACTTTGAACAAAACGGCGAGCGTGCTGCATGGTGTGGCGAGGCTGCTTGCTGCTGCTGGGCGTGGCGGGGCGTGGTGGGGTGGGGCGGGGCGGGGTGGGGTGGGTCAGGTCGGGCGGCGCCGGACAGGACAGGACAGCGGCGGCGCGGCGGTAAGGCGGGGCGGAGGAGTAGCGTGACGCCGAATAGAATACTCGACAGTGAAAGTATTATTGACACTCACGCGACCGCGGAGCGCGGCGCGCGGACACGATCCGGCCCCGGGCGGGCCGGGCTGAGGCCTTGTGCCCCGCGTAGGCCACGGCAAGGGTCAATGTCAGGGTCACCGGGCTGGGCTGGGCTGGGCTACCGAGCCGTCCCCTCCGGGCCGGGCCGGGCCGGGCCCCCCTGGGAACGTGAAGCACGGTGTGAAGTCGTGCCGCCGCTCTGCTCCGCTCTGCGCCGGGCGGGGCGGGGCGGGAGAGCACTGGAGATGAGAGCCAGACCTGCGCTGCGCTGCGCGCGGGGTGAGTCGTGCCCTGTCTCTCTCTCTCTCCTTCTCCCTCTCACCTGCTGGCCGGCCGTGGGGCGTGAGTGCGAGCGGGACGGATGTGTCGAATGCGATGTGCAGAATCACGCTGCAGCAGCAGCTGTGCGCGGATGAGACGACCCGGCCCGCTCACGCTCTCGCTGGTGCAGGAGACCCTGGTGCTGCTGGAGAGGCGTCCGGGCCGACCCCGCCTCGCCCCGGCCCGCCAGGCGGAGTGCATGGTCGCGTCCACCACCGGGCCAGGCAGGTGCGCCAGGCTTTTTGTTGTCATTCCCCGCGCCGGGTGCCTGCTCGGCCGGGCAGGGCACGGCCGGGCTAGCTGACGCGGTAAAGGGGAATTCCAACACCACTCCGTGAAAGAAAGCACCAGCGCTCCACTGCGCCACTCGCCGCCGCGCTGCAGTCGGGTAGGATGGCCCCCGCCCCGCCCCGCCCAGCCCGCGGCCCGTATGGCATGTTGTACAGTTGCGTTGACCTTTCTCTGTGACAACCATATGGGGATATAAACACTTTCCTCTCTCGCTGCACACCGCCCGACCCCGCCCGGCCCTCCTAACCAGTGGGTACCCCCCCACCCCCCCACCCGGGGCCTAGCCCAGCTCCAGCCATGCTGTTCCTCGCCGTGCACCTGCAAGCGCCGTCGGCGCGGGGCGGGGCTTCTTCTTGGCAGATCACGGTGTGACAGTCCAGCAGAGACCTTCCCCGCGGGGTGCCTGTGCCTGTGCCTGTGCTTGCGCTGCGCCCGGGTGGGGCCAGCAGACGCGGGGGGTCTCGGGCCGGACGGGCAGGGCAGGGCAGGGCAGGGCAGGGCAGGGCAGGGCGGACCTATCGCACAGACGGTCGTAGGGCACAGGGCCCGTTGCCACCGCGCTGCGGTGTGCTGCCCCTACCCGCCCCGCCCCACCCGGCCCTGGACCCGGCCCGGTGCGTGAGCTTGGTCGGTACGCCCCAAGCGGTGAAAGGCCTGGGCCGGGCCGGGCCGGGCGGGGCCACCTTAACACTTTGAGTAGGGCCGGGCCAGGCCCGGCCTGTCTGGGGTGCAGCACGGTGCAACACGCAGCACCCGATGTCTCGCCAAGAACCTGCCTCTCCGGTGAAAATCAGTTTGAATGCGCCTTAGGTGTATTTGTTTTTTGGATTTAATGAACTTCAGCTAGAGTTTGTTCAGTTGGAGTTTAAATGAGAATGTCAATTCTGGTTTGGTTCTTGGAGGGGAAGAGTATGGCAGAAAGGCTTTTCTTTTATGATTAGTGATGTATTTCAGGTGCTAAGATTGCTGACACTGTGCACTACTTATAGCTTACATTTTAAATTCAGTACAGTTTGACAGTCTACAAATTTTAGGAATATAAAGAAAGTTAAAGCAAAGCTATAGTTAATAAAATTACTTAAACAGTGAGAATAACAGATGATAAATTTAAATACAACAAAATAACATAAAATCTTAAGACTTTTACTCTCACATAATAAATAATTGCGCTGCAATACTGATAGGAGGCCTCAGACTTAAATCAGTCATCAGTCATTTAAAATGATCAGCCTTCTTTGTTGGATTTTTCACAAGAAAACATACACAATGATTTCAGTCTTTTAAAAATAGGAAAAAAAGCTGTGAATAAAACAATATTATGTAAGAGAAATTATGATTTAAAAAAAAAGAAGCACTTTTTTATAACTTTTCTTCAGACCACAGTAATAGTAAGCTTAGGATGTAGAATAATTACCATCAACCTCATTTTGACCTCAAAAGTACTAGTATATAGCCAATAAAAAGTGATAAACAGTCATATATGTGTATATATATATCTATGTTAAATATGCTATTGCACTAAAGCAAACTTAAAGAATCTTGAGGACTAGAGATCTGGCAACCAATATCTTTCTCATATTGAGAAAATAACACAATCAAAAAATATTGTGCAATATCCATATAAAAGTGGTTGAAGCCACTCACCTAAAGAAATTATTTTAACCTGTGTCTCTTCAACAATTAGAAGGTAGTTCAGGTACATTTTATCTGGGCACTAATGTATCAGCTGAAACTAATAGAAAAGTGACGTGTATATAGCTTTCCAAAAAGCTTTACGCTCTGAAAATTCAAAGATGACTAAAATTTCTTTGTACTGTTTCTTTTTTGCAACTTTTTCTACTGAAGAATACAAGAATTCTTGTCAAGTGGCGAATAAAGAAGTAACTGGAATATAGGATGGGTCCTCTAAAAATTGCTCATCAGTTTCATTAAGAAGAGACATTAATCCAGTTACTTCAAAGCTTCGGCGCATTGCTTCCTGAAAAAATTGTATCACATCAATTCATAACTAATGTCAATATCATAACAGGATTTTCCTCATAAGAATTGCCAGAATTTTTATTCTTACCTTTCTTGTCTGGCCAAGGGTACTACAGGCATCTGCTACCCAGTGCGCAATATCTGTGTTACTCGAGTACAAAGTTCGTTTACAGGCTAGCGTTTGATCAGCAGCTGTATAATGTCTAGTCCACCTGTTATAAATATTTGCTTCAAATAACCGAGATATTGCAGAGTCAAGAGGTTGAAGTTTAAATGAACATCCAGCAGGCATTATTGAGAGAGTTATATTAGAAGCTTTACATTTATCTCGGACTGATTCAGAGCAATGCGGATCATAACAGTCAGCCACAATTAAGCTTGGTGAGGGAACATTTCTGGAAAAATGAACTTGCGTTATAAACTTCCTGCAGTCTGTTGAAAGCTTTACTCACTGCATGATTCCTAGAACTCATTTTTATTAATGTAGCTTGTGGTACCAACCTGTTCCAAACAAGGTCAATCCACTGCAACATGATCGAAGAGTCCATACAGCAGTCTTGCTGGTAAAATATGACTAATGGAAGGCCATTGTAGGTGACTTCTTCTGTTGGTCTCTTTCCCTGTTTGATAAAAACAACCATTATTTTGTCAAAATTTACATCTTACAACATGAAGAATATTGTACACAAAATAAGTGTAGCATATTTTACCTTAAAGATAATAGCAGGTGTTAAAAGATCTCCATTTGCAAGACATCCCAAAATTACAGTGGCATGACAGTTTTCAAGACCTGAGCGCCTCAAAAGTAAACGATTACGAGAGGCACCAGCTGTAAAGTTCAGAGGTATTTCGTCCATGCAACCAAAGTTTTTCTTTGCTACACTCGAAGTTTTGATAAACTTTTGAATATGTGCACGGAACTCTGACACTTTGTGTTTGAGAATTGAGGGAATTTCTGTATCAATAGATGGTTTTTCTGACAGAAGATTCTTATGTCGTTTACAAAACCGCAAAAGCCATCCAGCAGAAGCCTAAGTTAACAAATTAAAAAAAAAAAAAAAATTAGGTTGTGAAGAAAAATTTATGTCTTATATGTGATGTGCGGGAAAAAATTTACCTTGAACTCAGATTTGTGTGTTCCAGTAAGAGATTTATGAGCATAATTAAGCAAGTCTCTATGAGATATATTACGATTGCAGTCAAATTGTTCAAGACACCATGCCAACAGATCACCATCCCCCTCATGACGTAGGGCAACTCCATATCGAATACACCATTTCTTTAACCAGCCATGGGAGCACTGAATTTTATCATGGTTGCGAGCTCTGAAGAGTTCCACAGCTTTAGCTCGTATCTAGAAGATATAAAAAAAATGCAGAGAAAATAAAATTGGTTAGTAGTAGAAAATGAGGTTGAGGTGTCTGTAACAACATAAAATACCTCTTTGCTTTTAGGTTTAGTTTTATTTGCTGTCTGCTCACAAAACCATGACCACAGCTCTTGATCAACAGCAACACTTGTCACGGCTCTTCCAGTTCCTTTTCCAGTTAACTTAAGCTTCAAAGGCCCAACCTCAGGAGTGGAGGAGAGTGCCTCAGGTATTAATTGAATAGAGCAAGCTGTTGTTTCTTAAATGAAAAATTAGTATTAAAATTTAGATAGAACCATTGAGAGGGGTTACAGTAGAGTGTTAATTACCTTCATCCTCCTTCTTAGAACTCTTGAGTGCTCCTGACCATTCAAAAATTCGTCTGCGGGCTATATTGAATACAGTCGATGCCAAATTTTGACTTGTGCGTTCAGCATAGAAAACAACTTCAACTTTAAACTCATCGGGATAGAGAGCCTTTTTTTCAACTGTCTCAGGGATAGGATTACTTGATCCTGGTTCTTTACTTTTCTCTCTTTTCTTTTTCTCTTCTTCAACAAGAAATCTGAAATTATGTGATACAGCTAATGAAGCCACAAATACATAAACACCTAAAGCATAATTTTTTACAGTGAAACAATTTACCTTGATGCCCATGTATAAAACCAACGGGTCTTATCTTTCAACCAATTTCCGGGGGTTTTCAACAACTGAGTGGCTTTTTCAGCGACTTGTTCTTTTGAAAGCAAAATACCACTCTCTCTATTTCTTTTTAACCAGCGTAGCATTAATTGGTCCGGGTAGTTTTTGACAACCTTAAAAGAGAGGAAAAGTAAATGGTATTCTTAATGTTTACAATCTTAATACAATTGAAGCTGAATTGATATTTGAACTTCATCTAATAACTCACAGCACTACACTCTATTTTTCCCCTGGTCCATAGTGTCACAGTGTCAACATTAACTCCAAAATATCGAGCAGCCTCTTTGGCTGTGTGCTTGATGGCATAATTGACAACCTTCTCTTTAAAGTAGGGAAAATATCGGTCACCACTTGACCTTCGGTAAGATGACTGTTTAGTCACAGCATTGATATTCTGACTGGTATTCATTCCCTTTTCGGTCAAACATGCTATTTTTTTCTTAAGCTTGTGAAAAAGAAAGAAAACAAAATTAGTATTTGAAGAGACAAAACTAGCCACATATACCTCTGCATTGGAATGAAAATATAGATGAATAAGTTCTGTGGACATACTGGTTTTGACTGGTTCCCAGAATCAATATCGGACTCAGATAAGACATCCTCTACTAAAGCCAAATCAAAGGAATTACACCCATTTTCTTTGATGGATTTGCGTCTATTAGGGTTTGTTGAAAGATCAATTTGGCCTGTATTCAAAACGCAATTTCTTTGATCTTGCATGGTGATATGTCCTGGGCCACTGATTAAGGGATATGGCATAGAATCATCGTCAACCAAAGGTGGGCCAGAAGGTGAACATGCCATTAATCTTCTCACATCCCCATTTTCATCTAGTTGGTGGGAAGTTGGTGAAAGCAGGACCGTTCTTGCATCAGGATTTAAGGTCAACAACTGGGAGGATGAAACAGCATGGACCTCTGATGAATTTTGTTGCATAGATTTCAGCGTGCCTGGTGGCTGGTTGTCACTTGAAAAAATATTTGGGGTAGTATACTGTGACCTGGAGTCAAAACTTGCTTCACCTTGAATAGAACAAGGCATGAGATATGCAGTCGAACTGTTCCCAACATTTTGAGTGGGAATGCAGCTGTCTGAGACAAGTGAGCTATGAGAAAACTCAACATCTTTGGTGGAGAAATAGGCTGAATGAAGATTATTGAAATTATCACAAGATGATATATACACATCTTGATCTGAAACTGATGTATCTGCACAATTGGTATGTGACAGATTAATTAAATTTTCACTTCCAATAAATGAAGTTTTACTATTCAAATGTGGTAGTTGGAATACTTCTCCATTGTCACTGATAACATCACCTGGCACAGACAAAGCTATTAATTTTTCTTGTACCAAATGGCTCCTGTCAAAAGCATTCTGGTGTTCAGGTATTGGTGACTGAGAACTGAAATCTTCAATTGAAAAGGATTGTGATGAATCATTATTTTTCATTTTGCAATCTTCTTTAAGTTTTCCCCCTGAAGGAAAGCTATGTTCTTTCTCCATTAAAATAAAATCAGATGCATTGAAAATAGGCAAATCCAATTGATTGCCTTCATCAAGAGTGCACAGTTTCTCACATTCAGACTGGCTGTTTTCATCAATCACTGACATTGTGCCTTGGAAAGGTGACTGATCACAGTTAAGGATGGAGAAATCATCCTCTTGCATTGAAAGCAAAACAGCCTCAGAGATATAATCATTGTCTTCACTACTCAAGTCATCATCAACTACACTCATGTGGCAACTTGGCACTGGACTAGTACATCCATTCATTGCATTCATACCATTCATGGTACTTACTGGGCATGGTTTTAATTTGTTGTTTGTCCAAAACTGAGAATTTGCATTTTCATTTGTTACAGTCTTGGTGCAAATATTAAGAGAATTATTCACATTTCCACTCTTAATGTTAGACTCAAAATTTTGCTCAGTGTTCAGCTGATTGACAAAATCCGAGCATAAAGATACATCTACTAAATCACTCTGAGCAAAAGTTCCACATGCAGTCTCTCTGTTGATAAAATCAGTCATACTTTGGTTACAAATAATATTGGTTGCTTCTTTTGACGTAAGATCATTAGATAGACTTTCTTGCCCTCTAGTAACCAACTCCTCTTCTATAATGGCACTCCTGGGAACCAAATTTTTATTGTGTACTTTAAAGTTTTTCTGTATGGTAGTCCCAAACTTTGGTGCCTTTTTAGGTGAGTGAGCAAAACCTTTAATGAAGGGTTGGTCAATTTGTTCACTTGGTCCATGTGGATTGTATGTAAGAGCATCTACCTGGTTTGAAGATGCACCTAGCTTTTCGTTCTCTTGGAATGGATTGTGAGAATCATATTCACTTGTTTTTGACAATTCAACAGGAGAGCACTTTAAATCGCTGCTTAAAGTGTAAATGGTTTCTGAGGGTCTTCCAAAACAAGACAAATCAGACAGGTCATTCCAAGTTATATCATCAAGATTCAAAAAAGAGGATTCTTCTTCAATTCCAACAGATTCTGGAGAGTGATCTATGCTTCCAGCACCATGCTCCTAATGAAATTTCACATCAATTAGGGATAATAAAAAATGCAGAATAGCCAGTAAGGAGCTTAAGTGTATTAGAGAGATAAACTTACCATGAAAATAACTTTACCAGTAGCATTTACTTTGTGAGTCTCATGAAATGTAAGAGACTGAGATGTAGATTTAATGCTAAGTGGTAAAGAATTTGGATACTGATCATTAGTCAAACATTGAAAAGGTTTGCTTGGCTGCAATTCTAAAATCCCTTCATAATTTAAATTTGCAGAATCAAATGAGTTATCACTACAGGTTGCTTCTAATGGTTTGGAAGTAGGGGATGGGTGTTTGTGAAAATTATTGCTGTTTTTTTTTCTGTTAGAGGCAGAAGTTTCTAGTGCTGGAGAGGCTTTTGAATTGGATTTCCTAGTTTTCTGCTTTTTGAGAGCTTCTGGATTCCTTACAGTATAATCCTGCAGGGAGCAAACAAGTTTAAAATTAAATAGAGACAGTTATGTAAAAAAACGTCATGTCGTAACATATCCATTTCTTATATATTACCTTTAATCTGTGCCATCTTTTAATCCATCTGATGTACCATCCGTCACTAGCCTATTACCAGATCAAAACAATATATTTGGTGACCAAATATTACACAAAATAAAGCCTAGAACATTAAAGGCACTGCAAATATTTACCTTGAAGTTTGATATGCCGGCAGCTTCAAAGGCTTGTTTAGCTTTTGCTTGAACCACTCGTTTGGTGACACGAGGGCCATGATCATTCTCAAAATTTTTCTTTGCCTCACAGAACCAAAGCCACAAATCACGGTCAACCTCCCGAATTTCTGGTCTCAGGCCACGAACCGATAGAACTTCAATATTCATATCTCAAAAAATTCTCTGAACCTTAAATAAACAGGGAATTAAACTGCTGCATTACAATAGGGCACTAATCTACGTCTGAACTATTGGTGATGCACATATTAAGACTAATTATGGTCAATGTTACACTTAGAAGGATGGATAAAACATTTTATCGGAGTTTAAACAAAATATTAATCCAATGACAATTTCAAAACATAACCTGCAAACCCTCATAATGAATTGATTTGTTTCATACAAGGATTTTTCCAACATGAAATAAACAGAGATACATACCTGACATTGGGGAAAACATTTCGTGTGTTGTAATAGATGTAAGCGAACAGTCATTGTGATTAAATGGCAGTGTAAGTCCAGAAAATCCAGTCTTTTATACAGTACAACAACAAATAAAAACATCTGTCTTTCTCTCTCCCTCTCCCCGCCCCCCTCTTTTTCTCCCGCATACAACAAACGATTTTCCTTTTTGTGCCCTGGTTGTTGGGTACATCCACTTCTTTTTATATGAGAAATTGCGCGATAAGATAAGAGCTCATGAAACCAACATACTAAAATAAAAGTATACACTTATGTCTTGTAGACGTTAAATTTTACCAAAATAATTCGAAAGAAGGGTTTGCACAAATCAGAGCCGATTTGAAAGCCCTCTCAAACCAACACATTCATCAAGTTTTTAGTTATTTATTTTCCCTTTTCCTTTTTCTCTGAAGTTGTACGCCCTTTGAAGTTCGCTGCATTCCCTTCTCACGTTTGTCCTTGACCCATCAGCCCATCATCAGCTGCCACCCCTCCCTATTCCCCCTCTGCACCCCTCGGCGATCCAGAGGTCCGTCCTCTTAGGTGGAGGATGTGAGGATGTGCAGGGGGTGAGGGAAGAGTGCATTAAGCGGGGGCTAATCACACAAAATCTTGCCAGCAGTTGCGTCCCGCCCTCTGCGGTGTGCATGGGCGGGACTAATGGAGGGCCCAGTTATGCCATTGGTTGATGGCACCATCAGCCTCTCTCCGGCCTCCTCTGCCACTTAAATGGTAAAGTACTTTCACTATTGGCACAGGAAACTTTGAATCTAAGTAGTAACATATTTGGCTATTGAGGGGGGGGGGGATGCCCGGCCCTGGTTCAAAGCAGATTTTTATTCAAAGTTTAATCGGGTTCTTTCAAATTCGAAGGGACCTTTTCTCTACCTTTGCGCTGCTTGCCTATTGTGGAGGGGCGGGCCGGCCGGCACGGGCACAGAGAGGGCATTACGTGGGGAAGGTCAGTTCTAGGCGGGGGGAAGACTAGGACGACAGGGCGTTCTAGATAAGTTGGGGGCGGGGCGGGGCGGGGGGCGGGCAGAGAGGGGAGCTGTCGGAGGCGTGCAAGTGGCACATGAACGTAATGTAGGTCGCTGCGTGCCGCGCCGGGCAGGGCAGGGCCGGGCCGGACCGGCGGATTGTCCTCCTAGGATAGGGCAACAGGCGGGTGCAAGGCAGCAGCAGGCTAAAGGGCCCGGCTTCTGGACCGGCAAAAATTGATTGAAGATTTCGTTTTCTTAACGTGTCCCGTGTAATGTTTGGTACCCGGTTAGGGGTTGAGGGGATACAAATCGCATAGGACTTCCCTACACCCTAGGAAACCAGGAAACTTAAGGTGGCGGGCGGGGCGGGGCGCGGGCGATGCGCGGCTCCGACTGTAGGCTGGGGGGCGGGGCGAGGCGGGCCGCGCGGGTGGGTAGGGCGTCCACGGTCTGGCCCGTCCTGGCCTGGCGTGCCGTGCCGTGCCGGGGCCCAGGCAGGCACAGCCGCACCGCTGGCACCGCGGTTGGCAGATTGGTCCAGCCGCAGCGGTCCGCCCCGGCCCTGTCCTCAGTCGCTGCTCCGACGCCGCGCTCGCCGCACGCACGCACACACGCTCACCACGCTCACGCTCACCGACACACGCGCGCGTCCGAGAGGAGCTGTGCTCATCGCACCTGGTGACGAAGTCGTGACGAGACGGGAGGGCGATCGCGGTGTGTGACGGTGCGAGTGACGGTGCGTGCGTGTGTGTCGGTGGTGAGCTGCTGATCGCCGCCCCAACAGCCAGCCGGAACAGATCAGCTGTGCGGTGAGTACGGCGGCCCCCGGCCCCCGGCCTGTGTGTCGGTGGTGAGCAGCTGATCGCCGCCCCAACAGCCAGCCGGAACAGATCAGCTGTGCGGTGAGTACGGCGGCCCCCGGCCCCCGGCCTGTGTGTCGGTGGTGAGCTGCTGATCGCCGCCCCAACAGCCAGCCGGAACAAATCAGCTGTGCGGTGAGTACGGCGGCCACCGGCCTGGCCCCCGCCCGGCTCGGGCTCGCCACGGCCCCGCCGTTCTCGGTGGGCCCGAGGACTCTTCCACGTTTGGAGGAATGACTAAAGGGACGGCCAGATTTCCTCGATCCGTCTTCTGTAGCACGTGTACCCTTTGATGCCGGTCTGGAGGTTGTGGGTTTGGCGAGGATTCAGAGGGAAGATGACACCTCAAAGCTTTTTGTCATAGAGGGAAGTCCCAATAATTCATGACCTTTCTCGGTGTGTATTCTGTCCGTTACTAGTTTCGCGCATTCGTAAAACTCGGTAAAACTCGCAAAATCAAAAAGGCGGATGGTTAGAATTCTCACAAAAAGCTGTCTCACTTGCATAAAAAGCGCAGTTTAGGAAACAATGATATACCGCATAATATACTAAGAAGCCTGTTTTACCTGGCGCCCTTTTTCCCCAGTGCACAGCAAGTGTCGGTGACAAAAATGACACTTGATAGAGGCGACCGCAGGGTGAGGCGTGCGGGGGCGGGGCGGGGCGGGTGGGACACTGCTGCAGGACCTCGTGCAGGACGGTCGCGCGTTGCATAAGGCGATACCGCTCGGATGAGTGAGTGCGCAGCAGCAGGGTGGCGACTCGTGGCGAGCTGGAGGACGAGGAGGAGGAGGAGGTGGTGGAGGAGGATCTTAAATTTCTCGTCGCGCTATACGTTTGCGTTGCACCGCCCGGCCCGGCCCCTCCTCCTCGCCCTCCACTCCCACAGGACACGAGGACGGGTCATCAATGTCATTATCATTACGGACTGGGGTGCATCCAATGTGAGGGTCCGGCCGGGCGGGGCGGGGTGGGGTGGGGCATGCGCATGCTGGTAGGGGGTGCGGTGCGGTGCGGCGGGGCCGCCACTGCCGTCAGGTCAGCCCGCCCCGCCCCGCCCCGCCCCGCCCCGCCCCGCCCCGTCGTGTCTTCCAGCCCTTTGACTAGCCTCGGACTGTGTGGGCTATTGTAGTTTACCTCCTCTCAGTCAGCAACCCTTGGCGTCTATTTCGCGCGCTGCTTGTGGACGGGCGGTGGCTGCCGGCCGGCCGGCGCGCAGGGAGTTAGTTGAGATATTATGATTGATCTCTTCCTTGGGCCAGGGCCGCCAGGGCGCGGTGCGTAGCACTAGTGTCCTAGGCCGTGCACTATCGTAGGGCTCGCCTGGCGCTCTGCCAACCTCCTGGGACATCGGGGAGGGAATGGAACGCATGTGACTGGTCAGGTCAGTCCTTGCGGGGCGGTGTGTTGCGTTATCTTTTCAGACTTAGGTGTGGACTGCCTTATGTTGGATTGTGCAACGGTGCTCACTGTACTAGTAAGCACGCCCGCAACGCCCGCCGCACTCTGCGCGCAGCGCACAGCTCTGCTCCAAAGGGACGCGGGGGTATCGCATATCGCTCAACAACCCGATACCCGCCGACTGACCAGCGGCGGCGCTGGTATGGCACGGGGCGGGGCGGCGCGGGGCACCCAAAGGCCGAGGGCTACCCCTCGACATTAGCGTAACATCTGCCCCGCTGTCCCTATACGCCAATCTGGCCGCGCGTCCGCCGCCCCGCCCCCCTGCCCCGCCCCCTCCCACACGGCACGGGGCTGGGCTGGGCTGGGCTGGGCACGGCTAGAGGAAGAGTGTTGTCAGCGGCTGGTGGTGGCCCGTAGCCCCGTAGGCCCGTAGCCGCACGTCCTTGAGCTGGGCTTGGGCCGCGCCGCGCTGCAAACTATGGAACAATTTTCCTTTTCTTCCGCCTAGGCGACCATTACGATTATTCGGTCCTGAGAAGTTAGCTCCTCCCTTTTAGAGATCTGATATGCAAGCGCTCTTGGAGCTGGACCGCGGTATCCCAGCCCGGACCATGACGCGGTTTATATATTCCGTTGAGTAATAATGCACCATGGTGCTTACGTCCTGTTGCAGGTTCCCATTCACCGGAGATGCGACATCAGGCCGGGAGGTAGCAGGACAACGCACTACATCGCCGCCCCGCCCCGCCCCACCCCGCCTCTAGGATGCAGCTGACGGGCGCAGTGAGGGCGTGCGTCGCCTGCGCTCTCCTGTCAGCCACTTCCGGTGAGAACCTAGGAGGAGTCTAGCCCGCGGCCTTGCCTAGGCGAGGCAAGTCTCTAGCCCGCGCCCCCGGCCTCGCCCCCGCCCCCGCAGGTCTCTCACGCAAGCTCACTTGTCGTCGGGGGTTGACGCGCCGCCGCGACGCGCCGTTTAGCAGGCCGCTCTGGCCTCGGACCTCGAGTGTCCCAAAGCCGAACAGGCCAGGCCAGCGCTCATGTAGACCGGGACTCGTCTTGCAGCCGCAGGGTACTTCAACCTGGAGGAGGAGAGCGCCCCGGCGCAGCTCAAGGCGTCGGTGGGAGACTCGGTCGTCTTCAACTGCAAGCTCGAGTTCCCCAACGACGTGCCCATCCCCTACATCATGCACTGGAACAAAGGGGTGAGTAATGGCTACATATGAAAATCAAACCAACAAATAGGAAAAAAAAATGTTGAAAGAGAAAAAAATCGCAACACGTAGTGCGCTGGTTTGCGTGATTAGCCGCGACAATCGCGTTGCGTTCAATGCATCGGATACGCCCCTGTTGACCTGGAATGCACCGGAGCTGCCTCCGCATGTCCGCATCATGAATGTGCTTGTGTGCGTGTGTGTGAGCGCGGGCGCGCGCCCTCCCTCCATTCACAACGGCCCGAGGTGCTGCCGGCCGGGCCGCTCTGCTCGACCCTAGCCTAGCGCCTGCTGCGGCCCGGCCCGGCCCGGCCCGGCCCAGTGCCTGCCAGCCGTCAGCCTAACCCGTTGCCTGAATAAATAAATTGGCCTCCGTGCCGTGGTGGGGCAGGCGGGGCGGGGCGGGGGGGAGGTGTGGGAGGGCACGCTTAAGCACAGTGTAGAGTGGCTCGCGCCTTTAGTATTGCCACCTATTTAATGCGCGCGCGGGAATTCCCCGCCGCCGCTGCTGCCGTAAAACATTTCTTTTTTTGCAAGTGATGGAATGGTCGTTTCGGTCGTGCAGACACATCACCCGCGGGTGATGTGTACCTACCGCCCAGTCGCGCCCGCTGAACCGTAAAGTCCAGTGCGCCCCGCCCTGCGGCCTGGCCTACCCCGCCCGCCCGCCGCCCCGCACCTCCTCATCCTGCCCTGTTACTGGTACTGGCCGCTTATAAGCGCCTGCTCGGCCTGCTCGCGCAAAGAGCACCGTCTTGTACTCCGATGGCTATCGATATATGAGCTAGAGCCTCGTTTCAAAATTAGGTACTACCCTACCTACCCACCGCGGCCCGGCCTACTCTTGCTTACTCTTGCCAAGGGGTCATCAA
Source organism: Frankliniella intonsa (assembly GCA_033675135.1). NCBI lineage: Eukaryota > Metazoa > Arthropoda > Insecta > Thysanoptera > Thripidae > Frankliniella > Frankliniella intonsa. The sequence goes on along the minus strand of CM066254.1, from coordinate 14,801,323 downwards.
CGCATTCTTTAATTTTTCTCGAGTGTTCATAAGGCGATATTGACCTCTTCCCTCTCTCCCCTGCCCCGCCCCGCGCATGGCGCGTGCCCCAGCTCCTCTAATGGGAGTTTTGATCCGCTCCTGTCCACTTCCTGCCGCTCCCCACCGCTCCCCGCCACGCCGCACCAAGCTCGCCACTGACAAGGCGAGTCGCGGCCTTAATGCAAGCCGTGCAACGTTGACTACATGACAACTGCGGGCGCGGGGGGCGCGGTGCGGTCCGGCGAGGGCCGGCACGGCACGGGGCGGGGCGGGGCGGAGCGGGGCGACGGCGCTGCATGGCCGCATCTTTTCGGAAACGGGAGGCCACGCGGACAACTGGAAAAAAACACAGCGTACGTGCTCTGCAAGTGAAAGGGTGGCGTGAAAACATGGAAAATTTTTGCGACAGTAAACCTCCCGAAGGAGGTTGCGGTTCCCGCCAGGCACAGGGCTTTTACCCCCCGTGGCAGCCAACTACTTCGGTGTTCTTATGGGAACCGGTGCTTTTCTGGCCACGATCCTGTCGCGCAATTCGACAGATTTGATCCCCGTACTGTCAGATTTAGTCGTACGGTGGTTAACCGAACTGCCCTGTCCCCAGGGCATGGAACAGCTATTTTTGGAGCCAGATTCTAGGACTTATGACCCCACGACCGACCACCAGTCGTGGGCATGGGACGGAACTTCCTGGCAACCCGCTGTCGCTACCAGTGAAGAACCTACCTGGGTTTGAACCAGGCCCCATGTGCCGAGTCTCACAGACACCCCACGGTTTTCGCGGCACCACTAGACCACTAGACCGTCGGCTATTCCACGAGGGAGCTCGGTTGAAATGGGGGGCTTGAATTCCACTCCAAGTTGTCCTCAGAAAAATTAAATTTTTGGCCAAGACTCGAACCTTTGTTCTGCCACTCTCCGGGCGGACACTGTGCCGGTACGGCTACGTCGCCACGGTACCCGACGCCGGACCACTAGGAGTCATGCCGCGCGAGAAGCCACAGTCAGTCACCGAAGAAACGAACCCGGTGTCATGAGTGCGCCTGCTCTCCGGCCAGTGCTGGGCCGGCCGCGTAGCGTCATTGGTATCGACACTGCTCACAGTACCAGGTGGGCAGTGGTTCAAATACCGCGTATTTATTTTTTTTCTGTGGATTAATTTTTCTTTTCATTTATACCGCCCTTGTGCCTTGTATCATAACTCGTTTTTGTTGTTTTGGCCCGCGTGATTGTTATTGATGGTAGTCGGCGTTGTCAGTGCTGCGTGGCGCCCCGTCCCGTCCCTTCCCGGAGTACAGGAAATGTGAGGGAGGGAGAGGGCGTTCACCGCTAAAAAAATGTATTATTACGAACAATTCCATAATATGTTCTCAGACCATACAGTGGTGTATGGTATGGGCGGCGCGGTGCGGGTGGACCGCTCTCGCCTCCCATCAAGAAGACTGCAGCGGGCGCAGTGCCGTGCCGCCACGCCGGCACTTTTCGGGAGCGGCCAAATGAACAAACTGGGCGAGGAGAGGCCAGGCGAGCGCTCCTTAGGAGCGGGCCCGCCGCGCATACAACGGCCCTTTCTAAATCCCTGTAGTAAAGTGCTTTGTTCGAGCAGGGAAGTCACTTCGGGACACCAGCCACTTCTCCCGCTCCCCCCTCTTCCGCTTGACCCCCCACCCCGTCCCCCGGGTTCCCGTCCGCGCCTGCCTAGCCTAGACGTTATGCTTATGCTGGACTAGACGGACGGGAAGCGGAATCCTCGAAGCAATTTTCCTGCAAGGCGGGGGGGTCTGGTTGGTCCAATGGGCCTGGTGCGCGCCGGTCCACTGCCCACCCCGCCCCGCCCCGCCCCGCCCCGCCCCCCCCGCCCCGCCCCGCCCCACCGCGCCAGCCGCGCCCCGCCCACACGCAGCGCAGCGCGTCGCATCACCAGCGCCGTTGTCGCCGCCGCCGCGGATATTCACACATTTTCGCGTTAGCTTCGCGGCGAAGTGCTGCCCGGGATGAATGAATAAGTAGACGCTCGGCTTGCGTGCGCGGCCAGGCAGGGGCGGGGAGGGCAGGGTAGAGTGCGTGGAGGACATTCTGTAAGCGACAGTCCAGTGTCACGGTAGACTTACACCTTTTACAATAAGAATGCTTCATTTTCCTACTGACGGGTCGGGCACGCTTGCGTGCTGCTTCTGCTCCCCCAGGGCCGCGCCGTGTTCTCGTGGGCCGACGGCCAGCTGACGGCCGAGGACCCGTACAAGGGCCGGGTGTCGCCGGCGCACGAGCACGACGGCACCTCGCCGTCGGCGACCTTCAACGGAGCCGTCAACCTGACCAGCATCCGGGAGTCGGACAAGGGCTGGTACGAGTGCCGCGTCCACTTCCCCAACCGCACGCCCAGCACCAGGCTCAACGGCACGTGGCTCTTCCTCGACGTGGACGGTACGCCGCCGGGCCGGGCCGGATCTTTGAAATGTATCCGCGCGTGCAGACGTCAAGCTGCCCTGTCCTCGCTGCTGCAGGGGGGACGCTGCTCGCCACGCCGCCCATCAACAAGACGACGCTGGAGGGCGAGACGGCGCACTTCTCGTGCATCACCAAGAACCGCGAGCACCGCGTCACGTGGTACAAGGACGGCGTGCCCATCCCGGACATCGTGGAGCTGCGCCAGCGCTCGTTCGTGTCGCCGGACGGATCGCTCACCATCGCGCCGACGGCCATGGGCGACCCGGGCGAGTACATGTGCGAGGTGACGGACGGCTCGACGCGCCAGCAGGCGTCGGCCCACCTCGACGTCCAGTGTGAGTCAAGTGTCTCGACGCGTATTTTCAAACAGTTTGGCATGGATTCTGTGTCAACCCGAAAATCTCTAAGAGTGCGTAAGACGTGACTGAGCGTGTGGTCTGGTGTCTGCTGCTCTTTCAGACAAAGCCAAGGTGATGTACTCGCCGCGGGAGGTGCAGCTGCCGTACGGCCGCTCCGCCACGCTGGACTGCCACTTCCGCGCCAACCCGCCGCTCACCAGCCTGCGCTGGGAGAAGGACGGCTTCCTGTTCGACCCCTACAACGTGCAGGGTGTGTTCTACCGCCGCAACGGCTCCCTCTACTTCAGCAAGGCAAGTGCGCTTTTCCTGTACCGGAACCCTTTAGTCTGTAAATGTCGCACACTGGTAGGTGTATGAATTTCCCTATGTACTCTTATACACGTAAAACTGTGAATTTTTCTAAGAATCCCCCCCAAAAATGTAAATGTTTCTAGGAATTTCACACGTGTGAAAGGACAATCGTCAGAATGGAAATTCACACACCTGCAAATTTGGCACACACACACACTGTGAGCCTACGGGCCGTGCAGGTATATACGGGTGCGGGCGTGCCTTACACTCTCCTCTGGTGCCGGCAGGTCGACGAGATCCACCGCGGCCGGTACACGTGCACGCCGTTCAACGACCTCGGCACGGAGGGGCCGTCCCCGGTGATCGACGTGCGCGTCCAGCGGCCGCCCGTCTTCACCATCACGCCGCACAACATGTACCTGCGGCGGTCGGGCGACTCGGTGGCCATGCCGTGCGACGCGGTCAACGGTGGCGACACGGAGCGGCCCCTCATCGTCTGGTTCAAGGTAGGTGCGGCCCGGCCCGGCCTTGGCGGTGGCGGGCGCCCGCGGCACGTGAGGTAGGCAGACCCGCCCGCCCCGCGCGTCCAGCGGGCTGCCTACCTCAGTGTGGCAGGCGCCCGGCCGGACCCGGCCAGACAGGTAGTAATGGGTGGTTCGGACTCATCCGCTCGTGTGCTGTGTTTCGCTCGCCGGCTTGTGCAGCGCGGTGTAGTTCTTCTACGATCGCAACTCTTGATTTGCGTCGTTTGCGTCCCTCAATTGGCTTGGAGCAATTTAAAGGTTATGGCCGTTACTTCCCTGCGGAGTTTATCGTTTGCGGGCCGGGGGCCAGGGGCCGAGGGCAGGGTGCTCCAATGGGCGCTCGGCTGCGCTCAGCAGCAGCAGGCCTTCTCTCTCGTTATGACTCTATTTTAGAATTTGATTCGAACTCGTCACTTTTATTCAATTTGCAGAAAGACGGCACGCCCCTGCCGAGGTCGCGAATCACGATGGAAGGCGGCAACCTGACCCTGGTGGACATCGTGGACGAAGACCGCGGCATGTACCAGGTGAGGTAGTCACATTTTCGCAGTAGCATTCCCCACTCGCCCTTGGCACCTAACACTAACGACGTGTCCCAGTGTGTGGCGAGCAACGGTGCCGCTACCATCTCAGTGGAGACGGAGCTGGTCCTGGAGAACACTGCGCCCCGGCCGCCGTACAACCTGCGCGCCGTGTCCTCCACCACCTCCGTGACCCTCACCTGGCTGCCCGGCGTTGAGCGGCCGCAGACGCAGCACTCTGTCTGGTGAGTACCTCTTCCTCCTCCTCCTCCCCCTCCTCCCCCTCATACAGACTGACAGGGCATGCGTGGCGCAAAAGTAAAGAATGCCCCTCATAATGTATCAATAAGGCACGAAATCCGTCTGTGTGTGTATATATAGGTGTGCATTTTTATTTTCTAACACATTTGACACTGACTAAGAGATGTTCCACACAAACGAGGTCGTGCTCGAGCAGAATTGCTTGTCTGCCTTCCTGTCTATTCCTGGCCCTCCCGCGCTCGTGCCGTGCTCGTGCCGTGGCTGCTACACTTTTCTGCCCGAGTGCATGATAACCCTTCTGGCGCATGGCGTCATATTATCTGTCTTGAACACTCTAGGTTTCGCATTTCGGACTCGCCGCAGTGGCACGTGCTTCCCGACGCGACCGACCAGGACCCAAGCGCTCCGTGAGTGACTCGCAACCCTGCAGTATACTGCATGCTCTGCAGAGCCTCTTCCTCTCCTTCTTCTATCTCTCTTTCTCTCTCCCTCCCGCATACGCCCTACGCTAAAGCGTTTGTTGTCTGAGCCTGCTGCCGCGGCCTGGCCAGGCCTGACTTGGCCTCCGCCCCGCTACTGGTAAAACATACCAAAACGGTCACGGTGGTGTGCGACTCCCGCCCCGCCCACTACTCGCTGCCTGTCGGCCATTGGCCGGTGCACAGGTCACATGACCGCCCCTCGCGCTCTGGTTGGCTGTCCACCACAGGTACCGCCAGTCTGACACCCCCGAGTGGCGCACCCTGCGCGTCGGAGACACCGAGTCCACCGAGGCCATGGTGTCCGGGCTGAAGGCCGGCCGGGAGTACGAGTTCATGGTGCTGAGCCAGGACGAGCACGGCGACGGCATGTTCAGCAAGGCGATCCGCGTCAAGACGGCTGGCACCAGCACCGTGGAAGAGGTGCAGCACGAGTTCAGGGCTGCGATCGGTGAGTTCTCGCCTTTTTCGCAACCCTTTAATCCAGTTTGAAATCGATCATTGAAGCGTGTTGAAATTTTCTCCAGCCACCCTTCAAAACAAGAACAAAAAAATGCGTGCTAGTTTTTGGGCGCCTCTCGCCTCCCTCTCTCTTTGACCTGACGCCTCCCTTCCCTCTCGCAGGCTCGTTCCAGCAGATCGGGCCGCCGCGCAACGTGACGGTGCGCGTGACGGGTGACGGCTTCCTCGTGGCGTGGGACCCGCCGGCCTTCGGCATCGAGGACCTCAAGCACTACGTGGTGCGATGGGCGAGGGGCGCACCCGACTCGGGGTACCTGCCCTCCGGCACCGACGTCACCAACGACCTCTCCTACATCAGTAAGTCCCGCCACCGCTGTAAGACGCGCCGGCACCGACCTCTGCCTCTGACCGCGCTGACGCCGAGCTCTGATGTGTCGTGTTCCAGTACGGTACCTGGAGGAGGATCGCCTGTACTCCATCTTCGTGCTGTCGGTCAACTCCAACGACGTTGAGGTGACGTCGCACCCCGTGTCGCTGTACGTCCCGCCGTACCGCTCGCAGCGCGCGCTCTCGGTGGGCATGGCCGTGGGGCTGGCGCTCGTGGCCGTGGCCGTGGCCGCCGCCTGGTACCTCCGCGAGAAGCAGATCAAGCGCATGCAGCAGCGGCAGCAGGACGACGAGGCCAGCAACCTGCCGAGCAGCAACGGCAAGGACAGCGGCAAGGGCTAGGGCCTCGGCCCCGGCCCCGGCCCCGGCCGACGTGACGCGGGCTGGGCAGTCCTGTTTAGAGTCGTGTTCGGAGACTTTGGAGAGTGGACGCCGATTGCTACCTCTTGTGGCCGAAAGACCTGACTGTTGAGAAACAATACGCATGCAAAGCGAAGAGGCGCGGCTCGGCTGTGGCGTTCCCTCTCTCCTTGCCTTCCTCCCTCCCTCCGTTCTGCTGGCAGAGGCCATTGCGGCGGCCTCGCCTCGGTAGACCCATACTTACGCTGCTCCTCGTGCAATGTGAGACAGTACGTGTCGATCCATCACTGCCTTGTATCTCATGTCTTTTATTATTACTATTATTTTTTTTAATTTTTTTTTTTGAAAAATTTTATAGAACCGTTAGAAGGGAAATGGATGGATGGCCGAGGTGTTTTCTCTGATACTTTTGTATACATACACCAAGTTGCCGGAAGAAATTAATTAATTCATTATTATATTTTCTTGTTTTGATAAAGTGTACATTTTTGCATTTATATTTTTGGGAGACTGTAAACCGTAGACTGTTCCCTATTTAGTATTTTATTTATTTCACTGCGTGATCAATCCACTTGGAATGGTTTGTGTTCTATGGTTGCTGAAGTCATTAGTCATAATTTGGAAACTCAAAGCAAGTTAGTAAAGGTGTTCGCGATCAAGCAGCACACTTCACTTGCAATTTTTAATTGAAAATGATGCAAATGTATGGCATCTATTAGCTCGAATAAATTGCATTTTTGAAAAAAGGCTGTGACATTCTTCAGTTGTCAGGAATAACATCTCTGTTCACGTTGCACATTTCAATCTTTCAATTATAATCAATTTTATTCAGTTAAAAACTCGCGGTTAAATCTGGCTCATAAGTGTACTGTCAGATTTGTCGTATTTGAGACAACAGTGCTGCACGTTCGAATTTCGCGCCAGGAGGCCGCGTGTGGTGCCTGCTGACAGAGAAATGCCGACGAGAAATGTGCTCTTAAATAAAGTACTCAGTTAACTGTTCATTATTAAAAGATAGACTTAATATTTTAGCTGATAAAAAAGTAAACTACATTTTTCCATACCATTAGCGAAGAGGCATCAAACATTTGAATCTGAATCTGCTGCCAACTGTTAGCTGTCAGTTGACTGTCAGATGTTTTGTTTTGTTTTGTTTGAGCGGTTGCTCATCAGGTGGATGGTGGATTTCGCTATCACAATATTTTTCTGTTGTTAGTTTTATTTAAATGGGAACACAATGGTAACATTTCTTTGGCCTCTATTTCTTTCCTCTAAATTGTTTTAGAAAAATGTATTTATGAAAGACATTATGCAGGGTTGTTGGCGACTTACACCGTCCGATCAGACAGACTATCCACCAAGACCTTTGCGGTCTTCAGGCTGGGATATATTTTGCCTGTGTTATGCTATTTTTCACCATATTTTCGATTTGGGTACCGACGTTAACGTCACGCGGTACTATTTTAGTAAAGGTGAAACTTCTTACGCAATAGTGACAATCCTTATAATTATAATACCATCTATCGTGACATCTTGCGTTAGCTACAGAATGTAGGTATCATATTTTCATTCATTACATTACTATATTTGTTTTCTTAGCACTAAATGTTTCTAGATAAATTTTAAATTTTTACTACTACACTAACAATATGATTAGTAATATTAATACAATTTGCATATTCTGCATCAACAGGTATAGTATGGACAGAGAGTCACAAATTACTCCAGAAGAGAGCCGTTGTAGGAAATTAAAGTGGGTAATGCTTGTGTTGCAACTTGCACCAGTTCAACGGTGAGTTTGTTTATTAGTGTCTGACTTATACATGATTGCCCATCTCGTAAGCTCAATCTAACAAACAGTTTTGATACCATATTTGGCTGAAGGTACATTGATTCTTTGAGGTATGCGTGGAAGTCGAGGAAAGCTGACAACAAAAAGGACCAGGAAGTATATTATAGGAAGATGCTTAGGGAAGATGCTGATGCAGCCTTACTCAGAGTCTTTGAAAGTTTTCTTGAAGCAGCTCCACAGCAAATACTACAACTTAGCTTTCTATTGAAGCTTTATTATACTAATGATGATGAAGGTTTGCATCAATTTTCAATCTATTTAATTCTTTGGGACAAAATACTAAGTAGGGTAAAACATTCCAGGTAGAATAAACTCCATTATTTCTGTACTTTCATCTCTGGTTGGTATGGCTTTTTGTTTGATGACCTACCAAAAAAGTATTCGTTATGTTCAAGATGATAAAGGGAACATTAACTGGAAAGGCAGTGTGTTTATTTTTATGTGGCACTTTTGTGTAACAGGTAAATATATTATTGCTTTTGTCTTGATGGCAAAACCTTATGTAGGCATTAGTTAATCATTCTTTCTGTTTCAGTTTCACGTATATTAATGCTGAGTGCGATGGTGTACATATCATGGCGATGGACACTGATAGGAATGTTGGTGCATTGGCTTGTTATGACAATTTCCCTTTCTATTCTGGAATCTCATGAATTCTGTTCTAAAAATGATTCAATACGAATCAAGAAACCTTCTGTTTGTGAAACCCTTGCCAACGTTTTGTATTCTGCAGTCCTCGGCCTTGTCTATATTTTTACTTACATAACCCCAGGTAAGGGAAATGAGAAAGTTATTTGTCCTGTATAATAGGTTTATAGTTGCATGCAACCAAGGAATCTGCCTCAAATGAGGATGCCTGCCTCGTATTGTGAATTTCTCACATAGTTTAACGGGTCTTTTCCCTAATATGAAACCACCGAGCATGCTTTATTTAAAGGCTGCATTTAAAGAAAGAATTTTCCTCTTTCCCTTGCTCTTTTTCCTAGTCCATTTTGACCTTCCAATCATTTGATGTTATATTATTTCCAGTTTTATTTTGTTTCAGGTGAGGGGCCATCATGTTTTAGATACACTTCCTTTTATCTCATTTGCCTTCTACAGAATCTTGTTGGGGCAGCCGTGTGGTATTATTACGATTTTAAACCATATTGGTTTACTACTACAATGACAGTCATGTTTATTGTACCTTATTTACTTGGCTGCTTGTGTATGATAACCTATTATTGTAAATTTCACCCAAAACAGTACACACCGCCTAGTATTATTCCCCAAAGAAGACAAGTTGATAAACCTCAGGGCATACATCTTGCAGAAACACCCTCACCAAAATTGATGGCTGAATCAAGTACATCCCACAATGGAACAATTACTTCTCAGTTGGGAGAAGGTGATGTTGCCTAACAGGTTTTACTGTTTCTGAAAGTATCATGCTATTTAACCATTTCAGCACTACAGTAGAAACTCTCTATTTTATGATAATTGTAAATAATAATTTGGTTCACACTCTTGTCTCTCAACAAGATGTTTGATCCTAGTTATGTCAAATGTGTTCAATTTTCCTCAGTTGCTTTGTTTACAGAGACTGTCTCTCTAGCCTTGTTGAAATATCTCTGTGATTCTCTTAAATAATTAATTACTTTAAATGGTATTACTATTGTATATAAAACTGTGTGTTTTAAAGCACTGCCAAAAGAGTTCCTAATAATAACAAAGTGGAAGCCATCAACTTTCCCCCCCAAAAATCGATTACTGTTTTGTTACAAATACGATGTGTTTTTAAAATAAATTTAGCAATTCATTGGAGCTGTATCATTCTAAACATTAATTGAGCACACAGTGCTTAATTTTCCATTGCGAGACGTTTTGCGAGTTTAATCCCGACCGAGTTTTTTTTTCTTTTTTCCTTCCTTAAAGGCATTTGCATTTTAGCGATTTTCGCCCCCCCAAAAAAATTGTCTCTGATTTTGACCAAAATCACAGGTTACTTTCTTCTGGGTCTAGCCTTGGCGTTTTTGCGATTTTCGGCTGAAAAAAAACTGTCTCCGATTTCGACCAAACTCACAGGTTACCTTCTTCTGGGACTAAAAAACATGTAGCAAGTCCAGGGAGCCCGATACCAGCCTTAGTTTGGAGGAAAATAGCTTTTTAGCGCGGAAAAAACAATCTTGCCATATTCGCGCCTGAGAGATAGGCAGCCCATTTGACGCCAGACAAGCGGGGCACACGCACACACACGCACATTTTCGGGCTGTTTCAGGCAGATTTTCTATCCGGAGGTCAGCAGGAGCGAGGAGGTAGCCCCTCTCCACTCGACTTTGTCGCAAAAGGGAATCACCAGTTATGTATGGTGCCTGGACGAAAGCGAATACGCAAGTTCGGTGGTCCTGATGGCAGACTGACAGACTTCTGGGTCATTTTCTTCAATACCGGTGCTCTTTTTAACAAACATTTCTTTTGCGTGAATTTGGGTCCGTGATATTAATATCCTTCTGTAGTTGCCACTCGTCGATATCGCCGCTCAATTCTTTGACAAAGATTTAAAAAAAAAAAAAAAAAAAAAAGTCGGCTGAGAGTTGAACCTGCAAAACGTCTCGCCAGCCGAGATGATTTGGGACGGGGGGAAGGTGCGTTAACCATCTCGGCTGGCGGGACGCACACCTCACGGTGATGCGAACTGGAATCCCTATCTACCGATCATTTTCCGCGCCAAGAGGCAGGAACGGAGTCGAAGCGGAGGTGGCGTTTGCCGGCCCCGTCCATGCGGTAGATAGGGATTCCAGTTCGCCTCGCCGCCAGGTGTGCGTCACGACAGCCTAGTGGTATCGCCCTTGCCCCCCGTCCCAATACCATCTAGGCTGTCGAGACGTTTTGCTGGTTCGATCCCGACCGATTTTTTTTTTTTTTTCCGATGTAAACGCTGGCTTTTGGACAAATTAACCCACGGGGATCGGTCTAGGGGTACATTAGAGTCCCCCTGCCCACCCCAGTCATTTGTTGACCGACCCGGGAAATGCTACCGGATCGTCTTCGAAGAACGCGACATAAACGCGATTTTACCCGGAGGTCAGCAGGAGCGAGGAGGTAGCCTCTCGAGCAAGTGTGCGTTCTCCGGGTCCGGGTCGGCCAACAGATGGCGCCACCATGCGTCATTGCCGTTCTGGCTCCCTGTTTGTCCTTGACACGGCAGAGTCTATAGGGTCTAGTCCAAATTTTCTTCGCGCGGTGGGAACTTCTTCCTCCATCCAACTCTCGCGGAGGGAACTGTTTTCCCCAACCAACTCGAGATGCGCAACTTATAATGCGCACGAATTTTTCTTGTTGACAGTGACAAGCATTTCCTGGGTTTCATCGGCAAACACACTGAACTTGAGTTGGATGGGAAACAAGAACCCACCCTTTCACCATACTTAAAAAAATTCAAACCAGGTTACTCGACGTATTAGTGTTGCAGGACAGAGTCTACGTATAACATACAATAAAATTTAATTCTCTCATCAATGAGTTTCCGCAAACAAAAAGTCGTGCGTATAAGTTACGCATGTAGAGATGGAAAAGCTCCCACCGCGCGCAGGAAATTTAGACTAGGCCCTATAGACTCTGGCGTGTCAAGGACAAACGGGGAGCCATAACGGCAATAACGCAGGGTGGCGCCATCTGTTGGCCGACCCGGACCCGGAGAACGCACAAATGCTCGAGAGGCTACCTCCTCGCTCCTGCTGACCTCCGGGTAAAATCGCGTTTTTTTCGCGTTTTTCGAAGATGATGCGGGAGCGTTTCCCGGTTCGTCAACAGATGGCGCCACCATGAAACGCCATCTGTTGGCCAACCCGGGAAACACTCCCGCATCATCTTCGAAAAACGCGAAAAAATACGCGATTCTACCCGGAGGTCAGCAGGAGCGAGGAGGTAGCCTCCTGTGCAAGTGTGCATTCTCCGGTTCCAGGTCGGCCGACAGATGGCGCCACCATGCGTTGTTGTTGCGCGCTAGGCCTCGACAAGGCAGAGTCTATAGGGCCTAGTCCAAATACTCTTCGCCCGGTTGGGCATTTTCGTCCGCGACCAATTCTCGGCGCGTTACTTATGCGCAAGAATTTATCTTTCGATCATCTTAATGATGAGGGAACCATATTATATTGCTTACAAGACGTTGGCTCTCGAATCTGAAATTGAAACGTCAAATAACCAAGTCCAAGTTTTTCGAAGTTTGGTGGAAGGGTGGGTCTTGAATTCCCAACCAACTCCAGTCCAGTGTGTTTGCCGATGAAACTTAGGAAATGCTTGCCAATGTCAACAAGAAAAATTCGTGCGAATAGGTTACGCAGCGAGAGTCGGATGGAGGAAGAAGTTCCCACCGCCCGAAGAAAATTTGGACTAGACCCTATAGACTCTGCCGTGTCAAGGACAAACAGGGAGCCAGAACGGCAATGACGCATGGTGGCGCCATCTGTTGGCCGACCCGGACCCGGAGAACGCACACTTGCTCGAGAGGCTACCTCCTCGCTCCTGCTGACCTCCGGGTAAAATCGCGTTTATGTCGCGTTCTTCGAAGACGATCCGGTAGCATTTCCCGGGTCGGTCAACAAATGACTGGGGTGGGCAGGGGTACTCTAATGTACCCCTAGACCGATCCCCGTGGGTTAATTTGTCCAAAAGCCAGCGTTTACATCGGAAAAAAAAAAAAAAATCGGTCGGGATCGAACCAGCAAAACGTCTCGACAGCCTAGATGGTATTGGGACGGGGGGCAAGGGCGATACCACTAGGCTGTCGTGACGCACACCTGGCGGCGAGGCGAACTGGAATCCCTATCTACCGCATGGACGGGGCCGGCAAACGCCACCTCCGCTTCGACTCCGTTCCTGCCTCTTGGCGCGGAAAATGATCGGTAGATAGGGATTCCAGTTCGCATCACCGTGAGGTGTGCGTCCCGCCAGCCGAGATGGTTAACGCACCTTCCCCCCGTCCCAAATCATCTCGGCTGGCGAGACGTTTTGCAGGTTCAACTCTCAGCCGACTTTTTTTTTTTTTTTTTTTTTTTAATCTTTGTCAAAGAATTGAGCGGCGATATCGACGAGTGGCAACTACAGAAGGATATTAATATCACGGACCCAAATTCACGCAAAAGAAATGTTTGTTAAAAAGAGCACCCGCCCTGGGAATTGATCCTAGGCCGCCTACCCAGAAGTCTGTCAGTCTGCCATCAGGACCACCGAACTTGCGTATTCGCTTTCGTCCAGGCACCATACACAACTGGTGATTCCCTTTTGCGACAAAGTCGAGTGGAGAGGGGCTACCTCCTCGCTCCTGCTGACCTCCGGATAGAAAATCTGCCTGAAACAGCCCGAAAATGTGCGTGTGTGTGCGTGTGCCCCGCTTGTCTGGCGTTAAATGGACTGCCTATCTCTCAGGCGCGAATATGGCAAGATTTTTTTTTCTTTAACTACACACACCTAAGTATTTGATTACTTTAATTTTATTAAACAATAGATCATAAATTTCTGTATATTTTAGTGATAAAAATATTTAGGGAGTCAATTAGAAGCAAGTAGTCAGACTATGATCTCTGAGTTCAAATTTTTAACATTAAATTATCTATTCTACATTATTAGACAAAACAAAAAAAAAAAAAAAAAATACATGTGAAAAATAACAAATTTGAACAGCCTACTTAAAAACTTTTCCCAAATGTAGGTGCCAAACACATGGCACTAGGGGAAACTTAAGGAAAAATATACAAGGATAGAATATCTATGGCATCATAATAAACAGACAAGTCTTTTATACAGTCTACTTCAAACAATTCCAAAGTGAACTATTTTAATAGTGCCATTGTTTTCTTCCTCCTCTGACAAATCTGAAACAAAAAATGAATATGAAACTGCTTTTTCCATGAATTTGCATCCTACTTGAACTTAGAGTATTTCTTACCATGGACTGTGCTCATGTAGTTTGTTAGATAAGTGTTCCTCTGAGGCTCAGAAGCAGACTGTAATTTTTTCTCAAAACTGTTCACCCCAGATGTCAGGGGCTTCCTGGAACCGGGAAGTAGAGCAGATATCTCTTCGGTGCTTAGTGAGTCCTCATCTTCCTGGGACTCATTCTTTATCTGGCTCTTTAAGTTTCCTAATATTTTACTCTCTCCCCTCAACATGCCTTTGTAAGGCACTGGGCCTGGAGGACGACATAGTGATGAGGACTCCTTTCCTAAATTCACTCGAGGACTTCCAATCCATGGAGAATATGTGGATGATATAGGTGTTTGAGGAGAACTCCTTGGAAGGTTGTGGCAAGGTGTGAATGATTCATAGTTGTCTACTGTATTTCTCTTAGGTAGAAAACCTGGCTGAGCTTGAGCAAAGGGTACTATTGGAATTCCAACAGAGTTAGCAGAACGAACAAAGCTGGTTTGGGATGATTGGTCCATTTTTAGGGAATTTAAACAATGAAACCTTGTATTTTTAAGGTGATCAGATGCTTTAGAGGTGACAAAAACAGGAAGCTGTGAAGCAGACTGTACATCTTCTTCTTCCTCTGGCAAGGTGTGCAAACGATCCTGTAAAAGAGAAAATTTTCTCTATTAAAATAGGGCATGTGCAAATTTTACTCTTTCTCTTGTTAAAAGTAAATGAGGAAACATACAGGAAGAGTTATCTGTGTGACAGTTTCACTAAACTTTACTTTAGGTCTGTCAATTTGTGATATTACAAGGCTAGGTGCAAGTTGAGTTGTAGATGGCAACCTGGTGACGAGGGGGTCTGGCAATTTACTAGATGGGCCCATTTCATTCACTATGTCTCTACTTTCCAAATGTATCCTGTTCCCCCAGACCCCTCCTGTTTTGGGCCTGCAATTTTCGTTGTTGGTATTGGGATGGCTCCCAAGAATAGTTGACACACAGCTGTAAATTTAGAGATATTCCAAATAAACACTGAAGGTACTAGTTGTAACCTTTTGTCAGCTTAAATTTCACAAAAATCTCACCTGTCTACCAAAATTGGTAATGGAGGATTGACATGACTTAACTTCAGATCATTTTCTGAGAGGGATGGAACATTTTCACCTTTTTCAACAGTTCTGTTGTAATCAATTTCTTGACCCTCAGAATCTGATAACATACTTGTAGATTCTGTACATTCAGAGCAAGATGACCTTGAACATTCTAGAAGAAAAAGTGTACAGAATTAATGAAGAATTTGAATAAGCAAATACATATGTATAAGACAAGAATTAATCATGAGATTCATACTAGAATGTGATGACCCAGAGGAGCTGCTGATGTGTGAGTTTGTATCAAGCTCTTCAGCTTTTTTATAGGCAGCGTCTGCTATTTCTACCATACCAGAGTGCTTGGCACTAAAATAAATATCCATAAATAAGTCACAGTCCATGAGATCAATTGCCAGACGAAAAGCCTTCTCAAATAACTTGTATCTATAAAGTTTATAAAAATGGTCAGAGAAAAAAAAGAGTGATAAATCAGACCAAAATAAACAATTTTTAAAATTTATTGATTTTGTAAATTTTCTTTTTCCATATTAGAATACTTATTCACCTTAGCAAGTGATGAAAGAATCTTCTAGTTAGATCCCTTACTGGTGCTTTAAATTCATCAATAGTGGCTGGACACATAGGGCGGACAGGCATGTGGAAACATCCCAAAACTGATTGAATCAAAGCTGTCGACAATTTTAGAGGAAAAATTAGACTGATTAAAATAACAAAAATCTGGTCCTTATAAACAAAGATATAAAAATACCTTCATGATGTGGTGTTAGCGGCTGCCTGAAAAGATGATTGACAATTCTTTGCAAGGAAGACAAGCATGTACTTCCAGCAATATCCCAGTTTAAAGTTGACAGCAAATTAATTGCCTTCTCCACCTGATTTGACCATAAGTATTGTGCAACTAGTGAATCCACAGTAAATCCACCAGAACCATGAATATCTCCAAATAAACCTCCACCACCAACAAAGCGAAGAGTCGAGAGTGGTCCTCTGAAAATATCATTTCAAAAGTTTTAATCGCAGCCAGTTTAATTGTAGTCAAGGGTAGAGTATTATGATGAAATAATACTGTTACCTTTCAAATAGAAGCAGAAACAGGCAATCTGGCATAGTAAACTTTTCAGCATAATAACTTGTTTCAGCTTTCTTGTTCCACTTAACATTTTGAAGTGTTGGTTGAACTCTAAAAGAAAAAGGGATAGACTATTTAAAAATTGCCAACAAATACAAAATTGCCTCACATAATTAATTAATCACAGAATACAACAGACCGGAAGTAAGAAGTGATATCCAAGAGATTGCCAGGTGCAACATCTTCACTTAAGAGTTGTTGTTTCAAAACAGCAAGAGAGGCATCAAGAACTTGTAACTGACAACGTTCATTAGCAATAACAAAAAGGCCTCCATCTGGATGCCATGACACTATTGATGGAATCTGCCAAATGAAATTAAGTAAATAAGTACGTCAATCAAACATGAAATGGAAGATTTTTTTAAAAAAGTAATGTAGAACTTACAAAGGCAACTTTCACAGTGTGCGTCACTCCTAGGGCTTCATCATACAAAGCTAAGGACCCATCAATACAACCTAGGAGCAATTTGTCTTGTAGTGGACTAAAGCTGTGACAGCAGACATGAGTGGGCAGGGCAATAGATGCTGCAGAGGATTTCTGCATATTTCCTTTAGAAATGTGGTAAGAGCTGCATTCCACTGTCACTTCACCCTATTTTGAACCAGACCAGTGCAGAAAAAATGAAAAGGATTGTGACAGAATATATTAGAAATTATAACTTAGAATGTTGACTTACATTTCTAGAAACTTTTTGTTCAACTGATCGAACAATATTGGAGTGGATTTGGCTGAATAAAACTGAGAGAAGCTCAAATTCTGACCGATGATGGCAAAGGAGCTCTACCTTGAGACTGCAAACAGGGCCATTTAATATTACATTCAAGAAGATAAGTGAAAAAACAAAATAGGGCTACTTACCCACTAACACCATAGACAAGCACATTAGCCCTGTCTTCGTCTTTCACAATAGGACTCCATGGATATACCTCGTCATGAGAGCTATGCCACCACACCACAAACTAAATAGACACCATAAAATTAAAAAGAATTGGCTGTGCCAATGATACAACAATTAGCAGAAACCAAAAGAAATTTCAGTACAAACCATGTCTCCACTGACATTACAGACAAGTTTTCTCTCAAGCCTGCGACCTGCAGGTCCCGCTAATTCAATTGTCTGTAAGCGGGAGTCAAGGCGGCTAAATGATTTAGGGAAACTGCGTTTTATGGTTGGTTTTGAAAAGTAGACTAAAGACAGCTGACTATCATTGTATGAACAGATAAGGTGTGATTTGGTGAGAACAACTGTAAAATGCCACTGTTAACTTTAATATAATCATTCAACAAACAAAAACCAATGTATATAATCTTTTTTTTCTTTGCTTACCATCAGTAACATAATCCGAAAGAAGCTTCCCAACAAGAAATTTATCAAATGTGATAGACAATGGATCACCCGTGAAGACATTGACAACTATGTTAACAAATAGGCCGGAACTGAACATTATTTGGAGAAGGCCACATTCCCTCCACTGGCACAGAACAACACGCTGTTGTGACAAATGTTCCTGCGCAAGGTAAAGGAGAAAAAAAAATAAGTCTTAAATATTATCTCCTTCAATTGTGAACTATGTTAATAAACTAAAAATGACTGTACCTCCAGTTCCTTCAAATTATCTTTCAAACGAATGGGTCTTTTATTTTGTGGGGCCCACACATGACCTCTCTTCTCGGCATAAGACTTTTTACCCTCAAATGAAATAGTGTCTTCATTGTTCTTTTTATCATAAAACCTTGAAGAAAATTGAAGAAATAAAGAAGACAACTCAAGTACAATATTTAATTTAATCAAAATGTTTGTACCGTCATTTAGTGACCAGAAGAAAGAAAACAACATACTACATTTACAACTACCTGAATGCACCGAAGTCCGCATTGGAAACAATAATATCATCACGAAGCGTCCAAAAGTGGACCTCGCTTAACAGAGATAACATGATCCCGCTACCTTACTTGAGCAACACACTGACCCTTAAATAAGAGACTCATTTCTATGCCACCTGTCAATTTAGTAGGTTATAGAAAACAATAACAAATGTCAAAGCTTGAATATCCTTGGGAACTTTATCAGTCGGTTCTCAAAAACACAAAGCCAGATAAAGTTTAGATATTTTGTCATCTGGTCAAGCAACCCTCTATTAACTAAAATCTATAAAAGTTAAGGTTGATGATGTTGAGAATGTGTGTTGACACTTGTTGATGATGCTGCGCCAGGTTGGTTTGGGGCCGGGGGGGGGGGGGGGGGGGACAAAAGGGTCTTGGGCCTAAGGGAGGGACATTTGAACTTAGTTCATGGCGGGTCAGCTTGAGAGTCTATTTGTCCATAACGAAAGGTCTATACTTTTGACGAAAATGAATGTTTTTTTTTATTTTTCACAGTATTGCTAGTTTTGAAGTTCCTGAGAGTTTTGCTTTGGTTTTTGAAATGAGTGCTAAAAATTGAGAATGCGTTCTATGTACCCTCAGACTTACTGCCAAGGTTTAATTTGTTCCAGAAACTTGTTTATGGGAGAAGAAACTCGAGTGTTCCAAAATCCATCTGCATAGGGCGGGCATCCGAAACTACTCGGAGGGCAGGTGGGTTGCCTGCGGTCCCGCCTTGTGCCTGCTGGCTCTCGGCGCCGTCAGCTCCGCTGGTGTTGTTGTTACGGAAGAATGGAACGTTTTCCTCAGATAATATTTTTAATAATAGTGGCGGATGTTTGTCAATCATGATTCATTTATTTCTCCGGACTACAAACAGTCCACACGAAACACAGGTGGAACATATAATGTATAATAACCATAATAAAGATTTAAGCTACTAAGCATGAAACTAAAATTCTAAGAATACAGAATTTACCTCAAATACACCATGAACAATTCACAACAATGTTCATGAAAAAGTCGCCAAGGAAATTAAATACAATTTTGTTGCTAAAAGTGATTTTCTTAAAACAAAACATATAGATAAAAAAAAAATATTACAGTGATTTTACAATTCTACATGATACTATACATCTATAATTATTAAAATTACATGCAATTATCTTCCAAACTTAATCAATGTCCATGGAGTCCTAGAGCAGAGTAAATCTTGTATTAGAAAAATGCTATACATTTCAAGTCTAAGGAAATTTTGTCACCCTCCTCCACAAACCTCAAATCCTCGAGCATTGTCACTTTCTCCCATATCTGCATCATCATCAAATTGACGCCGTCTACTACTTGCTGGAGGTTTAGGTAATTTAATTTTAACTCTTACACTGCCACCACTAGGATTTTCAGATACAGTCACCCCACTCACTGCAAAAGGCGATGGAGAAACGTTTTTAATAAATAATAATAAGAATAAAAATATATTAAAATTAGTGAAAAAAGGAACAAGGAGTAGTGGGAGGATACCTGAAGCTTCATCATCAGCTCCTTCGTCTTTAGAAAGCAGCTCAGATTCAACTTGAGCTCGTGCTTGTCGGAAAACATGATATAGAGTCACAGAATCTTTGTAAAGATCGGAATCTTCCTCATTGTAAGTTTGAGCATTAGAGCACATAAGATGGAAATCTTTCTCCAGATCATCAAGAGTGGCATACTGAAATAACAATGTTAATTAACTCAATCACCAAACTTTTAAAATTTCAAGAAGTAATTCAAATTTAATGTAATACGTTACTTTGTTATCTGTGATGCGCTGGTTGAGTTTCTTAATGTCCATCGGTTTTTTAATTATCTCATAATACTCAGGGAGAGCTTTTTTAGCTGGCAACTTCACAAATGGTTCAGCAATTGCTGCACCGTTTCTAAAACAATGGAAAAACGTCTTATAAGTAAGGAAAACATTTTTGAACCTTCAAGCAGTCTCTTCAATTTGTGACTTACTCTTCATATTTCATGACAATATCGATAGCACAACGCATGGCATGCTTCACATTGCTAGGAACTTCCATTTTAGCCTTTTTACGTGAAGAATGGGAGGAGCTATCTTCTTCCTTATGCTTCTTTTTACGTGATTTCTTTTTGGACTTCCTATGACTTCCATCAATTTCATCCTCCTCCTCTTCCTCTTCTCCGCCATCTTCATTGATAGCCTTGTTTTGAAAAATAATGTAAGATAGTCAGATTATACTAGAAAAATTCTGTATGGTACAGAAATGGGAAACTCACCTTTAACCATTCACGTTCAGTTAGACTATCAGTGTAATCAACTTCTTTTCTCTGTCTTGATCCTCTGCCAAGTTCTTGAGTATCCTCATCCTCTTCTTCACATAGATTCTCAACCTACAGACATAGCATGTATTAGTGAAACTATTCAGGGAATAAAATTAAAGAAGTGAAAAAAATGTGGTTAATTTTACTTCTTCATCATCTCTCATTAAGAAATCGGGAAGTTCTGACTCTTGAATGAGACGGCTCTGTGTTTCAGTCTCTTTTCTTTGAACATCCATCTTCTGAAAGAGGTCAAACTCTTTCTCAGTGCGGGCAATCATTTGATTGACAACCTCATCATCAGGTACTTCGTTTTCCTCCTATGAAATGAATTAAACAATAGATTTGAGGTGTTTAAGATTTCATACGCAAGAGAAGACATAGTTTTTGAAAGGGATGATCTTACCTCATCCTCTCTGTCATCTTGATGAAGAATGGTGTGTAGAAATTGCTGTCGCTCAGATCCTGTGGACTTTTGATCAAACATACCAGCCTGAATAACCTTTTCATCCATGTTTAACTTGTACCTGGCAGCTGCTAAAATCCTCTCTTCCACTGAATTGACTGTCATAAGACGTAAAACCCTAACTTCATTTTTCTGTCCAATTCTATGGGCTCTGTCCTGCGCTTGTAAATCCTTAAGAAAAAAAAAGAAAAAAGATAAGATTAATAATGATAAAAAGCTAGTAAAGTACATGTACAATAAAAAGGCTTGATTTAGTAACATGTCCTTTAGACATACTTGATGAGGATTCCAATCAGAATCAAAAATAATGACTGTATCTGCAGCTTGCAAGTTCAAACCAAGTCCACCAGCTCTAGTACTCAAAAGGAACAAAAAGTATTCAGATGCAGGGTCGTTGAATCTTTTCAGGAGGTCTCCTCTGTCTTCTGCTTTCGTTGTACCATCAAGACGCATATAAAGGAACCCACGCCAGTTAAGGTAGTCCTAGGAAAAAAATAATGAGAAATCTTAAGCAGTCTGTTGAAAATGGTAGCAATGCACTATACAGGAAACTTACTTCTAGAATTGTCATGAGTTGAGTCATCTGACAGAACATAAGGACTCTGTGATTTGTTGCTTTCAGTTTTGGTAGGATACGATCTAGTAGTTCAAACTTGCCAGATGCTCTAAATAGATCCGGGCTTCAAACATAAAAGCAACAAAATAAATTAGATTTAATTTTTTTTTTAACACAGATTTAACAGCCAAAGATTTGAACATTGGAAGACACATACCCAGTTACTATACCACTGTGATGTCCATGATGTTCACAATAAGCTTTTTCAATGTGTTGGAACATGAAGGGATGATTACAAAGCTTCCTCAGTTGCATGATAGTGTTCATGAGGGCTTTTGCACCACCTTTGCCTTGCTTCCCCTTTTCAGAACCATCAGTCAACATAACACCTTGTGTCTGCATCACCCTGATGAGTCAAAGTGCAAATAATATTTTAATTTCGTAATTTTGGGAGGTTTTTTTTTTCAGTACTGTATTACAGTATTAATTTTGTGGTGCTGGCATACCTGTACAATACACGCTGCAGACCAGACATGTCACATTTTATTATATATTCGACTTTGTCGGGCAGTTGGGACTCGACTTCTCTCTTCAAACGCCGAAGAAGGAAAGGGCGAAGAACTTTGTGAAGACGCCGAATGATAAGGATAGTTTCTTCTTCATTTAACTCCACCTAAAATGGAGGAAGTAAAAAGTATGGCATTAAAAAAATTTGGAGAAACCTGTTACTAGAAACAAATTATAATAGAGCACAGAGCTTTACCTTCTCACCAGTGGTAGCAAATGGGGCATTAAACCACTGCTCAAAGGTTGAACATGACTTAAATATCGAGGGAAGAAGGAAATTGAGCAAAGCCCATAACTCAGGGAGTTTATTTTGAAGTGGAGTACCAGTGAGTAGCAAGCGATGAGGGGCAACATAGTAAGTGTTCAAAACTTGTGTTAGTTTACAGTGGTGATTTTTCATTCTGTGACCCTCATCAATAATGAGGAATTTCCAATGTAGCTGTGAGAAATAAAGGTAATTATTTTATCACATTTGACACAGTGTGACAAAACACAAGAAAAAAAAAAGGAAAATAAATACCTTAGCCAGAACTGCTTTATCCTTGATGATGTACTCATATGTCGTAATCAGAACATTGAATTTGGATGCTCTCATCTGTGATTGCAAATCGCGTCGAACAGCAGGGGAACCTTTGTAAGCAACAACTTGAACTGAGGGTGCCCATTTCTCAAATTCAAGAACCCAGTTGGACATTGTAGACAAAGGAACAATAATAAGATAAGGGCCATTAACTTTTTTAATCTCCATCAAATAAGTTATGCAAGCAATGGTTTGGATAGTCTTTCCCAAACCCATTTCATCAGCAAGAATTCCATTCAGGTTATTATTATACAATGAAACCAGCCACTCTAACCCACGAATTTGATATTCTTTCAGTTTGCCATTAACCATGATGGACGCCTGTTGGGTCACCTTCTCATTCACTGTGTGAGCAATGCCGTAGTAAGTTTGACCATCAGCTGAAGATTTATACTCATCATCTTCTGTTTTAGCTTTCTGAATTACTTGCTTGACTTTGTCATCCTCAGATACTCCTTCATCTTTGCTTTCATCATCTTGCTGCTCCTCATCAGATGATCCTGAATCTTCTTCATTTTCTTCACTATCACTATCATCTAATCTCTCCCAACCTGGGTGTTCATCCAACCACTGTTGGAGATCAGAAGCCAGAGGTGCATCTTCTCCAGAGAGAACAGTGCCAGAGGCTTTGTCCATAACTGCTATTCTCATTTCTGATTGAGATGAATCATCACCTATATCATCATATTTCCGTTTTTTAGTTTTCTTCTTCTTCTTGCGCATTTGCTTTCTTTGCTCTTTAAGCTCTTTCTGAACTTTAGCTTGTTCAGCTTTGTGCTCCTTCACAAGATTCATCAGGTTACTGATATACTCATCAGTTTGATCAAGCAAGAATGCCAATCTTTTATCCTTCTTTTGATCAATCAATTTACGATAGCCCTCTTCATCTTCATTCATAAGTCTGCGCATACGTTCCTTTTCAATTCTTTCCTGCTCCTTCTTCTGCTCACGCTCAGCATTTGCATGGTAACCAACAACAGATTTATTAATACGTTGAATTTTGGCAAGGTTATTACGGTGGAATTCCTTAAGATCCTTGGCATGCTGCAAAACTGCATTAAGATACTCCTGTAAAATTGAAACAAGGTTCATACCAGTTATACAAACTTCAGATATTACCTGCTCATGCAAAATAATAATAAGATGTGTTTCCCAAACCTGGTGTTTTTGCCTTCTTTTACGTTCTGCTTCCACTTTTTGTTGTTTTTCTAGTTTCTCAGTGGCACGAGCCTCCCTTAGACCTTGCCTCTTAGGGCGCTTATTGGTTTTTATACTTGCAGCAGTTTCAAGCATAGTATCTTTTCGGGTGCATGCAACAACCTACAGAACACCAAAATTATATTATTTAGTAGTAAACAGATATCTAAGTTAGGGAGTTAAACATGTTTCCAAGGATCCTCACCTCAGACCGTAAATGTCTCTGGAAGTTAAGTAATCGCAAAGCTAGGAGTTCAATTTGAGCTTTCATTCGCAGATCCTCATCCATATTAGTGGGCAAGTTGCTTAATTCATCCATTCGAAGTGCAATACGTGCTGCAAGTCTGGGAAAAAAAAGAAAGAAACAGAATTATCAACTAAGAGTGGACCGGAAAACATTACGCTAGGGACTATAATTGAAATATGAACTTAATTCTAACCGATTTTCTCTTTCTTGAAGAATGATGGCAGGATCAAGGCCAGGTGGCTTGGTTATAAGTGTAACACGACTTCTCATAGCTGCTTGCTGTGCAGCATGTTGCTGTTGAGCATTTTGCGAAACAGGTTGCCCTGAGTTCACATGAGGTTGTGGAGGAACAGGTGACTGAGTCTGTTAACACAAAATTAATGGAACACAATGAGTTAGTTGAGGTAATACATTGAAAGAATTGTAAGTAAGCACATAACTTACTGGAAGCGGTGGTATTGATTCACTTAAAGATCCTGAAAGGGAGCCTGCAGGAGGAAGGGGCCCTTTCCCTTGGATAGCCATAGCAAGAGAGCTAGTGAGCGGTTGATTACGGGCTAGTAGTCGGTAGGCCATAAATTGGGTTCTTAGTTGATTGAGCTGACTAGCTGTTAGTTTAAACTGCAAATTAAAAGAAATAAAAGATAAAAAAAATGATTATAACTGAAAGGTTAAAATTACTAAATATCCATACCAATGGATAACACAAACCTGAGGAACAGCAGGGTCACAAGGTGTTACTGTAGGAGGGGGGCATGCTGAGAGGTGAAAATTTCTTAGTGCAACAAGCTGATGATATCTGGGATCAGTTTGCAATCCTTTGTGTTCCAGTGCTTCGATAGCATTTTCTATTCCTTTAAGAGTCTCTTCATGGCTTACTTTCGATACCTGGAATACCAATTTCAGATACATAACTTTTAGCCCTAACTAGAGACAACTTTTCTAATGGTAAAATAATAATGTGGAGGAAATTTACCTTGATGTTGGATACTGGTTGGGCAACACTGCTGATTGAATCACCATTGCTATTGGAAGGTGCATCGTGCAAGCCATTGGAAACTCCATTGACACCACCATTTGGGATATTTCCACTCATTGTGTCAGATGTGCCAGCTTGGATGCTACCAGGCAATCCACCTGGACCACCCGAGTCAAGGTCCTAAGCAGGAAAGAAATAGGGAAAAGAAACTAGTATTAAAACTCAGACAGGTGAAGGAGAGAGAAAAAAAGAGTTCTGATTCCCAAAGCCATTGGTCAAACAAATCTTATACTACATTACTATATTTTATTAAATTACTGTGTACTATAGGAATACCCTATTCTCAGTACAAATTTAATAAGTTGCTTGGAAAACAGTATTCACGATAAAAGTCAAAACAATATGAACTTCGTCAAAACAAAGTAATTGTTTCTGACAAGATGCCGACGCTCCAGAACAATCGCGGGTCATATACCTTTGTTAAAATCATGTTTCAGGTCAAATCATAACGTAATCGTTAGCTTTACGTCACAAGAAAGGAAAGAGTCACTTATATTTCTCCCTGACCATATGAAACGTACAGCGAAAATCAAAACAATACTAAACGAACGACGTTTGAAAACTTAGGTTAACTCCTATTGGTTTTGACGCGCAGCGCAATGGAGCCTTAACCGACACTAAAAATACAACTGTTGCCAACAAGTAATTAAAAAACCTACTCTTAGTATACTCAGTACTGTTGTACTCACCCTCTAAATGAACAAGAAATAAACTTAATGTACTTATCTCCTATTAATATAAAATCAAAACAATAATAAAAGACAGGAAGGATCCACCTTTCGGCTACTTCTTTTATTATGGGAAGTTGGTCATCCCGGAATACCCGCCAGGCCTTAAGGCGCCCTAAGGCGACTGCCGAACGAATGCTTGTCTTCGCTTAATTGCATTGTGTTTTACTTTATTTTAAGGCTCAGCCAATGAGTCACGGCAAATGGAAGGGGAGGTGGCACTGATTTACCGAGGTCAAGTTAAAATAAGCTAGACAAAGTATCGAAGAAAGGTGGAAAATATTTTTATTCACCAAGAAGAAGAATTTTTTAAACATAAAATATGAAACATTTTGGTTTGGTGAGTTATAATACACGTCCACTTCTCACAATCACAAAAACCTATGATGGTATCATCTTTCATAATTTAAAAAAAAAAATCTTTTTGGACTCGTGTCTTACATACGACTATAGTACAATGGGAGGTAGTCAGTCTTGTGGTGTGCTCTGCCTTAAAATCATCGGTGGAAGCAGCACTTGTTCTTGTGTTAACTTAATCATTCTTTTATATAGAAGGAAATAAAGGAGGCGTGTTGTGTTGGTATTCCCCTCGGTTCTGATCGGCCCCCACCCGCGCCGCTTAGAAGATGGGGTAGGGGTTGGCGAACACGAAGTGGTTGCCGACGGCCTCGTAGGCGTGGGGGTGGAAGTAGTCCTCTGCCGGTGGCGGCACGGGGATGAAGTCGAAGGCTCCGTCGCGTCGGTGCCCCTCGAAGCTCACTTTGGTGATGTTGACCGACCCGTCGATGCGGAGGTAGTTGACTGATTCGATGGGGAAGCGGTGGGCAAACTCGGCGAAGTGCTGGCCGTTGAAGGCGATCTGCAGGACGCACGGGTGAACAAAATTAGCTGGTATAGCTACGCGTCTCTGCAAGACAGGCCTCACCAACGCACCAGCGGCTTGGCGGGACGGCCCAGTACCCACCTTGTAGTTGTCCTGATCCACCAGCACCAGCAACTCAAACGCCTGTCCGGGGCGGATCGGGCACGGTCTGATCTGGTGTCCGTTCTCCCAGCCGCCGTTGCGCTGGCTGTTGAGCTCCACGAGGAACTCGCTGGAGTTGGGGCGCACGGAGGCGTGGAAGGGGATGTTGTTGTGCTCGTGGTTGGGCCCGTCCATCAGGTTGAAGGTGAAGCGGTAGGCGTCGTGGGGCACCGTGCCGCGGATGCGGAACAGGCGGCCGGGGAAAGCGGAGCATTGCAGAACGAACGGGTTGGGCTGCGGAGGCAAAGCAGAGCAGAGCCGAGCGGCTGGGTCAGGGATGATCATGTCACGCCAAGGCGCCAAGGGTCTCGACTAAGTCACTTTACTCACGGGGTTGTAGATAACGTTTTCGGGCTCGTTGGGCCCGCGGACGCCCGTGACGTTGTTGATGTGAACGTCGCCCTCGGCACCCACGTGCGAGATCATCTGCAGCGGCATGCGGTGGTGGAAGTCGGCGAAGTGCTGACCGTTGAAGGCAATCTGAAGCAACACCGACGTTAGAGTTAGCAAACAGGTCCACGCCTATGGGCAGATCCGAACCCGAAACCAGTCTGGAATCTTGCGGGCATTTTGTATTTTGACCTTAAAAACGAATGTATAAATTCACACTCCCACCATTCCCCCTCACACACTTGGTTTTGTGCACGCGAGCGTTACCTTGAAGCAATCGTGCTGGACATAGACGAGCATCTGGAAGTGCTGTCCGTGCGCCACGGGCAGCGAGTGGTGGCGCTCCTCGTGCTGCCAGCCGCCGCCCTGGAGGGTGTTGAGCACGACCAGGCCCTCGGGGAAGCGGAAGGACAGGTGCAGGGCGATGTCGTCGCCGTTGCTCGGCCCTGTCTGCAGGTTCAGCACGAACCTAATGCAGAAAAAAAATACTTTTATGATTGGGCCTGGACGCAGGAAGATGCTATACGATCACTACGCCTCAAAAATGTATCGGGACTCTACGTGTTAATTGAGTTAATTTTTGCTCGTCTTACCTGTCGGCGCCGGGCAGGACGACGCCGTACACAGCGATCATGCGACCCGCCTCAAGATTCTTCTTGAAGGGGTGGATGAACGGCACGCCGAAGAAAGTGCTCGGAAGGTACTGCATCATGGTGACCTGGGGCAACACACAAGTAAAGAAAGAGATTCATATTATTGATTTTCCATTTTTCTGAGGCGTGCACTGCTAAAAGCATACATTAATTTTATTTTTATTTTTGTAAGTATGAGTGGATAAACACGCTGCTGAGCAGATTATTAAAATTAATGCCTTAGGCAAGTTTTAATTCCCGCGTAAAAGAATGCACCGCCAAGGCCGTTTCGCACGCGACCTCTAGCACAATAGGCATGACAATTTCCAGTAACTCTGGCTAAAAATTCCACCAGAATATGTGAACTGTGTATGGCGGTCGTGAACTTCATCCGCAGGGAAAAAACCGCTTTATCGAAGGTGTTCTAGATTATTCCATGTGCACTCGGTGTCTTATCAGGGTCTGCTCGGACGGGAATATCGTTATCGCGGTAAAGGTGGGATGGGAGGGACAGGCCGAGGCTGATTCAGGTGTGGTGCCTGAAAACAGTTTCGACCTGTCACTTACCTGCCATCGGACAACTATCAACCAGTATATACGGCCTAAGACGTTAAATTTTCTCGATGTCAGATAATGTTTACATTACTTAAACGTCAAAAAAAGCCTGACTCCTAGGGTCCAGTTTTGTGTTTTGCAGGTCATTTGTCGGACGGAGCCCAGTAGCCCCCAGAAAAAGGCAGAGTAGTGCAGGGTGCAGGCCGTGGGTCTCGGGTCGGGTGCCGAGAAACCTTGACACATCTAATTTCTCCTCTTGAGCTTCCAGTGCAGCTCGAAGGGCGGGGTGGGGCGGGGCGGGGGCGAGCAGAGAAGGATCCGCACTCACCAAGTTGCCGGTCTTGAGGAGGAGCTATGCGAAAGGCGCGGGGCGGTGTTGGCGGGAACGCTGCGGCAGTAGGACTGGTGACAACGCCCACGGATAAAGCTCTTATAGGGCGGGCGGTGCAGGCACTGCCTGAAGTCCCCGTATCTTGTTGTC
Organism: Frankliniella intonsa; assembly: GCA_033675135.1. Classification (NCBI taxonomy): domain Eukaryota; kingdom Metazoa; phylum Arthropoda; class Insecta; order Thysanoptera; family Thripidae; genus Frankliniella; species Frankliniella intonsa. Next base: position 14,772,578 of record CM066254.1, on the reverse strand, counting down.
GGGGCGGGGCCGGGCGGGGCCTGGCGCGGTGGGGCGGACGCGGTTGACGTGGCCTGGTGACGGGACGGGGTGGCGCGGCGCTGTCGAAAAGCGACGCCGGGAACGGACCCCTCATCCCCCATCCGGCCGCCTAAGCTGACTGCATCAGAAACGAACAGGCCGCAGAGGCGTTGCTCCTGCAGTGGACGCCGCGTGGTGTTTTTTTAAGTCGTCGAAAGACAACACGCCAAACACGCGAGTTCCGCCTGAGCAGCGGGTTGCCTGGACGCCGACGCCTGCCTACCAGGCAGCTTCCGTACACGCGTGCGCAGATGTTGCCTAGTAGGCAGGGGGAGATATGCGCCCGCTGGACACGGGTGTGCTCCGGCGGTTTTCGCCTCACTTTCTGGCCCAGGAAAGCCCTCATGGCGCCTGATAGGTAGGCACAAGTTTTTCATGTAGCGCATGTGCGTACTGCGGGCAGGCCTACTCTGACACTCACAGGCGCCAACCTCCCGGATTTCGAGCAATAAAGTATAAACTGTAAGCTTTTCAACAGAAACTTCGTTTCCTCGTGCTTGGTGCTTCCATGGTCCCGACCGGATGTGACGGCACCGCCGGCACCCAGACTTATTGCATGGGCTTAAGTGCCGCTCGGGTGGAGCTCGTCCTCCGGCTCGGATCAGAAAGCCCTCTTGACGGCAGCAGGCAGGAGGTGTGGCGTGGTGTGGTGGGGTGGGGCGGGGCGGGGCGGGGCGGGGCGGGGCGGGCCGGGGCGTTTCTATAGATAGTTCAACCAGCTCGCATACCGGCGGTCGATCCCTACAGACGGAGGCAAACAGGTACTTGACATATGTCACAGATAAGGGTGCCGCTGAGGGCGCACCGGACGTTCGGCCGGGAGGAGAAGGGCGAGGCGAGCAGGGCAGGGCGCCACGGCGTCTCCCGCCCGCCCCGCGGCCCGCAGCCCAGCAGTTGCCAGGGGCTGATGAGGGGTACAGTATTGTACACTTCAATTGGTCGCAGCCGGAAGCAACGGGATGCGTCGGAGAGGACCGGACGAGACCGCGGCGGAAAGCGTCCGGACAAGCCTCGCTGAGATGGCGACTGACTGACCGCGCTAACGCCCCGGCCACGCACCGCCCCGCGACTCCTTCCCCATTAGCGCCTGCATTGCCCCCTACCCGCCCCGCCCCGCCCCGCCCCGCCCCGCCCCGCCCGCCCCGCCCCGCCACCCGCCACACCGGCAGAGAGCGAGGGCGGTCGCCGGCTGGGCCGCCGCGAGTTTCGCGGGGACGTTGTGAGCCGTGAGCCGCGGCCGCGGAGGACCTCGCGGTCCGCAGATCGTGCGGGCGCAAGGCGCAAGGTCCTCCGCAGGCCGCTAAAATGTACCATGTTCGACGTCTTCTGCGAGCACAAAGTCCTGTAAGTCACCGCCCAGGGGGACGCCTCTAAAAAAATACAATGTAACCGACAACACGCGTTGTCCTGTGCTGATAGCGCAGGAGTGCGAACGCCGGGACGCAAGAGATAACAAGTGATGACGTCCCCTCCTTCGGCGAACGTGTGACTTCACTCTGTAATGACGTCGGCGCGCTGCGCTGCCACCTCCCTCGACGCAAAGGTCGGTTCACATGCTGACTGATTGGCAGGGTTTCAATGTTTTTAAATCGCCCAAATTTAATCACTTCGGTTTGTAGTGGTAACATCGATATCGGATGAAGGGGGCACTTTGATCTGCAGCAGCACCACCAAATACGTTGTCACTGCTCCCAGCAACTGACAAACAGAAAGTTCTAGTGTAAATAATTGTATAAAGGGCAACCGCAACACAAAACCGGTGCAGGCACAAGACTTTAGCTACTCACAGACACCACGAGTGAAAGGTCAAGTTCGAAAAGGCCACATGGACTGAAGGTCACGCGTTGATGCATTAACTGCATAGAGAACATCTCCAGCTGGCCGTATGAAAATCGCGACTTAATCAGGTAGGCGACATGAACTCCTGTCTGTATTCGTGAAAGCAAAGACGACCCTTACCTGCCTGCGGGCGTAGCAGCTCGGATGGAGCGTGTTGAGGAACGTCCCCACCAGGGCGCCCGTCTTGTTGGCCTCCTCCTTGACGCTGGAGCACGGCCGCACCAGCAGCACCAGGCGGCTGAGGTGCGCGAGCAGCCACAGGCCCTGCAGCGCCACGTACGACACGCGCCGCTGCTGCTGCGACAGCAGCTTGGCGTCGAGCACGAGCACGGAGAAGAAGAAGTAGGACGTGGTGACGAAGTGCAGCAGCAGGTTGAGCACGTCGATGAGGAGCACGGGGCCGTAGCGGCCCGTCACGTTGAGGACGCTCGAGGACAGCAGGGCGTGCGCGTCCTCCAGCTGGTGCACGGGCACGCCGTCGAGCTCCTGCTCGCTCTCCTGCCCGCTCCGTGTCCGCCCGGAGCGCTCGGAGCTGGAGCCCCTGCCGGAGCGGTGGCCGCCGCCGCCCCTCAGCAGCGTGGCGTCTGCGACGCCAAGCTTCCAGGGCGACTCGCTCACAAGCGTCAGCCCCGGCCGGAGCTCTGCTTCCACGTTTTTCAACCATCACTATTACACGATTTGCTCACATGGCAGCTCAGCGTCCGGCAGGCAGGCGCACTCACCGACAGGGGAGCGGCGCGCCGCGGCCAGGCACGACGACTCGAGGCGGTCGTTGAGCGTCCTGAAGCGCCTGAAGATGCACTGGGCGTCATCCGCGAACAGCGCCTCCATGGTGTAGATGAGGAGGTAGTTGGCCTGGTTCGGCACGTGGCTGAGGGCGTGGAGCGCGCCGCCCGACTCGTACACGTACACGATGTCGAGGGCGCTGAGCAGCGACACGGAGCACAGCCACAGCAGCAGGAACAGGTCCACGCCGGGCGGGCGCGCCTGCAGCAGCCTGTCCACCTGCGGGCGCAGGTGCGCGAGCACGCCAGGATGAAGGGCTGTCTCTGCGCGGCGGGGGGCGGGGCGTCCTCACCATGGTCAGATGCTCAATGGACAAGTGGACTTGTCTGCGGGAGAGCAGCGCCTGCAGCACGGCGACGTTGCCGCTCAACATCACGAGGATCACGTCGAGCTGCGACACCACCTGGAAATAACATCATAAAAGTGTTTGTAGGAAGACCGCATGTCAGTATTTTGCTTTATTTTTTGCGGAGCGTAGCGAAGCACTCTGTTAGGGTTTTGAGATGAAATATTGTGGAGCCAGATTCTAGGACTCCTATAATGGTCCCGCATCTGGTACCGTGGCGTCGTAGCCGTGCCGGCATAGTGTCCGCGCGGAGAGTCGCAGGACGGAGGTTCGAATCTTACCATAAAATTTAATTTTTCTGAGGACAACAATTTGGAGAGTGGAATTCAAACCCCCCATTTCAACCGACCTCCCTCGTGGAATAGCCGACGGTCTAGTGGTCTAGTGGTGCCGCGAAAACCGTGGGGTGTCTGTGAGACTCGGCACATGGGGCCTGGTTCAAACCCAGGTAGGTTCTTCACTGGTAGCGACAGCGGGTTGCCAGGAAGTTCCGTCCCATGCCCACGACTGGTGGTCGGTCGTGGGGTCATAAGTCCTAGAATCTGGCTCCAAAAATAGCTGTTCCATGCCCTGGGGACAGGGCAGTTCGGTTAACCACCGTACGACTAAATCTGGCAGTACGGGGATCAAATCTGTCGAATTGCGCGACAGGATCGCAGTCAGAAAAGCACCGGTTCCCACAAGAACACCGAAGTAGTTGGCTGCCACGGGGGGTAAAAGCCCTGTGCCTGGCGGGAACCGCAACCTCCTTCGGGAGGTTTACTGCCGCAAAAATTTTCCATGTTTTCACGCCACCCTTTCACTTGCAGAGCACATACGTAGTTTTTCAAGTATAAGACAAAATTTTTGACCGCATCACGGGCAGCACTAATTCGGCCTGGTCGGACAAAAAGAGGTCGGACAAACGATGAGCACGAGCACCAGTATAAAGGCCGATCTTACAAATGTATTGTTCTTAAGGCGGGATTGAGCTCAGCATTCAAGCCGAAGGCTTGCCTGGCTAGTAAATGCATTTCCCACCCTGTCGGTCTTTGTGAAAGCGCGCGGGCTGGTGCCCTCCGCGGTCCTCTTCTGGAAGTCGAAGAGCATCGCGATGGTGGTGGGCGCGCACAGCAGCACGATGGCGAGGGAGTAGACCTCCCACAGGCGGGAGGGCTGGGGCAGCACCGCACACGTGCAGCGCCTGGCCGGGCTCGCGCCCGCGGCCCGCAGCTCGGCGCGGGGATGCACGTGGATGAGCGCGCCCTCCCTGTGCGCGCTCAGGCGCCGCGACCCCGAACCGGCGCTGCCGGCGCACCGGCAGTCCCTGCCCAGGGCGAAGGGCGCCTGTCCCAGCACCCGAGCCCACTGCCACAACCTGCCAATAAAGCACAGTAGCACAGTGTAGGAACTTGCCGTGGCCCGGCGCGGCGCGGCGAGACTCACCACTCCTTCTGAATGTACATGTTGACCAGCAGGACGCGTGCGCGTGCGCCGGCTGCGCCCGCCAGGGCCGGACTGCGCCGCCGCGCGCCGCGCTGCGCACTTCCACTGATTTGCCTAGAGCAATTGTCGTGCCCAGCCCCCCCCCCCCCTTTTTCACCCCCACCCCCCACTAGTTCTTTTTCCCAGGCGGGCAGCAGTACGGAAGCAGGTACACATTAATCACGGGGTTGTGAGCTGGAATAGCCGGCTATCAGTTCTTTGTGTCCGATGGTTTTTGGACGGCACTCTATCATCAGTTTGGTCTTCGGTATTTTGGGGATCAGAAAGAACGGGATTTTTCTTTAAAAGAAGATTTCTTTATTTGTCATGTCAAACCTATAGTTAAATTAAATTTAACAAATATATCAATAACATTAAAATCTGAAAGTTATCTTATATCACAATTTCTTAATTAATGTAAGACTGCCTCGTCATTAGGATTTTATGATAAGGTATACAATAAAACAGAAGCGCACTTTTTTCAGTCATTGTCCTTAACCTTAAGACTAGAATATGTCTACGTTTCACTACATACGTCTCATAAAATTGTTGAGAAAGTTTTCCTTTTAAGGAATAGGCATATACCTGACAAGAATGAAAAAGGTCGTTGAAAACGAATAACATACCCTGAAGCAGCGGCCTTCATAGTCTCACTTTTCCTTCATTAATGGCAGTCAACAAAGCTTCGGTAACGGGCTCGTAGGTGCCGCTGCGTGCCACGAACACGGGGTCTGGACAGGTGGCCGGATCGAAACCTTGGCGCTGCAGTTGAACTTTGCTCACCTGGAATAGCAAACGGAAAAATAATGATTTCGAACACAAAATATCGTGCATAAAAATCATAAGGAGACTACTATTTTTTACTCACAAAAATACTACGAAATTCCTTACCTTGTGAGTGCCCGTCATGGGCAGCGAGTCAGCCACGCGGACGAAGGCCGGGCGCGCGTAAGCGGGGAGCTTCCCCTTCAGCCCAGCGGCAAGCTCGCCCAGGTCGCAGCGGCGCTCGGGGTCCGCGATGGCCGCCATGCCGGCGCGGCCCTCGTTGCCGGGAACCTTGACGCCGTAGACGGCCACCTCACGCACCCCGTGTGTGAGCAGCAGGCGCGTCATTACGGTCTCCACCTCGGCCGTCGACACATTTTCGCCCTTCCACCTGTCAGGTCGGTCGAAAGAGGAAAAAAAAAATCAGAATTACGGGGTGACACAGGGCACGGCAGGGCAGGGGGCGAAGTCGTTAAGACACCCTGACAAACCGCCGTTAAGGGCGGTACAATCATTTCTACTGTCGAACACCGCTTACCTGAACGTGTCGCCAATCCTGTCCTTGAAGTAGATGTAGCCATACTCGTCCATAACTGCCATGTCACCTGCACAGAACGCATTTACTAAATTATCTGCCATTCCTAAAATACAGCCCCAACGCATATAAAAGAAACGTCATCGACTCACCAGACACGAAGTATTTGTCGCCGTTGCCGAAAGCATTCCTGAGGACCTTCTTCTCGGAGGCCTCGCGGTCCAGGTAGCCGACGAACTGGCTCTGCACGCTCTCCTCCCGGACCCTGCCGATGAGCATGCCCGGCTCGCCGCGCGCGCAGCGCACGCAGTGCCCGTGGTCGTCCCGGACGGGCTCGCCGCTCTCCTCGTCCACCTGCACCAGCTCGTAGGGCCAGGCGAACCGCGGCAGCAGCTGCGGGACGAAGCCGAGGGCGCCAATCCTCTGGTCCATGTTCACTAGAGAAAGGAAACAAAATGACGATCGGTCAGGGGAGCTACGTCGGTCATTAAAAAATATAACTATGGTTTCGGAACAAAGACTTACCGAGCATGACGTTGCCCTCGGTCGACCCGTAGAACTCGATGACTTTCGACACCCCGAAGCGCTGGCGCAGGCGGCGCCACACGGCGGGGGAGAGCCCGTTGCCCACCAGGCTGTGCACCTTGTGCTGCTTGTCGGCGGGGCTCTCGGGGGACAGCACGAGGAAGCGGCACAGCTCCCCGATGTAGTGGCCGATCTGGAAACGGCGCAAGAGGCGTAAGTCATCGTTGACGTACAGTACACTGGGAGGGGAGGGCAGCCGCCTCGAGATACTCACGGTGGCGTTGTGACGGGCGCAGTCGGTCCAGAACTTGGAGGCGGAGAACTTGGGGGCGAAGGCGACGGGCACGCGGTGCGCGAGGGCGAGGCTGGCGGCGTACGCCCCACCCGCCGCGTGGTACATGGGCAGCGAGCAGTAGAACACGTCGCGGGCGGGGTCCATGCCGGCCACGCGGAACAGACCCAGCGGCCAGAACAGCGTGCGCGCGTGGGTCACGATGGAGGCCTTGGGCAGCCCCGTGGTGCCCGACGTGTAGATGTACATGAGGTGGTCCCAGTGGCCGGGGGTGAAGTCCACGGCGGGGTTGTCCTCGCTCTCAGCGGCCACCAGCGGCTGCAGGTCGGTGAACCAGTCCTGGGCGGTGCCCTGGTCCGCCCCGAACCTGTAGAAGCCCTCCGCCGTGCTCAGGTCAGCGCGCACGCCCTGCACAGCTGTCGTTAAAAAGAAGGGGTGATTAGCAAAAGGGCAAATAGACACCCCCGCCCCGCCCCGCCCGGCCCGCAGGAAGGGCGCGTGCGTTAGGTGCGCTCGATATGGCGTGACCACTCAACAGGTGCGGGACACGAGCAGCTGCACTTTTATCTCACTTCAATAACAGAGAGGAAAAGTGGAAACAATAAAACAAAAATCTTACCGGCAGCGTACTCCTCATCAAAGATGACGACCTTCGCCTTGGCCGAGTTGATGGTGTGCGCGAGCGGCGTGTCGGTCAGGTTCCTGTTGACGAGGGCCGTGATGGCGCCCAGCTTGGCCAGGCCCAGCCACAGGCAGATGTACTCGATGCGGTTGTTGAGCACCATGGCCACCACGTCGCCGCGGCGCACGCCGGCGCGCTCGAAGGCGCGCGCCACCCTGTTGCTGTAGGCGTTCACGTCGCGGTACGTCCACTTCTCGTCCTCGAACAGGAAGCAGGTCGCTTCGGGCGCCTCGCGGGCGTGCCGCTCCACGATGCTGACCATGGTCTCGTTGTCGCGGGCGAAGCGCTTCCACTGGGCGGACGAGCGCAGGAAGATGTAGAGGAACCTGTGCGCCGGCCGGACACGGGCGGGAGTGAGTGGGTGTGCGCCGAGGGGGTAGGCAACTTACTCAACGCGTCCATTACATCACATGCACATGCTGATATCGGCTGCTTCCGAAGGGAAGAGGAGTATGTATGCACTTACCTGAGATCTCTGGGCAGGACCTTGGCGATGACGTATAGGCGCCGCCAGTGCTGCAACACGACGGTGACCAAGAAGGCGGCCAGGATGCCGACGATGCGGGCCCATCCCGCGGTGCCCGTGCCGACCATCCAGTTGCACAGCACCGACAGCAGCACGAAGGCCGCGGCCGCCCTGCCCTGCCAGACGCTCTCCATGGTGGCGAAGTCCAAGAAGTGCACCGAGGTGGACGAACACAGCGCGGTGCGTGGAGACTGGTGTGGTGGGGCGGGGCCGGCGCTGCTCGCTGGTTGTCCGCTTCACTCTCGCGATGCGCTCGTCGCAGATGCGACTCACAGACTACCCTCCAGCCTCGAGCCGCCGGCAACTTATCAGATGGGGAGAGGAGAGGAGAGCGAAGGATGGGAGAGGAGGGGGAGGAGAGGATCGGATGCGAGGAGAGGAGGGGAAGGGGCAGGGAGTTTGGGGTAGCAGCCGTAGAGAAAGGTAAGTTTCTCCGGGAAAATACGGCACAGGAGGGTCGAGAAGAAGCGTATCATATCGTAGGTTACGATCCTGCCAGCTTGTCTCAAAGATTAAGCCATACGAGTCTGCAAGACAAATTAAGGTGAAACCGCGGAAATCTCATTATATCAGTTATGGTTCAATGGATAACTGCGGAAATACTGGAGCTAATCCCATGCCAACAGAGTCCCGTGGTTACGATGACTCTGCGGGAAAGCGAAAGCTGCAAAAACAACAACTTACTGACCTTATCTTAACGTTCAAAATCTAGACTAAAGCTGAGAGTCATGTCGAGCGCGCGGGCAGACTGGCAGATCCAATCACTTTAAGGGATTGTCGCAGGTCACAAAAAAAAAAAAAATTCCAGTCACTTGATTGGTGTAAGGTCACTGGGCCGGGCCGGGCCGCCGGGGCGGAAGTGGGTAAATAGGTTACACGGCGGCGGCCCAGCCAGCGTCCAGACGGCGGCCCATGCGCGTGGTCCGCGGGGGGCGCCTGACCGCCCAGCTTAGCATGGCCCGGCCCCACCCCGCCGCGCTGCAGCTTCGCGCCGGACCAACACAAAAGCTAGTCGCACTTTGCTCCTCGCGCGAGCCAGCGCCCGCGGCGCGGCGCGCGACCCTCGGCCCTCTCCGTCGTTCTCTTCTATCTAGCTCTTACGTCGCGAGAGGGGAGGAGACGGGAGGCGCCGGGGCCGTGCCGGGGCGGAGATGTAACCCTCCACTAGATCGGCCATCCCGAAAAAACCTCGAGTCATCATGTGCTGTGCCGGTATCTCGCGTCCTTCGAGTCAAGGGGAAAGACCGCCCTTGTAAAAGTTTTTCCTTTTTATTACACGAGTCACGGAGGCACAAACCTTTCCACGAAGCGCCGGTTGGGGTGCCTACCTCCACGGCGGCGGAGGCAGGATAAGAGCCCATACGGCGCGGCGAGGCCTCACCTGACTCATCCTCACGCCCACACACGAGGCGCGCGCCGCCCGGAGACAGGCGGGGCAGAGCGCTCAGTGTCAGGAACGGAAACGTTTTATTCGGCCGGCCGGCCGGCCTGTGAGACTTTAAGAGGAAAACCCCAGCAGCGTTGATCAGAGGAGGGCGGGGCGATCTCAGTCTGCCCCCTCCCCTCCCCCGCCCGCCCCGCGACTGGCACTACTCTCCTCTCCGCGCTCACGCGGCACGCGGCTGCTGCCGCCGTGGACAGTCGGCCGGGCCGGAGCAGATGTGTCCCGCTATCGATTCACAAACGGATAGGGAGTCATCAAAAAAGTAAGCGGCCCAGCCGCCGCCGCTGCGCCTGCTCCAGCTGGTCCTTGTCCTCCCCGTCAGCTTCGCCTACGGTCGCGTTTGCCTCTCCTCGCCGCTGACACAGCCGCCGCCGCGCCCCGCCCCGCCCCGCCCCGGGCCTGCTGCTCCGCGCCGCGCAGCACTACGGAGTGTATAAAACCGTTTTATTCCCCGAGCCACTCGCTCCTCTCTGCGTCACTGCCGCCCGCCCCGCCCCGCCCCGCCCGCCCTGTCCTGTCCACGCTGCAGACGCGCCTGAGACATGCCGCGAGGGGCCCCCTCCCCTCCCCCTTCCACTCCACTCTATACATTCTGGATCTGACCTGCTCATGCCTGCCGGCCGCGGAAGACGAACGGGCGTGTAATTAGCAGTCAGTCACTCACCCACGTGCGCTGTCTCTCACACACACACACAATGCCATTCCCTCTCCAAGAACTGCGCCCGGCCGGACCACTGGGGCCGAGGCGGCTCGAGCGGCGCGGCGCGGCGCGGCGTCCAGCTCACAGGTGTCGAGCCGTGCCGCCGGGCAGGACGCGCGAGTGCGAGAGAGATTCGCGAGGAGACCAGTCGACTCGCGAGGCGCCGCAAGACACCTTACCTCGTGGAGTGACTGCCCTGACGCCACGCCGGACGCCGCGCCACCTCTGCGAGGCCCCCAGCGAGGCGTTCACCGCGCGGATTAAGGGCCCGGCCCGCGGCCCGCCTCGGCTTTAGCACGCGAGGCGTCATTACTCACGCGCCACTGCGTGTCGCGGTGGTCGTCTCGGGCGGGAGTGTTCCCCGCGGCGGCCGCGGACGGAGAGGCCCACGACGACGACGCGACCTGCGCGATGGACTTCATTAAGGGGAATCAGCAGAGGCAGTGGTGGTTCAGTTAAGGACTGTCGCCAAAAAGTGGTGGCCACACGCGGAGTGTGGCATGCAGAGATCCGAGTGGTGGGCACGAGTAGCAGAGGCCCGGCCAGGAGGCGCACTGTGGGCCAGTGCAGCGTGCAGCATGGCGCCGTGCGCGCGCCCGCGCCGGGGCACCCCGTGGCGCCGTGCACTGCACGTGGGCGCCGCCGTGCTGGCCGTGCTGCTGGCCGCGCCGTCGTGCACCAGGGCAGGTGAGTGAGAGAGAGAGAGATCCCTATTTCTATTGCAACATTCGCACGTGAGACTGCATTTTAACTTTAGGGTTGTAAACACTTTTCCCGCACCGAAGCCAAAATAATCAGGATTCAGCGTACCGTGCGGGAAAAGAGAGTGCATGCATGCGACGATTACTTGCAGAAATGTGTTCGCTAGAGGAGGGGCGAGGGGGCATTGCCGGCCGGCGAGCGGGGCGGGGCGGGGCGGGGCGACTCTAATCAGGGAAGGGAATGGCCAGAGCCGGGCCGGGCCGGGGACGCATGCAAGTGTAAACAAAACAGTTGGTCGGGAAAGGTTCCTCTTCTGGGGTCGGCCCGAGTCGGGTCAAGACTGATACGCGCGGGGCGGCCGGCCGGGCTGACCGGGTGCCCGGTGGCCTTCTGGCGCAAAATAAAAATCACCCATGAATTAAGATAAAGAACACTTAAAGCACACGGCTAAATGATTGGTGTTCGAGGGGCGATTGCGGTCGCGGACCTGTAAGCACGCCCGCATGCATGCAAGGTTTTTTCTCCACGCATGGAACCGCCACTTTTTCTTTCTTCTCCAGCGGCCGCCGTGCCGGAGGAGCTGGGCTCCTCGCAGAAACAGGTTTATTTGCCGGGCCGGGGCCACCAGGCCGGGGCCACCGGGCCCAGCGGCCCACCACGCGGTGGGATGGGATGGGATGGGATGGGCAGTGCGGCGGGCCGGGCCGGGCCGCCCAGGGCCGCGCAGGGCAGGGCGACGTCGGCACGGACGGCACGTAGCCACTGCAGACGTGCCGGCCCGGGTGGGCCCCGCCCCGCCCACAACTGATAACCAAACGCGTTACTGTCTGATGTTGCTTCGCTACCGGGTAGCCCTTATGCCCTTCTACCCTTTCACACCCAACAAACGGACAACCTACTAAACGGGGGTGGGGCTTGGTCCTTAACACATTGAGTGCACGCTCCCATGTTGAATTAAAGGGGAAAAATACGTCCAGCACTGAATATGTAAAGGAGCCGCCTGGTACTCTAGTCTCTTACTACTACCCCGGGGTAGAGGCCTCTATGACAAGGGGGAATATAAGTACCGTCTTCCCTTACGTCTAAGCGCCACGCCGTCTCTGTTGCAGCCATGTGCCCGCCGCCCACCTTTAAGACGCTGGACGTGCATTGCCGCTGGGTGCTGGGCCGGCCCGTGCCCTGCGACGTGCCCGTCTCGCCCGGCACCACGGCCATCTTCACCTGCAAGCCGCAGTACCGGCTGCCGCAGTCCGTGCGGGACGCGGCGCACGAGCACCCGGAGGCGCGCGCCAACGGCCTCGAGTCCGCCGTGTGCCACGACGACGGCACCTGGTCGCCCCTGCCCTTCACCTGCGTGCCGGGTGAGTGAGCCCCCTGCGGGGCGAGGTGGGGCGGGGTGGGGCTGGGCGGGGCCGGTGCCCCGCCCGCCACCGGCCTGCTCTGCCGCTGCATTGCAGGTGTCCACTCACTTCCGCGACCCGCTGTCAATTTGTCAAAATGCAAGCCTTTACGCTGGAACCTGAAAAACCGGCGCAATCAAAGCGGGAGCACGAGTGCGAGTGTCCCCGTGATGACCGCCCGCCCGGCCCGGCCCCACCACCGTGTGAGACCCATTTAAAACGGAAAGTTATTGGCAGCCGAGATCACGGCACGCGCGCCGCGCCGGGCGCCGGGCCTGTCCAGGCGTCGCCCACGTTATTGTAGTGGCACACCTCTCCTCTCCCGCGGGGGGTTCCCAGCCGCGCCGCACCGCGCCCCACCCGCATAACACTCCCGGGAAACAATCTGTCAGCGCGCTACAGCGTAATGTCATGCAATTCACCGCATCGGGCATCGGATCGCATTGGGACAGCTCACCGCACGGCACGGCGTGCCGCGGCGCCCCCTCCGCGCCGGGGGCGTAGGCAACCCATTGCGCCGGCGGGCGTGATAACAGAACAGGACGGCTAATGATCTCGCAAATGGCGACCTTTGGTAGCCTGCCGCTGGAAGTGGCAGAAAGCACCCCGTTTCCGCGTTCGCACTCGATTAAAGTCCAGAGGATATCGGAATTAAATATGTGCTCGAACTAAACCGCGATTGAAAGTACTCTGGTAGAGTAATGCATACAAAACTGAAGGACATTGTGACATATTGCCATACTCTGACTTCCGCAGAGTGTGGACGGGTGGTCGGCAACGGCGAGACGCTGGTGGTGGACGGCAAGCCCGTCAACTCGCCGCTCGAGTTCCCGTGGCACGTCGCCATCTACGACCGCAAGCACAAGAAGGGCATGATGCAGGTCTGCGGCGGCACGCTCATCACGCCCAAGTTTTTCGTTTCAGGTACGATCACAGGCCAAAAGCGCATGTTTTAATTTTGTTTTTAGGATGCGGAATGCATGAGTTTGAACAAAGTCGGCGTGTTGCAGCGGCACACTGCTTCGCGGCCGCGCAGCTGCTCGCGTCCTCCGAGGTGCAGATGCGGCCGCCCTCCGAGTTCGCCGCCGCCGTCGGCAAGATCAACCGCGACTGGGCCGCCGTGGAGGACACGGTGCAGAAGCGGGACGTGAGTGTGCTTCGCCCTTGCTGCGGCCAGCAGGTGAAGGGTGCAGTGACACAAAAGCAAAGTCTCCCTGTTCTTAAATTTCCAGGTGAAGGAAATCTACATCAACGGGTACGGCGGCCGGAAACTGAACCACGTGCGGGACCTGGCGCTGGTGGAGATGGACGCGGCCGTGGAGCTGCACGCCTACACCATGCCGGCGTGCGTGGACTGGGGGCTGCAGGAGCGGCCCGTGCAGGACGGCGACGTGGGCTCCGTCGTGGGCTGGGGTGGGCTGTTCAAGCGCCCCGTCAGCGAAATGCTCCAGATGGCCTCGCTGCCGTTCGTCAACAAGGAGCGCTGCCTGCAGTTGATACCCGCGCAGATGGTGCAGTACATCCTCCTAAACGACGACCGCTTCTGCGCGGGGCTCATGAACGGTGAGTTCCACCTGCGCTGCCGTACTATCAGGCAAACCCTTGCCAACACGTGATGCCTAGTCGGCAGGCGAATAGCCCGCACCTTCGTCTGCCTAACTTTGCACCGCTGCCGCAGGGACCACGGTGGCGCACGGCGACAGCGGCGGCGGCCTCACCTTCCCGAGCCGCGAGCGCAAGCACTTCCTGCAGGGCGTCGTCTCGGTGGGCATGCCCGACGCGCGCACGCTCACCGCCTTCACCAACGTCACGCAGTTCGTGCGCTGGATGGCCGACAAGATCCAGGACGAGGAGATCCGCGCCGCGGCCGCCGTGCCGCTGCTGCCGCTCGAGATCCCCACGGAGTACACGGCCAGCGACCTGGAGGAGGAGCAGCGCGTCGCCTACTTCCGCGAGGACGTCGGGCTCAACCTGCACCACCTACACTGGCACAGCCACTACTCGTACCTGGGGCCGCGCGAGAAGGTGGCCAAGGACCGGCGCGGCGAGCTGCTGTACTACATGCACTCCCAGCTACTGGCGCGCTACAACGGCGAGCGCCTCAGCAACAGCCTGGCCAGGGTCAAGCACCTCAACCTGCGCGAGCCCGTCAAGGAGGGCTACTACCCCAAGCTGGACAACCTAGTGTCCTCCCGCGTCTGGCCCAGCAGGCCACCCGGCACACGCCTGCAGGTCCGCAAACACGTCGCCGCCGGATGGGTTGCCTACCGTCCGGGCGCCCGCCGGCGCCTGCGGCCGTACGGCAAACCCCACCCCGAGTGATTCTGAAACTTTAACAAGGTCGATGCGACGCTGTGTGTCCGCAGGACATCAACAGGGACGGCTTTAAGATCGACATAGAGGACCTGGAGCGTTGGACGGCGCGGATTTACGATGCCATCGCCGTCGGATACGTTGTAAACGTAAGTGTTACACGGTGGAAGAGGACACGCATCCCCCGCCCGGTGTCGGGCGAGGAAGTCACGCACTACACGCTTACGCAAATTACACGAGGGTTATATTTTACTTCTACTCCTAACTTTGTGAGAGATAAAACCATAGCAAGGGTAGGGCCGAGGTTGGGGTTGGGGGTTACACTGGCACGCCCACTCCACCGCCTTTCCTTTGCCCGTTATCTTCAGACGACGGGGGGCAGGCTGCCGCTGACGGAGGAGGGCGGCGCCGACCTCCTGGGCAACGTGATCGAGTCGAGCTCCATCACGCCCAACCGCCAGCTGTACGGCGAGCTCATGAACCAGGGCCACATCCTCATCTCGCTGGCGCACGACCCGGAGAACCGCTACCTCGAGTCGTACGGCGTGATGGGCGACGGCGCGGTGGCGCTGCGCGACCCCGTCTTCTACCGCTGGCACGCGCACGTCTGGGACGTGATGCGCGCCTACAAGGACACCCTGCCGGGCTACTCGCCCGCCCAGCTGTCGTTCCCCGGCGTGCGCGTGCTCGGCGTGGACGTGCGCACCGACGGCCACCACGACAAGCCCAACGAGCTGCACACGTACTGGCAGGCCAGCGACCTGGAGCTGTCGCGCGGCCTCGACTTCTCGCCGCGCCGGCCCATCTTCGCCCGCCTCACGCACCTCCAGCACCGGCCCTTCACCTACCACATCCGCGTGGAGAGCGACGCGCCCGCCGCGCGCGACGCCTACGTGCGCATCTTCATGGCGCCCCTGCTGGACGAGCGCGGCCGCGCCATGCTCTTCAACGACCAGCGCCACCTCATGGTCGAGATGGACAAGTTCCACGTCATACGTGAGTGTCATTTCTCCTACACCCCTACACCCCGAGCGGTCGAGTTTATAACATCCCTTTCCCTTCTAATCCAGTCGAGCCCGGGGTCAACACGCTGCAGCGCCGATCCTCCAAGTCGTCGGTGACGATCCCCTTCGAGCGCACCTTCCGCAACCTGGACGCCAACCGGCCGTCGGGCGGGCGCGCGCTGGACGAGTTCACGTTCTGCGGCTGCGGCCTGCCGCAGCACATGCTGGTGCCGCGAGGCACGGAGACCGGCCTGCCGCACCAGCTGTTCGTCATGGTGACGGACTACGCCCTGGACCGCGTGGACCAGGTGCTAGAGGGCACGTGCCTGGACGCGCCCAGCCTGTGCGGCGTGTTCGCCGGCCGCTACCCGGACCGCCGGCCCATGGGCTTCCCCTTCGACCGGCGGCCGGCGCGCGACCGCGTCGCCTCGCTGCGCGACTTCCTCACGACCAACATGTACGTGCAGCGGGTGACGGTGCGGTTCCGGGACGCCGTCGAGGCCCTGGTGCGCAACACGACGCTCTTCGGCCCGACCAAAGGCACGGTCAAGGTGACGCACTTCGTCCCCGGCACGGGCACGGTGCACCGCGACCATCAGCCTGTGCCGCGCACAGACTACGCGTGAATAAAGATTTTAAGTTATGTCAGAGGCGTGCTCTATGTTGTCTTGCGCTTATACCTCGGGCGGCGCAGCAGTGGGGAGGGCGCGGGGCGGGCGGCCCGACCCCGCGGGGGTGGTGCGCTCCGCGAGGAGCCCCCACGGGCCGGGCCGGGCCGAGGCGCTGCCGCTGCAGCCCTAGCCTGATTCTTCCCTCTCCTCCCTGACCCACTCAACGCGGGACTCCAAGGACCTGGCGCTGGCGCGCGGAGCGGAGCGGCCTAGTCAAGGGCAGATCGCTGCATTGCGGCGCCCCCTGGCGTCGCGACGCCAAACTAACCTCCCGCCCCTCCCCCGCGCACTGGCGCCGCGGCGCCGCGGTGCGGGGCCCTGGGCCGGGCCGGGCAGCCCGTCCAGCCCCCTCCCCGGCCCGGCGCGGCCCGGCCAGTCTCTGCTCCGACGCCGCACTGCGCAGGCCGCCACGACGCGACGCCACCGCGACGCCCACCCTCCGCTGTAGCGCCGCGTGCGTCCACACGTCTCGTCTCGCGCCGCCCGGCCCGGCCACGTGTGCGGAGTACTGCCCGTGACAGCGTGACAGCCGCGAGTGACGGTGTCGCTGGCGTGTTCGTGTTCGTGCTGCTCGTGTTGCCGTCGCCGCTGCACTTGGTGTTGCCCGCAGAGCAAGGAGTTTGTCCCCGGCGAGGGAGGTCCGGTCCCCGGGCCCTGCGGCGCGGCGCGGCGCGCGCGTCGACCTGGCCGTCGGGGTCGCGGCGAGTAGCCCCAGCAGGAGCAGGCTCGGCCGCCGGTGACACAGCGACCGCCGCCAGGCCAGGCCAGCGACACCAGCACCAGCACCCGCCCGCAGACATGGGCCGCGCCAAGGAGTACTGGAAGGCCGTGGCCGTCGTGCTCTCCGCCGCGCTGCTATCAGGTGAGGGCGAGCGGCCGCGCTGTGCTGTGCAGGACCACCGGCCCGTCCTGTCCGACCCGACCGCCAGGAGCGCCGCCCTGTTTATTCACGCGTCAGCGCCGTTGACGCCCCTAACGAGGCCGCACGAGTTAATTCGATTTGCCCCAGCCTCGACACGATACACAGCGGCCCGGACCGATCACGGTCCACCCTGTCCTCCTCTACCTCTATCTCTGTCTCTCTCCCTCTCGCTCTATCTCTATCTCTCCCTCTCTCTCCCTCTCTCTCATTCGCACGCTGTCGTCGTTCTCCCTCCCTCTTCGGTTCCCCATTCAGGTGATTGATTTTCCCGGGCGGGCTGTCATTTTTACGCAGCGGGGCCACATCGCCGCGGCACGCACGTCGCCATGGGGATTGGTGGACGGGTCGGGAAGGGAATAAGCGACAGCAGGAGGGATCTAGCGTCCCGGGGCCGGGCGCCGGGCGCCGGGCCAGGGGGCGGCGGGGGACCGCTGCAGCGTGCGCTCACTATCCCGCCCCGCGGCCGATCGAACCGCCGCGCCGGCCCGGCCCGGCCCGGCCTGCTGCCATGCCGCTGCTCAGCCTGTTAAGTTGAGCCACGCAAGTTTGTTTGATTAATACCAGTGCGCCGGTCCGCCCCGCGCCGCCCCACCCCGCCGCGACCGGGACATGTCTGCTAAGTTGCGCTCCCCGGGCCACCCTCTCCCCCTCCCTCTCCTCCTCTTGCTGCTGCTAGATTGGGGCGGGGGGGGGGGGGGTAAGGGCGCGGGGGCCCACTGCCGCCACCGCTCAGCTGGCTGGTCGCGACCGCGCCGCGCCCCCGCCGCGCCCTCGCCGCGCCCTCGCCGCGCCACCCGCCGCACCCCCGCCGCCCCCCGCCGCGCCTCCGCCGTGCCCCCACAAACTTTGCAAAAAGTAGCGGCCCCAACTACTTCCTCCCCCCTGGGCTGTCCGCCCGCCCGCCCGGCCCGGCCCTGCGCGCCCGCCCGCCCGCCAGGGCGGACAGGGCTACGTAAATATCGAGCTAGGCGGGCGCACTGCGCGCGGCGTGGCGTGGCGGGGCGTGGCGGTCAAAAGCAAAGTTAAACTACCTCCGGTCGACAGGCGGACGGACCGAGTAGACGGGCGGACGGCGGCAAACGAACCGAAACGGCACAATGAACGCGGTCGTGCGCGTGCGCGCGCGCGCTCTATCCGCCCCGCCCCGCCCCGCCCCGCCCCGCTCATGTCAGACCCGCCAAAAACGTATGCACGCGTGCCAATCCGGGGAGGTTAATATCGGGTCGGTGGCGCGGGGCCGGGGCCGGGCGGGGCCCTGCATCGATGATACAGTAACTCACTTAGGCCCCGCCCCGCCCGCCCCGCGCGCGCTCTGTGTGTTGCACGTCCAATTACACGTTGTGTTTACGGTGGTCGTTGTGTCAATGGCTTGTGACATGCGGCTCGTGGCGGAGCGGGGGCCGGCGCGATGCGGTGGGGGGAGGGGGCGGGGGGATGACCTCGCGTCACGTACACTGTGGGGGCAGCACGGCGGGGGAGGGAGGGGTTGTGTAGCCCCCCCCCCCCTCCCCCAGCGGTGCATAGGTATATAGGGGCGGGCGGCGGGCGTGGACGGTGGCTTCCCCAACCGGTTTTGTATTCTACGCGTCGAACTGCAACGGTTCGCGTCTTTCCCCGGAGTCCATGACAACCGCACACACTCAACCCTGTTCCCACACCACTCGCCCATACACACAGCCACACGCGCGCACTTCCATCTTCGACTCCTTATATCTATGAAACTCATCTTGTCGGTACGGGCGCCTGGTGCGGGCGGGGGTGGCCGCCACCCTCCCTCACCATCCCCCCTTCTGCTCTACCGCCAGCCCCCCCATCTCCAGCCAGACCCCCTCCCCCTCCCCCCGCCCCGCCAAACACAATCGACGTCAGAAGAACAAACGCCGGGCGTATTGCCCCGTGCAATATTAATAACTGGGAGGGCGCGCCCGGGCGTAGCCGGGGCAGCACTGGCAGCAGGGCGGCTGCACGGCCAAGTACACACGGAGTAGTAGAACCACCACCTCGGTTACTGGAACAGACCTGGAGCTGGACAGCCGGTGGACAGCGCACTGGACAAAGTTGGACAGCGACAAGCGGGACGGCGGCGCAGCGGAGCAGTCCAGAGCCGGAGCCGGAGGAAGTAGGGCGCCGCTGTGCCTTATTTCCAGGGAGGGCACCCAGCCCCGCCCCGCCCCGCCCCGCCCCGCCCCGCCCGCCGTTAGCTCTCAGGGTCTGGCTGGGCCAGGGGCCAGGCTGGCCCTACGATAGGCCCTGCCGCCCGCCCCGCCCGGACCGCAGCGCCACCGCTAGCGGGGCCGTGCGCTGTAGGGAGGGGGAGGGGGAGGGGAGGGGGTCCTGTGCTCTGCCCTGCCGGACCTGGCGCTCCCGGCTCTGCCCTGAGCTACCCGGCCAAAAAGCAATAAGAAGGGGGAGAGAGGAGCGCGAGTTTGCACCCGGTGCTCGGCTGCTCCTCCTCCTCCTCCTGCTCCTCCCCCTCCTCTACGCTCAAGGTGCACTCTCCGAAAGCGGCTTGCCTGCGCCACGCCACGCCACGCCACGCCGCGCCACGCCGGTCAGGCCCGGGGCCCGGCTCGCCTGGTACTACAAGCACAGCCCACTGTCCAAGATTACACCCGCCACTGCCGCCCTACCTTCCCCAACCGCCCTCTTGCCTCGGGTCCCGTCCCACCCCCCGGGGAGAAGCCGAAGCCCTACACGATAGCAGAGCCTTGCTCGCCTCCTGAGGACGCCCGGGGCCTGTCGAGGACCTCCCGGGGCACACGAAGCCAGAGTACAAGTCCGAGCCACTGACCTTTGATTGCCAAACGCCGCGCCACCGGGTCGGGCTGCCCCTCAGCAGGTTCTCGATCAGCGAGGAGAATACGGAAGACGGCGGCGACGTTGGCCTGACGTCATCCCTCGCCCTTGGCCGCAGTGCAGCTGACGCGCGGAGAGGCAGGCGGGGCGCGGGGTGCTCGCTGGGGTTCTTGTTTGCTCGTCCTGCCGGCGCATTTCTCCCGCCCTTCCGGTTCTGCTTCCCTCCGGGCTGCTCATTCACGGGAGGCAAGGTGCATCAGAGGGAAGAGAGGGTAAGGGTCCCGTCCCGTCGTCCTGGAGCCTGCGCAGAGAAGGAGAGAGGTGCTCAAAAAGTGTGTGCCATCCACACATACACGCGCGCGTGCACACACACATACACCTGCACTGAACCTCCACACGGACGCACACAGCAACACAGAGTCTAGCGCGGGCTTTACCACGACCAACCTCAACGAGCAAGACGCTGAGTGCACCGCAAGGAACAGGGGCGGAGGCGTGGCGGGGGCGTGGCGGAGGTGAGAATGGCAGTGAGAAAGAGAGGGACGGCAGTCATGAAGAGAGAGATAGCGTGAGGGGAAGAGGGGGTGGGGGATGGGGGTGATGGAGGTGGGGAGGGAATGCGTGACAACGCTATGAAGAGTTCACAATGGCGGAAAGGGCAGGCGGATGGGGGTGGGAGGGATAAATGGGGGGCGAGAGAGATAGACTGAGGTGGTGCCCGGGCGCGAGAGCAGGGGCCGTGCGGCACTGCCAGCAGGGAGCGGGCGGTAGCAGGAGGAGGAGGAGCAGGGGGTGAAGGAGCACGCTACCGGGGGACCTGTAAACACTGCGACATGACGACCCAGTCCCCTGCGGTCCGGTCCGGCCCGGCGCGGCCTCCACCCGCCGCCCCCGCGCCCCCGCCACCCCTCTCCTCACCGCCCCACCCCGGCCGCGGGCCCCCGTAGAGCACTGGTACAGCCCAGCGCCGGGCCGGGCCGGGCCGACCCCCAGGGCCGAGGCTGCATATTACGAGGTTGTGGATGTGTTTGCGTCATGGCCGTACCGTCCGGCGCCCCGCCCGACCGCGCCTTCGCACACGTCTCCCCTTACTCTTCGCGCAGGGCGTTTTATCTCATTCGAGAAGCGCCGCAGGGAGACGCGAAAGTGGCGGCGGGAATTGAATAATATAAGGAAACACAATGGCAAATGAGAGGGGGGAGGGCGGATATAGGTCGTCGCGGAGGAGGAGGAGGAGGGGAAGCGCAGCCTAGCCCACGGGCCGCCAACGGAACGGAGGGGTCGCGGGCGGGTCGGGGATGGCCCGGGGGCGGCGGCGGCGGGGGCAGGACCCTGAAACAATAACTTCCCTAAATGAGAGGCTCACAGTTTGGATGCCCGCAGAGATTTGTTGCTGCTCCGTGGGAAGAGAGCGGGGCGGGGGCGGGGCGGGGGCGGGGGCGGGGGCGGGGCGGGGGCGGGGGCGGAGTGGGGGCGGGAGGGCTATCATCGTTAGCGTTGAAGTGGTTCCCTTTTGAGGGAGACGGGTGGCGGGGCGCGGAGGTGGAGGTGAACCGCACAGAATAGAGACAACCGAAATGAATGAGCACAATTATAATATTGGCGAGGTCTGTGCGCTCCGCTTCGCTCCGGCCTGGTCCGCCCCCCTCCCCCCCTTTTCCAGCGCGCTTCTCTCCCACCCACCGCCCTCCCGCCGCACCATCAGGATATACTAGACGATCAGTAACCCCTTATCATCCCACCGCATTCTTCGTCGTCAGCCTACGGGCCGGGCGGCTTTACCAATCTTTCCTTTTTTGCCCGCTCTGAAAGTATAGATATATATAAAATAAAGGTCGCCAGCGTAGCGGCCCCGGTAAGGGGGTAATAATATTCCCGTTAAAATGCACGCGGAGGCAAGTTCGGTCAGGGCGGCAGTGCCCGGGCTGGCCGCCTGCAGTGCAGTGGTCGCGTTGCTCGAGTGTGATAAAGGTAAAAGCGGGAGTGGGGGAGGGGAGGGGCCGTGAAAAACGGCGGCTTCTTATAAAATGTGGGAAAAGGAGGACAAAGAGAGAGGGGGCACCTCGATTTTTTTTCGTATTTTTCCGCTGCCACCACCTTCCTCCTCCCTCCCCCTCGAGCCAAACTTTAAAACTATCGCTGTTACCGTCGTTGTGACACTGGGGAAGTGAGGGAGCAGGCCGCCCTGCGGGGTGGGGAGGGGTGGGGAGGGGCGGGTGAGGTAATGGGAGGGGAAGGGTGTCGTAACGGGCTGTAAGGTGTTTGGTGTCGGCCGTGCCGTGCCGTGCCGGGCCGGGCTGCCGTATAACTGCCTGCCCCCCTAGGCGCCTCCCTCCCCCGCCACCGCCACCAGGCCCCGGTGAAGTCGTTTTGATCACAGGTTTGACGCGGCCACGGCAGGCCACGGCGCGAGCCATGTCGAGCCGAGCCGAGCCGCACGGTGTGGAATCTGGTGAACGCCGATTTGTCATTCGGCCGAAAGCACCCATTTATTTCTCGCGTTTCATAAATCAGGGCAACACGTCAAGGCTATAGCACACCAAACCCGAGCCCTGCCGCTGGTCCGGTAGTGGAGTGCGCCGCCCCGCCCCGCCCCGCCGCCGGCAGGGGCGCTGGCGCTACGAGCGGTAGGCGGCGGGGCGGGGCGGGGCGGCGCTGACCTAGTCGCAGATTTGATTTAGAGTGAAGCTGCACATCACACCCGCGGGCCGGGCCGGGCCGGGCCGAGCGGGGACATCATGGTATCTGTTCGACAGGCCCGGCCCGGCCCGATGCATGAGTCTATGACAGCAACACACTGCGAAAGTTTGGTCTATACATGAGGTAGAAGTCATTTAAGGCAAAGGCATACGGGAAGATGAAATTGGCCCTACTTATTTTTGCGGAGGACCTAGCGATAGGTTAAAGCTATACTCGAAATAGTGGAGGATGAATTTCGGGCACGCCACTCTCTTCCGTGATTTGCCTATCTCACCCTGCTGCCGCCTTGAAGCGAAAGTTTGACGGCGTTGCGTTGGCTTAGCGGGGGC
This sequence comes from Frankliniella intonsa, assembly GCA_033675135.1. Classification (NCBI taxonomy): domain Eukaryota; kingdom Metazoa; phylum Arthropoda; class Insecta; order Thysanoptera; family Thripidae; genus Frankliniella; species Frankliniella intonsa. The sequence goes on along the minus strand of CM066254.1, from coordinate 14,749,777 downwards.
GTGGCGGGGCGGGGCGAGGACGGTGGGGTGTGGCCGCCCCCGGCACGGCCCGGCCTCACCCCGCCCGGACTGACAGCTTTCCTCTCGGTGCTGCATGGCACCTCTCTCTCACTCTCTCACTCTCTCTCTCTCTCTCTCTCTCTCTCTCTCTCTCTCTCTCTCTCTCTCTCTCTCTCTCACCTCTGCGGAACCCGACCCGTCTCGCCATCATTAATTAACATGTGGTTAGCGTGTAACGAGCGGGCCTGGCCGCGTGTGCGGTGTTTCCATACCGCTGTTTTTTCTCCTGCTCCACTTCTTTTTTGTTATAAACCAAAAGAAAAGTGTAAATAAAGAAGAATAAATAGAATAGAGAAAACGAATGCCCCCCCCCCCCTCCGCCAAAAAGAGGCAAGGCAAAGGCAGCTCATTTAGGAAAGCGCGGGAGAGTGCGCGGAAAACGCGGGACGCGATGTGAATGGCAAGGCACGTTCGTTACCGACGAATGAAGTCAGCTGGGTGGCCCCGCCACGTGGCGGGCCCGGTCGTGTCGTGGCGGGGCGGGGCGTGGCGTGGCGGGGCGGGGCGTGGCGGGGCGGGGCGGGTCGGGGCGGGGCGGGGCGGGGCGAGTCGTTGTCGGGCTCAGAGGCGGTGCGCCGCGTCCACTGCTACCGCGTATACACGAAAATTCCAGCACGTCTTTGCCGCTGCCGCCCGCCCCGCCACGCCCCGTCCCGCTGCAGCTCAACGAGTGCAGCTCAGCTCAGCAGCTAGTCCGCTTTCTGCCTTTGCCCGCGGGCTGGGGCCCGGGTCGGGTCGGGTCGGGTCGGGTCGAGTCGGGTCGGGTAGGGTCGGGCGCGTCGGGCCGCGAGAAGTATTAAGCGGTTGTACTTCAGGGCTTGTTATAGGATCCCCGCGATTTGCGAATTCGCTGGTGTGCGCGGGGCGTGGCGCGGCGCGGCGCGGCGTTCACTCCACTCCCGGGCGATAAATCACGCGCCAAAGCAGAGGGGGAAAAGATTTCGCTCAGCAAACCTCGGCGCCGCGCGCCTTCCTTCTCTCTCGTGCTTTTCCTCCCCCCTCCCCTCCCCCCGCCCTTTCTTTCTCTCTCTCTCTCTACTCTCTCAACCCCTCTTTCACAACCGCATGTTCGAAAGTGAGAGAGAGGGAGAGATAGAGAGAGAGGGAGAGATAGAGAGAGAGGGAGAGATAGAGAGAGAGAGGGCAAGCCAGTGCGCACCAGGGCCAAAAGAATGGGTTAAACGCCCTCTCCATTATGACGACCCATTGAAGCGTGTATATTTCCCGCGCTTTGTTAAGTTTTCTTTTCCCTCTTTCGGCCCGGCCTGCCCATCAGCGAAGGGAAATGATCCTCCATCTTTGTTCCTCTCCCTTTCATCACCCGTCTGCGCCCATCCGCCCACATCGACTCTCTTTCTCTCTCTCTCCATCCTCCGGCCTAGCCCGGCCCTGCCCGGCGCGAGGGTCGCCCGACGGGTAGGCAACCCGGCGCCCTCACTGCTCGGCGGGCCGGCCCGCCAGCCCGGCGCCCCGCCACCGCAGCCTGCCAGTGTCGCGGTGGTGCTTCAGAGAAGAGTGAATTGGGACGTAACCTTCCCCTCCGCGACAACCCCGTCGCCCGTCGCCGCAGCAGCAGTATAGCCGCAGTTATTTGCCGGCCTGACGACGCTATTCGCACCCCGCGGGGGACGCGCCCCGCCCCACCGCCCCCCGCCCCGCCGCAGCCCGCCCCGCAGCGGCAGCTAAATTCGAAGAGCGACGAGAAAAAAGTAGTGAGGGGCGAGGAGATTGAGAGAGAAAGAAGAGTGGGAAGGAGAGAGAAAGGGGGGGTGGGGGGTGGACGTGCGCAGGGTCGGCACACAAAACACGCCCCCGCGTCCCCCGCGTGCGCCCGTTGCGCCTACGCGGCACGCACGCGCTTTAAACACGCAGCGCGCCACGTTTTACGGATTTGAAAGTCCGCAGCAGCGGCAGCGGCAGCACTCTCACTCTCTACCCCCTCCCCCTCCCCGGGGCAGATTTAAGGACCGCAGCAGCCTTTAACACCCCCGGGCCCGGCGCGCGCGGGAGTTATTGGAGCGGAAAAGTGTAACCCGGGCCGTTTAACCTTAACATTGTAATCCCCGCCCGTAAAGCAGCGTAATTGCGGCCGTTCCTGGAGGGAACATCCGGCGGGTCCGGCCGGGCCGGGCCGGGCCGATCCTCCCGATGGACTGGGCCTGCCGCTGCTGGGCGGGCAGCGCACAGAGTAGCGGAGCCGCACTTTATTTTTCTTACTTTACGCTGTTAACGCCGGCCAGGCTCGGGGTAGAGTGAATGAGAGGTGCGCGACGGCTTAGGGGAGAGGAGGAGGGGGAGCCCACGCCACCCCGCCCCGCCCCGCCCCGGGGTGAGGCGATCGCTTTAAAGACAGCCGAGATCATGTTTCCGATGGCGACTGAGGCGAGCGAGGGAGGGAGGGAGGGTCTTCTTGCCGCCGCGAGCACGCTGCTGCAAAGCAAAAGGGGTAAACCTCGTCGAAGGGTGGCGGGGCGGGGCGGGGTCATGAAAGCCACTGGTGGTAATTTACACCTCTGTCATCGCACGCGCTCCCCGCCTCGCCCCGCCCCGCCCCGCCCCGCCCCGCCCCGCTCCCGTACCGCTGGGCTCCACCAACGCTCCCGCCATTATTCATACGGACGGTCGTTAACGTCCGCCAAAACGACTTTACAGTGAAGCCCGCCGCCTCCTCAGGTGTTTGAGGCCCTCCTCGTGCCCCGCCCCGCCCCGCCCGGGAAACCTATATGCGCGCGGTGCGGTGGGCGATACGTGGCCGTGCGCCGGGGGTTTTCCGCTGTGGCTGCGGGAGCCGCCGCCGGCGGGGGCGCAGTAGACGGAGGGGGGGGCTATTGTGTGACCTCTCTACGCTACTGTAGGGCCCAACAGCAGCGCCCCCTACTCTCTCCCTACACCCCCCCCCCTCTCTCTCCCTACACCCCCCCCCTCTCTCTCACACACACACACTCACCCTTTTCCGAGCTCCATAAACATGATGAATGCCAGGGAAATCGGTCCCCCGAGAGAGTAGTAGGGGGTGCAGAGGGGGGGGGGGGGGCGGGGTCCATGAGTGGATCCACGGGATTCTATCGGCCTGCTGCTGGCTGTGCCGATTTCGAATCAACTTTGTTGACACACGGGGGCATTGCGTGGCGCGGCGTGGCGCGGCGTGGCGCGGCGTGGCGGGCCGGGCGGACGTGCCAGTCGTCAGCTGGCCAGGTAAACAAGCATTCAACATTCTGCAACAGGATTCATTCTCCCTGTCCCCCACCTATACGCCCTTCCTACTCCCCTACCAATCCGATAGTATAATTGAAAATAAATATAAATAAAACAACGGCACAACCGAACAAGGAGATTACGCATGAATACTGTCATATTTTTTTTTTTTTGCTTAGAGGGTTGCGAAGGTCTATTTTCGTGTAGTATACGCGCGCTTGAGACAGAGAGCAGGCGGGTCCGGCGGGTCGCCGAGCTCGCGAGCAAGAGAGAGGGAGAGAGAGAGAGAGAGAGAGAGAGAGAGAGAGAGAGAGAGAGAGAGAGAGAGAGAGAGAGAGAGAGAGAGAGAGAGAGAGAGAGAGAGAGAGAGAGAGGGGGGGGGGTAGCCCTTGGCTGATAGGGTGGAGGGGGGCATGAGAGAGGGCCCTCCTTTCTTCTCGATCACTCAGTCCACTCTACTGCGAGACCCGAGCCCCGCCAGCCCCGGGCTAAACTCAAACCCGCCCCCCAATTCTTATTCCTGCCTCCTTTTTGTCACGGACTCGCTCGGCCCGGCAACGAAGCGGCGGCAGTAGCAGCAGCAGCAGCGGCCGTCCGACTCGCCGCCACGGCAGCTTGTCCTTGTCAACCCTTTTATTCCACCCAGTTTCCATCATTTTTTTGTTTGTCATTCATTTCTCATTTTCCCCGCCGGTCCTAAAGATGAGCACATTTTTCCCCCATCCCCCTCCACTTTCCGCCCAGCCCGACTTCTGTCTTCCTCTCAACTCAACTTTCTTCTTATTCCGACCACTGCTCCCCTGCTTATCACCGGTCCTAACAGGACTCTCCAAAGTAGTTAGGAGCAGAGTGGAGTTTCGCTTGGCCGGCCCTTACGGATTCTTCCCCGCTCAACAATAATCAAACTATTCTCACGACTTTTTCTAGGTATGTACGGGCGCCTCGCGCTCGCACGCCGCGCAATCATGCAAAATCGAATCATCCGTCAGGCGAGGCGGGCGGAGCGGGGCGGGGCCGCCGACGTAATACAGTACAGGGTGTTATTACGCGATAGCGAGTACGACCATCGCCCGCCCGCCCCGGCCCACGGGCGAGGTCGGTAACCAGCAGAGGTCACTCGATCTTTTTGACAGCAGCGCGGGGGAGCGGAGCGGGGCGGGGCGGGGCGGGGTGGGGGTGCGAGAGAGAAGGTCTGGCCGCGGGGCGGGGCGGGGTGTCGTGTCAAGGCGCGGCGCGACCGGCTACAGGTGCTTCAGGCGGGCGCAGGGCCACCGTCCTGCAGCTCTTAGCCCTTGCGCACGCCGGGTACGCCCCGCCCCGCCCCACCCCGCCCCACCCGGCTGAACGGTTTTTGGGGCGCGGCGTTTGATGTTCTCACTATACTCATCCCCCCAGGCCACGCAGCGCCCCCGTCCCTCCTGTTTTAATCCGCGGTTTTCTCGCTTTTCGGCTTAATTGGCCTTTCCACCTCGCCACGCCACCCCGCCGATAGGGGACCGCACCGCCTAGAATTACACGCGGCTACGCTCGCAGCTCAAACCCGAACTACTCTTCAAAAATAATCGCATGTTGCAAAAAAATAAATATTTGCGGCTGAATAGGAGAAGGATGAATTATAACATGGTTATGAAAACGCCCAGGGATAGAGGGGAGGACGTCGACGAGGGGGATGAGAAAAACTGGAGTCCTCCGCTGACCCTCACCTCCCGCCACCTCGGAGAAAAATTGCTTATTTTCCAAGAGAGCTTTCAAATTTGGTGTGGCCCTTACCGACCGGCCAACTCGCACTATTCCACGTCATTTATATTTTTTCTCTTTTGAATGAGAAAAAATAATATATACATAATAGTGTAAAGAAAGAGGCCGTGGTAGAAAACGGAGGGGTAGACAGGAGGGGATGTTTTTTTTCCGTAAACGGACTTTCTCTAAGCTCGATTGCTCGCCCAGCCCAGCCCCGCCCCGCCCCGACCGGCTTTGATTGTTTCGAGGCGTGGACGTCACCCACCCGCGCCCATTCCCCAGTCGGGCGAGGCCCGTTTATCAAGATGGAGGCGTCCGGGGCAATGAATTGAATTCTTGGCGCGCCCCGCCCCGCCCCGCCCCGCCCCGCCCCGCCACGCCCCGCCACGGTCGGTTGTTTGAGTGGTCCGGCCGGCCCGGCGGCCGGGACCCAACGGCCACCCCACACCCACAGGGTGCCCCCTTTCTGCCCGGCCGCCCACACCAGCCCCGCCCCGCCCCGCCACACCCCCACGAGTCGACTCTCTCAGCCCCCCGCCCCGCCCCGCCCCGCCCCGCCCCGCCCCACCCCGCCCCGCCCGTTCGAGAGGGCCATTTCTCGCGCAGCTGCTCATGCAGAATTTTATTGCGCCTGCAGCTCGCGCTCCGCTCGCCTCGGTAGTTCTGCTGTGTGTCTCGATAGCGACATGGCAGTGTGGCCTTCAACACCACCAGACCAGCCCGCCCTCCCCACTCCCACACTCCTGCACCATGGAGAGGAGAAGCTCAAGTTTTAAATATCATTTAAAAATAGATTTTCAGAGCAATATTATGTTTTTCCTGCAGCGTTTAAATCTTCTTTGTGCATGGTACCAAGCTTTCCAGAAAGGAAAAAAAAAACTGGAAACGCAAACATACGCGTTGTTTTCGTTGTCGCAGCCTAGCACACTTGAGCCCCACTCCAGCAGCCCCTCCTGCGCGCCGCTTGCACCTGATGGGCGCCCCGCCCCGCGCCCCGCGCCCCGCGCCCCGCCCCGCAGTGGGCGTGTTGGTGCACATTCATGGCGGATGAGACTCTCCGCATGTGAATCTGAATGTGGACGGAATGTGAATCTGAATGTAGTGGCAGTAAGTGCCTGCCGCGCCGCGCTCTGGCTGCGGCTTCGCCCCTCCCCCGCAGTAGTCGCCCCCAGGGCCCGGGCCGTCGGCCTTGTGAGCGGCAAATCGTGAGCGTGAATTTGATTCCATTCGGATGACGGAGCCCAGACCACGAGACGCATGTTTGCGATTCTCTCTCTCTCTCGCCCTCTCTTCTGCCCTTCCCCTGGTCTCCCTCTCTCTTGTGTGGATGTCTGTTATAATCCCCTAGCGAAACTAAATCCCTCGCACAGTGTACCAAACTGCCCGCTGCCCCGCCCCGCCCCACCCCGCCGCGCCCGTGCCTGCCGGTCTTTGCAGTGTTTGGTTTACATTACACGGCGCGTTAGTTTTGTTATTTTTTTTTCCCGCTCCGAATCGGATTTTGATTGCGATTGGGTTTGCGGGGACACGACCCGGCCGGCTTATCGGTATCGCTTTACACGCGCCGCGTCGCATATTGAGGGACGCTCGTTAAACGCGCACAGCCCTTTTCATTCGTTCCGTTACAAAAATGACAAAAAAAAAAAATATATTAAAAAAATCGAGCGAGAGAAAGGTTACTGTCTATCGTTCCTCTCTCTCTTCCGTTTACGCTCCGCTAACGTGGAAGTGGGTGATAAAAGGCATAATTTCTTTTTAACTGAATGTGTGTGAGTGGTATCGGCCCAAAATGTATAGAGCAATAGATAGCAGTCAGATCGGACTCATGAACAAAAAATGTGCCTCGATACCCACAAAAACCTACCAATAATTACTATAGTGCGGGGGAAAAAATGGAAGAAAGCGAAGGTGGAGTGAGAATTATGCGAGGGTTAATGTTTAAGAACACCAATTCAAAAGCAGAGGTATTGGACGGCGGAGGGTTCCAACGTTCGCGAGGGATTCAGATGGAAATGACTCCCGTCAGAGGCGGGAGGCGGGAGGTGGTTGCGCGCGCGGGGCAGTCCTGTCTCATTGGTTCCCTGGCGCCCGCCTAGCGACCGCGCCCTGTGTTTCTCCTCCCACCCAGAACGGAGCCGCCGAGCCCCAGAATGAGATCCTCGCCTTCTCCTCCGTTTGCTCAGAGACAGAGACGACCTCCCCCAGGCGGCGCGCCGCGCAGCTCCGCGCCGCCCCGGCCCTATACCCGAGGCCCAGCCTGCCCTGCCCGACCTCTGCAGAGGTCTGTGGGCCAAAAGGGTTAATGGCACAGTATCAAGAGGACGGTATTTCCGCAGAGGATGACAAATATTTCACAAGGGGGCCCCCGCCGCGCCCCGCCCGTGCGCGGGCCCCGGGAGAAGCGAGAGGAAGGAGGCCTCCGCTTCCGCGCCCCATCTCTGGTGATTCCATTTTAGGTCAGCGGGGGACGACAAGATTTCCTTCTTCCAGCGGAGCTGCGGGCGGGGCGGGGCGGGGCGAGGGCGCCGGCGGTCTGGGAATAAGCGCAAGGTCCGCTGCACCCGCGCCCCGCCCTACCCCGCCCCGCCGCACCCTACCCCACCCCACCCCGCCCCGCCCCGCCGCGCCCACCTGGGCCGCACCGTGACAGTGACACACGTGCGCGGCGCCGGCACCACGAAACCTGTTAACGTGAACGTGTTTGTGTTGCAGCCAGGTGGGTTGTTTCTGACTGGGGCGGGGCGGGGCGTGGTGCGGTGGGGTGGGGTGGGGTGGGGCGGGGTGTGGCGAGGCGCGGGAGCTTGGCGGAGCAGCAGAGCCACTTCCAGTTTCTTTCGCCCTCGCCGAAGGCAACGGCCCCGATCGACTCGGGAGGGAGAGAGGAGCGAGAGAGAGGGAGAGAGAGACGCAAAGACACGGCAAATAAGAGAGACCAAGCGAGATGAAAGACTCTGAGAATAAAAAAAAAAAAATCTGTGACCTGTCTCTAGGGAGCTAAAAGGTTTTTCTGTATCAGTTAAGGGAGAGGAGAGAAGGGAAACCCCGAGACATGGTGTGAGGTGACAACACGCTAATGTGAAAACGACGACAGCTCCGTGCCCCCGGCCCGCCCCCGCTCCGCCCGCACAGACCCTGCCGCCGAGCCCTCGTCACCCCTCCACCACCCTGGCTGTAAGGCCCGCCGGCCCAGCCCTGGCCGGCCCGGCCAGGCCTCTTGTTTCCTATCTGACCTTGCCCGCAATCAGCCAATTCTTTCGCTCCGTATTGGGATTGCGGTTGCGCCAACGGCTCTGCCGCCAGTATTGAGAGGGGTTGGGACCCACATCAAGAGGGGGGAGGGGGGGGGGGGAGGTCGGCCTGCCTCCCGTCATGGGCGCATTGGTAAGGGGCGGCAGGGGGAGGGAGAAGGGGGCATGCCAGCCTCAACCATGCTGCTACCCTCCTACCCGAATCCTCTTTGGACCGACCCGGGCCGCCGGCGCACCAGACGACTCCTTATAGCAGCGCCTTCCCCCGCATTACTTCCCCCAACCTTTGCTGCTTCCTGTTGGTGCTGGTTTTCACTCGATGCCCCGCGGGCTGGTTCCATCCCTCTTCAGCCCCCTGCCACCCCCTCCCCCTCCCAACACCACTCTGTTTCTCTCTCCTCCCCACATTCGTCCATCTACCCATCCATCTCTGGCCGCGCGCGCGCGCGCACCACACGCGTGTGGAGATAGAGCGCGGGACGTGCACGGCCCCCCGCCCGGGGATATTCAAGTCGACTCACGATCGGCGCGCTCTTTTCAGGGGCCTCCCGCCCCCCTCCCCACCCCCTTGCCGTATAGTAGCAGGAGAGGGTAGTGAGCGCATTGTCGGTCTGGTCCCTCGCTGGCTCCGACCCTGCCTGGCTTGCCTGCGGACTGGCCTGTAGTCTCTCTCTCCTCCTCCTCCTCCTCCTCCTCCTGCTCCTCCAGGCCGTCCAGCCAGCCAGGCCCTGGCTGGCCGAGCCGAGCCAGACGAGTGCGTTCCCAAAGCCATCAGCAGTGTGTTTGTGTGCGACCAGAACAGACCACCGCCCCGCCCCGCCCCGCCCCGCCCCTCTCTCAGTTCCACCCCGTCAGCTTGCGGTTGGCGTGAAAGGGGTGTTCCGTTCCTTTCCGTTCCGCCGGAGGGCCCCGACGCACAGCACAGCAAAGCGGGGGGCGTTTTATTTTCCGGGCGCCGCCGCTCCTGGCCCGGGGGCGTGGAGCGTGGCGAGGCGGCGCCGGAGGAACGCACCTTATTAAGACACGGCTCTCGCAATCCATCGCTCTCCATCTCTCTCTCTCTCTCTTTATCTCTTTATCTCTCTTTCTCTATAAGGCCCCCCAGGCCCGCCATGCGGCATATCCCCAGCGCGGCCGCTGACCTTACTTGCGTTACTAATGGGTTAAATATTTGAGGAGAGATGGTGATCGTCGTTGTCTGAGCTGCCCCCTCCCCCCCCCCCCCTTCCCTATCCGAGCTGCTGATACGCAGGGAGCAGGACTTCCTCCTCCTGCCCCCCCCCCTCCCTTCCCTCGGCGCGATTTTCTCCGTGAAATTAAGAGGAACGATGTAATAGAGTCTCGGTTGGCTGGATCCACCCACCTCCCCGGCGGCCCGGGCGGCCGGGGTGCGGGCTCACGCACGACTGGGCCGCGCCGGGGCGGGGCGGGGCGGGGCGGGCAGCTGCTGCACGGGGGAGGCTCACGAGCCCAGGCCCCAAGCCCCAGGCCAGACCCCAAAGGCCTCGCGGGGCCCTAAGGCGCCGAAATTGGCGTGGAAATCTTTTAACTAGCCTATCCTTGGGCGCTGAATAACGTGAGCGAAGCTGCTTCGGGAGAGAGAGGGAGGGGGGAGGAGGGGAAGGGGAGGGCGGGGAGAGAGAGGGCGACGCGGGGAGTCCGCGCTAATCCGCGGGGGACTGTTGAGAAGAGAAAGTAAAAGGAAAAGGGGAAAGGGAGGGGAAGGGAGCGGGGGGAAGGGGGATGAAATCTGAGACCTAATCTGTGCCGGTCTTAGAAGGCAGTGATGCTGTGTGGCCCTGGCCCGCCCCGCCCCGCCCCGGCCTGGGGTCTCTAGGCAGGACGACTGGGCGGGGCGACGGTCAGGGTGTAAGGGGTGGGAGGAGGGGGCGCACAAAAGTAAGTGAGGAGTAAAATGTGGGGAGAGAGGCGGGGAAGGAGGAAGTCGTGGGGAGTGTCTCCGCCGCCCGCCCCGCCACGCCCCGCGGACCCGCGGCCCGGACCCGCCCTGCAGCTGTTGGAGGCGGGATTAGAAGGCGTTGAGTCGCGACGGGAAATAATCCGCGCGGCGGGGCTGGGCGGGGCAGGACGGCCCGGGCGGGCGGGGCGGGGCGGGGCGGGGCAGGGGGCCCCAGCGTCCTTAAGGGCGGGGGAGGGGAGGGAAAGGCGTGACCTAGCTGCCGGGCCGCGAGGGGGAGACTTACACTCGCAGGCTCGCCTGCTCGGCTCGGTTAGCCTGAGGGTTTGAACGGAACCGCGCCACCGATTGCACGAGGAAATTAGACTTGCCCGCGAGCTACGCTTCGCACGCATCCCAACATCCCTCTGCGTCTCTATCTCTCGCCTTTGCCTTTTTTTCTGTCTTTCACTCGTTCTCCGAGGAGGAAAAAAAGCCGCGCAGGGGATGGAGCAAAAGAGAGAGAGAGAGAGTGTAAGGGAAGCAAGCGAGAGAGAGGGAGAGAGACAGGGGAGTGAGCAAGGCGGAGAGACAGAGAAAGGTCTGAATAGCGCGGTTAATGATTGGCCGCCACAACGAGCCCTTGGCAAACGTCTGCCTTTCCCCCTTTCTCTCTCCCTGCGCCCTACGCCGCGCTCCTGGGCCCTTTGTTGTTGTTGCTGTTCTTGTTGATGTTGTTCTCAGAGCAGTCTCATTGGCTTGGCGACTCCGCAAAGCCGAAAAAAGATTAGAAAATGAAAAGCAGAGATGCCTGACCGTGTGCCTGACGTCCAAACTATGATACCGTACATTGAATTTTATCCCTCCCAAAGTGCTTTTACCCATTGTCGTTTCATTGATTTTCCTCTGTGTGAGCCCCGCCCGCCCTGCCGCGTGTCGCGCAGCCCAGCCGGGCGGCAGGTCCATATCTTCCCCAATCTAGATAGAATTAATATGAATAACGACCTTGGCTTTATATCTGACGCATATGGAAAGCGCCGACCGAGCGGGTGGGGGTTTGGGAGGGGGAAAATTTAGGCTGCGCCGGGCGGGGCGGGGCGGGGTGGGACGGACGTTTAATCGACATTCAGGCACTGACAGCTCTGTAAAGCGGGTCTGGGCGGCCTTCGTGACTTTGGCCACTTGAGCCGATAGTTATGGCGAGTGCAGGGCTCATCGATTACTGGGCCCCTCCCCCCCGGGCCCGCACCTGCGCTCTCCAGCGAGCCTTCCACTTTTCTCCCTCCTTCCCGGTACTCCTTTGGAGAACTTAACACCTTACGGCTAATCAGAGGGCACATTCTGACGGAAACTCGCTCAGTGGTGGAGCGGCACGGGAGCCAATTACTGGCGAAAAAAAAGAAGAGGAGGAGAGGGTGCTTTACAAGAGAACAAACATCTATATTATGTCGGGGCGGCGCGGGGCGGGGCGGGACCAGCAGGCAAGGTCAGAAACTTGCTGTAGTTGCGAGGCGTCTCAAAAGGGGCTCCTTGAAATAGGCCAGTCGCGCGGTTAACAAGGACTACTTTCTTTCTTCCCGCGCAGAAATTGAACGACGCCCGCATCCTGCATGTTTTAAACCTCCAGTGACCTCCCGCTACCCGCCATTTTTTAAAAAAATTGTTTTATTATTATCATTTTAAAGAGTGAAAAACAAAGAGTGACAGGGCGAGGGAGAAAGGGGGGGAGAGGGGAGGGGGGAGAAAATTTGCACATCGTGAGGGTGACCTCACTCGTTTACCCCCCCCCCCCCTACCACCACCCCTTCCCTCCAACCTCGTTCCGCCCCTTGCCCCCGCAGCAGGTGTGTAATATGCGCATTTTACATGACCGCGGTCACAATTTCCGTGTGAATTCCCCGAGGCAGTCAATCCCGCGCCGTGTTATTCTGTCGCTTTTGTCGGCCCGCCGGCGTAGCTAATGAGGGCGTCTCGGAGGGGCGGGTCAGGGGGGAGGGGGGGGGAGGAGTGGGCTCATCTCTGGCGGCGGCACGCCCTTCGCCTTGACAAAAAGTGTCCAGGGCCGCTCGCTACTAGGCGCGGGCCGGCGCCGGGACGGGGACGCGCGCCGCCGCGACGCCAGGAGACTCTCTCTCGTCAGAAACACATCACCCTGCCGGGCCGGCGGCGCCCAGTAGCGAGCACTCAGAGGCCATGAGGGTCATGAGCGTCTTGAGCTTGATGAGCCTCCTCTCCCGCTCATGACGCCGCGCCGGCGAGCGGAAGAGATGACAGAGCTGGCGCGGGGCGGGGCGGGGCGCGGCGGGGCGGGCAAGGAGAGGAAAGGAATGGGGACGGGCACCGCGCTGCTTGCGAGTCCGTCTTCATGAATTCTGATGCGCGGGCCGTGGGGCGGGGCGGGCGGGGCGGGGCGACCACGGCGAAGGTGAGCCCCGCCCGCCCCACCCTACCCCACCCCGCCTGTCGTGTTCTACGTCGCGCCATAGCCATGCGCGCCCCCCGGGGGCCGCATTACCTGCGCCCCGCCCCGCCCCGCCCCGCCCCGCCCCGCCCGTGTCCACTCCTCCACGCTCTGCGCTGCGGCTTGTGCAAGTACAGTGGCACAACCCCTCCCGTCTGTCCTGTCCCCTCCCTCGTGTCCTTTCGTGCTGCTTTATATTTTTATAAAATGTAACTTCTGAGATTCTTCCTTGTTTGGGGCGTTACCCCTGTCGTCGCTGTCCTGTTCTGCCCTCGAGTGGGCGCGGCGCGGCGTGCTTCTGTTGTCCCAACAACGCGCCCCTAGGGGAGGATGCGGGGGTAGCGGTAGGGAGGGTCTTGGCGCCCCCTGGCGGTCGGACGCTTTTAATTAAGGTTTCTTTATTCCTGCGCTGCGCCGCGCGCTACGGAAACAAACAAGTTTCTTGACGCGACGAACAGCGGCAGCGACACCTAACCTCTCACCCTGTTGGGTCGGGTCAGCACACACACACACACACGCACAGTCGTACGGTTATTTTGCAGACTCCCTCTCCCACCGCCGGCGGGGAGGAAGAGGGATATAATGCAGCCCGTATGTATCGGTGAATAATTCAAACCGTCTGGGAACTTGGCGCGAGGTGTTGGATCCGGAAACCTCCTTCCCCCTCCCTAACCCTGAGCCAGCCCACCCCCAAACTCTTTCCTACATCCCCCGCCCCTCCCCACCCTCCACATCCGCCCCTCCCCCCTCGCCGCGACGACCTACACCTCCGAGGCCGCCGGCGCCGCGCCACCCCACCCCACGCCGCCGGGGGCAGCGGCCTCGCCCATAGTACCGCGCTATATTCACCGACGTAATTTATTGATGGCATTTCAGAAAAAGTATGAGTTTTATAATTTCCTCCTTTTTTCCGAATATTTTTGCCTTTTCTGTGGCTGTGAATAATCGCCGGCCGGGTGCGTGCCGTGCCGCGCCCCGCCGCGGCGGCGGCAGTGGCGGTGGTGGTCGTGGCGACGGCGCCGTTCGCTGCCGCGACAATGCGACTTAGTCGTGTGACGACATTTTAATGGGGGTTGTAGTGGGGCGGCGGGGCTGGTTGGGGCGGCGCAGGGCGGCGCGGGGCGGGACGGAGAGGCGTCATACCCGGAGCAAGTTTGCCGGGCTGGCGTGGCGTGGCGCGGCGGGGCGGGGCACGGTGGCGCCAACTTGTTAGCAGCGCCGGGATGTGGCTTCGAACCTGGGGCGGCCAGCACGGCGCCCGCCCCGCCCCGCCCCGCCCCGCCCCGCCCCGCCCCGCCCCGCCCCGCCCCGCCCCGGCGCCATACCGCCGCCCGCCCTGGTGGCCCCACCAGGGACCCCGGCCGTTCTCTGACCCCTTCCCTTCCCTTACCATAGGAAGCGGCAGCCGCCAGCCGCCCCGCCTCTCCAGTCAGCTGCCTCACGGCGGGCCCTTCCGCGCCCTGCCCTGCCGTCTCCCGCCCCGCCCCGTGCCCGTGCTCATCCACTGCGACAACAGCGACAGGATTTGAAACTTTGGCGCGCGCCGCCCGGCCCGGCCCGGTCCGCCGCGCTCGCCTCCTACTGCTGCTTGTCGCTCGTGATACTTAAACTTGTCGAAACCATGAAATGAGCGCAAGCTTCTCAAGGTTTGACTCTCTAGCTCCGCAAGCCGTTAACATCCACACCACCGGCACAGGCGCAGCGGAGACCGTTCTACAAGTTTGTCCCCAGAGTTTCACAGTGTGACCAGCAGCAGCGCAGCGCAGCGCAGGGCGCCTTCGTTAGGAGCCTCTCTCCTCACGCCAAAGCCGCGCTGAGCGGCGGGTGGGGGCAGGCGGCCTGTGTGGAGTGCGGCAATTCGACAAATAACTGCCGGATTAAATGTGCTGCCCCCGCGATTTGGGGGAAGGAGAGAGCAGGGAGAGGGGAAGGGAAAGTAATCATAAAAATAATGATAATAATCATCATAATCATAAAATGGCGGGCGGTTTCTCCTTTCCCCTGCCACTGCCGTCTGCCTGCCCGCCCGTCCGCCCGCCCGCCGGTCTGTCTGTCTGTCTGGCGGTTCCAATTACCTCGAGCCTCGTACCACTTTTCTCATTCGTGGCTGCGCGGCACTGGGCGCCGCTCAGAGGTCCCATTCGACGCCCACATTACGACCATGACCTTTGGCCGGGCCGGGCCGGGCCGGGCCGGTCTGCTTCCTCCTGCATCCTCACGCGGCTCACTCCCGAAAGTGGGTCTGCTCTGCTCGCAATAACGCTCAGTAGAGAAAAATAAACAAAATACAGCAGAAATAAAAATAAAATTTGAAAATTCAACAAAATTAAACTTTAACGAGGGGAGAGGGATTTCGAAAACTTTTCTGCTTTGTACAGAAATGCTGCTGGTTTTTGCGCGGGATTATTATAAAAATGTGTCGCTGTTTTCATCCGAGAGACAGTATGGCGGTTTGAGTAAAACACAAAAGGCGTGATAAACAGGGCTCGCGGGCGGCTCCGAGGAAATGAAGACTTGAGCCGCTCAGCAAGGCGCTGCTGGTAATGAGGATTCCAGTAGGGAGATAGAGAGGGACAAGGGAAGGGAGAGAGAGAGAGGGAGAGAGAGGGCGGGAGGGCGGAGTGAAACGACATATTCGGCCGCGGAGGAGGTGCGGCGGGCGCCAGCCAGGGGGCGCGCTGCATGATTGACGGTGATTGCCCCTCCCCCTTGCCCTCCTCCGTGCCGCCCCTACCGCTGTACTATAAAGTTCGACGAAAAAGCGCGCCTTGGATAAATTGGCCGCCTTGGTATAAGGCGGTGGCGTGGCTGTGTCCCCGCAGGCCGCCCGCCCACCCACAACGCACCCCTGTGACCCCACCTCACAACAACGCCTCTCACTCTCTGACAGTCCGTCTCTCTCACTCTAGCACTATAGTGTAAAGTTAAAGCACAGGATAGTAGAAAGACAAGAATTTTGTCCCCATGTTTTGGGATCCGTAACTTTTATCAATAAACTTATGCTGCATATTTTCTATTCATAAAAGTGTCGTTACGATTCGCGGAGGATCGAACAGAACTCCGCGCCGCGGTCACCAGCACCCAGTGCGCCGCGCATGCAGGCAGTTTGACAGTGTGTGTCCTGTGTCCCGCCCCGCCCCGCCCCGCCCCGCCCCCACGCACGCGCTCAGTGCCCGGGTCCGGTCCGGCCACGCTGGCCGGGGCGGGGCGGGGCGGGGCGGGTCGCGGGGCTTACCGTTGTCGGATTACGCGGGAACAGGGTTTGTGTGCCTAATGGCCTAAGTCCCGCTGTGCCCTGCGCCGGTCCCAAAGGTGAGTGCAGCGAGCGAGCGAGCGCGCCGCATCCAGCCCCCACCCCCTACCCCTACCCACCCCCCTCCGTACAGAGCCCCTAATTTCCCGCCACCCATCATCCCCCTCCTCTTCCTTCCTCACCCTTCACCCCCTATGTGACCCCACAGAACTCTTCCCCTCCCCCTGCCCCCTACTTTCCGAGGTGGAGGTCTCCTACCCCTTCTTGTGCCTTACCCCCGCTAAGCTCCCTATTTTAGTTGAGGAAAGTTTTGTAAGGCGATACTCCTCGCTTGCAGGGACACTTTGCAGGCTTCTCCTCTTCCTCCTCCGGCCTGTCCTTACTTAACCCTCCCTCACCCCCCCCCCTCTCCCTCTCCTCTCTCCGCGCCCTCTTTTATTTATTTTCCCCGCCGTGTTGTCCCAAGCGGTCCGTCGCGCATTCGATTGGAGCGTCATTTAACTATTCATGACAAGGAGGAGCAGACTGAATGAAGTGGAAGGATTACTCTGTTTGCGCCGCGCCGGCCGGCCGGGCCGCCGCGCCACGACTCCGCGCCGAACCTCCGCGTGCATTTTCCCGCCGTTGTTTGATTAAGCAGCAGCGGCGGCGGCGGCGCTGGAACTCCTTGTGCCCCGCCCGACCCCGCCCCGCCCCGCCCCGCCCCACCACGCCCTGATCCGCCGCCGCCTCGGCTCGCCGCCGGCCCCAGCCACGCCCAGCCTACAACTCACTTTCGGGAAAGACGGCATCGATCAGGAGCGGATGATAAGAAGCGTGTTTGCGGGCCGTGTGTGGGGCACACTGCAAAAAAAGTCCAACAGCAAAAAAATCGCCGGAATGCACAAAGGAAAACGCCCTCGGAAGGTTTTAGTACCTGCGAAAAACATTGCAAAGAGTAAGCATATTTCCAGTTTGATGGGGCCCATTGGGCACCGCTCCCACACTCACTACCCTTAAAAGCTACCAGGCGGGGCCCCACCCCTCCCCCTCCTCCTCCTCCTGTAGCGAGCAGTAGTTATTCTTTGCCGTTGCCCCCGACGCGGACGGGCGATGCTACCCCTCCCCCGCCCAGCCACAATAACCCCAATGGATCCTTGTTACCGGCGTTAAATTTACTGGAATAAAAGGCGGCGGCGCTCGCAGGAGCCCCCTAGGCCATGCCCCCCCCCCTCACCCCCGCGGTATCCGGACAGAAACATTAATGCCGACAGTATGAGGGACCGCGCGTCAGCCGCGACAATAAGGAAGCCACGTTACTCCAATCTCTCTTCATCAAAAGAGGAATATTTTTTAGAAAACCGATATTTTCAAAGTTACGCTTCGCTCGGACGCATTCCATGATAGTTCTGTGCGCTAGGAGCGAGTCCGCCCCCCCCCCCTCCCGTCACCGGTCGGATTTGCTCATTTTTCCTTTGTTGTGTGTCCGCGGTGTGGGCACCGGCCCGCGCGGTTTTGTCCGTTCTGCTCATGGCGTGCGGATTGTCCGTGCGGTTGTTGGCGATCCTCTGATCGCCATGCGATAGCCGCGCTGCGCGCTACACCTGTGCGTCGCCCGCCCCGCCGCTGTCCCCCATGGGGAGGGGGCGGGCGATAGATAGCGTTAACTGCAGCGCGCCCGGATTTCTGCAGCGCGCGGGGAGAGGGGGCGGGGGAGGGGGCGGTAAAGGGAGCAGGGGGGGCGAGGTGGGGGTGAGGGGTGGGGGAAGAGCAGAGTTACACCGCCTCAGTATTTGTACTCGGAGGCTCTCTCCGCAGCAGTCGCACACGCAGCACTACTAGCAGCAGCAAGGAGAGAGAGAGAGAGAGAGAGAGAGAGAGAGAGAGAGAGAGAGAGAGAGAGAGAGAGAGGGTGGAGGGTAGATGCGGGATCTCACTTCTGCCACTGGTGAGCGCGCCCTGAGCCCTCCGGGAGGGGGGAGGGGGTTACCAAGAGGGTTTATATACCCTCCAGGCTACTCGTGTGTGGGGGTTAGAGCGGTCGCCGCCAGGCTCTGAGGTTGTCGGAGTGCCTTGTGAACGGTGGATGCGCATCTCTGTGTGTGGGCGCGTGCGCGCGTGCGTACGCTGCTGCCGCCATGGAATCATCACGCTACCGTTTCTCAGACACGGGTGCGTAATGCGGTGGGGGCGAGATGACAGGACGGAGGTTACAAAGTGGCATTAAGTCTTTAAAATTGGCGTTGCCGGGAGAGGAAGGGAGACCCGGAAAGAGACAGAGAGAGGGGGTAAAAAAAAGCACAAAAACCTAAAAAGAACTTTCACGACCGAGTTTTGCTGGGGAGGAGGGGGAGTCGCGCGAGCCCTCTGAAACATACTACCCCTGACCGCTCTCCCTATTTTTTATTTTTCTCCCCTCCCCGCCTCTCTTTTAGAAGCCTCGTAATCTGACTTAGGCAACTTTAAAAACTCGCGGGTTGGTGGCGCTTCTGCTGCCGAGGAGACCGGATGTTGTCTCTCGCTGCTGATCTGACACGGCGCGCCCCACCCCCGCCACGCCGCGCCACGCCCCGCTCGCAATGCACGAGGGACAAATTAAGTCGACTTGCGGACATATTCACAAGTTGGAGGAGTTATGGCTTGTTGTGCGCCGCATCTATGTTGCTTTGCTTCTCTCCTCTCCTCCCTCCACTCCCAGTTCCTCCCCGTGCGTGCCCTGCGAGGCGGGCGCGTGACCCGGTTGGATGAGCTAGTTGCATCGACCCGACGAAACAATCAATAGATCACCAATCTATCAATCAATCACTCAATGACGCCGGCGAACAAAGCGGACTTTCCAGCCGAATGAGATGGGAACAAAAGGTCATCTGAGCCTGAGTGAGGGGAGGGGCTGGAGAGGGAGGGAGGGAGAGAGCGAGAGAGAGATGGAGAGCAATGAGGAGAGGAGAGGTATGCGGAACGTGATTGGAGAGAGGGAGGGAAGGGGGAGAGAAGATAAAGAGAGAGGAAGAGAAGACGAGATCGTGTTCAGAATATTCTCGAGCCGCGGAAATGAGGTGGATAGGTTGGGACTAAGATACAAGGGGGCGGGGGTGATTGGCGAGGGGAGCGAGAAGAAAGCTGGAGGGGGGGGGGGGGGGGAGGACAAGGAGATGGAGGGCAGAATTTTTTTTTCTTTATAATCTCGGGTCATTCTTTGTCATAGGGCACGTGCTGGGGGCGAGGCCGCCGGACACTCTGTGTTGTTATTTGCAGCTCGGGGGGTAATAATAACATGAAACATTGCAGGCGTTAAAATGTCGGCGTGATGCGTTTTTTTACTCTCTCTCTCCATCTCTCTCTTTCACCGTCCAGAGCTACAAGACTCCTTTCTTAGCGTGCCTACTGGGCCGGCCCAGCCCGCCCGCTCGTGTCCTTGCGGCGTCCTCCTACTGGTCGGCTCGGCCGCGCGCGGCCCGGGCGGGCGGGGCTCATAAAAGTCGCCGAGTAGGCTGTTGCTGGCGTAAGTCTGTTCTTTCTTTCATACAAGACGGGTAGGTGGGGGGGGGGGGGTCCCGCCGCCTGAGACGGACGGCCAGGTAAGATGTGGTCACACGGGGGGTGCCGGTCCAACCCCCTCTCACATGTCCTCCCCATACTCTCCACCTCGCTGCACACACTTTCCCTCATATTTTTTTATTTTTTATACGCCGCACCTAGCGACCCCTTTTCCTTACCACTCATATAAATAAGCTCCAGAGGCACGGCGGCCAAGCGGCTCGCATACATCGTCTTTATTGAGCGGCGCAAACCTTTTCCCCGCTACGTTTTTCTAACAGGACCCTCTGGGTCAAACCGTGGCAAGTAAGTGTGAGCAGGGCCCACAACAATAAAGTTTAAAAAAAAAAAAAAAAAAAAAAGAAAAAGAAAACCTCATTAGTGGAAACGCGATTCACGAGCGATAACATGCCAAATGTATGTATTTGGATGACCACACCACGCAGCCTTACGACACGCCCTATTCAACCAGATTATCACCCCCACCTCCCACCCACCCCTCTCTCTTATTTTTTATGACGTAACCCGCTCGTATGTGATGTTCGTCCGAGTTATGATGTCGTAATCCCCGGGGCAAGGCGGGTAAGAGTGCACGGGCTGGGCCGGGGCTGGGCCGGGGCCGGGCGTACAGAGCGTGCCGGCCCAGCACTTGGTCAGCCTTAGCGTGATGGACTGCGTGCGGGGCGGGGCCCGGCCCCACAGCCGCAGCCTCCAGGCGGCGTGACGTCGAGCCTGCAGGACGGCTTGAGCGCCACCACCGCCCCGCCCCGCCCCGCCCCGCCCCGCCCCGCCCCGGTCAGCTCCCCCCTCCTCCACTTGTTCCCCTCTACACTACCTGGCCTGGTGCGGCCCATTTACCACAGAGCGCGCGCTCGAGTTTGCGTTTTCAAAGTTTGTGACAAATTAATTAGAACGGGAAGCGGGCGAACGAGCGAGCGAGAGCGAGAGAGAGAGAGAGAGAGAGAGAGAGAGAGAGAGAGAGAGAGAGAGAGAGAGAGAGAGAGAGAGCGGAGTGGCGCGACGGCGCAGTCAAGCGGCATGTAGCCGTCGCGCACGGCTCGTGTTCTTTGAGGAGGGAAGTCCTGTTCCCGCTCCTCTGCGCCCCGCCCCGCCCCGCCCCGCCCCGCCCTGCCCCGCCCCACCCCGCTGCCGTGTCCCACTCTCACCTCACCTTCTTCCACTCCCTCCCGGCCCCGGCCCCGGCCCGGCTGCTCCATCCTCTGCTGCTTTCTCCGTCTCTGTCACCACATGAAAGTGAAAGCCTACACTGCAATCTGGGGGGTTGTCCCCTAAAGGCCTAAAGCCGTACGCTAGAGGATCCGCAGAGCGACATTTGGCGCGTACTTTTGGGACACGTTTTGGAGTATGGATCCCGTGCACCCTTTCCCACACCAAAAGTATGCGTCGAATACCGAGTAGCGAAAAAGCCATAAGGCGTATACATTTAGGAAACCCCCAAACTACAGTGCACCCGCGGCGCGGTCCTCCGTGCCCCGGTGCGCCGCACCGCGCGCCGCGGCCCTTTGGCCAGGTGAGCGGAGCGCCCCGCAGGTAGGCAGCGCGCCCGCAGCGCCGCCTCGCGGGCTGGCCTACCCCGCCTCTGGCAGGCGCCCCAGTCCCACCCGCAGCTGAACTCAATACGTCATTATTGTAATAATATTTTTACCGGCCAAAAGGCGACGATAAATCAATTTGAGTTTTTCAAAAACCTTACTAAAAACGAGGCGGTCCACTTATCTCATTTTTCCTCGAACTTAAATTTATCTATTTTGAGATAAGTCGACTTAGCTTCTTTTTGCGCCCAAGTACCGTAATTGACGCCCCCGCGCTTTTCGCCGAAGAAGTGGCGATGGCGCAACGGTATGCTAAAGTGCGCCCGAGATTGGGGAAAAGTAGAGGCGGTATAAGGGGAGGGGAGAGGAGGTGTTCGGAGGGGGAGGTGGGGGATGAGTGGGGGTGGGGGTGAGAAACTTTGCGCGCGCCACCGACCGGCAGCACCAGCAGGTCAGATTTGTGAAATCACGTGCCCCGTGCAAACATAGGGCGGGCGGGTGCGCGCGCGTTGCGAAGGGCGTGCCGAAGGCGCCAACGAGCACATCGGGGAGCCGTGCGCGTGCGAAGGGCTCACTGTACCCCCGGCCCTTTGCACTGAGACGCGTGAACTCAGCCTCCCTCTCCCTTGCCCTTCGCGCCCACATACACACGGTGGAATTTCGATCCGTCTCCTATGCATCCCACCCTCTCTCTACTCTCTCTCTCTCTCTCTCTCTCTCTCCCTCCTTCCCCGTGCTCTTCAGCGGCTGCCACTGACAGTTGTGGTCCTTGCCACACAAAGTCAGCCAACCGCGAAGCCGGCACGCCACGGCCGCCGCCGCCGCGCTGCTGATCCGAATGTTTTCCGATCCGCGATCCGAGCCGACCGCTACCCTGGCACCTGGCAGTGCCAAGCCGAGCCGAGCCGGAAGCCGAGCTGAGCCGAGCCGAGCCGGGCCGGAAGCTGAGCCGAGCCGAGCCAGGCCCGGGCTCGCCTGCAAACAAACATACCGGGGCGTGGCGGGGCGGGGCGAGGCTGTGAACAGCAAGCCGTGCGCACCGTGGGGACTTAGACGTGGCCGCGCCCAGGTGCGTGTGGTCCGCCCCGCCCCGCCCCGGCTCGGCCCGGGGAACTAAATCTCCGTCATCACAAAACCCTGCCCCTCCCTCCCCTACCTGCGCAACGCCCCCGCCCCCACTGCCGTGCCTGCAGCGGTGCAACTGCTGCGCGATGCTCCGGGTCGCCTCATTGCAATTGCGCCGCTGCAGGTCACCACGCCGGCGTGCGAATAATCGCCAGGATGTCATTATCCGCAGTGCAGAGCCCACTCCAGCTAACGGCCTCAAAGAATCCGGAGGCGAAGGAGAAAAAGAGAAGGGGGAAGCGGAAGGGGGCGGGAGGCAGGGGAAGTGAAGGTGCTGGCCAGGCTACAAATTTAGACAGTCGCCTTCCTCCCCCACCTGACCGGGCGGGGCGGGGCGGGGCGGGGCGCGGGGCGGGGCCGTCGGCAGATAGCAGCAGACTTAATGATCCACCGCTAAGAAGTGGCCCCAACGAGGCGCATGCCCCGTCCGGCCCCGAGCGTGTGGACGTGTGTGTGAGTGAGAGAGAGAGGCACTGATGGAGACATTGAGAGGCGCCGAGAGAGTATGAGAGGGAGAGAGACAGAGGAAGTCCGCAGCGCACGAGAGGGGCCCAGCAGCCCGGCCTGTGCCCGCCCGTTTACCTGCCAACATCTCCACACCTCCTCTCTCTTTCTCTCCCGCCCTGCTCGCCCTCTCTCCTGTCCCCACCTGTCTCTCTCCCGCCCTGATTGGCGCACCCCTCCCCCCCACCTCCACCCTGCAGGCGTCTCTTCCCTACGCCGTGTCCGGCAGCAGCACTCACTCCCTCGGCCCGGCCCTGCCCGGTGCGACCTCCCTCATCGCCGCCCTGGCCAGACGACGCCAACCCCCTCCCTCCCCCTCCCCCGGGGCCGTGGTGGCGGAGCGTACAGTCCAAGGGGATAATGGGCGACCTGGTTTCGCAGGTGCTGCTGTGCTGCTTATTGTAGCCCGGCCCCGGCGAGACGGTACCCGAGTCACGCCACGCCCCGCCACGCCCCGCCACGCCCCGCCACGCCCCGCCACGCCGCGCCCCGCCCCGCCGCGCCCCGCCAAGCCACGCCAGTTGGTTTGTCCCTGCCGTCCAATTCCGTTATCACCCTCTTACCTACACCTCGTTCTTCGCCCCTCCCCGGTTGTCTTCCTCCCTTGTTATCCCCCCCCCCCCCTCCCTCTCTGTCTCCCTCTCACTATCCCCGCCCCCTCTCTTTCTCTCTCGCCCTGTCCCACTCTGCACAAGGCCGCCGCTATGGCGGGTGCGTCCCCGCCCGCCCCGCCCCGCCCTTCACCTGCCGGGAAGAAGCTCTGCAAACAAACCGCTGCTGCCCTCCCCCGCCACCTTGTTCCTCATTTAACGCCGTCTCCCCTCCTCCTCCGCGTCCATCACGGTCCTCCCTCCCTCTCTCGCACACAGTTCGTCCTCGTGCCCCCTGCCTCCGCGCTTTCACGCGAGGTGCCCTCCTCTCCTCCCTCTCCCTCCTCTCCTAAGAGTGACGCACGCGCACCTGTGCATGAGCGAGCGGCCCGGCCCGGCCCGGCCCGGCCGCCACCGCCAATCCACTTACCACCACCAGGACCGCTGCCGCTACACACTGCCGCCCCGCCCCGCCGCCGCCAAACTTTTCACCTTGCCGAAAGTCACAGCCTTTCCATTTCAGTCGATGTTCTTTTAAGGAGCGCGAGGAGAGAGGGAGAGAGAGGGAGAGAGGGAGAGAGGGAGAGAGAGAGAGAGAGAGAGAGAGAGAGGGAGAGAGGGAGAGAGAGAGAGGGAGAGAGAGGGAGAGAGAGAGAGAGAGAGAGAGAGAGAGAGAGAGAGAGAGAGAGAGGAGGGGGCTACTCTCGTTTGGCCGCCACGCTCCGCCACCTCCTGCTCCCGTCGCGGCGCAGCGGCTGTAATATTCACTCTCAACCCATTCCCGCGCGGAAAGTTGTCCGTGACCCGAGCTGGGCCCTGGCGGGGCCGGGCGGGGCCGGGCGGGGCCGACCTTGATCTGGGAGTGCGTGGACGTGTCGAGGGCCCGGCCTGGCCCAGGGCAGTGGGCTCGGCGGCACGCGGGGACAACCGCCTCCAGCTAAAGAGTCTACTGAGTAGAGTAGAGTAGGAAAAAGAGAAGGGGCGGGGGAGGAAGGGCGAATGAGGGAGAAAGAAAGAATGATGTAAGTGCCTTGCTTTTTTTCGCCTATGCATACATTGACTTTTTAGTTGAAAGTTGTTTTCTAGCGCGGGGACGGGTAGTGGTGAAGATTGAGAAAAGGGTGCAGAGAGACTCACGGGGTGAAAATTGGCAAGAGGTAGAAAGAGGGGGGGGGGGGGGAGAGAGAGACAGAGAGAGAGGGAGAGAGACAGAAAGAGAGAGAGAGAGAGAGGAAGTGGCTGGCTGGCTGGACACGCGACACAGCGTGAGTTAATGACTTCTTGTTGTTGTTGATCCTCTTGCCGTTGCCTGCTGTTTGCTGTTCTTATCACTACTTAAGGCAAGAAATACGCGCGCCTTGAGGGTAGGCAACCTGTTTGGCACGCAACGCCCTCCACTGCTATCTCCCTTCCACCTTCTTTCTATTACCCTCTCACTCACCAGCCCGCCCTCTGCTAGCCCGCTCCCCCCTTCTCTCTCTATCCCCCTCCCTTTCCTCGCTAGGTTTGTGTGCGCCCTTTCAGCTCCCCATCCGTCTTTCTCAAACAGCATGAGGAAGTTGGCCGCCAAGATCACATCGCTCGACGTCAACCGTGTTCCTCCCGGTGCCTCCGCACCTTTCACACTGGCCGCCGGGTCGGCCAACACGTCATTAAAAAAAAACCCACCCCCCTCCAAGAAATAATTACACCATCTGCATATTTCACCCGCGGTACAGTAAAAACAACAACCACACCGTTTTGTTGTACACCTCACGCCTTCATCTTTTCCTCTGCGCGCGCCTTTCTTTTCGCGCCGTTAAAACTTAATATTTTGTGTTTTCCCTGACGGTCGCGCTGAAAGCATATATCTCGCTACCGCCCCGCTCAAGTGCAGCCCAGCCCAGCCCAGCCTCGCCTCGAGGTACTCACTCTCGCCTCGCATCGCGCCTCTCGCGCCCTACTGCCGTACTCTGTTCAGCCCCATTTCGGTAATGTATTGCTGCGAGGAGAAGGGGGATCTCGTTGAGCCGGGCCGGCGCACCACCCGTCACACGCACGCACACACACACTCACACTCACACCAGTGCAGTTGGCTCCATCGGGTCGGGGTGTGGCGGGCGCCCCCCCCCCCCCCCCCCCCCCGCACATATACTTTCTCTGATTGGAACTACTCCCGCCCGGCGCGGAGCAGAGCGCATATGCGGTTTAGATATCTGCCAGCGCGCGTACTATACGGCCACTACTGGCTGTCATCAGGAGAGCATGCCACGCGCGGAGGGCAAAACTTGTCGAGCAGTTCCTGACGGAAAAGTGATTCGGCGTGCATTTCGAGCAGCACGCCGGCGGCGGCGAGACGGGAGAGCGAGGGGATGGAGCGCCCCTGCGAAAGAGGAAACCACGCCAACACTCCAAATATTTAAGGAAAAATTTTTGTAACTGGTAAGCTCACCGAACATCTGTGCAAACGCGCGGAACTTTGTTTTTTCCCCCCCTTTTTCTGGAAGAGGGTGGAGGGGTCCGGAGGGGGGGGGGGGATAATTATTACTTTATCATTTTATGGTGCGCGCAAATGAAAGGCGAGCATGATGGGGAGGAGTAATAGCGGTCTGGAATGGACGAGGTAAATCGAAGCTAATCGCATTGTGTATGGTCTTTTTCTGATCGCAGGTAATTACCGCGAGCACCGGGGCGTCCGCGCAGCAGCAGCAGCGGCAACATGGGGGTCGTCCACGCCGCGGAGCGAGGCGAGGCGAGGCGAGAGCGAGGAGTAAGAGTCCTACGAGACTAGCAATAACCTAATTCGATCATTACAATTTTTTTTTTTTGTTTCATATGGTAGATTTGCGGTGTTACCGATGAGTATTCTGAAATAAGTAAAGGCGTTTTGGAGCCGGCCTAGAGAGCTGAGGTACTCGCCGACGGCGAGCTATCAAGTGGACAATTAGCTCCAATTACATGAAGTCTCTAGGCGCGCGCGGGCCGCGGCAGCGCGGCGAGCGGGGGCGCCTTGTGCACCAGGGTGTGACGGCGTGGCGGGGCGGGGCGGGGCGGGGCGGGGCGAGGTGGTGCTTCCCCTTGATTGATGATGAGGCTGTTTGTAGCCCCCGCCCTTCCCGCACCGACCCACCCCGCCCAGGTACCAGCCAGCCAGGTCAGACCCGACACGCCGGCGCCCCGCCCCGCCCCGCCCCGCCCCGCCCCGCCTCGCCCCGCCGCCAGCAGCAGCGAGCAGTGAGACTTAAGTCTCACTCACGCGAGCAGTAACAAGCGGCAGTCAGTCACTGCGGCGGACAGGAAACTGATAGTTTACGTTTTCTTCCTCGGCAAAAAAAGGACAAAAGTTGAAGGGTAAAAAAAACAACAACCTTGAAACGTTTTATAACTTCCGAACACTTTTATGCCACCGCAGCCGCGGCGCGAAGGGAAACCGGTGGGAGTCGAAGGGAGAGAAATACGGGCAATGAGATTGTAAGCGGGATTGAAACCTGCAGTTGTGCAGCGCCGGCCACCGCCCCGCCCCGCCCCGCCCCGCCCCGCCCCGCCCCGCCCCGCCCCGCCCCGCCGCTGCGCCCTCCTCACTTATCTTGATTGTGGAGCCAGGAAGCCACTTGCTGACTTTTGTCCTGATCCTCATCTCCGGTCGCTCGCTCTATCAATCCCCTGCCCCGCTCCGCTCCACCGCTCCCCTATCCTCGCCTTTTCTTGCTCTATTCTTATTTTCTCCCCCTTCCTGCGGCTCGCGTCTTTTCCTCTTCCCCTCTCTCTCTTTCTCTCTTCCTCAATCTCTCACTCTCTCTCTCCCGCGCTTTGTCCAAGCCACGTGCCTAATCGCGCACTCGTCCACGCCGCCCTGGCCCCGCCCCGCCGGCCCCCGAGGCCCAAGTACTGTACACGAACTGGACCAAGCGCAGCGCAAGGCTTCTTCTAGTTCCACAGATTGCCACGGCAGCAGCAGGGTGTGGGGGGTGCGCGACGGTGCGGTGGGAAAAGAAGCCAAGAGATTACAGAAATTCCCAATATCCGGTCTTATCGCGGGCGGCATCAGCTCGGCACGGCCCGGGTGAAACCCCCCGCAGCAGGACCGTGACACCGGTACTCCCCCTGCCCGCCCCGCCCCGCCCCGCCCCGCCCCGCCGCGCTCTCCCAGAGCAAATAGCTGTCCGTCCGTCCCGAGTTGACTTTTCCCTTTATCGCCCCAATCGAGTAGCGGCGTCCGGTCAGGACACGCGAACCTTCCCCCCCCCCTCCTCCCCCGCACGGCCCCGGCGGAGCCACGTTAGCAACCAGCAGCTGCTGTCCTCAACACGAAATAAAATAAAACTCAGACCCGCACCCGCCGCGAGGGTGTCAAAGGGACCGAGCGAGGGGGATTTTACTTGCGTAATACCGTGTACACCGAGGACCGTAATACCCTGTAATACCGCGTAATACCTGGTAATACCGCGTAATACTTGGTAATACCGCGTAATACCTGGTAATACACGTAATACCTGGTAATACCGCGGAATACTTGGTAATACCGCGTAAAACACGGTTATGTTAGTGCTACTACCCTTCAAAAAAAAAACAGTGAACACATTCATAGCTTGCGTATGAAGTTATTCTATCTCACCTTCGGCGAAAAACAATATGACTGGAGTGAAGGGTGTCAAGACGATACGGATGTGTTAACTCCGTACAAAAGCTTTGCGGAACTTACGACATTCCAATAGCGAGGGTGGCTTAGGTAGTCTCCCGGTCCGCCCGGCGCGGGTCGCGGGTCGGGGCCCCGGGCCGGCCCCAGGCCGCCCGCCGCCCCTCGGGCAGGTAAGGGATTGCCGAGAAGGGATAAGCGAGGGGCCCTGCTTCTCATGTTTAAAATCTGTTCCGTTCCCATTTTTTATTCCCAAGAGAACGGTGTGCTGTTTACACCCATTCGCTTTCATTTTCAACGGAGATTACGAAGCAATGAACAGATATTTCAATATCAGAAAATAATAGGAACGGAACGGCCAACCGTTAAATACAGTCGAGGTTCCAACAGCGAGATACGACTGTACTTCGTGTGTAAGTAAGTGACGTTTTCAGAAAACGGAACATCACCGTTTCATACAAAACTAATTCTCGACGGTTAGCAGAACTCATACGGTTTGTGAGCAAAGAACAGACATTATTGGCAGGGGCAGGTAGGCCGAGCCGCCAAGCGGCTGTGTAGCGGCCCGCCCTGAACAGGTCTGTAGTACGTCGGACGCTGATGATCTCCTTGCTGGATAATTCGGGGAAGAAACAACGCGATATTTCACCGAAAATGTGTTATATGAGCGTATCGTAATACCCGGTAATACTTGGTAATACTTGGTAATACCGCGTAATACTTGGTAATACTGCGTAATACTTGGTAATACCGCGTAATACTTGGTAATACTCCGTAATACCTGGTAATACCCGGTAATACGCGTAATACGCGTAATACGGAGTAGTGTGTACACGCAAATTCGGAGTAAAATCCCCCTCGGGACCGAGTTAAGGGCGGGAGCTGTGAAAATGCTTCTTCAACAGCTTTGCCGCGTCGTCGTAGACCTTCAAATTTTTGGGTGGCAAAAGAGTAAAACGGTCCGTGTTATTTTTAAATAGAAACTCGTTTTCTAGTACATACTCGCGCGCACCAGGTGTTTATGAGAACATACGTGGCATGTTGTTGCGGGTTTGCCTAACGCCACGGCGCCTTACGCCTAGAGCGGGTAGGCAAACCGCATACTGATACGCGTTCTGAGTGGTTCTGAGAGAGGGCTCTGCCCCCACCCCCTTCACCACAGCGGCCGAGAGCGGGTGCCAAAAGCCTACGGCGGCGGCGACAATCATGACGATTATTGCTGACAGAAGTGTCCCTGCTGGGAGGGAGAGATGCCTTCATCCCGATAATGTTTGTCGAGTTAAACGGCGCGGCTGAAACGTAAATGGCAGCGCTTGATGAAGAGATTGGAGCGGAGGTGGCGGCGCGGGGCGGCGCGGGGCGGCCGTGGCCACGGATCTCATTAGTATGCTTAGCGGCACAAACCACGCGGGGGCAGAGAGAGGGAGAGAGAGGGGGGGGAGGGGGGAGACACGGCACCCTCGCACTCTCAGGGGCCCTCAGGTGGAGGAGAGGCGCGCTGATGGGAGAGAGGAGAGAGAGAGAGGAGAGAGAGGGGGGGAGGGAGAGGGAGAGAGGGGGAGAGAGAGAGAGGGGCGAGCAAGCGAGCTAGAGCGAGAGAGATATGGCACTGTGGCACCTCGATGAGTCAGGTATGCGGCGCACTGGGAGGACTTTGATGGGATGTGGGTCAGCTCCACACAGGACGGCGCACCAACTCGAGGAAGAGCGATGGGTAGGGGGGCGTGTGAGTAGGCCGGGGGGGGGGGGGAAGCGCCCACTGCAGGGGCGTAGCCAGGGTTCCCGAGAGGAGGGGGCGGGGGAGTGGCGCGCAATTGTGTTGTATTAATCGCAGCCATATCGCGGCCCGGCCCGGGCCTCTGCGTACGTATTTAAGCGGGCCGCCGTCGCGGAGGGGGGCAAATGAGCGGCAAAAGTTATGGATTTGCGTAACGCTAACGCCGCGCGCGCACGAGCAGCGCAGCGGGGGAAGGGACTCGCTCGTCACACGAGGGAGATTTTGAGTAGCGCAGCAAATTCATTTCAGAAACGCCACGACAAGATTTTTGTTTAGCCATTTTTTTTCCATGACAGGCGACGTCAGGTATTCGTTGCTAGTCATTTACGAAATTTTTAAGTGCGGCAGCGGCAGCCATTCCTTCTTTCGCCTGCGTCACGAATGGGAGGAAAAAATAAAATAAAAAGGAACAAAGAAAACGTTTCATCGGAATGTCAAAATGGTCGCGCGCGCGGCAGCGTTTTGTATAATACTTTTGTTTTATTCCATCTCTTTACATTTGCCGGGTGCGCGGCGCGCGCAACGACACGCGGCGGGGCGGGGCGGGGCGACTGCACCCGGAAACATCCCCGCTACCGTGGTCTTGCGCAAGAGAGCGCGGGAGAAAGGGAGAGTGGGGAGGAAAGTTGTTGAGAGTGGACTGGGCGTTACAGTAGAGAGAGGGACAGGACAGGCAGACAGGACGGGCCCGGCCGGGGCGGGGCGGGGCGGGGCGGGGCGGGGCGGGGCGGGGCGGGGCGGGCAGCGCCTGCGTTATGAATGGCGTGTTGTTTTGCATGGAAACCGTTTGAAAGGCAATTTATGCCGCTCCGGCCGAAAACAACACACAGCAACGGGGAGCAGAGCGCGGCGGGCCGGCCGGCCGGTGCTGCAGGCCAGGCAGACAACAAAACATCGCCATCAACATCGTCAACAACGCCATCAACATCGCCATCAACGCCATCAACTTCGTCAACAACGTTGCTGCACCGCGGGCGGGGCTAGGGCCAAGTCGAGCGCGGCCCCGGTGCCCAGTCCGGCCCGGCCCGGCCCCAGCTCAAGCACCGCTGCACCACACAGACACAACCATACGAATAATCGTCGTTTTCTCCAGACTCGCCTCGACTACGAGGCACCGATCGCATTTTAACTACGGTGCTACACCGCGTGAATTAATAAAAGGGAGGTGTACGGAGTTTTTTTTTGATTTTTACTAAAACTCGTGTAAAGTGTGCGGCAGGTATAACCCTTCCACTCCCCTGCCCGTCCGCGCGGGGGCGCGGGCCAGCGGTTGACAGTAAGTGCTTGTGAGCCCCGGATGGTCCCGGATCAGTGGCTGTCCGGCGCGGACCCTCGATTCTTTTTCCTCCCCCAAACCGCCCAGGCTTTTACTCGGAGAAGGGGCGGAGGAGCAGGAGCGGGAGCAGGGGCGGGAGCAGGGGCGGGAGCAGGGGCGGGAGCAGGGGCGGGAGCAGGGGCATGAGTAGGGGCGGGAGCGGGGTGTGGGACAGGAGGCATGACAAATTCGATCCCCGCTCCGCTCCCCTCCCCTCGTCCCGTCCCACCCACCCGTTCTCTTCACACGCATTGCGTCGAACGCAGGTCTAGCTATCTAAACCACTTTCGATTCCTTCTTCCTCTTTTGCCCCACTTGTGCTTCTCCTGGCGGCTTATTCCCCCCTCCTCACTCCCTCTTGGCCTCCGCCTGTCTCTCCCCTCTCCCTCCCTCCTTATCCCTTTCACTTTCTCTTACTGTCAACTCCTTTTTGCATGCCTCTCGCTTCCCCTTCGTGCATGCCTCCCCCCACCCGGCCTCCACTTACCCTCCATTACGGAGCACTGTTTGTCCGGCACCCTAATGTCCCTCTCACACACACACACACACACACAGTTTTCTGCAAGCCCGCCGCCGCTCCCCCTCCCTTCCCCTGCACACACGCACGCCCTCCCCTCCCCTCCCCCTGAGCCGCCGAATGGCAGATGACAGGCAGGCCCTGGCCGCATGTATGCGCGCGTGTAAGCCTGGCAACGCAAATATTTAGCTAGTGGGCTGATAGCTGGATTATATGGCCTTCGGCGCGCCGCAGCCGCAGGCAGCCACAGGTGGTCGCAAGCAAAGACGTCAGCACTATCGCCGGCGGGGGATCGCAATAGCGCAGCGCTGCGCCATGGATGGCGGCCACCCCGCGCAATAGGCAGAAAAAGAGGGAGTTGAGACCGCCGCGCCGCGCCGCCGCGCACCGTGCCAATGTGAGGGGCGTTAAAGAGTGTGTGTTTGCGTGGCGCGGCGCCCCGCCGCCGGCCCGCCCTGCAGCGCAGCAGGAGAAGGGGTGCTGAAGGGTCCTGTTGCAAAGGGGGAGGGGGCGGGAGGACGAGCCGTCGTACGACGACGCCACCGCGCGCCCGGCCCGGCCCGGCCCGCAGGACTGCAGGACAAATGAGGCCGACAGCGCCTAATGGTCGGGCGCACGCACGGGCCTTATCCATCCATCCATCCATCCATCCATCCATCCATCCATCCATCCATCCATCCATCCATCCATCCATCCATCCATCCACCCATCCACCCATCCATCCATCCATCCATCCACCCATCCACCCACCCATCCACCCACCCATCCACCCACCCACACCGGTGACTTATTTCTCTCCTCGCTCATCCCCTGCTGGCGGGCGGGCCGCTTTTGTTTTCGTGAGGGAGTGTGTTCAGCCCCCTCACGGCCCCACACCTCCAGCACTCACGCGCGCGTCCACCCGCCCGCCCTACCCCGCCCTTCTCCACAAACACACCCGCCTCCCCCGCCCGCGCCCCCCGCGCCCGCCCGCCCCACCCCGTCGCGTCCCGCCAGGCCTGGACCCGAACTGTTTCTCTGGCCGCCGAAACCCTCCCCGAGCCCTCGGCCCTCGGCCCTCCACGCGCCGCCACGCCTTGTTGGCACGCGCCACAGAGCAGAGTGGCGCCGGCAGGGCGGGGTGGGGCGGGCGGGGCGGGCGGGGCGGGGCGGGGCGAGGCGGGGCGAGGGCCTGGCGCCTATCAAACAGGGCCGGGGCGGGGCGGGGCCGGCCTACCCGTCTGCACTTCGCACCCCGCCTCCCCCTCCGGCCGTCGGGACACGGGCGATTAGTTAAACGCCGGGCCCACACTACGCTGCGACAAAAACGCCTCCACACCGACAGAAGAAAAAGGAATAACCGTCAAAATACCAGTAAGAATGTCAGAGAGGGAAAAAACATGATAGGCACGAGCAAACACCCCTCCTCCTACCCCTTCGCCCGAGGCAGAAGGTCCTGTGAGAGCGCCTGGCCTGGCCATCCTCCACTTGTGTCCACGCGTGCGTGTGTGCGTGCGCACGCCCGCCGATCACCCTCCCTAACCCCTGCCGGGCGTGGCGGGGCGGGGCGCGACCAGATTCACTCCACCCCGCTGGGCGCCTCTTCTCTTAATGCAATCAGGCGCCCCGGCGGCCGGGCCGGGCCGGGCCAGGCCGGGCGGCGCGGCGGGGTCGGTGCGGCGCCACCCTCCACTGGCGCCGCGGCGCCCAGACACGCCGCGCCACGCCACCCCCGACGTCCCCCCGCCACCCCCACGACGGGGACACAACGACGCCACTGTGCCGCCGCCGCCCCCACTCAACTTCAATGAGACGTACACTGCCAAAACTATCCGCGTCCATCCATCTACGCGACGCCAGACCCGGCAGGAGGCTGGGCTGCGGGGGGGGTTGGGGGGTGTTTTTGGCTCCGACTTGGATACGAGGGACAGCGGGGCGGCGGCGGTGGAACGGGGGAGGTGCGGTGCGGAGCTGAGCCCGTCCCGTCCCGTGGAGAGCAAGATCGCGCGTCACGTGACTTGGCTGCGCGCTCTGATTGGTTGGGTTCCAGGAATCGCGTCGCCGCCCGCCGAGCCGAGGCCGCGCTTCCCCCTTAGACGTCATGCGAATGTTTTCTGCAATCTGCGAGCAGCAGGAATGCGAAACGCAATCTCTACGCAATGGTAAAAGAGACGCCCCCCCCCCCCCCCCTACTCTCTGCGTCACGGCGCCGCGCAGCGCCCGGGACCCTGGTCGTCGCGTCGGCCTGGACGACGCTACTACGTACTCGGGTTACCGTCGCGCGCCTTCAAATTTACAGACAGGCCAGGCGCTGCCGCTGGGAGAGAGGGTTAAGGGGGGGGGGGGGAGGAGGAGGAGGGGGGAGTCCGAGGAGACGGACCTTCGGAACGTTAGGCACAGGCCGTATTTACCCACGGGGCACAAACAGCCAGGGCAGGCCAGAAAGAAACGTAAGAAAGAGTGTGTGGTATGGTAACCCCACAGTCATCTCTAGAGTGCACATGCGTTTAGCAATGTGGCCTACAATTCAATGTAATTGAGTTGAATTTTTGAAAGAGGGAAATTATTATGTGTTTCTTAACACAATTAGACATTCTGATTTATAGACTTGAATTGTGCTACATTCCTGTTTTAAGCTTGCTGCTATTTTGATTTATGGTAAGATTTAGTGTAAATTTAAATCCTTGCAGCTAATTGCCGGAAGCTCAATTTAAATGACAACGTTTCCTTACATAATCTGTGCACAAAATCAATGACGGAGTTAGTATCTAGAAAGACCTGTCTTACGTAAAGACTTTCTTTCTCAAACCAATTCAAGCAAATTTTATATGCAATTCAACCATGGCCATGATATGTTCACTTGACGTAAAAGCTAATCCTTACAATACTAGAAAGACCTGTCTTACGTAAAGACTTTCTTTCTCAAACCAATTCAAGCAAATTTTATATGCAATTCAACCATGGCCATGATATGTTCACTTGACGTAAAAGCTAATCCTTACACTACAAATGATATGGGTGCGGATAATAATAATATTTATGTGTTGCATAAAATAGACCCACAACCAAAGTAACTTTTTCTTTCAAGACTTACCCCATCCTGCAGTCGTAATGTCTGTTGTAATCTCCATTCAGGCCGGGGGGGAAGAGCTCCAGACTATTTGATGATGTTGGGGCAGGTCCGGGTACCGTAACCTTCACACGGTGCCATAGAGTAGAGCAGAACAGAATATTTCCGTCAGTTTAGAACGTGGCAGCACTCGAAGAATTTATATGATTGTTCCACACAAAAAGTTCTAAAATGTACTCACTTATTTTTAAAATCACTCGCCAATTCAACATTGATTTCTTTCATTCAATTAAATAATTTCCATTCTTGACTTTTTGCTTCCGATACGGGTAGCCATCTTGTTTGTTGTTTCTGTCTTTAACGTACAGTTACGCAGACTGCAGAGTAATCTCCTTCGTAGTATAAAAGTAAAAGATAATAATGAAAAACATTCGCTAATTCATATTACATATCAATGGTTCATAATATAACAATCGAAAATAGATTGTTTTTTAAATTTGCGATATTTTCAAAGTAAAAAATAGTTTAGGTTGGTAGCTCGGAGTGACAGTCATGGCATGCCCCGAGGCGGAGGCGGAAGGCTGGAGGCGAAGACAGTTGAGCGGCGGCCGGCCGACCGAGAGGACGTGAGCTCGTACGTGTTCGGTCGGGAAATAGAAATTTAAAGTGAAATGGTCTAATTTAACGCGAATGAGTGAACTAGTGTGTGGTAACGTAAAGTATATGACGTAAACCAAACGACATGACTAAGTTGAGATCGGAAATATTGTGCTTATACTTTAAATAGCCGTGTGCCTGTGCGACCCCGAGGTCTCGGTGCTTCTAGCGGTGGAAGATCAACCAGCGCAACTCCAAATCGCCGTCCAGCCAGATCAAGTCCTCTGGAGGTTTCAAGGTGGGTAAGTGGTTCGAGTTTCGGGGAGCTGCTCAAACTGACCTATCTGTATTTTCTTGATATGTGATTTGATGTAGAGTTTATAATCGCCCTTAACGTATGTTACATTTCGACTGCCTCCTTTTGTCTTCCTAAACTGAAGGTGGTTGAGATTGAAATGTATTTCTGAAAAACATATTTAATTTTCTTGTGGTCTCTAAACCACAAATAATATTGACCGTTCAGCCCGTTGGGTTTCTTGTGACCGTTGCAGGTCGGTACAGTCATGCGATTCAAATTCAAAACCGCGCGGCCGAACCGTTACTGCGCATGAGCGGTAAGGTTCTTTTAGAGAGGGGGAAGGGGTAGGGGGGGGGGGGGGTAGGTGCTGGCTGGTGCCTAACCGTTCCAGGACCGTCAGCTATGGCTATTTTCGGCTAACTTCGAGCGGGGTTGGAGAAGATTTCTAGAATAATCCGTTCCAAAGCCGCGTCGTAAGTGCCCTTATGAGGTTAGTCTAGAACGTTCTAATTTCTTGATGCCCTTACGTATTGCCATGTTGCCGTCACATGCTTCGGAAGCGACAGCACAGCGGCAGCGCGGGCGGGGGTTTGAACCCAACAAGAGCACCCGAAGCGGGGAGAATTTGATATTGCACCGCGACCCGCCCCGCCCGCCCCGCCCGCCCCGCCCGCGCACCCCGCAGCTCTGCGCCTTGTGTCGGGCTCGGGCGGGGTCACAGCCCCGAGGCTTCGCCGCGCAGGGCCGGGGGGCCCCGGGACGCTCTTCGCAACACGAAGCGCAGCGGTACCAGAACTCGATATTCTCCTCGCTGCCCCGCCCCGCCCCGCCGCGCGCTCTCCTCCCCCCCCCCCCCTCCGCACCCCCCTAGCCGCGGCGGCAGGAGCAGCAGGAACTCGGCGAGCTGCAGAGGTAACAGGGACTCCAAGGGGGATGAGGGGCTGGAGGAGCAGTTGGAGCTGCAGGGGCACAGGGTTCGGCCGCGGCTGCAGCTTTGGAGGCCCCTAACCCCGCCCCGCCCCGCCCCGCCCCACCCCGTCCCGTCCCGCCGAGGTGGCGGCGGCGGCGGCTGCGATCGCCCGGCCCGGGCTGTTACTGCTTTACATACAAAGTGGGCCATGGTCGGCGAG
Organism: Frankliniella intonsa; assembly: GCA_033675135.1. Classification (NCBI taxonomy): domain Eukaryota; kingdom Metazoa; phylum Arthropoda; class Insecta; order Thysanoptera; family Thripidae; genus Frankliniella; species Frankliniella intonsa. Next base: position 14,713,337 of record CM066254.1, on the reverse strand, counting down.
CACGAGTGTCTTCCAGGTTAGGTTGCGGCGGCGACTGAGCAGCAGCGGGGACCCGCCGCGCCTGCCTGACTGCCTCGCCCGGCCCCTCGCCCTCTGCTCCAGCCCGCCGCCCCGCCCCGCCCCGCCCCACCCCGCCCCGCGGAACACCAGAAGAGAGTGCAGTGCAATCTCCAGGCAGACGCCTTGTTTTGTTAATGGCGTGATTTTGTTGTCTCTTCTTTCCGCCCTGGCCCCGGCGCGACGCGGGGCGCGGCGTGGGGGCCCTGCTGGTGGTGCCCGTGGTGCGCCCGCCATGCCCCGCCCCGCCCCGCCGTCCTCCAGCCTCCGCCCTGCCTGCTCCCCTTCCCACAGGAAAGAAACAAAAGAGAGTAAAGAGGGGTGTGTAATCTCGGCCATGCTACGTACTACTTTAACTGGAGAGGTGGAGTGCGAGAGGTGGCGGTGCCGGGCGGGGCCGGGCGGGCATGGCGCAGTGGCCCACGGCCATGGTGGTGTGGGGGAAGTCGCGGACTATCGCACAAACAAAATGATCAGCGGCCCGGAGCAGAAACACCCGCTCCTCCTCCTGCTCTCGGCTTTTCTCTCCCTCCCTCGCTTTGCTCCGTACAGCCCGGCCGGCTGCCCGCCCAGGCGCGGGCGGGCGGGCAAGGTGCCGCCTGGTACCCTACAGTATCTCTGAGACTGTAGCAGCGCGGTGCCCGGGCTGGGACACTCCCGGGAGAGGCTTGCAACTTATTTTTCAGTGTCTTTTCTTCACGGCGCGGAGGTGGTCGCCGGACGACCTCGGCCCCGCCCCGCCCGACCTTGACAGTTGTATGGCGGCGGATGCCTTGACTTTGGAATCCCCTCTGCCCCATCTCGACGCTCCCCCTCCTCTACCCTCCCGTGCTCTCGCATTTCTGTGCGTCGCTGCGCGCTAAACGCCCCTAATTGAATGGTCGCTAATAAGCTAAGTCGCGCCACGGTCCGTGGAGGTGGAGGTGGGAGGGGGGGGGACATCCAGCCAGCCGGGGGAGGACGATGAGGGTGAGGGAGGAGTCGACCCGGCAAGTTGAGTTTAGGGGTAACCGCGCGATGTAATTTTCGTCGTGTTTCGAAGCAAGCGCTATGAACGCGCAGGAAGAAAGGGGCTTCTCACAAACCGCCGCGCCGTGCGCGGGTTTTATTGCAGTTCTAGGCAAATTAAAAGAAAAAATATGAAAATTACTGCATGCGTAAATTTTCCCCGTTGTCTCCGTATTGTATTCCGCCGGGCCGGGAGCCGGGAGCGCAGGCAAACTGTTGTTGTTGATCTTGCCGGCGCTGTTTTGTCGGCGGCGCTGCTGCGCTGGTGCGGCGCCGGCGTCGGCGTCGTCGTGCGGCTTTGTAGCACCTGCATACCCGACGCCCGACGCGACGCGACGCGACGCGCGATTGGCTGAACCAACGCTATCTGCTGCTTTCACAACCAGCTCAGCGAAGCGGCAACTTTGTAGTGTGTGTGGGCGGGGCGGGAGGGGGGGGGGGCAGGGGTGTTGTGTACCCTCGGCTGTGTGTGTGTGTGTAGAGGGAGGGAAGGAGGTAGTGAGCAGGTATCCAATTGAGTGTGCTGGTGGGCATACCGTTCTAGTCTGATGATGCGAACACAACACTTCTACTGCACGCGGTTTCAAGATGCACATTCCTACTCCATTTCCTCTTAACGATCATCTCTGGAATGGAGTGTTTGCGTAACACGCAAACGCAGCCGGTATTGCGCCCTTACCTGCCCCTGTTGGGCCTGGAGGGGGGGGGGGGCGACCCCTGCCCTGCCCTAGGTGCGCGAATACTATATTTCAGTTCGCCCCCGCCCTGCCACCGCCGCTACTCCACCCCTCCCCTCCTCCCCTCCTCCCCTCTCGCAGGGCGGGGCGGGGCGGGAGTAGGTCCGCGCGCTCGTCCCAACTTTACTGCTGAGTTGATTTTAACAGTCGCATTCCGCTTTGCTGCCAGCTGCAGATGCATGCCTTTGCGCCGCTCCGCTGCGGCGGCGGCAGGGGGTAGCTCCTCCCGCCCCCGCGGCCCCTCCTCCCCCCGAGGCCATCCACCAGGGGAAAGGGAGGGGGGGGTCCGCCCCCAGCCCCCCCACCTGCAGCTGCTGGCACCTTTACGCCGCCGTGCATGGCGGGACACAACATTGTCTGTGACGGACGGCCATTTACGGTCGCCTACAAACTGGTGGTTGGGGGGGGGGGGGGGGCTGGCGGGGCGGGGGTGAAGGAGGGGCGAATCTCTAATCTGCCTACCGCTACGGCCGGCCGTGACGGGCCGGGCCGGGCCGGGCCGGGCCGCGGGGATGGCCGCATTCCTGCTGGCCGGCCGGAATAGGCTTCGCCCCGCCCCGCCCCGCCCCGCCCCCCGTGTGATAAGGCTGTTTCAGCGCCATTTCAGCGCCGTGTAAGCGCCGTTTCAGCGCCGTCTCCTGCCGCTTCATCGCCCACACGCACGCGTGTGGACGGGCCGGGCCGGGCAGGCACGCCACACATGCGCGACGGGCCCGCGCGCGCGCCGTCCCGTCCGGCTTTGCGAGCGCGGGGGGATTGAATCAGCTGGGGCGGGGCGGGGCTCAGCGGGCCGACCATGCCGTAACCTGCCCCCCGGTCCTGTGAGCTAGGCTCTGCCCGCCCGCGGCGACGTGTTCGGCCAGGACCACGCGCGGCGGGGCCGTCAAGTACACGACGATTGTTTTGGGAGTGCGCAGCGCAGCGCGCGGTACGTACAGTACTGGGAAGTTAGCTTTTGTGTTGCTGGGCGTCCAGTCTGTGGCGGTGTACGACACGCGCACAAAGTAGTCTGCTACGCGTGTTTGCGTAGGTCTGCGTGCGTGCGTGTGTATCGCGGCCGTTTTTCCTCATGGAAGTTATGACGATTACACCCCCTGCGTGACGTCTGACATCTCTCTCTTCTTTCCCGCGCGCCCTGCTGCGCGCCCTCATATCATTTTTAAAAGCGTAGCCGGCGGCGGAAAAACTGCGAGTTGTGTGTCTGCTGTGTTTCTGTGTGGTTGTGTGTCTAGGGGTGAGGTGGTCCCCCACCCACTCCTGCACAGGGCGCTCGCTCAGCCCGCGGTGGCGGCGGAGGCGCGGCTGTGGCCATGAGGCGGCGGTCATGCAGAATGCAGGCCTTCCCGCCCACCACTGATACGCCCGGGGAAATGTATCTCCTGCTGCCGGCCCGGGGCCCGGCCCGGGGCCCGGGGCCCGGCCAGGAGCGGACTAGCGGGCCACACCTGGTGTGGGAGAGAGGAGAGGAGAAACGCGCCCGGCCCCCGCCCCGGCCCCGGCCGGACCCTCCGCCCCGCCCTCGCGCATTCATAATTCTCTCTCTCGTACGCCCTAGTTTTTCGTCTCTGTCTCTCTCTCTCTCTCTCTCTCTCCTTCTCTCTCCCGTCCTCTCTCCACCACAAATGCGGTGAATACAAAGCAGCTCCACACTATGGGGCAGCTGCCCCCACCTCCTGCCCCCGCCCGCCCCCCTTCGTAATCGTCCTACCTCTTCTTCTGCGAGGTGAACGAGTTTTGGAGCGCCGGCAGTTCGACTCTATTCTACTTTAGGAGGAAAACGGGACGGAGGCGTGCCCAGCGCAGGCGCTCCTCACTCGATGCCACTTGACTTGACTCGCCCCACAAATACTCCTTTCGTCCACAGCCTCTGGACAAGGCGGATGTCTGGCTGCAGGCCTGCCTCTCCCCTGTTGCCTCGCCTAGCCTCGTCTAGGCCCCTTTCCTCCCACCCTGTCTGCCCCCCCCCCCCCTCCCTGACCCCTAACCTTGGGTAAGCTGTTGCGAATCTGCGGCTAATATCTTGACAAATTGAGTCGCTCTCGTCGCTGTGCCCGGCCCGGCCCACGAACCCTTCCTGTGTATACAGCACAATGCCAGTACACTGTTAATTGACCCCCCCACTAATCATGTTTGACTTGACTTAGTCGTACCGTACCGTGCCGGCGGACGCAGGCGGGCAGGCCGACCACTCCGTTATACACACATTTATCGGCAGGTCGCGAGTAAACTGTCGCGGGTAAACTGCACTTCCTTTTTTTTTTACCGACATTCGGCCTTTTTGACGACCTCGCGTGAGCTCCTGAGTGACCGGCGGCCCTGGCAATCGATGGGGCCCGCGTGCCTAGAGGCTCGGTGGGGCCGGGGGGCCCCCGGGGGGAGAGGGGGGGGGGAGGCACCGCTAGAGCTGACGCTGGCTCGCGGCTCTAATTGAACGTCCAGGGCCTTTAAGTTTGCCAGCAAAATGCTCATTGACAGGCAAAAATTTCTTGCGCCCAGCTGCGCTTTGTATTTTACTATCTCGTTAAAGTACTGCACTTCTAGATAGTTTTATTATTTTTTTAATTTTTTTTATGTCGTAAGAGTTGCGCAGCTGACAGTGCGCCGCGGCACGTGCCCCTGTGCTGCCGGAGCATGTGGGCGCGTCCTTGCTGCTGCCCCCGTCCCGCCCCGCCCCAACCCCACCCCACCCCACCCGACCACACGCTCATAACCACATCAAAGACAGGCTGGGAAGGGATTCGCAGAAGTCCCCTTTTTCCTCCCTAATTCATATTCCCGCGCTGCATCGTGAGGGGCGCGCTCGTACCTCTGCTGCCCCCGCCGTGCTCGTGCTGCTCCCGCACTCGTGCGCGTGCTCGCCTCCCACTGCCTCTGCTGCCCCCGCCGTGCTCGTGCTGCTCCCGCACGCGTGCTCGTGCTCGCCCCGCACTGCCTCTGCTGCTCCGCCGTGCTCGTGCTGCTCCCGCACTCGTGCGCGTGCTCGCCCCTCACTGCCTCTGCTGCCCCCGCCGTGCTCGTGCTGCTCCCGCACTCGTGCTGCTCCCGCACTCGTGCTGCTCCCGCACTCGTGCGCGTGCTCGCCCCGCACTGCCTCTGCTGCTCCGCCGTGCTCGTGCTGCTCCCGCACTCGTGCGCGTGCTCGCCCCGCACTGCCTCTGCTGCCCCCGCCGTGCTCGTGCTGCTCCCGCACGCGTGAGCGTGCTCGGCCTTGAAGGCCCGCGCCATGAATTCCCATCGCGATCCGCGGATACGGAAACAGCAGCCCAGCCGTCACCTCCGCAACAGGTTGCATCCCTTCAAATCTCTCTCCCTTGGGGTGGGGAGGCATCTGCAGCAGGGCAGGCCACGACCCCCCTGTATATGTGCGGGTGCGCGCGCCCACCCGCGGTTGTGTTGTGTGTGGGTCAGAGAGGAACAGATGGAAGGGGTGTCGGAACGAGTGAGTGTGTGCCAATTCCCTTCTGCGTCAGAAGTAAAATAACGGCTGGAAGTAAAAAAGATGACTTCCATACTCCCCCATACTTCTTCTTCTTCTCCATCTTGCTCTTCTTCTTGCTCTTACCCCACTTCTTCTTCTTCTCCAGTCCGTCTCAGGCCTTCTTGTCGGCGTGGCCAATTTTTTGGCAAGAGCCTCCTCTTCCAATTACTAGGACACCAGGAAGAAAAGTCTCGCTTTCTCCGCTCCGCTCCGACCCCTCCTCCTCCTCCTCGCCCTCCTCCGCCTCCTTTTCCTCTTCCATCTACCCCTCCGGTCGCGCACTGCACCTGTCCACTCTCCTCCCGACCCCACCGCCTTCTTCCATTCTTCTTCTTCCTCAGAGGATTTCAGTGTACTTCACCCCTTTCTCTCTCTCCTTCGCTCCCCCATCCTTACTGATCCTGGTTCATCTGCTGTCGCACCTCCCCCCCCCCCCTCTCCTCACCCCCGCCCTCTTTTTGCGGCCAGCAAGATGACCGTCCTTGTTCTTCTCGGCCTCATTGGCGCTGACCAGGTCGGGGTGTGGGAGGGGCGGGGTGCAACCACAGGGTTGCGGGCGGTGGGCCCGCGGCCAGGCCTACGCGGCTCGCCCTGCCCCCCTCCCCCCTCTCCCTGCCCCGGGTATGCTGCGGGGGGCCCGTCGGCGCCCCAGGGGGCCCCGGTGGGGCTGGCCGGCCCTCTCCACAAGAGACAATTTACATATAGATGAGATATACTCGGCGGGGACGAGGCGGCGGTGGCGCGGCGCGGCGGGGGCGGCGCGCGGCGCCATGACGACTGCGCCCGGCCCGGCCCGCCCCGGCCGGCGAGGTGACGTGGCCCGCCCCCGAGCCGCCCCCGCCTCACCCCCATGGCCCGCAGGGAGGCGCACAGAGACTCTCCTAATTGTGGCGGACCTTGGCGGCGCCTGGCGCGCGGGGTAGGCCCCAGAAGCCCGGGAGCCCTTTGGAAGTTTATTGGGGAGAGTGCGGCGCCGCTGCTGCTGCTGCTGCACCTCATGAAGCCGCCCGCCCCGGAGGGCCAGGGCAGGGCCTTCCTCTGCCGGCTCCTTAGCGTGCCTCCCCCCCCCCCCCTCCTCCAACTTCTTTTCCTCCTCCCGGCAAACACATCGATGTTCTCAGTGATAACGCGCGGGGCAAACTGCGCTCGGCTAAACGCGCACGCTAACCTCTTTTTAATTTTCCTCGGTCTCGCCGCCAGCGTCTTTCTCCGCCCTCCACCTCCTCCTCCTCCTCCTCGTCCTTCCCGCCCTTACCCCGCCTCCCCTCTTTTGGCATTATTCCTCTTTTTTCCCCGCTCTCCCCGACTCCTCGACAAGTTGTACGAGAGCGCCTGCGGTCAGCGCCTTCATCCGTCGCTGTGGGAGTTTAATTAAAAGAGAAAGGGGATGATGGCGGTGAAAGTGGTTGCAGTCGCCGAGATGAGTGAAATCCGGGTTCCTGAAAAAAATAAAAAAATACACGCTTTTTGTATTCCGGGAAAGATTTGTCCGCTTATTGTCACCCAAACTGTAAAGACTTTCACTCCGGTGTTTGGGCAGTATGCTCAGCGTCATTTTAACCAATGTGATGAATGCGCTCATTTTTATTGCGCACCGTTATAACCTAAGTTAAAGTTGAAGTTGAAGGTATGCGTGCAGACTTTGCGCGCTGTTCGCCTTGTAGGGCCCAGCCCCGTGCGAGTAGGCAACCCATCTGACGCGCGGGCGCGGAGCGGAGTGACTCATCGGCGCTATCCAACTACGCCTCGACTGTGTGGGCGGCGCCCGCAAGTAATCGAGAACACGCGGCAAACGAATCCTTTATTTGATTTTCGCCTCTGAAAAGAACAGGGGGGTTTCATCATTACAGATGATGTGCCGATACAACTAATATACCGCGCTGGCGGGCGGGCCTGGGAGCGGGCAGCAGGGCGATGTGTTCTTTCATTATTCGGCGATAAGCAAGTCTCGCTCCCTCTATTTTCCACGCCCCCTCCCCCTCCCCCCGCCACCCGCCAGGCAACCACCCCTTTCGACCCCCTATAATCCTCCTCTTCCCTGACCCACCGCACCTCGCGCGGGGCCGCGTCCGAAACGATTCGCCGCGCGCAGCGCTACCGGCGGCCCCTCATGCTGCCCGCATGCACATTCTGCGAGAACTGCGGGGAGGCGGGGTTTAACCCTGGGCGGGGAGAGGTACGGGCGTACTTTTCTGACGCGGCCCGCCCGCCACCCCCCGCCCCGCCCCGCCCCGCCCCGCCCCGCCCCGCCCTTGGCCCGCATGGTTCCGCCCATTAATCCGGCGGCGGCCCGAGAGATCGGATGAATTGAAAGCAAAATGCATGGTGATGGAAATGCAGCCTTTTGATTTATGGCGCTGCAGTACGACCCTACCCCTCCTCTCCGTCTGTCTGTCTGCATTTCTCTCACTCTTTCACGTATATCCTCTCCTGCCATCCCTGTCGCTCTCTTTGCTTTATTCTTTTCCTATCTCGGCTCTCTCCGATTTTAGCCCATGGGAGAGGTGAGACGCGCGAATTTGTTGAAAAATACCTGTGAGCGAGAGAACAAAACAAAAATAAAGTACGGAAAGAAGGAGGCAAAAAGTGTAGAACTCCCCCCTCCCCCCCGCATCCCACGCCGGTTTGCGCGCACGGCTCGCGGATTAAATGGTACAGCAAGAAAAGTACCCTCATTACACCAAAGAAAAAGAAATGTGGGCGAATTACCGTATACGTCAAAAAATTTAACCTAGTTTACACACTAATTTTATCAACGACTTTGGTCGTTAATTACAAAACTTTTCTTGCAGTACCCCCTCTTCCCCTGCCGTTCTTCTCTTCGCTCTGGCCGTGCCCGCGACAAGGGAGACATGGGATTCAGAAAGGCGGGGCGGGGGACGCAAACTTCCCTCAAGGTCCCGCAGCCCGGCGCGGCGCCTAGCGCGATGCCAACTAACTCTGAACCAAATCAGGGACGAGCATTCATGAGACTCTAATGCCAGTGTATGCGTGCGTCTTGGGTGAGCGGCGCTGCTTGCTCGGGCAGGGAGGGAGAGAGAGAGAGAGAGAGAGAGAGAGAGAGAGAGAGAGAGAGAGAGAGAGAGAGAGAGAGAATACGTGCGTGTGCGTGTCTGAGTTTGCGTGCTTGCGGCCGTATTAGGATGTAAAACTACTACGCGTGCGGCTTATTGTATGACGGCGGCGAATTTGCCCCGCCGTGTGTCGTACAAACTAGATTCATTCCTTGTCAGGCGCTTGGCGCGGGCCGGGCCGGGCTGGGCCCCCACAGCGAAAGCGCGCGCTAGCGCCGCATCCTACACAGTTCCAGGCGCGGAAATTTAATGTCAAGGTAATTAGGAATTGTATTTTTTTTTGTATTGTTTTTTTAAAAGCGCATACATATTCTATCGAGCTTTTTGTTATTTTGTCATTATTTTACATGTTAATGAACGACTTATAAAATCCCCCGCGATAAATGATATTGTGTGGTTTGCATGTCAAAGTGCGCAGGAGGGATTTTATGTCTCCTTCCACTCACCACTTTTTGAAAAAGAAAACGAAACAGGAAAATGAGCATGGAAAGGGGTGGAGAGGGGTGTTAAGGTGGAATTAATTGCCCTCGTTCATTGCGGTGTGTTTTGCCCCGCGGCGAAGGTGGCCCGGAGGTGGCAGCAAACTGGTGCGGTGGGAGGGGGGGGGGGGGGCGCTTGTGCCGCGGAGAAAGGGGTGAAATTAAATAAAACCCTCGATAAAACGCCTCGCTCTTATTGTTTCGGCCTGGAAACCTCTTGTGCTCCATGATACCCACGGTATGGACGAACTTTATTGTTCCTTGCGCCGTTGCCGTTCATATCTCGGCCGCGGAGTCTGAGCCGTCAGCTCAGACGCGTCCTTCTGTCTGCTGTCACCCAGCGCCCTCCGCGCGCCTCGCCATATTGTGTGACTTTTTATTCGCTCCCCCTCTCATCTCCCCCTTCCCCCCCTCTTTTTCGCTCGCTATCGCGCAGCAGGTCTTCTGCTGCATCCCCTTTCACCTCTGCCTCATGCTTGCCGCCTTGGTGCAGCGCGGCGCGGCTGGGCGTGGAGTCTGTTTGAACAGAACAGGCGGGGCGGGGCGGGGCGGGGCGGGGCGCCAGCGCGCGAGGCCTACTGATATGCAGCGCGTGGTGGGCGGGCCGGGGGGGGGGGGGCAAACAATGGGGAAATTAAGAGCTTGTTTGAGATGTCTTGTCTCTGCGGGCGTCGCGGTGCCTGGCGGCGCGGCGCCGTGGGGAGGGGGGGGGGGGAGCAGCGCCATCTATGCCCCGCCGCCGTGCCCTCTTGCACCGTCGCACACGCTGCGTCGTGTGGCTGACGGAACTTCGCATCATAGGATGACCGCGGATGACCATACCGTCCGATCTGTGGTGACGCGCTGCAGATGACTGGAGAGTGGATGGTCGTGGCCCCTCGGCCGGCCGAGACACGGCGCCTGCAGCCGGCCTCTGTCGGTCGCAAACGCCCTTCTCTGCCGGCCTCGGCCTGGCCGCCCGCAGCAAGCAGCAGCAGCAGCCGCAGACGGCGCGCAGGACAAAAGGTCCTTCCTGAGTGGGCGGGGCGGGGCGGCCTCATCCTCAGCAGACCTCCGCTGGATTTAGTTTCACTAGCTCCGCCTGCTCCGGCCCGCCATCATATCGTGACTTGTGATAGCTTTGTCCGAACTCTATTGTCACTGCCGCATTAATCTCGTACAAATGGAGCTGCTTTGATGTCGCAGAGAATGAGGCTGGCTGCTGGCTGGCGGGGCGGGGCGGGGCACCAGTAGTGGCGGCGGGGCCAGCCCCCCGGCCGGCGGCCAGCCGCAGGAAATCGACCATTTATTGAGTTACACTAGCACAAAGTTATAGCCGAGACCCTCCTTGGTGGGATTCGAATAACTATCTGTTTCAATAAGGAAAGAAACGCCACAATTGTGACACTTCTTGAAATTATAATACTGTAATAATAATGATAATAATAATGATAATACTGAAATTAGCCCGGCTGCTCATCGTGAACGCGGCAAGGTTGGGTGATGTGAGGCCCCGCCCCGCCGTCCCGTCCGCGCGCCGCTACAGCACTAGCTGGAGTGCTGGAGCGTGTTATTGTCCCTTCTGAGCGCAGTATCGAGCGATATCGATGAGGATGCCAAGGTCAGGGTCTCTCTCTCTCTCTCTCTCTCTCTCTCTCTCTCTCTCTCTCTCTCTCTCTCTCTCTCTCTCTCTCTCTCTCCCCTCTCCCCTCTCCCCCTCTCCCTCTCTCCCCCTCCCTCCCTCCCTCCTTCTCTCCCTCCCCGCGTAGAAATATGACCGCTGTCGAAATTTGACCCCGTGTCGCTTCTTCTCTCTGCGGGCCTGCGGGCGCGCCCGGACGCCCGGGCCGGCGCGGCGCGGCGCTGGAAAAAGCTTTCTGAAACCAAGCCCCCCTGGTCGACGCGAAAATTAAAATAAATGCGAACACATTCCCTGCGTGTATGGATGATATGTAGTGGGCCCTTTATCACTAGGTGGGTCTGGCCCTGGCCTGCCGCCCGCCGGCACGCTGCTGCCGCTGTGATGAAGCCATCCACGGAAATACGAGAGCACCTCTCTCTCTCTCCCCTGCGCACCGCGCCGCCCCCGTGCTAAAACATTACCCCCTCCTCCCCCGCCCGCCTTCCCCCGTATGTCCCTTTTAACGACGTGATACTCGCGTAGGAATGTAGCGCGGGGCAATACACATCAGTAGGGGCGGGCGGGGGGAGAGACAAACCTGCTCCCTTATCGACAGGACGCCGGGCGGGCCGGGCCGGGCCGGGCCGCTAGCCTCGCTCCTCCTTGTCTTTCGTCCCTCTCTGTCGCTCGCGTGGCGTGCGTCCCGTCCCCCGTCCCGTCCCGTCCGGCCATTATAGGCGATCAATTAATATCGACGCGGCCCGCCGCGCCGGCCCGCCCCAGCGTGCTTATGCAACAATCGTAAAAACTGAGGGTCGGAGCTTTATAGTCTTGCGCTAATTAAAATGAAAGTGTACGACGGTATTTGTTTTATATTTTTATTTGCGTTGCGTGCCGGTGACAAATACATTGTTGTCATTGTGACGTGTTTTTTCTTTGCTACTCTGGTGCGAGAAAAAAAGTGTTACAAAAAGTAATGGATTGTTGTGTTTAGTGGCGGAAAGTCAGCAGTCGTGTTTTAGGGCTCACCGCGGTGAGCCGCCTGTTATTTTCGTGAATTATAAAGAGCAGCAGTAGCCCGTGGGCGCGCCTATACCTCACTGCTTTTCGTAGTAGTTGAGGGCACGGGGCGATGATCCCTACAATCAGGTCATAAAAAGCGATACGTAATACCAGACGCTGCGCGACGAACAAATGCCTTGCGGTAACACATTACAAGCAGTGTGCTCGCCGTGCACGCATGACGTAATGGTGGGTGCTTGGTCGCACTTAGCTCCCCGCTGACGGGCTCTGTCGGCGCGGCGAGGCGGCGCGGGCGGGCTCTTTACCTCACCAAGCTCCTGCCGGCTCCAGTGTGGTGCCGCCCCCGCCCCGCCCCCGTCCCGCCCCCAGGAGGCGGGTCCTCGGGGACGCTGCACTACAAGGCCCTCAGTCAGTCCCCAGGGAGCCCACGGCACGGCACGGGCACGGCCCGCTGAGGCCTGCTGTGACAGGTTGTGCCGCCATCCTGGGCTGGCTATGGGCTGCTGGGCCCTGGGGCTGCTGCACTCCCGGGCGATTGGCTGCGGGGGAGCGGAGCTGAGCGCGCATAGTGGCACCACTGCTGCACAACCTCACCTGCAGGCGCTGGACTAAAAGTCAAAATTTTCCACTAAATTAAACAATTTGCTGTTCACATTTTTTAAGTCTATTCTCAGTTTTTGGTTTTTCCATTTTATAGGACAGCCCCTCCCCCTCCCTAAAAAAAAAAAAAATTGGCGTGGCTTTTCCTCTCTCATTTATTGGATGGTAATTTTCCCCAAACGTTTCACTTTACACCTTTCCTCCATACCTCTCTGGCAATGGGTTTGTTCAATCAGCGCAGAGTGCAGCGCGCGGCGGGCGCGAGGCGGACGGGTAGCATGTGTACGTGTATACGCCGCTATATAGTGATTTACAGGCAAACACGCCGCGCCGCGGCGCGCCCGGCCCGACAACAACCTGCAATACCAACTGCGAGCGAGAGAGCCTTTAGCAGCGCCAGCACCGTTGCAACAACCACCGGTACTGCCGCGAGTGTATAGTTATTTTGCGCTGGTGAGATGAGGTGGTGACACTTGCTGCTGTGCTGGGCCCCCCGCCTTCTGTACCTCCTCTCGCTAACATAATCTTGTTGCCCGCCCCGCCCCGCCCCGCCCCGCCCCAGCAAGGCGCGCCTCCCACCCTCTGTGCCCCACTCCATCTCCTTAAGTACTTGCCGACGTTCTACCCCCCCCCCCCTCCCTCTCCCCCGTTCACCACCGGGACTTCCCTTATCTGCCTTCCATCCGTAACTCCATCCATCTATCAACTCTCCGATCCCCAACCACCCCCTCCTCCCTCCCCTTATACCTGCATCACCCCCCCCCCCCCCGCGCCCGCCCTGAAGGGCAGGGTGGTGGGAAAACCTCATTAGCATGGCGGCCACCAATCAAAACAATCGGAACAATCTGGCGTATGGCCGCATGCATACGCCAACGCGGTCCAGGGCTTTGCACACACACACACACACACACAGACGTGCGTGTACACACATGCCCACACGCAGTGCGTATGTATGCCCGTGAAATATTGTCTCTGACCCTTGGCTCTCTGCTCTGCATGTGCGTGTGTGTGTGTGAGTCTGCGTGGTCTCATGGCGGTGCCCAGTGGCGCCCTCTGCTGCAGGGTTGGTTGTCACCCGGACGAAAAAAAAAGGAGCAGGCCGCGACAAACCCAGCCGCGGTGGCGCAACGCAGATATTTTTCTTTTTTTAATCTTTTCCGTTTTGCTTTGACCTTCATCCGTCCTTTTTCTGCTGCATTTTTTTCCCCTGTTTTGCTGGTTCGCGGTCAGAAGAACACGTCTCGCGACCTTGCCGCGTCGTACGCGTCTTGGCGCGGGCGCATTTCCAACCCCTCCCCCGATTCTCCCTTCTGCCCCTCCAAGCCCCTCTCCGCCCCGCCAGGCCGCGCCCTCACTACCCCCCAAAACCCATTCGCCTGCCGATGAAGGAGGCGGGGCGGAGCAGCCGACCCCTGAAATGTCAAATACAATATGGGCGGGGCGGGGCGGGGCGGGGCGGGGCGGGTAGAACGGCATGCAGGCGGCGCTCAGGTCCGCGCCGCCCCGCCGGCAGCGCGGCCCCGGCCAAATGTCAAATCATCGGCTGCTTGAACTTACACGCAGAGTTGGGGGAAAGTCAACAAACACACACACACTCACTCACTCACTCACAAGGGCGACCTCTCTGTGTGTGTATGTGTGTGTGCGCGCCCGCGACTCACCTGGCGTCAGATCTTGTAGACGATCTGCGCTGTAGGCGCCGTGCTCCCCTCCCCCTCATCCGCCCCGCTCGCCCCTCCCCCATGCCCTGTTCGCCCGCCCCTCCTGTACTGCCCCTGCGCTTCCCCTGCCGCCGCTAACTTTTGATGACGTTTCCGACACCAGTTGCTGCCGCTGCCGCCGCCGCCGCCGCCTCCGCCGCTGGAGGTGACGGCAGATTCCCACACCGCACCCCCGTGAGTCGCGCGGGGGCGGTGGGGGCGGCGCGGGGGCGGCGGAGGAACAGTTCTAAACAGCGGCTGCGGCGACGCTCTGCTTGCTGACCCGCCCCACAGACCGCCGGAAGGCCCCCGGCCCGTCCCGGCCGGCGCCGCGAAACAAACCCTTGACATGTGTGCGCCCCCACCCCTCCCCTCCCCTGCCGCGCCCTCACACCCCTGATGGTAAAGTTTAAGTTTCCCGGGCGTTTTCCCACTACCCCACTTCCCTTTTCCGTCCTGAGCTCCTCAGATCCCCACTCCCCGCCGCGCAGGAGCCGTCACTCTCATTGGACAGGGAAAATAAATCCACGGCAAATATTGACGGTTTCAATAAAAGAAATTGACTTTTTAAAGTGTGTTCATGGGAAACTTATACTTAAACGGAGTCTCGCATGTGAAACGAAGCGGCACAAGAAAGTAAGTGAATATCTTGGTTTCACAAACTTTTTGCACTGTGTCCGTTTCCACTATGCCGTGCGCCTGTGACCGTATTTATGCTCCGCGCCTCCATCACCCGTGGCCTGCCGCACATTATACCCGTCACATATGTGACGGGGCGGGGCGTGGCGCGGTGAGGCGGGGCGGGGTGGGGCGTGGCGGGGCGTTCCGCTGCAGTCATATACCGAGGATCTCGCCTCTATTACGGGGCCAGCGCAGCGCGGGCGCGGCGGGCCCTGCAGCAGCCCCCCGCGCTAATCGAATCGGGGGCAAACCTAATTCCCTACACCGCGCTCGTGCCTTGACGTGTCGACTCGCCCTCGTGACACTGAAGTGACAACCGCGTGACACTGCGGCGTGACATCGGCGTGACGGGGCCGGAGGGGCCGAGCTGGATATAGCCGCAGGGCAGGGTTCCCTGGGCCCGGCGGGGCGGGGGCGAAGCGGGCGGCTAGGCCGGCGGGTGACAGCTTTGCCGCTGCACGCCACATCCGGCGTATATGCATCCCGGCACCGGGACCATCAGCCACTCGGTTCAGCTAGACCAGGGCGGGTCTCGAACCCGCGCTATCCGATCCGCCGAGGCGCGCTCGCATAGGCCACACGCACTACAAGGAATCAGTCAGAGAGATGCGGGGCTGTCCGCCCACAGCCACGCTGCTGGATATGCGAGCCGCGAGTTTGAGACCCCTCAGGTATTCCATATCCCTCTACTTTCAATAATGAACTCCCCCTGTCTCCCCCTCTCCCGGCGCGTAGGAGTGTCAAACCAGCAGTCGGCTGGCTTTGTCGTACAATGTTGCGTTGCGCCAACAAAACTAAGCGCTTTCTTTATTTCCCGCAAAAAATTGAGTAGGTTATTGCGCGCGAGGTAGTGGATAGTACAGTACACGTTCCCTCACCGCCGCCGCCGACGACGGTGCTGCTTGCGGCTTGGTGGTCTCGGCAGGGGTTTGGTTATCCCCTCCGCAAATGCAAGAAACAGAAGCAGCAGCAGCAGCAGCCGCAGCGCCGCGGAGTGGCTGCTACTCGTACCCCCACCTCCGCTGCTCCAGGCCAACACTCCCCCTTCCCCCCAGCCCGACGGGAATCCTGCTGTCGAACGCGGACACATCTAGACGGACATTCATAGATACTGGATGGGAAAATTACTGTGAGCATTGACAACGGCCACTCTGCGATGCGAAGTGCTGTCGGGAGTCGGACAGGGATGGAGATACCGTCTGTATTTTGGACTCGTTTGTTTCCGAAAATTTTTACTGTGCGAGCAGCCCTCTGCTCCCACCCGCCCCCCTCTCTCCTCTCGCTCGCTCTCACGGTCCCGCCCAAAAGGTCAGCATGCAAATTTATTCGTCTCGCAGATTTTTTTTTCGCCTTCTGCGCTGCCGCGTGGCTAGGCGAGGACGGCCGAAGCCAATATGCATTGCTAATGGTTGAGCGCGCGTGCGCGGCGCGGCGCGGAGCGGAGCGGAGGTTTATCTGTTTCGCGCATACAGGTGCGCATCCGTCACCTCGCATCAATCACTACAGTTCTCTCTTTTTTCAAAAAAAATTTCCTATCTAGACTGGAAAATTTCTCACATTTTTAGATGCGCATTCCCATTTGTGCACTTAATGAAGTAAAGGCGTTTAAGTTTAAGAGTAATAATTTTTTTGTTTCCTTTCATTTATCTTTAGTTTAAGTTTGGCAAATTGAATATTTCGAGGTGTGCGGTGCAGTCGTATCACACCCATCTCTCTTCCGCTCGCACTCACACACCCGCACACCCACGCAAACACAAACACACACACGCGCGCACGCAGATGCGTACGCCTCACGCTTCCCATGCATCACCAGATCACCATAAAACCAGATATCGGTCGTCTCTCTTTCCTGCCCCCCCCCCCCCCCGCCTTAGGCCCTCGCCTCCGGCCCTTCCCGACCCCGCCCGGTCAGGCGCGAGCTGCGAAAGGGTTTGCCATCGATTTTGTCAGGTTAGAGTAGAGGCACTGCGGCGTGGTGGGGGTGGGGCCTGGCGTGGCGCCGTGGCGGGGCGCGTCTGACGGAAGGTGTCTCCCCGGCTATCGGCTGCGTCAAACTGGAGCCCCCCTCAACTCAGACCAGGCGACCTCCGCTAAAAGCGGTGGGGGGCGCCTAACAAGGGCGCGCAGAATAAAACCCTAAAATCCGCTCAACAGCAGCGGAATCTCCCGGGAAAAATAAGAAAGTGAGTGTCTCGTCTATAGCAGACTGCAACCCTTCCAGCACTCTCTTCACTTTGTGGAAATGACGCGTCCATCCCATCAATATCATTCGCACCTGCGCCCTTAAATAACCAATGCATTACCCGCCGCACTCCGACCACTACAGCGCGACCGGATAGGCAGCAGGCAGGTGCGCCGCCCCGCCCCGCCCCGGCACGCACCTGCACCTGCAGCCCCGGTGCAGCCCAGCCCGGCGCGGCGCAGGCACCAGTGTCGGCCCGGCCCGGCCCGGCCCCGCCCGGCCGCAGCTACATGCTCGGCCGGACACAATACACGCTCCAATAACCTCTATCGCCGAGTGCGGTGCGGCGCGGGGTGGCGGGGCGAGGTGCGGTGGTGCAGCCCGCACTTCATTATGAGGCCCCGCCCCGCCCCGCCCCGCCCCGCCCCGCCCCGGCCCAGCCATTACATACTGAGCACCGGTCGGTTGCGTACACCTCTGTGGAAATGGCTCGCTAGCTCGCTCCAACGGCTAACTTTTGCCCGTCCGGGGGCGCGGGGCCTGACGCAGAACACTGTCAGATCGAGTTGGAAGCTCGAAGCCGCTTACTAACGCTCAGACGGAGGGTGTTTGAACGAGTTATTTATTGTTCTGCGTTTGGTGTGAGTTTCGACCGAGGGGACGGGACCATCGCTCGGTTTAGGAAGCGTAAAAACGACTTTAATTTTAAAAGAGTTCCCTCTCGATGCCTTACACTGCTGCATGCGAAAATGTTACAGCACCAGCATATCGTTGCCCCCTCCCATACTCTCCACTACTTTCTCCTCCCCCAGCCACCCGCGGCTTTTTTCTCTCCGGCTTCACGGTTTGTAATTCGTGCAGGTGGGCCCCCGCGGTACAGGCCCGCAGGCCCCTCCAGGGGTTGTGTAGTGTTTATTACTCGGCCGACATGTGTTCTTTCCTTTGTTTTTACGACGCTTATTGGAGTGGAGTGGCCGCCCTGTTTATTGGGCGGCCGCGCAGGCGCGCTCCACCACGGCCCCTTTGAGCTGCTGCTGCTGCTTCTTCTTTCCCTCCTCCTTCTCATCCCCTCCTCCTTCATCCCCTCTATCCTTCCCCTCCCCCGGTTCCCTGTGCCACCCCCTGCCGCTGCTCGCCGTGCGGGGGTGGCTGGCTGTGGCCGGCCCGGCCGCGAGCCCTCAGCGTCATAAAAAACTCATGCCGCATTCGGCAGTGGCAGCATCTACTCTCTCTCCGCTCTTGCTCTCCGCCCGCGCGCTCTCTCTTTCTCTCTCACGCTGGCTGGCTGGCTCTCTCGCTCGCTCCTCCTACCCCTGTAACCTGGCGCCAAGGCGCCACCCTCTGTCGCGGCTGCCCTCGCCCCGCCAACAGCAGCAGAAGACATGTATCCTTTTAGAGCCAAGTCGAGCAGTAAAACAAAGTCCTCTTGTTTGGCGGTATGGCGCCGGATGATGCGAGTACGTCTTGTTCTGTGCCGCCGCCGCCGCCCCACCCACGGCCATCAGCCGCGTCAAATACACTGTCGAGAGATAAATAGATCTTTATTCTTGCCGAAACGAAAAAGAAATTCCTCCACCGCGGAGGCTGCCTATACTAGAAAAAAACATCTATTTGTCCTTACGAAAGGGATAAATCTAAAACTGTCATCGGTAACTCTAAAAATTTCAAAAGTGTTTTTTTAGTGTAGCCGGGTACGGCAAGCCTCGTGTGACCTGGAGAGGTGAGGCCTTCCGCCCCCTCCGCTCCGCCCCGGCACAGCGGTTGGTGGCGATCACGGCCTTAAGGTTACATTAGCGTCTGCGCACGGCACTCACAGATTTATGCCGCACTTAATGTCCCAGCCTAAATGCGTGTTTTTCACTGTTCCAGGTTCGTAAATGGACTGCGGAGGCGAGCGCCGGCTCCGGGGCTCCGGGGCCCCGGGGCTCGTACTGCTCCGCCTCTGCCGCCGCGCTAGCTGCCTTCTGGTGGCACAGATCCAAACCGGCGCCGGGGAGACGTGCTGTGAGTTATGTTTTTTGAGGTAACATCTATTTCGCGCGCGACCGTCTACTGCTACGACCACTGTGCGTAGGTAAGCTCGGCTCGGCGCGCACGTCCGGAACAGTCTCTCTGCCTAAAACATGCATGTGCGAGCAGCCTGGAGGAGCCGCCCCGCTGCTCGCCTCGCCTCGCCGCGCCTCGCCTCGGGGCTTTGACCCTTGTGGGTACTCGGGGATACTCAGACCGTCTCTCCTCTGGGAATTTCGTCTCCGCCTGCCGTTTAAACACAGCATAACCCGTCACGGGAGTGCTCCGTTCGGTCTTGGCGCCCTTCACCAGCGATGCCTCAGCTAACCGAGCTGCTAGATTGACTAAATTTTCGATGGTCTCGAAATCTGTAACCGATAGATACGCAGCTTGTTGGCAATGCGTCTTTTCTACGCATGTGGTTTGGGGGCCAATGTGCACAAAGTTCATGCCGTTTGGAAGTACATCCGTCCAGGCGCACGGCTCGGCAATAAAACAAGACGATTTCTTCGAGTTATATTTTTATTTTTTTTGCGGTGCTGCCCGGGCCGGCGCGGCGCCTCTCTGCTGCCCGTCTGCGGGGGAGCGGCAGCGCAAGACCATACGGCATCCGGGGGCGGGGCGTTAAATTTGGAGGAGCGTTTTATGATGGAGGGCAGCAGCTCGTGTCGTGTCGAGCGCGGCGCGGCGCAGCGCAGCGGCCCCACGAGGGGCGCTCTCTGGGGTCTCCATGGGGGGCGCCGCCCGCGAGGCCCCACCCCGCCCCCGCCCCCGCCGTAATGTCGCCCACGCAGTGCTGTACTACAGTCGAATGCACGAGGCGAGCTCGCCCACACTGCTCCACACCCCCCACCATCTCACTCCCGACTCCAGAAAAAATGACGAGTCCCTCCCTCCCACGGCGCAGCAGCAGGCCGCCTGCGGGGTAGGCACTCCCGCCGGGCACGGCTGTCTGCACCAGTGCGTGTGCGGCCTACCGTCACGGCGCGCCACGGCGCCGTTCATCCGGGACATTTTCGCTTCGATTTAGTATTTTTTTTTTATAAAACATGATCACATTGCGTTTCGTTATGAAATAACCCTTTGGTCTTAAATCCGAAAATATTTCGTGTGTGCTGTAGCTCTGCTTCTCCCCCCCCCCCCCCCCCTCCGCGAGGTGCGCGGTATCCTTGGTGTTGTGAGCAGGTGCTCGAGGTGTGATGGGACGTGGCGGGGGGCAGTGGGGGGTGGGGGTGAGTTGGGGTTGGGGTTGGGGGGCGCGAGATGGAAGCGCTACTCCTGGCATAAAGTTCCGGTGTAACGCCACGCCGCAGGGACTTGCACTGCACGGATGCCTCTCTCGCGCTCCCTCTTGGTATCCCCTCCACCCTCTCTCCCTTTCTCTCTCCCTCTCTCTCCGTCCCTTTGTCCCCCCCGCCCCTCCTCCCCTCCCCCGCGGCACCCCTCCCTGGCACTCAGCAGTCTGCCTGTACCTCACTCTCTTGTCTCTCTGCTAACGTGTCTTGCTCCACTCTACCGTGCGGTGAACACGCGTCGGATTGCGTTTTGGCGGAGGGCGACTTATGATTCCCGAACGGTGCCGCTCGGGCTGCGCGTGCTTGGACAGGGCGGGCGCTGCTTTAGCGTGGAGGCAGGCCTCCTCTATAATTTGTGACGCAGGCTTTGCGGCCGGCCGGAACGGACGTCAGGCACGGGGTGATATGAGAGCGGGGGGCTGTGGCTGAGGGGCGGGAAGATGCACCTGCGGATATAACGCCATGTGGATTGCGGTTAATATTTCAGCGCTCTGGGCCCGGCCTGCTGGCCATCTTTGTTCCACTCCAGCCGGCCCAGCCCAGCCCTCATCCCCGTGGCGTCCGCGCACGTTTGCCCTACATATTAGCGTCAGGCGGAAGGCAGTCGTCGAAAAGTCTAGCACGATGTGATGTGCGCTGGGGCGGCGCGCGGGAGCCCGCTGCCGGCCCGGCCGTGCACCTTGCGGCTGCATCCCCGCCCCGCCCCGCCCCGCCCCGGCGAGGGGATGTCTATTTGCATAAAACATCAAGCACTCGCACCCCCACTCACGTCCCCGTCCCCATTACTCACCCTCTCTTTCTTTACCTCCTCGCTGTCTCCCCCGATCAGGGAGAGATTTCGTATCGACACATGTCTCTTAGGAGTGCCAGGCGAGCGAGTGGCGAACACACGATGGACCGCTGTGCTTTGGAGTGGCAGTGCGAGTGCAGTGGGGAGGAGGGGGGGGGGGGCAGGTGTAAGCAAGTAGTCTGGGTAAAGATAGGAGATAGTGTTAGAAACAGAATTTTCCCAGAAAGTTCCCAGAATATTTTTTTGTCATTTTTTTTTTTGGTGGGGGAGAAACCGAAACCATTGTGGATTAAAACACCGGAAATTGGAATTTTTGTCGACGTCCAGTAATAACCGGATAAAGTCAACGTGTTTTGCTACTCGTAGTTAGTCAACTTAATTAAATTATTTGGTCAAAATCAATGCAAATTTAGTTTACAAGCTAAAATATTGTCGGTTCTGAACTTTGGTTCCCTGAACTTCATGGTTTTCTGATTGCATCCCTTACAACACGCCCATCATCCTATCAATGGCGTGTATCGTGTGGGGATGTATGAGCTTGCGGTGCTACACGTGTGATGTGCGCTGCGTTATATACCGGCGCCGCGACGCGGCGGCGAGATATCGTCGACAGCCCGCCCGCCGTGTGGGCGCCGTGCCGTGCCGTGCGGCGTGTCAGTCTGTCCGCTTCTCCTCTCTCTCTCTAGTACGTCTCTCTATATATCTGATCGAAAATCAAACGCGGAGCGCCGCGCTACACGTCGAGATATCGCACCCGGGCCGGGCCGGGCCGGAGCTGTCGGGCGTAATAACAAGCGGCACATGCACACGGGTACGCTCTGCTTGGGGCGGAGGAAACTTGCGCCCCTTCCCTTCACCCCCCTGGACGGATGGGTTTGTCTGCAGACTTTCGATCGGTGTGTTATTATTGTTGTGTTGCTGGAGAGTGTGTGAGTGTGTGCGAGAGAATAACGCAGAGATAGAGAGAGAGAGTTTCATTTCGGACGCTGTCGTGCGCCATATTGTAAACACGCCTCTGCTGTCCGCCGGGTGAAAGATTTTCGGCGATGAAACCGATTGCGAGGGTGCGAGAGAGACCGTGTGTACAAAGTACAGGGGCGCGATGACTACCCCCGAGATATGAGAGAGAGATAGCGAAGGAGGAAAATGAGCGAGTGAGAGAGAGAGAGAGAAAGGGGGTAGGGGAAGGGGTGACGCCCCTGGCGATGCGAACCAGCCAATACGCTCTCAGCGGATATCAAACCTCCTTGCTGCTGGTGCTTGCTGTTATTTGTTTTCTCTGTTGGTCTCTTGCTCGCTCTCGCTCTCTCGCTCTCGCTCTCTCGCTCTCCTCTGCTGAGTGGATGTGTGAGCGAGCATTGACGCTCTCACGTGCGCACGCGTGTGGCGGAGGGCGGCGCGGCGCCAGTACAAAGGTTTCATATTAATCGAAAAATCGAGAGAATGCTGGACAGACAAAAAGCAGGGGTGAGCCGGAGTACACCTGTCAACACAAATCCTGTTTTCTGCGTATTATTATTTTTTTAATATTTTCTTTTTTGCTCAGGCCCCTCCCGTTTCCCTTTTCTTCTGGTTGTCAGAGGCAAATAGATACCCTCAGGCTCGAGAGTATCGCGCGCGCGCGCTCTTTACGAGATGCGGAGGCGGAGGGGGGGGGGGGGAGTGTCCATCTGCAGCGTAGAGGGCGTGAATGCGAGGTGCTTCGCTCGGTATCGGGCTGCGGACATGGGACCCTGCGCGGCCACTCACCACGCTCTTGAGAGTGGCGGGGCGTGGCGCGTTGGGGCGGGGCGGGGCGGGGCGCGGTGGGGTGGGGTGGGGTGGGGCGGTGCAGACGCAAAGAGGAGTGGCGTCGAGTGGCGCGGCAAGTGGCGCCAGGAACGGGCCGCAGTGCACGGAGAGGATTTTTATTGCGTGTTTTGTGGCTTGTTTTGCTAAATCGCCCGCGCGGCCGTGTGTGTGTGTGTGTGTGTGTGCGCGCGCGTGCGCGTGCGTTGTTGAAAAGTATGGGGGGTGGGTTGGGGAGGCAGAGGAGCTGTCGTCTCCCTTCCACTCCTCACCCTCCGACCGCGGCCGCTGACGGGTGCGGCAGACAGTGTTGAAAGCCCAGAGGGATTACGGCATGTGTGTGTGTGTGGTCGCGATTGTTTTTATTTCTCTCTCCCCGCTTCTGCTGCTGTGAAAAAAAGAGCAGCATAATAGTTGTGCTGGAAACACGTAGCGCGGCGTGGCGCGGCGCGGTTAAATCTTTCGCTCCCCGCCGCGCCACGCCACGCCGCCGCGACATGACTATCGAGTGCAATAATGGCGATTCTCGGGTGATGAAGGGCCGACCGTTATTCCGTTGTCGCACATCCTATCCGGTGCCTCTTCTGTCTGCATATCTTCTGCTCCCTACGCCCTGCTTCTCTCTCTCTCTCTCTCTCTCTCTCTCTCTCTCTCTCTCTCTCTCTCTCTCTCTCTCTCTCTCTCTCTCTCTCTCTCTCTCGCAGCAGAGTGGCCGACCATCACCGCCTCTACCTCCGCCGTACAGAGGGTGAGGGGACTGCCAAAAAGCAGCCAGCGCGTGGTGACGTCATACATCCGCGAGGTCGAGCGGAGGGGAAAAAAGTACCGGAACTGAGAGGAGAGGGGGTAAAGACAAAAAAATAACCACTCACGCACCCAAAATAAAATCCCTGGTTTTTTCGTCGCTGCTCCGCGCGCAGGACAGAGCCGGGAATCTTTGCGCTCTAGGGTAACAACAACGCAGCAGCAAACAACAACAGACGGGCCCACGTTGTTGATGTCTCTGAAAACAGAAAAGGGGAGAGGAAGACGGGAGGGAGAGAGAGAGAGAAAAAGAGAGGGAGAGAGCGGATGCGTCGCTGATTACGGCCAATATATCGGCCAAGTAACTCCCCCTTGTTTTGAGATCCCCGCCCTCCTCTATCCTCCACTCCTAACCCTCCTCACATGCCTACTACCCCTCCTCCTCCTCCTCCCACCCCGCCCGCGCCTGTCCATAGTCGCTACTTGGCGAGGGGGTGCTGTCTTCGGCTAGGGGTGTTCAATGTTTGACAATCAAAAAAAATCAAATGATTTTTTTTTGATTTTGAATTGATTTTCCTGATTTTTAAAAATCAAATGATTTTTTTGATTTCTGATTGATTTCGCGATTTTCTTTGATTTTTTTCTCGATTTTTTGATTTTGACATGATTTTTATTGATTTTTGAGTGATTTTCTTGATTTTTAGTTGATTTTTTATGATTTTCGCGTGATTTTTTTTGATTTTTGATTGAGTTATTTTTCGGATTTTTAAATAATTGTTGCAGTTATTTTACTGTCTTGATTTTTTTACGATTTTTTTATTATATGTTGATTTTTTGATATCGTTTTGATTTTTTGATTTCATTTTGATTTTTTGATTTTGTTTTGATTTTTTGATTTTCTTTTTGATTTTTTTCTGATTATTTGCTTTTTTGTCTGATTTTTTTATTTTATTTTGATTTTTCTTGATTTTATTTTCATTTTTCTTGATTTTTTCCTTATTTTTTCTGATTTTCTTTGATTTTTTGATTTTTTTGATTTTTTGATTTTTTTTTTATTTTTTGATTTTTTTTATGCCAGTTTTGATTTTTTGATTTTTTTGATTACGTTTGATTTTTTTTGTGATTTTTTTGGACTCGTTCAATGATTTTCAAAGTCAGCACCCCCTCGCTACTTGGCAATGCGTCCCGGTAAAGAGGCGTGCCGGGCGGGGCGGGGTGGGGCGTGGCGGGGCTTGGCGGGGCTTGGCGGGGCGTGCCTGCGCGGCCCTCCCCCCTCTCATCCACTGGAGGGCCCTCCTCGGCCGCCGCCTGGCCGCCGGCCGGCCGGACAGCCGTGCGCCCACCCCGCCCCGTCAGCGCCTCCATTGTCTGACCCTCCACACACCTCCTTCACCTCCGCTCCTCTCTCTCTCTCTCTCTCTCTCTCTCTCTCTCTCTCTCTCTCTCTCTCTCTCTCTCTCTCCTCTCTCCCTCCCTCCCTCTCTCTCCCTCTCTCCCCCCTCCACTTCCCTCCTCTTCAATCCATTCTGCTACCGCAGCACGGCGCTCCGCATCGCCATATCGCCGCGTCGATGTTTGTGTTGTCCAGACGGAGCCGATAACGCACTCGCGGCTCCTCGAGCGAGAGAGAGAGAGAGAGAGAGAGAGAGAGAGAGAGAGAGAGAGAGAGAGAGAGAGAGAGCGCAGCTGGAATAGTATGCGTCTTCTGATTCCTGTGGAAACGGGGCGGGAGGCGCGCTATGCATGACTATTAGGGTGAAACGTCTTCCGCCGGCCTCGCTGCATAACTGTATAATGTGCTCGCAAATACCCATCTGGATCTCGATGTGAATGTGTGTGTGGTTGGTGCTTTTCTATATATGTAAGCACTATAGGGCCGTTCATTTCTCTCCCTCTCTCGTCGTCTCTCTTTCTCTGTCTCTCGTCGACTGCAGCCTCGCTACGGCCTCTCAGCTCCGTCGGGGCGCACCTCCGTTGGCCCGGGGTACATCCCCGCCCCCCTCTTCTCCCCCGCCAGTGGGTACCGAACCGGTACTAGCGCTCCGACTCCACTGACCTATTTAACCTCTACCCTACCACCCGCTCTATCTCTCTTCATCTCCCTCCCACTTCTTTGTCGGCCCAGCTTACGCGCGCGCGGCTGCGGAGAGGCTACCGGAAGAGTAGACGGTCCATGACTTCTGAAGGGGAGGGGGTTGGGGGGGGGGGAGGGGTTGGTCTGGGCGACTATTGTAGAAAGCCGCATTGCATCGGGGTCGGCGAGCCGTGTCGATCCGCGCGCGCCGTGCCGTCGTGCCGCGCCGAGACCGAGTACCGAGCCAAATAATCTGCATATTTATGAGAGGCGGTACGCGACATTCTGCAATAACCTGGGCGGGGCGGGGCGGCCGGTCATCGACCGACTCGCCGCGCCTGCCTGCCTGCCTGGCCGCAGTGTACCTCTCATTCGCGAAAAAAATGTTTGTCGGCGGGAAATAAATGTGCATGCTATGTCAACTTATCAAGTCAAGTGGCTCTATTGAATTTACGCAAGATTTGTTCGGGGGCATGCGCGTCCTTGTGTACATCCTAGAACTAAAGGCTGCTTCCCCTTTTGTTCCCGTTGTTAATGCCGCGTTAAAGGCCCGCGCCGCCGCCTCTCTTGTTTTTGTCCTTTTTTGTGGTGGCGATATTTTTGGTGACGCCGATATAGGGTGGATTTTTAATAGCCGGAGAAGGCCGACAGGTGAAAGAGGAACAATAATATATTAACGCGGCCTGTAATGAGAGCCACCTGTTGCCATGCAGTGCGGCGCGTCCATTTAGTGAAAAGAGGAGTGGATGCGAAGAGGGAGAGAGAGGGAGGGGGGGCAGGAGGAGAAAAGGTAAAGGGCTTCGGAGTGGCAAAGGGGAGGGGCCGGGGAGGTTCTAAAAGGGCAGTCGGACAATAAATAGCTTGATTACGTATGGAAAGCCAAGCTCTCGAGTGGGCTGTGTGAGAGTAGCGGAGGTAGGCACAATGGCACCCCGAGACACACGCACTGGAGAGGGTTGTGGGGGGGGGGGGGCAACGCCCCTTTTGTTCGCCATCGCGCGGCCACAGGGAGAGTTTCTTTTGAAGTGCTGAGTAGATTCCTTCGCCGTAGGATTCGCCACGCAACCTAGAGAAGTGGGAGGAGGGGAGGGGAGGGGGCGGGGGAAGTGGGCAAGTCGCGGCCGGATCACACCTTACCGAGAAAGGTTGGAGTCTGTCCATTTCCCGCGAACCGACCTCTCGGCTCTAAGGGACGGTGGCGCTGGAATGTGAGCGCCACTTTCACTCTGATTTTTGTTCCAAGATTTCGCGTAAGCAATTCTGGCGGTAACCCGTCTGCAGCCCCCCCTCTCCCCCGAAAAAAGAAGAGTTTATTTTTTATTTAGTTTGTTGTAACATTTCTGAACAGCGGGCGAGGGTGCTGGGTTCAGAGAGGCTAGGGCCCCTCCCCCTGCGCTTTACGAGCTCGTGAAACACTTTGGTTTTATAATCGTTTAGACGGCAGCTAACCTCGGCTGCCCTAGCGTCGCTCCGCCCTAGGACGATTTAGCAGAGAGAGAGAGAGAGAGAGAGAGAGAGAGAGTGAGAGAACCACGTAGTTACCCGGAGTAGATTCACTTAGGAAAGCTTTTCCCCGCCCCTTCCAATTTCTCCCCACATAAAACGCCTCCCGCTCGACGCAAGCGGCCGAACGAGCGGAGAAAAATAAGGACGACGCAGCCTTTCAAACGCACGAAAATATTTGTTGATGCCTCCCTCCCTCCTCCCTTCCCCTCCCTATGTGGGAGTAGAGTGAGGCGAGTGAGAGAAACTGAGTGAGAGGGATGGAGAGAGAGAGAGAGAGAGAGAGAGAGAGAGAGAGAGAGAGCAAGAGAGTAAGCGAGAGTGATTCACGCCCAGCAATAATGGACTTGAATTTCTGTAATTGAACTGCTCCAAATGCTCCAAATGTGCTGGAATATTTGGGCTCATAGGTTGAGATCCAAAGTGAGACGGGTAAGGTCAAATGGTACTTGACTCAAGCACATTGGACTTGAAACAGGATCTCGCTTTGTGGTGTGCTGCCGAGCTCCGGCCGGGCTGGCCCTGGCCGGGCCGAGCGCCCGCGGATGTGAGGATAGGCAACCCGGTGTGCTCAGCTGCGGTCGGGAAGCGTGGCCGCCAGGGGCTATGAGCAAACCACCACGGCGGGCGAGGGAGAAGTGACCACTGCTGCTGTTTTAAATCTCTCTCCTCGTCCTTTCTAACATATTTGCAGAGCAGAGCAAGGCATAGACGTGTCGCACGTAAAAAAATGCGAGTAAGTGTGCGTGTGTGTCACAGCGCAGCGAGGTCACAGAGCTGTTTACAAATTGACAAATAGGAGCAGGGAATTTTTACGTGTGCTTTCCCTCCCAGTTTTACTTTTTGCTGTCACCCGTCTCCTCCGCTTCCCTGCCCTGCCCGCAGCCCCTGGCCGCAGGGCTGCCCCCCCTCCCCCGGTCTGCGCGCCTAATTGCGCCGAGCTCGGCCAGCCACGAGGAGGAGCTGTTTGTAGCGCAGCTCTGCTCCCCGATAAGGTGGCATCATAAATTCCAGAGTCAAACTTGTTGTCTTCGTCAACGCCTCCGCGGGCGGGGCGGCGCGGGGCGGGAAGGCTCGCGGCTGTTTTGAATGCAGTAATGACTTCCCTCGGAAACAGCAGCGCCAGCAGCAGCGCGGTGAGACCCTCGGACTTATTTTCGACTCCCCGCTTTCTCAATTCTGACGATGAAAGAGAAATAAATCTGGGGCGCGCGCGCGAGCTGTTCGGCTTTTCTTTCCTTTACGATCGGGCCGATAGGTGGCGCCGCGCAGGTCGAGCAGACGACGTTGTTGGCTCATCGATATTCCTGTTGTCCTCGTCATTAAACGGGCCCTTACAAAACTCGGCTGTTTTAATTGCCGCGAGTCGAGCCGGGGCGGCCGGGAGGTTCGGGGTTGCATGGAGACTTACTGAGAAGCCTGCTCCGGCCGCGCGCAGTATGACGCCTCTCTCTCTCTCTCTCTCTCGTCCTGAAATGCAGATTTCATGACCTTGCCCAGCTCCACAGTTACTTCTAATGAGGTGACAGCCTGTTAATAATTGGTGCTGTAATTGTCAGTGTCGAGGAAGGCCATTAATTATCGCCCGTCTTAATCGCGCCATTCCTCTCATTTTCCCTCCGCGCCGACGCACTTTATTTCTCCCACCGACTGCTGCTGCTAGACGAGCCAGCACGGCCCGTTCTTTTTTTATGAGAATCGCCGTATTTATTATTTCGTGAAATATTTAACACGTGGCGCGGCGCGGAGCGGAGCACTCGGGGAGGAAGTATTTAGTATCGGGCTCCTTTGGCGGTCGTGGGCCGGGCCGGGCTGGGCCGGGTCAGCCGCGCCACCCCCTCGGGTCGTCTCGACGGAGGAGAGGAGACGCATTAATATGTAACGAGGCCATAGTCTCAGGTGAGCCCGCGCGACGCGCCGAGGTTGACACTGACGCGCCTGACAGCTGACGCGGTTGCAGTGCAGTGCCCCCGTCCCGCGCCGCCCCCGCGCCGCCCCCGTGCCGCCCCCGTGCCGCCCACGCGTGTGTCGGCCCGCTGCCCGCCGCCGCGCCCGGGTGCCGCGGCCGCCGCCATCGCCAAGTTTCTTAATCGCCGCGCGCCCCGCGCGACCGTCTTTACGGAAAGCCTTAAATGTCAGGCGCGACACAACGCCGTCGTAAGGTCGCCGAGTCTAAAGCTCCTGCCAGCAGCTCGCCCTCCCGGGCCCTCCCCCGGCGCGTCCCGCGGCGCTCAGTCCCGCGGCCGGGCGCTGTGGGCTCTAAAAGCTATCGTTTTAGGCTCTAGACTTGGCGTGCGTAAGTGTAACAGGGAACTGAGGACCAACTTGTGTATTTCCGTGTACACTTCGCAAGTAATTCTTGTCTTTGTTTGTATTTTTCTTTAAATTGAGGCGCGTATTTCGATGTATTATTTTGATGTATTGTCGAGTTATTCTTGGTAATTTTCCTGTATTTCTAAAATACTCTTGGTATCGACTTATCTTTTTAAAACGAGCAAACATAGGCTCTCGTAAATTTACGAAACCGATCGTAAATTTACAACTTCACTTGTAAATCAAAAATTACGAAAAATGTTGTAACTTTACGAAGATATCTTTCATAGTGGTGAGGTAAGCGCGCCCGCAGCGACACAGTTCTGGCGGTGGGCGCCATGGCGCCTGGTTTCTTCCCGGTGCCGGCGCCCGGGTGACGCCAGTGCGGGGCGGGGGCGGGAGCGCGGGTGGGAGCGGGGGTGGGTGCAGGGTGGGGGTGCCTTGGCCTCCTGCAAAGCCAAGTCGGAGAGAGCGAGAGAGAAAGAAGCAGAGATATGAGAGCGGCGCGCAGCATGGGAGCCGCCGCTGCTGCTGCTGCAAAAAGAAAGAGTGCAGAAGAGTAAGAGAGACAGACAGACAGACGGACATAAGGAAGGGAAAAAAGAAGGGAAATGTACAGAGAGCGAGAGAGAAAAGGAAAAATAAATGTGCGGCGAAAAACTGTCTTAGTCTCTGCGCTGCGCGGTGTGTTCTGACGTAAATGTCGGCGCTACTCCTTTTTGCAAGGCCACTGTGGCGTGTGGGATCCGGTTATGACCTCGGCTCTCCGACCCACGAGGGAGTGGGGTGCGGGGGAGGTGGGGGGGCGTCTCGGGAAGTGAAGTGTCATCTTGTCGTCGTGTCATTAGCCGAGCCCCGCAGCCCCGCGCCGCCGCCGACAAAAGCCGCCTCTCTCACTCTGTCTTGCACTTCCCTCCCCGTGTTCTCCATCTCCCTCGCTCTCATGGGAGGGTCGACGCGACGGCAACTCGGCCGTCAGGCCGGCCGTCCGGGGACCCGGTCACCAGCTATTTGAGGAATCCGGTTCATTGTGTTGTTTCTTGGAATCTACCCCACCTCCTTTCTTTCCTCGCTCCCGGGCCCCTACCGCACGCCAATACCACCCCGCGGGCGGGGCTGGGCTTGGCAGGGCGGGGTCATCGTCAGTCACGCGCAAAATTCATAGACCTGACAGACCCTACCGGACCAGGGCCTTGTTGAGGGCGCGCGGGGTGATATGTTGGAGACCCGCGGGGGCGGGTCCAGGTGGCACGCAGCACGCACGCACGCGACGGAAGCCGAAGAGTATTGGGCTGGGTGAAGCACTTGTCGCGAGCATCTCATGTTTTTTTTTCTTTTTTGCCCTTCAGTTATGCTCTACCTCTTACTCCCCTCTCCTCCGCTCCGCCCCGCATGGTGTATAGTTGCGATGCCCGGAAGTGGATTGTCTGTCTGCCTACGCCCTCCCCCCTTCTCTCTCTCTCTCTCTCTCTCTCTCTCTCTCTCTCTCTCTCTCTCTCTCTCTCTCTCCCCCCTTGTCTCCTCCCTCCCCGTCCCCACTCTTCTTCGCTCTCCGGTCCACCCCTATCTCCCGCCATTACTCAACATATTTCAGCATGTAATTTGAAACTGCACCCTTGTTTGTGGGAAAAGGCCGCTGCCAGTGGGGTTGGAATAGAGGCTACGTGGCTTTGGGAGAGCGAGGAAGGGAGAGAGAAACAGAGAGAGAGGGAGAGAGAAAGATGCAGCACTATGTCTGTTTACTTAACCCAAATTACCTACTCGTCGGAAAGAAAGACGAGAAAGGCGCGTGGCTAGAGGTGCGAGGGAGAGAGACAGGAGGCAGGGAAAGAGAGAAAGAACGGTGAAGTAGGAAAATGGAATAGAAGCGAGAGAGCAGGAGTGTCTCGTGGTGATCTCTCTCTGAAAGGCCCTTCCTAGCAGATCCTTTTCGCCGCATATATTGTAGCGCGAGAGGGGAAGGGGTGGAGTGGGGAGGAGGCTTCTGCCGCAGAGGAAAGGATCGGGATGGGAAAGGGAAGTGCAAGTCTCCCTTGTCTCTGCTGCCACCCAGCGGCACCTCTCCCCAGAGAGGGAAGGAGAGAGAGCGGCGGAAAGCACACGCCGTCGGACAAGAAAAGATCCTTGGTGCTGCATCTTGCGCACATCTCCGTTGCCTTCCTCCTCTCTCGCCGCCGCCGCACGCGCGCGCACGCCCGCACGCATGTCGTATCTCTGACTAGGATGTTCCTCCGGCCTGGGCTGACGACGTTGGTGGCCCCCCAGCGTGCCAGCGGCGCCAGCCTGTGCCCGCATCAGCGCGCTGCAGCGCCAGCCCGAGTACACGCCCGGCCCGCCCCAGGCTGAATCAATTATTCGTCTCAAGATTTGCGGTGAACGTCGCGTGTGCAAGAGTCAGAATGTCTCACAAAAGTGAGCGAGATTCCCCCCTTCCTCTTTGAGAATTTCGAAACCTAGCGGTTTCAGGGACTTTTTAACTGTGGCTCTAATAGAGCGAGAAAATCACAGCTCACCCTCAGAACAGAAATATTTTTTTTGTGTGTCAAAATCCTTCTATCTGACGAGCGAGTTATGTTTCGCCTCCATGTTTAGTGTCCGTGCTGTCCCACACTCGTTTGTAGCCCGCGACCTGCTTCTTTTTCGACGAAAAGACATATTGCATTCTTCTCCAACGACACGACACGGCAGCCCTTGTCCGCCGCTCCACATCCGTGCCGCGCGTGTTTCTCCGCTGGTGCGCGCGGCGGGGCCGCGCGGGGCCGTGGCCCAGCAGCAGCAGCAGCCTCCGCTATGGCGTTGACGAATGGCATCGGTGCTGCTGGGTCGCTCGCGGAGCAAACCGCTGCGGCGGTGCGGCGCGGCCCTGCGCTCTCCAGGACGACCCGACCCGACCCGCTCCGATATTTCCTGTGTGGTTTTCCGCCCATTGCCCCGCCCCGCCCCCACCCCAAGCGTCACGTGTTGGTGCGTCCCGTCCCGTCCTTCACTTACTCTCGCGAGCAGACCTTGCGCGCTGACACCTTGCGCGCTGCCGAACCTGTTGCGGTCGCCGTGGACCCGCGACGTGCGACCGCCCGACCTGCCATTCCCAAATGAAGAGTAATGGTTTTTTATTACCTCGTGCGGTCGGCGCGTGCACGGTGGAAACGATGGCTGATTTTTTTTTGGAGCTGGAAAATGGAGAAAACTTTGAGGAACTCCCAGCTTTTGAGGCAAAGTCAGGTTTTGGGGATGTCTCCTCAAAGGTTTTTTTGTTTTTTCTGCACCTGACCGAGCAAATGTATACGTGTGTGTTTTATTTTTCAACCTTCTGCATCCGTCACGCACTTGCTGATGGCACTGGGGGTGGGGGTGGAGTCTCGCAGTGCCCCACCACGACTGCGGGGGTGGTGGGGTATATCTTCATTGCTCGCGCGCTTGAAGATGTTATATTGCAGACGAGTTACTGCCGCCCATCATGGCATCAACTTTAGCTCGGCGGCGCTTCAGGCGTCTGCACCGCACACTGCGAGAATTATTGCGGCCAGACCGGACTGGAGTGCATGAGGAGGAAGGGCGGGTGGGGGCGTTGGAAAAGTGTGTGGATATGGAGTGGAATACCAGGATTGTCCGTACTTTTTCCGTGGTTATCATCACAAAACTACCACAGCCTTTCTCCGTTCCTTTGCGTAGCGTAGTACATTTCATCGTGTATCTGCGGTTTAGGAGATAAGTACGAAAAAAAACCACCCGTACTTTCTGTTGACAAAACCAGAGAGAAATTTTTACAGTGTAGGGCGATGGGGATGGGTGATGGCTGCATGGATAGAGACGGGGGTAGGATGGCGTCTGGAGTCTGGCCCGGCCTCACCCTACCCCCACCCCCACCCCCAGGCAGGCAGTGGGTGAAGGAGTGCTCGCCTCGCCTCGCCTCAAGTAGCTGATGCAGGCAGGGGATGCGTTCCAAACAGATTTGCTGTGGCAGCGGGATGCTCCTCCTCCCACTCCTCCACACCGCCCCTCCCCCTCGGACCAGACCACTCGTCAGCGCGCACCCTCTCTGTTGCACCCGCATTGTGTCCGCCGGAGAGAGAGAGAGAGAGTCTGCAGCAGAGACTGACCAGCCGCAACTAACTCGTGACCTGCTCAAGTGGCTCGGTCCGAACTGTCCAAGCTGAAGAGGAGGAAGCGTTCTAGAGTGGCTGCGGAGTAAAGAGAGAGAGAGAGAGGTAAGGGGTGGGGGTGAGAATCGGAGAGCGTGGTGGCGCGGTACCCGGCGCCAGCCCGGCCCGGCAGGCGGGGTGCGCTCATGTGTGGGCTGCTCTTATCCAGAACAACACTCCAGCGGCTTTGGACTGCTGCTGTGAGTACCGCGGCGCCGGTACCCGGGCCGCGCCGTGCCTCCCCGCGATCGACCGGTCCAATAAGAGCATTTAAACGTACCTTGCGCGCCGCTCTGGTCTGTGCTGCGAGTCGAACCTAACCGAATGCCTCTTCCGCTCGGCTGGCGGTACCTGCAGATAGTGATCGCGCGCGGGCGCGTACGAAGCTCGCGTTCCTTTTTTTGTTGGTGATAGATTTTGATGTGCGTCCGGCGCCAAGTTCACGACAATCCTCACGGAATCAGATAAAACCATTAAGTCGGGCGATAGTCTGGTCTGGTGTAATAGGGCATACAAACGCATGCGCGCCCGTTACATCGGCAGACATAAACGATCGTGTCCTGCGGCCTTGACGATTAGCGGTACTTTGTTAAGGTGCCGGGGGGAGAGAGGGGGAGGGGGCTGGGAGGGGGAGCCTCATCAGTGATAGGCCCCTAATGCCTTCGCCCCCCTCCCCCTCCCCGTTCCCGACCCGCCGCGCCCCTTGCGACCTCAAAACGGGTCGGGCACCGAGTAATGCATCGACAAAAACAGAGTCTTCCGTGAATGGGTCGTTAGGCCAAGTGGGTCAAAGTTTCCCGGTCCTGGCCGAGTCTGCGGGACGAGCGCGAGGGTCCTGGTGTCCGCCCCGCCGCGCCCCCCCGTGTCGTACACGACGAGTGCCTCAAGTGTTTGGGGGGGGGGGGGCACGGGACTGGACGGGACGATGCAACTTAGGTAATGTTCGATGATGACGGCGATTTTTCACGGCGCGGCCGCGAGCGGTCGGTGTCAGGCTCGGCGGCGCAGTGTTGGCCCGGGCTGGGCCGCGTGATTGGCTGGACGCAAGTTATCGACATGAGGCCTCTGAGAGTACTAAGTACTTGAGACTCCCTCCCCCCCTTCTCCGCCCCGCCGCGGGCTGGCTCTGACCATTAATTACTCAAACTCTGACAAATTTCGATTACGCCCCCTTCCCCCCCACTCCCCGCCTATCACCCCCTCTTTCCCTCCCCTCCGGTTTGCCGCCTCCATCAAGCAAAAAGCTCAGAGCCCTCTCGGCCGCGCGCCCCGGCCCCGGCCCGGCCCCTCCTCCGCGTCACTTTGTTAAACTTCTTTCACGCTCCTGCCGTTCCAGAGATCTCGCTAGCCGGTGCATTAGCCAAGCTCCATTTAACCCCAAAACTTGCCTCGCGACGAGCGGGGACGTATAGATGGATGGAGAGTTGCTCAAGGTGGGATCGACGGCCCCGTTCCGATCCCCCCCCCCTCTTTCTCTCTCCTTACGCGATGGTCAGCGGCGCGCGAAAACCTTCCTCTTGTTGTTTACTTAAATATTTCCTGCTGCAAAGTGAAATTAGATACTTTCCAAGTTTTCCCTTTTCTGCTGTGTCACCTGCCAGCCGCCAGCGGCAGCAGTAGCAGCAGCAGCAGCAGTAGTTATCTGAATGTAGACGTCTCGTCAGTCCACCGCCTCGGCTGCCGAGCATTCTACTCCTGGGGTATCACAACGCCTCCGCTCGCGCATGGCGCTCAAAAGTCAAAGGCGCCCCTGGGATAGACTAAGCCTATCTCTTTCTCACTCCTCCCCGCGCGCCTCCGTCCGTCTCCCTCGCCCTCCCCCTTCCCCCCGGTCTAGCCCGTCTCGCCGAGCTCCTCTCTATATTTTCCACTTTCAAAACGAGGAAGAAGCGCGCGCGCGCTCAGGGCGCAGGGCCGCCCCTTTTATTCCAAAGCGTTCGCTCGCATTTTCGACGCCTTCCGCCGGGAACGTGTTCCTGTTCTCTTTCTCTCTCCTCCCTTTGACGAGCCGGGCGTTACAACCACGGGGCGGGGGCGGGGGCGGGGGCGGCGCGGGGGCGGACAGGCGAGTGTCGTGTCCCGACCCGGCCGCTCATCTCCGGCGACGCGCACGCCCGGCCGCTGACCCACAGCAGTGTAAGTGCTGCTGCTGCCGCTGCTGCTGCACGCTGTGTAATATCTATGGTTGCACTTAGGTTCGCGAAAAATTGTTCGCACAGTCGCGGCAATTTTGAGGTGCAGTATGCAAGTAAATGATGTACACTCGTAGTTTTTTTTTCCTGCTAGGGACACTGTCTGCTGGTGCCGCAGTGAGTAGTCTCTCCTCACAGTGGGAAGTAGCGGGGCATGGCGGGGCCGGGGCCGGCGGGCCCGCCTCGACAATAAGAAGACAATTCATCTCCCCTCGTTCCAATTAGAAGGGATGCGCAGCTCAAAGACAGGCAACAAAAACGGACATCATCTCGGCACATTGTTAGCAGCAGATGCAGGCGGTGCGGTGCATCCCCCTCCCCTATCTCTCTCGCTCGCTCCCTCTCGCTGTGCGCTGCATTCAGTAAACAAGGACGCCTGCTGCAGCAGCGCCGTCAAAGGGGCAAATGATAAAAAGGCTGTAGCTCAACAAGTAGGCTGCGCCGTGCCCCGCCCGGCCCCGCCCCGCCCCGCCCCGCCCCGCCCCGCCGCGCCCCGCTGGTGCTGCTGCTGCAATCTCATTGAAAAGCCCGCGTGTTCATTCGCAAGCCTTCTCTGTATAAATCTGTCTCTGTCTAACTGTCTGTTTCTCGCCCCCTCTCTCTCTATTCCTCTCTCGTTCTCTCTCTGGTAAAGAGGGGTATATAAGTGAGCCGGAAAATTAGGTTGGCTGTGAAAACTAGCAGGCGTCGCTAGCCGACTAAGTGTACGGGGCCTGGGGCCGGGGTCGACAACCTAGTTGTGAAACCCCGTTAAATAATTTTTACAGGACTGTTACGCACCGGCTCTCCGGTGAGCCTCGACCCCACAGCCCACACCCCGCAGCCCGGGGCGCATGGCTCGGGAGCCACGAGTTGGAGACCCCTGTCCTAGC
Source organism: Frankliniella intonsa (assembly GCA_033675135.1). Classification (NCBI taxonomy): domain Eukaryota; kingdom Metazoa; phylum Arthropoda; class Insecta; order Thysanoptera; family Thripidae; genus Frankliniella; species Frankliniella intonsa. Next base: position 14,676,995 of record CM066254.1, on the reverse strand, counting down.
TTTTATGAGAGCGTTTAGCCCCACTCAAAAATCCATTACCAAAGTAGTAATGTTTTGCGTATTGAATTATGTCCCGCCAATCGTCCGACACACTAAAAAAAAAAGAAGAAAGCACGCGACGAGCGAGTTCCGCCGGCACACATCCGTCACTGCAATCGAATGTTTGTTTTGCGCTCTTTGGATTCTAATTCACCGGTCATATATGAAGTTCATGGGACGAGTGTGTGCGGGGGAAGAGGGGGGGGGGGTCTGTCGCTTCCGCCGGGAGTGGGACTTGGCAACACTCCGAGTCGATTTGGGGGTGGAAAGAGGAGGAAGGTGAAAGCGGAGGGGGGAGGATGGGCCGAATTGGGTGGTCAGTCCCGGGGCCATATCTCTCCCGTCCTGGATTCGATTTGGTTCACTGGGCTAAAGACATTCTCAGTTTACAGCCTATAAATCCAATCCGGTATAAATACTGACTTCCGAAGGCTGTGCGCTGCGCTACGCTTCTCCCCGGGCGCCCGGCCCGGCCTCCAGAGGGGGCTGTCCGTGAGGGCCTTATGGGCCGTTCTTACGGCCCGGGACACAGCGGGGATGGGCCCCATCCAGAGAAAAGACAGAAAAAAAAGGACAAAAAACACTTTACTGGTGTGAGAGGGTTATGGTGTGCACTTACAGTCGGTCGATGTAGTATAATAAACTTTGTGATAGCATTTCCTTTTTTTTTGGTACTGGTTTTATTCTGTTAGTGGTGGAGTCTCGATAGTCTCACTCCTTCAGAGCCCGCATCGTCGTGTAGAAGACAAGTGGTGTAAGGTAGATGAAATGCATGAGCTGACGCAACCAGTCTCTGCAAAATAAAAAGTGATAAATAAAAAAGGAAAAAAGGAAAAATATACACACTCTCTCAAAAAAAGGAGTTTTCAGGCGCGTCGTTGCAGGCGTAATAAATTGAGCAAGCTGATGTCCTGTTTACGACCTGTACAGCTCCTTGAGCTGAGGAGGGGCAGGGGCTGCGGGGTGGGGCCATGCAGCAGTAAGTCAGGGGGTGAGGAGGAGGGGCTGTTTTATGACATCGTACACTGTCGGCGGGATAAGCTTAATCCAGCCACGCTCACTAATGACTACACCTTATAGTATCACGTGGTCAAGGACGCGCACCTCTTGGTTTAATTATTTCTTTTTTTTTTCCCCTCTCCGTTTTTCTAGCTTTAGCGAAAGGTGAATCGGAGCCCCCGTTTCATGTCATGAAATAGTACTTTCATGTTTTCCTAAATATTACAAAAATAATTGGCGCATTGTGTTTAGAGACGCCGTGTCTGGAAACTTAAATTACTTTTTTCAAAGTCTGAATCAATGATTCGCAAAGTGTGGGGGAAGGCAGAAGCAGAGAGAGAGAGAGAGAGAGAGAGAGAGAGAGAGAGAGAGAGAGAGAGAGAGAGAGAGAGAGAGCGTGGCTATCGGCCCCCGCTGATGCAGATCAGCCATTGTTGGTCAGTCCATTGCAGAGAGCAGCCTTTGTTGTAGTACGATGGATCGCTGGCTGTTGTACACTGTGCCGGGGCCCGGGGCCGCCGGCCAGTAGGACGTGCTGCCTCATTTCTTTTCGTTTTAAATCAAAGAGGACTTGCTACACACAGTGAAAACTCAGGTGCGAATGCCGCTTACCTGCAGTGAATTTCCATTTGCAAAATTGTCCCTCCAAATGTGCTACAATGGATTTACGCCACTCGGACTTGTCGCGCGGGTGGGGCCCTGCGGCCCTGATGGCCCCGTGGGGCTATGGGGAGGGGGCCCTCCGGGTCCTCAGGGCGCTGATCGCTGCCCGGCCGGCCATGCCAGGCCCGGCAGGCTGTCCGGGTTATCCTGCGTCGTAATATATCCCAACATATTTCCTCTGCGGGTGCCCCGCCGTGCCCCGGCCAGGCCCGGCCAGGACCTGTGCCGTCTGGTCACGGAAGCAGCTGTGTCCGGCCGCCCCCCTCCCCCTCACACCTCTCACCCCCCGTTTCCCTTCCCAACCTCTTTACCCCCATCCCATCCCTGTATTTGCTCACATTTTCGCGCGTACTTGCTCCCTTCCATTCTCGATCCTTCCTTTCCCCGTCACTTACCATGTCATTCCTACCCTCCTCCGCTGCCTTACCCCCTCTCCCCTTCTCTGTTTGCTGCCTCTCCTATTCCCCCCTAGACCGCAAGGCCACGCGCGTCCTCCTAAAGTTTAACAGCCCCCCCCCCCCCTCTCCTCCACTTTCTCCTGCCACCGCCACCGTTCCATTTTTGTTTCAGAAGTCCGAAAGGCCAAATTGACGGCACAGACCGGAGATAACCCGGCATCGTTGTGGCAACTCATTCGCGTGCTTTTATGTGTCATTGGCGTTTTGGAGGGCAGCGGGAGGGGCTGGGCCTGGAGGGTAGGCGGGTGGGGTGGGGGAATAATCGGAAGTGGGAGACAGGAGGGAAGAGAGAGAGAGAGAGAGAAAGAAAGAGAGAGAGAGAGAGAGAGAGAGAGAGAGAGAGTGAGAGGGGGATGATAGGGAGAAATTGAACGTGCAGAACTCGCAGTTTAGAACGAAAATTTTAAGAATTGTATAAATCTTTTTTTTTTTTTTTTTTTTGTAATTTTTTTACTATGTCCTCCACCCCCCGTGTGTGTTCGATGTCATGAACTTGCGTGAAAATCATTTGATAAAACAGTGTTCGTGACGAGCTCGTGTCGTGTGGCGAGCGGAGAGAGGGAAGTTGTGTTATGCTTCCCATAAAAGTGACCCCAATTGTATTTTGTGTTGCAGGTAAAACGAGTGCGCCGGACGTTCCGTCTGCCAAAGTGAGATTGAGGCGGAGAGTACATAGGAGCCGGTGAGTCGACTGAGAAATGACTTGATACTAAAAAGAGCGAGAGAAGGCAAGGGCGACGGGTAGCAGTGTTGAACCAGGAGTAAAAGGGGAATGAAATATTTCACTTTATGTCCGTGCTGGCGCGTGCACTCGTGCAGGCAGGCAGGCAGGCCACCGTCTCGCCGAGCTGCAGTAGCCATGCAGAGCGGCGCCGCGTGCGTGCAGGCGCGCGGGCGCGTGCGCGTTTTGCACGTAATTAGAGTCGCGTGTTCGCACAGCGCCGCGGGTATTTGCGATAAAAATGGAACAATGGCAACGTATCATTCTATGGAAACTTGCCAACCGAGAGGTTGTGCGCGTGTGTGAGTGTGGGGAGTGACGGGGTAGGAGGAGGTGGGGAGATAGGGGCGGAAGATCGAGAGAGAGAGATTGTGCGAGAGGGAGGCTATGAAACTGCCCCTTTCACTTGTCTGGACGTTCCTTCCCCCTTTCTCCACGCCCCTGCTCCCCCTCCCCCCTTGTGCTCGTGGCTGCTAATGCGGGGGTATGTGTGACGCGAGTGCGGAAAGCCTGCGCAAAAGTAGGAATAACAAAATAAAATAAACAGCGCGTTGGACACACGCGCGCGCGCAAAAAAATAAAAATAAAAATAAAATACAAAGCAGGGTGAAAGTAACAATGGAGTGCACAGGGTAGCGTGTGTTCGCATTATGAGTGTAAAGTTTTCTACCCCGTCTGACGGCGGACATGCCCGCCCGGCCCGGCCCCTGCCCGGCCCCGGCCCGGCTAGCTCTTCATTTCGCCCATCCTCTCTTCCCCGCACCCTTTTAGATAGGGGTAAAATCTCGTTCTCCCTTATCTCTCGCCATCTTTTCAGCACGGAAAACTTATAGGTCGTTAATTAAACTCGTAGGAAAAACATATGAAAATTGTTGGCGATCGTGTATAATCACTGTGAAAAAATGTTACAGGATATTTTTTTCTTTTTTTACAAAGCACCTACAATTTTTTTATTATGAATGTGTGTGCCACTTACGAGCAAGCGTGACCGAACCGGAGAGTGTATAACCCAAGTTAAATTATTTTCACTGTCGTGAACTGATTCTTTCTTCGCGATCAGCTCGTAAGCGCTTGTAATTTTTGAGTGATGGTTTTTCGCCACCTCGTGGCAATGCATCCTATTGCGTTTACTTATTGCGCGCGGCAGAGTGGCGCGGAGCTGTGTGAGCGGGGGCGGCCCGCCCAGCCCGGCACGGCTGTAAGAATTGGAGCGAGACCGGAGGAGGAGGAGGAGGAGGAGGAGGAGGAGGAGGAGGAGGAGGAGGAGGAGGAGGAGGAGGAGAGAGGATTATGGTGTACATAGCGTACAGCGCCATCCCGCGAGACGTGTATGGAACAACTGCGCGTGACTTTGTCGGCTGTTTACGTTCCGCGTCGGTATACAGAAGGTAAAGGGGCGGGGCGGGGCGGGAGGCTTTGCCAGCACGCGCGTGTGTCTGTGTGTGTGCGCGCGCGCGCACGTGCTTTTTTGCCCGCATGTGTGTGTGTATGTGTTCTTTTTGTGTGCGTGTGACAGAGTGCGACAGGTTTGTGGCAAGGAGGCGGGGTGAATGGGGAAAGAAGAGAGCGGGACGTTTTCGCATCGTGTAGCTCGATGCTTGCCTTTCAGGGAGGAAGCGGCCCGGGCCGCCGCTCCGCTGCCGGGCCTGGCCGGGCCGTCCAGCCTAGAGTGATGAAGAAAAGAAATTAGCCTTATTACAGTGGACTATCGGACTTACTCGGTGGGACCTCCTCTTTCTCCCGGCTGCGCAAAGTTGTCCTTGGGCCCGGCGCGCCGAGCCGAGCAGGCCATCGCTGTAAAACTCCAGGAATTATTCCTCAACTGTCAACACAGCGAGCAGTTAGGCCAGCTATTTTTATCGGCTGACGTTTCTGAGCCGTGCGCTTGAAATGGCAGGAAAAGGAAATGGAGAGTCCCTGCTTTGATTTAAAGGCGAGCGCAATGCGGCCTCTCTCTTCCTTTCTCTCTCCGGGTGCCCGTCCCGCCCTCTCTCTCTCTCTTTCTCTCTCTTACTCTTACCCCCCCCCCCCCCCCCCCGTCCCCTCACTCTCTGTCGCCGTGGTCCTCCCCATCCCCAGAGTGGCCCCCCTCCCCCTCCCCCGTCACAGCGGGGTAAGTTTTGATGGGTTTGTGATAGCTCTGGCCGTGTGCTGGCAAAGGGTTGGGTCGAACGACTGTTGTCATCCGGCGCGCGGCGCGCACCCTCTGCCGCCAACTTCAAAAACTAATTACACTCCTCGGAATTGTCATTTTATTGCTTCAGAATTTCGGTCGGGGGCGCGGGCGCGCCACGGCGCGGCGGCGCAGAGCCCGCGAATGTGATTACACGCCGTGTGTGCGCTCGTGTCGCGCGGGGCGGGGCGGGGTGGGGCGGAGTGGGGCGGGGCGGGGCGGGGCGGGTGTCCTTGTTAAGTCCGCATACCTCCGTGGCGGGTTTGTTTTGGCTTCAGACCTGGGTAGCAGGAGCAGCGCGCGGTGGGGACAGGACAAGGGGCGTGACTGCGGGCGTGGCGGGGCGTGGCGGGGCGTCGCGGGGCGTGGCGGGGCGCGGCGGTGGCCTTAGACGTGCAGCCAGGTGTGGCCGGGATCCCCTGGGGCCCGTAGCGATGCACAATGGAGGGACCTGGGGGGGTTGCCTTGGGGGGCCCTGCGCTGCCTGCCCCGCCCCGCCTCCCGCGTCTCTAGGCCCCCGCCGCCCCCGCGCCGCCCCGTGCCGCCCCCGCCGCCCCTCTCGTGCATGCCATGCAATTCGCATGCCTGTAGTTTATTCACTCCCTCCTCTCCCCGTCTGTAAAATAATCACACCCCTTACCGCGCACGCACGCGCGGGCTCTCCCCTGTGCATGCATGTGTCTTCCTTTTCGTTTTTTTTTTTCCTGGCGGCTTTTTTACTTCCGGAGGATCTTTCTTTAATTTTTTTCCTTACATTTTATGACGCAGCCCTGTAGTGGCGTGGGCGTACAGTACAGAGCCACACTCCGCGGCCTAAGCCCAGCTGCCTGGCTCCTCCTCGCTCTCCAGCCCTATCCCTTCCCTATATACTCCATATCCCGTCTCTCCCTCCCCTCCTCTCTCTCCCTCCCTCCTCCGGTGAGCTGTGTGATGTCGTGGCGTGTGCATATTGGCGAAGGCGGATGAGCAGAACGAACGGCAAACATTGTTCGGTGGAGGGGATTTTGCGCCCATTTTCTGCGAGCTCATAGTGCATAGTCTGGAGGAGCGTGGGGGGCCGGGCGGGGCCGGACCGCTATAGCTGAGCTGCCGTGCGCTGCGCCGTCTGCTGATGTGAGCCCGCCCCGCCCCGCCCCGCCCCGCCCCGCCCCGCCCCGCCCCGCGCCGTGATCAGCAGAGGATGCCGCAGGACTTTGGCTGGCCTGCCTGCGCCCGTCGAGCTGCGGGACGGGGTCGGTAATTATACTGTACTCTCCACTCCTCTCAACCCCACCCTCACGGCGCAGACCTCTCCTCCTACCCTGACCCGACCCGCCCTCTGATTTCGTTCCTTTATAATTCCCTCGTGGGCTCCGACCCGACCCGACCCGCAGCGCTCCGGCCTACGCTCTTGCTCTTCCGCGTCCCCAAAACCAACAACTTTACTCCTCCGTGCGAAATAAGTGCTGCATCCCGACCCGTTTAGGGGCCCGGCCCGGCCCGACCGGGCTTGTGTTCACGTGAGGTGGGATGGCAAACTTTAATACGGGCCGCCCCGCTGCTGCTGCGCCCCGCCCCGCCCCGCCCCGCCCCGCCCCGCCCCGCCCCGCCTGACCCGTTACGGAGCAAGTTTCCTAGCGGGACCTTCTTTGCCGTAAAGCATGCGACTACCCGCCCCGCCCCGCCTCGGAGTGCATGCAGCTTACTACTGTGCGTGCTCCCCGCGAGACTAGCCGCAAACCTCGGAAAATAAAAGAAAAGGCGACCCGAGCGGCAAGGAATAGGGGCTCCGCAAATTTTCCTATGGCAATTTTGTTTCGACAAGAATTATATTATTATTATTTCCTTAAAGTCCCGTGCATTCCCTCACTTGTGTGGTGCTGTTTTTCTTTTTGTAAATTACCGTGTAAGCGAGTATACATCCGTGCGACACAAAGCAGGCAGATGATAGCCTGTCGGGGCTGCGCACAGCATCCGACCCACCCGCCAGCATGTCCAAGTTCATGGAGATATGTTCCGGGCGCGGACTACTTCTTGTGAAGGCAAGTGCCGTATAATGGGACACGCTGCTCGTAAGCTGTCTCTGATGGAGCGTGAAGGCGACTCCCACGCGCACATGGCGGTCTGTGACGCGCCCACACACACACGCGCGCGCGCGCGAGCGAACGAACGAACGGTGTAGGCGGGAGCGCGCAGGGCTGGAAATGCCCTTTTTCTTGGCCGATTGAAGTTCGGGACGTCTACGTATTTACTTGTTACGCCCTTTCTACCTGCTTGCCGCAGCAGATTGAGGGAGTGGCGTAGCGTGGCGCGGGACGATAAAATCTGTTCTGCAGGCTCAGGCCGCGCTCGCCTCCCCGGGCAGTAGTAAAAGCGGGTAGGTAGGTGGCGCCTGGGGGTCAGAAGGAGAGAGAGAGAGAGGGGAGAGGATGGGAGGAGACAGAGAGCGGGCGCCGGAGGGAGGCGGGTAGAGGTGTGAAGTAGTTTATCTGGCCCCCAAAGGCAGGACTTAAAATCCGAGCAACGATGGCCCCCGACTTTACAGGCCCGTGTCGTGTCGCCAATCTTGTTCGTGCCAGCTTTTGTAGACCGTCCTCTTTACTCGGCACGGCCCCGGCCGCCCTATGCCCGCTTCCAGCTGTAAACACGTTCCCTGCCGTCGGGATCCAGACGGCAGGTATACCCGAGACGGGAGTACTTTTTCTCATTTCTCCATAGCAGGGAAAGTAGGATGGAGCGAGAAATGCCCGCAAGGAATGGAAATAAAGCGGTAATTAAACAAGACTCGCAGTTTACCTAAGTACCGGGTGTTTCTGAGAACACGTCACAGTTTGCGGGTTTGCCTACCCGCTCCGGAGCCGTGGCCCCTTGGGTCAGCAGATCCGCAAAACTGTTACATTTTCTCTGAAACACCCGGTACGTAGACCATCTCCGGTTTTGCGGATTCTAAATGATTCGGGAAAATAAATTTTGAGCTAGTATGTGATTCCCCGTCTCATTAGAACCCGCCTCACTTCTCCCCACCCCTGCTGCGCGTGTGTCGGTGTGTGAGTGCGAGGTCTATCGGCCAGTGCCGCCAGCACCACCAGTTTACTGCGCCATGAACGTCAGTTTTTATCGGAGGCAGTCGTCGCCGGTTGTGGCGCAGCGGCGGTAGTGGAACGCGGCGGCGCGGTGGTGTGCTGGGGTACGGGGTGGGGTCCAGTTGGGGCGGGACGGTCGCCGTTAGCATAGTTGCCTGGTGACGACGTGCACCGCAGCGGCACTGAGGACTTTCCCGAGACATTCCTCACCTGAAAGCGGCATCCTTCATCCTGTTTGGGCCGCCGGGCCGGGTCCAAAGCGTCTGGGAGGAGCCCACTGATTCGTCCAATGAACAGGAGGAGGCCAGGGCGCCGAAACTATTCGGGGATGCCGAACGGCGGCGGCGGCGGGGCAGTGGGAGTAGCTGGTAGGTGGCGCTGCGGGCTGAGCTGAGGGAGACGAGTATCGAAACATCAGATCTCAACTTTAACAATTGTTTCTTTACGGTTTTAGGATATTGTTTGAACAAAAAAAAAATTTAAAAACAACTTGAGCAGTTAAAGAAAAAAAATTACACGGGATTTTCTTTTGATGGCTATAGACAAAAATGCTCCTCTATTCCTCTCTTGCTTCCTCCCTGACCTACAACCCGGTCCCTCCCGTGTCTTGTTCTCCGCGGGGCCGGGCCGCGATGCTGCGTCTTCCTCTCCCACCTTCTCCCGCTCTTCTCGCTCCTGGCTGGAAAAAAAAAGCCACCCGTTATCACAAGGCAGTGCCTCCGCGGCGCCGCCGCCACCGCCCGTTAGATGATACAAAGAAAGGCGCGCGCGAGAAGGGGGGAGGGACGCCACCCCACGTAATCCAATCCTAGAAGGCCGTGGGCGCGCGGCGGCGTGGCCGGGGCGTTGTGGAGAAGGGAGGCCGAGCGCTCCTTACACTGTAATTTGTGTCTTTGTATCGCTCGGCCGGCTTTTCATCTCCGCTTTACACGCTCCATTAGAGATTCCCGCCAAAGTTGCCCACGGCGAGAGACTGAGGGAGAGGGAAGATGGAGGGGGCCGAGGAGAAAAGAGGCGCGGGAAAGTGGAGGCAGGTTGGGTTCATAATTCATACACGCATAATAATATTTCAAATTTGTGTAGGAGTGATCAGTCAAAGCGTGTAGCCCAAGGCGTGTAGTCCGGCCTGGCGCCTCGGTTTCTCCTTGTTCCTTGTCCTGTTTCCCAGGGGGGCGGGGCAGTCTTATCGGCTAGTTCGCTGACCGCCTGGCCCGGTCCGGTCCCGAGGTTCGCTGTCGTCTCCGATATTGTGTAACAACTTGGAAACACCGCGGGCCGGGCAGCGGTAGTGCAAAGCAGGGGGGGGGGGGGCAGTCTGGTCTGGCATTGTGCTGCTCGTTACACCTCCTGAAATGTCAGGGGGAACCCGTATCTCCGTCCCTGATTATTAGTGCTTCTTGCTCCGTGAACAACACCGTTTCGTACTGAACAAAAGACTACAGTGGGAATAGGGAAAGTGATATCTAGCACGCCTTCAGGCAAGAGGGTCTCCAACTAACGGTTCTGTCGCTGAAGAGCCCCGGAAGATCCGTGAAATTTTCTTAATTTTTTTCTTGTCAGGAAAAAACCGGGAAAGAGCCAAAAAAATTGAAATCCGATCGGTGCTCGACACCCTGGCCTGGGTCAGTTAGCTAGAGCAGGCCGGGCCCCGGGCCGGCAGGGGCGGGGTCGTACGTCACCACAGCGCGTCGTGGACTGACACACACATTTCATCGGCGCCTATAACTCTGGACTGCGGACGGGGCGGGGACGAGTGTCACAGACCTGGGTGTAGTGTATGCGGAGAAGTACGAGATGGAATATAGGCCGGGGCCGGTGATGGACGGACGCGCCTCGTAGAGAGGGAGCGAGAGAGGAATGCGAGGAAGCTTAATTTGGTGACCTGGCATGATGGAACCGCCCTCTCTCTTTTTGCCTCTCAAATATTACGAAGACCACGGCGGACAGGAGGTTGCTGCTCTGCCACGCGACGCTAACGCGACGCCACGGCCAATCCAAACTTTCGGCGATCGGCTGAAATATACATGGCAGGTCTGACACCCTGAATCATTCACCTGTGTTAGGCGCTGCGCCGCTGCGCGCCTGCCTGCCTCGGCCTGCCCGTCTTCTGGCTCACTGCCGTACTGTACCACGCGCCACGGAAAGAATTCAGGAATAATACAAAGTATAAGACGATCCTGCCGTACTGCTGAGCGAGGGATGTCCGCTTGTGTCTGTTTGAGCCCGTGCTCCAGGGTTGGGTTAGCTTACAGTGAAAGTCACCGTAAGCTTTTAAAAGTGTCGTCGACCCGGAAAACATACAGTCACCGCCCCCAAAAGCCCACCATACTGCCGCGCGCGGCCGCGATATGAAGAAAAAGAAAATAATGAAACGGAAAACGAATACGCACGGTGAACCCAAAAGGCCGTGTTTGCGATCCGCTTGCCGCTGCGCGGTGGGGCCATAACGTCCCGCTAAACGGGTGGCCAGTCATCGACAGCTTTTTCCCTTTGATGTGCCGTCCCCCGCGCCGCCCCGCGCCGCGCTGTCCGCTAGGTCGCCATGGCGATGAAATGCCCCTCCCTTCCGGTGCAGCAGCGGCAGCGGCCCGTGGTATGGCCCCGAGTGCCGACGATGTCGCTTTGTACACAAGTTGACAATCATCATCGGCCTTGGACCACTGTCGCTCTCTTTCCCACAACCGACCCCCTCCCTTCACTTGAAGCCAGCAGTGGACCCCGGCTTTGACCTTGATTTGAAGCTGTGCGACCCAGCAGCAGGGGTGCCCTGCCCGCCCTCGGCCCCGCCGCCAAGCCACCTGGCGCCCCCCGCCCTCCCCGACAACTACCGTGTACTACCCCAGCCCACCCCCCGCCATCCCCCCGGGGGGGCCCCGGCCGTGCCGATGCGGCCTCACCCTGCGCGCGCCAGGAAGGGACCACTTTAAATTATTGGCCTGTAAGAGCCGGTGGCCCCCCTTCCTCCCCCGGGGGGCGGCCCAGCGGTGGTGCTTTACCCTGCCCCCTACCCCCGCTGGGGCTGTGGCCCCCGGGGCCACGCGCCGCGGCGGCCCGGGACCGTGCGGTGACCGCTCGGTGCTCGCCACGTACTGGACCGACCCGTGTAAGCCCGGCCCCGCACCGTGCAGTGTTGTTGGCTGAGCTGGATTTAATCCCGACTTTCCGGCCCGATAACTTTCTTATTCCTGTTGCGGCGGTCCTAAGTGTATTGGGGGCGCCCACCCGCCTAGCCTGCTCGCCGCTCCTAGCGGTGTTTGCTGCTGCTCTCTCCGGTGCGACGGAGGGAGCCTAACGGCTGAGCTCGTCAGCGGTCAGGGCCTCCACGACCGTCTTAACCCCCTTTTGTTTGCGTTATTTTACTTCGCACATCATCGCCTGGAGCCGGGCGTGGCGCGGCGTGGGCTGCCCGCGCTCAGGCAGAGAGCGTGGAGAACAGTGCGCGGGCTCACCCTCCTCCTCCTCCTCCTCCTCCTCCTCCTCCTCCTCCTCCCCCCGCCCCCCCTCCTCCTCCTCCTCCTCCTCCTCCTCCTCAACCTCCTCCTGCTCCTCCTATCCCTGCTCTGCTCTGTCTTCCCGGCCTGCCGGGCACATCACTTTCGTGTTCCGGCACCCCCTCTACTCTAAGCTCCTACTCGCCCCACCCCACCCCGCCCCGCCCCTCCCCGCCCCGCCCCGCCGCGCCGCACCAGCACCGCGACCTGGCTTAGGCGTGCATTATACACACACTGCGAGGCCAGGGCAGGGCTGGCCTGCGTTATTGCATGACATCCGGCCGTCTCCCTTTCACCCCCGTCCGCACCCTCTCACCCTCTCTGTCCCTCTCTCTCCCCCTCCCTCTCTCTCCCTTCGTGCGGCCCCGCTCTCTCCCACGAGGCCCTGCCCTGCCGCTGGCCTGCAGAAGCGCAGCAGGCTGCAGTCATAGGCCTCGGCCGCCATGTTGTTTCGTATCTCGGCCGCGGCTGTCCTGCGGGCCCCGCGGGCCCTGCTGCTGCAGGAGGCTCAAGGCGCCCGTTTGATGGCCGGGCGGGGCCGGCTCACGGGCGTGGCTCGTGCATTAGGCAGGGGGTGGGCCTGTGCACCGCAGCGCTCCGGCCCGGCCCGACGGACTGAGATCTGTTTCCTTATTTACGTAGGGCCTCGGCCGAGGTCACAGGCATGTGTGTGCAGCAGGTGAAATACGGGGATTTTCGACCTCGGGAATCGACGTAATTCGGTCAAGAAGAGCGGTGACCGTGCTGCGGCCTCTTGGTGGCGGTGGTGGTAGCGAGATATACGAGGTTGATTTTCTCTCTTTTTTCTCTCCCCGCCCGGCCCGACCTTCCGGCCGCGCAGGTGGTATCCTTCCTCTGGCCGAGAGACGAGGCCCGGCCGGGCCCGGCCCCGCACCAAGACGTGCACCTGTGGAGTGGGGTGGGGGGCCCAGGGTCATCTGTCTCCATCTGCTGCGGGCGCGGCGGGGCGGGGCGGGGCGGGGCGGGACAGGCGGTGGTCAGCCGTAGCTTCACTCGAAACGCAAGCCTTGATGGTCCGCCCCGCCCCGCCCGCCCGCCCGCCCCGGCCCGCCCTGCCCCGCCCCGCCCCGCCCCGCCCCGCCCGCCCCGCCCCGCCCCGCCCGCCCGCCTGCGGCCCCGCTGTGTCCTGAGGACGTGGGCATGCAGTCCACTGCGGAGAAAGAAAAGCACACATTTTTTGGGTCGTCGGGGGCCTTCTTTTCCCCTCCCTTTCACGTTGTGTATTCTTTCACATTAATTGTCTTTTCTTTAACCGTATTGTATTTTCGTGGAGCGTTTGCCTACGCAGTCATGGAGGTACACGAGTGGCGCCCGCTTTGTGCGCGCGGCGGGCGGGGCGGTGCGTGTCGCCCGTGGCGGCTCCCATGTCCCCGGGGGGAAGGGCGGGTTAGTGAGTGTGAAATCTGGCGCTCTGTACGATCACTCACTGCCTTCATCGAGCGCGGCGGCACCGGGGGTGGGCGGGGGGGAGGGTAGCAAGTTAGCAGCGTGTAGCGCCGCACCCACGAATTTCTCTGCGGCCTTGTCAAACAGCTCGCCAGCTCTCCCCTGCTGCCACTCCCCTCACCCCTACGGGGGCCACCCGGGGCGCAGCGGCAGCAGCAGCAGCCGCAGGGGCCGCCCCGCCCGGGACTGAAAGGGTTTAACGGGCGCTGGCCGCCCCGCCCCGCCCCGCCCCGCACGGCTCGGTCAGGCCGACCACTCCGGCCTACTTTTGCCATTCCCACAACACCTTCGGGGCGTTCTCCCTCCCCCCCTCCTCTGCTCACCCTTAACCTTCCTCGCCCTAACCCCCCCCCCCAACCCCTCTCTCCCTCCCGGGCGGAGTGACTCTCGGATCGCACCGCCCGCCTCCGGACGTAGCGAGCATTTCGTCTGAGTGCCGCATCACCCCTCGCCAATCAGAGACTGGGGGTAGGGGGAGTAGGGGGCGGGGGGCTGGAGAGGGCGGTGCCCCAAGGGCGCATTAGCAGGCGCCGCGGCCCGCCGGCAGGGTCGGGCCCGACGCCCCCTCTTTGATTTGGATGCGCGAGGCGGGGGCTGGACATGTTTTTGTTGTTCGATATCGTGCCTACGGTCAGCGAAGGCGTGGTGGGGTGGGGTGGCCCACCCCGGGGCGGGGCGGTGCGGTCCCGGGTTGGGTGTGGGTGGGGTGTTGGAACGCCCGGTTGCTGTGCAGGGCCCGCCCGGGGGCCCAGGCTCAGGCTCAGCAAGAGGGATGGGATGAGAGGCGCGAGTTTCTGCTGCTATAGAGGGCGGGGCGGGGGCGGGTGGGTCACTGAACCGAAGTAAAGGTGCGAGGGAAGTGAGTCGCGTTTAATTATTTCCGAGCGACACTGCTGCCGGGGGGCTGACTGTTGCCCGGGGCGGGGCGGGGCGGGGCGGGGAAGGGCTGTCATGTATCACGGCCTCCGCCCCGCCCCGCCTCGCCGTGCCGCGCCGCGCACTTCTGTGAAGCGTATTTCACTTCTCTGCCGTGTAGTGAAACTTTAGTAGTACGTCCCACGTCCCGCGCTGCTTAGGGGGGAATTATTGTTTGTCGCTCACCGCATGTCGGGCTGGTCGCAGTAGCTGCTAGTCTCTCGTCATGGTGCCCTCGTTCTGAAGAACTTCTTTTATTATTTTTGGCATGCGTAGTTTCGATTTTTAGCTTTTAGTTTCTTGCCATTTTTGAGATGTTTAGTGTTGCCTGCGTTAACTTAAATTTGAGAGTTGTGAATTGAGATGTGCTGCTTCTCACCTGGTTAAAAACCAAGATTTGTAATTTAAAATTGTTTATAGTTTTATTTTTGATGGTACTTACGCACACCATACTCTGCGCCGTGCGATTCCCTATGGCACATCCGATATGTCTAGTGCGCTGTGGGCCACAATATCAGTCGGGGCCAAGTTGGCAGCCCCGGCCCGGCGTCTTTGTGCGCCGAGTTTGAGGTGAGCTTCGCAAACGCGTTGGCGGGCAGAGGGGCAGGCCAGCCAAGCGCGCAGGGCTTCCTGGAAGGTGTTCCTGGGGTAGAGTCCTCCACCGAGGCAGAGCATGGCAACGTCATGTTAGTCGGAGTGTGCGGGGGCGCGGGCGAGGGCAAGAGATAGGTAGAGTGAACATAGGTCATGCGGCCATCGTACGGTAAGGGATGATCTGTGTGTGAGTAGGATTTGCCCGAACAAGTATAGTGGGGCGGGTGGGGGCTGGGGCCGGGGGCAGCAGCCGAACTTTGACAGGTGAGAGCGCGTTACGCGGGATTGAAAGGCTATTCTCGAGCGCCCTGTGCCGGGGCTCTCGGACTGAGAACCGGAGGAAACGGCCGTCGCGTCGTCATTCGAGGAAAAGGGGAAGGTAAAGTGGATCGCGACAGAGACGGCGGGGCGGGGCGGGGCGGGGCGGGGCGGGGCGGGGCCGGGCCGATGTCCCGCCTGTGTTTGAGGCAAGTTGGCGGTGACGCTTGCAAGTCCGGCGCCCCGCCCCGCCCCGCCCCGCCCCGCCTCGCCGCCTCGCGCCGCACCACCCTACCCTACCCTCCTCCCGACCGCCCTTTGGAAGTAAAGTATCGGTGGTCCCGATTGAATCCCAAGGAGCATATCTGGAAGGAGAGGGAGGAAGGGGAATACTGACAAAAGTTCAGAGAGAGGAGTGTGTGTGTGAGAGAGAGAGTGAGAGAGAGATAAGAGAGGAGGGGGTAAGGGAAAGCTTTGAGTCGCTGCCTCCGGGCGAGGCGCTGGGCGCGTCATGGCATCCTCCTCGGGTCGCCTCCGGGGGCCCCGAACGCAAAACGGCATCCCCTGGCTGCCCAACCCGTCCCGCCCCACCCTACCCCACCCTGCCCCGCCCCACCCCTCCCCTCCCCACCCCGCCCGGACCCACAGGCCATGGGCGGTCGCGCGACCGACCAGGCCGGCCAGAATCCGGCATTGCCATGTATCGCCCGGGCTGGGTCGGGGCGGGTCGGCCTGCCCGCCCAGGTCGTTACTCATGGCGTCCACGTCCTGGGCAGCCCTGGGCCGGGATACTGTAGTGGGGGGGGAGGGGGGAAGCGGCCCGGCCCAGCCCGGCCCGGGGCAGTATTTGGTTGGACTGCGGCCGGCTGCGATATTCTGCCCCCTTTATCCGTCACTTCTAACTCCCTAGCTTGCGCCCCTGTTCCTTCGCCGGGCGCTTTTTGTCAGCTCTCTCTTGTCCTTCCCTACCACGCTGTCACACTCTACGCCCTCCAAGTGCAGGATGCGTTTGCGTACCGGTTGTCGGTGTCATTTAAAACCCCCCGCGCTTTCTCCCGGGCTGGCTGGACCTCGGCTCGGGTCCGCTCCCTACAGTGAACAACAGCCTATGTTGCTGCTTCCTCCCCGACCACCTAGCTTCTAGTCCTCCCCCGGCGCCCCCGGGGATCTGAGATGGTGTCCAGTCCCCCAAGGCTGCTCTGTGTATCTGTGTGGGTGGGAGAGAAGTAGCTACACAGTCATAAGGAACAATGGTCTCCGGCATGCAAAACGGACGGAACGGAGGCCGTCCGTGTAGTACAAGTTGAGTCCCCGGGGGAGGAACTCTCGCCGGGGCCGCGGGGGCGGCGGGGGCCGCGGGGGCGGCGCTGGCGGGGGCTTAGCTAGCCGGGCGGAGGCGGGAAGCGTCCACACGAATAGGAACTTGTCCAGCCTTGATTATTTTTGGCGGCGTTTGCTTCCTTAAGGCAGCAGCACAATCACATCCTTCTGCTCGTACGCGACGTCGTCCACTGCGGGAATCGGGCGAGAGAGTACGAGAGAACGAGTGAGAGAGAGAGAGGGAGAGGGAGAGGAGGGAGGAGAGGATGCCGCCATCGAACATTGCTTGGTCCATAATTTCATTTTCTCCTCTCCAGAGTGCTCTGCTCCTCTCTCTCCCCCACCCCGACCAGCCCACTCTGTCCATCTCTCTCGCTCTCCTGTGCTCGGCCCACCTCTTTTCCTCCGTCGCTCGCGAATGCGAATTTGGAATCGTGTCTCGCTCCGGATATGAGGGCTATGATGTAAGAGGATCGAGAAGACAGCGGAGCGAAGTACGAGAATAGGGTGAGAAAAAAGCGAGAGGCTGCCCTCCCTACCGGGAAGGGTTTTGGGCTCCGGGCGGCGGCGGGGCGGCAGCGCCGAGGCAAACGTGAAGGAAACTGGATTTCGTTTACAAGGCTGTCCACAACAGTCTCTTCTGATTTTATTAGACTTGGTCCCGTCTCCCCTTTTCCTCTGATATATACGTCGACGTGCGCATATCTCGAGCTCTACATGTGCGCCACACGCACACATCCCCCGTCCTCCAAAGTCGCGAAATCTTGAGAAAAGATGGAAAGAAACTGTACAGGGCTAGAAAACAGGAAGGTGTGTGGTGTGGTGGTGTCATATGAAGCATAATGCGCATTTACTGTCGCAGAAAGAAAGTGACATAGTGTGAAAAGTGCGTGCGTGGGGGCGGGGCGTGGCGGGGCAGTGTCGGCCGCAGGCCAGCGCAGTAAAGCGAGCAGCGGGCGAGGAAAGGGGACAAGACAACGACAAATGGCGCGAGACAAGGACAAATAGACACGGTTCAACAGACGGCAATCGAGATAGAGCAAGAGGGAAGAGGGGCAATGAATAGTACTCTCACACCAGCTAGCCGGGCGGGGCGGGGCGGGGCGGGGCCGCGGGGGCGTCGCGTTACGCTACGTTACCCACGGGGGCCCCCGCCGCCCCGCCACACCCTGCCCTTACCGGGCGCGGGAAAAGAAAGGCAGGCGGAAGAAGCAGCCGGGATTTGGAGTAGTGGGACTGTGACAGGGCGGGGTGCCGTGCCCTGTCGAGGGCGCGAGCGCTCGAAAAATAATTCCCCGTGACGGTTCGAGCGCGCACTCCTCTCCTTTTCTCCTGGCCTTCCCTTTCTCCATCCTGCGGGAGATAGCGAGAGGTACCGGCCCAGTCCGTCGTGCCCTGCCGTGGTATGGCCGCCTCTCTCCCCGGCTCTGTTTCAACTCAGCAGCAGGGCGGGGTCCCATCTCGATGGCTCCCGTATACTCGCGCGCATCGAGAGTCTCGACGACGAGGCGAGCGAGATGGATCTGCGATGCTCCCGCGGGCCCGCCTCGGCGCGGCGCGGCGCGGCGCGGCACAGAGCCCAAGGAGATACGGTTGCCGGCGGTGCGGTATAGCGACCGAGGTATCATCGCCAGCTGCGGTGCTGATATACCAGTACCGCAGCGGAACTGCACTCCGACGTGCTTAGTAATACCGACTATGTCGTGGATTTAAAAAAAAAAAAAAAATCTTTGGCGTGTTTGCAATTTTTTTTTGCTGTTGTTTCGTTTTTGTCGACGTCTCGCTGCTGCTGATGAAAAGCAGCAGCAGGCGGGTGGGGCGCCACTTTGCAGTCACGCTGCCGTAGTGTCTCTCCCGCCGGTGTGTCCGGGCCGGGAGTCGTGGAGTGTGAAACCGGTGAGCGCCCAGAGCGCCCCGCCCCGCCCCGACCCGCCACGCCCCGCCACGCCACGCCACGCCAGCTCTGCGACCTGCCTCACGACTCCTAGCCGTCCCGGTCCCGTCCCGTCCCGTTCCGTCCTCACTGTCAGCCTGTGTTATCGAGGCGATCCATTTCGTGATTGCAGTAGAGGAGGGGGCGTGGCGCGGCGTGGGGTGGCGTGGCGCCAGCTGCTGCAGTGGGGCGGGGCGGGGTGGGGCGGGGGCCGAGCCGAGCACAATCAGCTGGCCTGGAATACCCATGGAGCATTCCCTCCCACTCCCCCACCACCTCATCCGGCCTCTCCTCTCTGCTCTCACCTCCTTCCACTCGCGCTCCCGCTCTCTCTCTCCCTCTCCTCCCCCTCTCTCTCTCTCTCTCTCTCTCTCTCTTTCTCTCTCGTAGATCCACACACGCACTCACACACACACACACACACACTCACCAGCTCACACTACGGCTAAGGTGAGGCGCGCAGACAGACAGACAGCCCGGCAGGGGTGGGCGGACGAAAGAACAAGAGAGAAGTATGGTGGCCGGTGGAGCTGCTCGACTGGTTTCTACCCCTCAGATGTCCAGAGGTGGTGGGGGGGGGGGGGGAGTGTTGCCTCCCGCGCCCCTGCAGGGCCCCGCCCCGCCCCGCCCCGCGCGGTTACTCCCGCGGTGCCTCATTAATCGACCTCCGTAATTGGCGTCATCCATCATTACTCAATAATGTTGCCCCCAAGTGACGTGCACAAATTGCGCCGGCTCCTTACGACCGCAACAACGGCCTCCTCTCTCTCTCGTTTTTCTTCCCCTCTCCAACACTTTCTCTCTACTCGCTCCGCGTTCGCTCAGTGCCTCTCCTGCTCATGCTGCCTGCCTCTCTGACATCCTCCCCCCCTCCCCACCCTCCCCCTCCTTTTTTTCCTCACGCCGCACGGAGTTTTTCTCTGATTTTGTGCAGAGGAGTGTGAGGAGGACGGAGGCGACGTGGAGAGGTGGAAATGAGGGGGTAGGGGGGGTAGGGGACCTGTGGGCCCGGGGGACATGCGCGGACCAGGCTGGTGGTGCCGCTCTCGCAGCCGAAGATAAATGATTTGAATCCCCTTTGCCGGCTCCTGCCCTCCCCCCTCCCCCTTCACCCTCCCCCTTCACCCTCCCCCTTCGCTCTTCGCCTCCCCTAGCTGCCCTCGCCCCCACGGCCCTCGCCTCCTGCTGCTTTTCAGAACGGCGTGGGTGTCGCTGCCCCCCCACCGCATGCCACCCCCTCCCCCACGGGGTCACCCACTCCCCCCCTTCCGCGCGTCCATTTCCATCTTTATCTAATCCCTCTGCCCTTTTTGTTTATTTTCCTCTCTCCTCGCCATTCATCCGCATCTATCTATCTATCTATCTATCTATCTATCTATCTATCTATCTATCTATCTATCTATCTATCTATCTATCTATCTATCTATCTATCTATCAGCTAACACTTTAATCAAAAGTGTTCAACTAGCCCACACATGTGTTGGACATAGTGCACTTTTAGATGACAAGTTGAAAGGCCGATGCATTTTGTATGGGTCATCAGTACGATGTATATTGGTCACCAGTCACCAGAATGTGTACAACTAGAGTGTTGCAAACTTTACGTGGACATAAGCCATTTGACTGGCGACACTTCTGGAACTACGGTGAACCTGCTGCAATTCCGATGCCGCCTCCGGACCGCGACTGCCGACACCGTATTAACTAAATCGTGCGGTGGCAAGAGCGCCGCTAACAGCGAACAACGAGAGTGGGCCGGCGGCAAATAAAATAAACCGCACCACCAGAATAGTATGGAAATAGCTGCAGGAAGTTTGCGAGGTGCCCGAGGCGGTTTTAAGTTTCGGCAGTGCGGCGGGGCGAGGCGGGGCGGGCAGCGGCCGGCCGCGGACTCGGCCTCGGCCACGCGGATGCAAGGCCTCGACCAGGAAGAGTTGCCCGCGCGGCCGCACCAAAGTTTGTTCTAATTCCCTCCGCGTGTTTTTTTTTTTTTTTTGTTACTTTATTTTGTTTCGGTGTGCAGTTGGCTACTTTATCATAATAATTAATGTGACATTGTTGCGCTGCGATGTACAAAAAAAAAGAAGAAGAAAGAGGCATGTGGAAATTATTGGCTGATGTTTCGGCCGGCGAGGCACGACATCCTGCAAATGTTTAGTTTAGTTGCATTCTAGTCGGGTGTCATTAGCGTATCCATCTAGAGACACCGAGCAGAGCGAGTATATGTTCCACCACAGACTTGCACGTGTCGGCCCCGAGCCCCGGGCCGCCGCTGGGCAGGATGATGGCCAAACGGGCCGCATTAACAACAATTATGTAAATCGGAGTACGTACGACTCTTAATTAACTTCGGTAATGGCGTCGAAGAGAGGGGGATGAGGGCGCAGCAGAAGGAAGAAGCGCGGCGCATCTCGTTCTCTCTTTCTCTCTCGCTCTCTCGCTGGTCGCTTGCCCTGTCTCTCTTGCGCTTACGCCGTGGGTTGCGATGGGAGCGGGCGACGACGCTAGGCCAGGTGGCGGGCTGGGTGCGAGTTGGGAGCGTGACAGCTGAAATGGGGCTTGTCATAAATAAGGCATATCGGGGCTCCGCAGTGGAGACCCCCCCCCCCCTCCCGCCCTCCCGCCACCCTCCTAGTCCTTGCTCAGTCGTCCCCCCCCCCCACTCCAAACCACTCTCCTCCAGCTGTTTTTAACTTTTCCGCCATGCGCTTTTACGAATTCGAAAGGATATTCACACCTCTCTTTTCCACCATCTGGGAAAGCGGGGGGCTGGTAAGGCTACGCGATGAAAACACCTGGACGTTTTTCGATCGCGAGGGCGGGGTTATTTGCCGCCCATTCCCCCCCGGCCCGCAGCCACGACGCCGCCCATCGAAGAGGCAGATTTCTCAAAAACCTTTGCCCCCATTTGAAACGCAAAGAGCGTCGAGAGTTTTCACCTCCAGCGCCCTCTTTTTTTACTCTCCTCATCTCCCTTTCACTTTCTCCCTCCCTCAATCGAAGATGGGACATTTTTGCAATGTAGTTTGGTGGCGGGAGTGGCGGGGCTGGAGAGTCCAATCTGGCTGTGGGCCGGGTCTGGTCGGACCGGGCGGGCAGGTTTCAGTTGTGCCCTCTAGCCGCTGTGGTCTGAGGGGAAAAAGAAAAGTGTGGGCGGACTTAAGTGCCAACGCGGGGTGACAAGTTTTCTTCGTGAGACAAATGAAACATGGAGATGAAAACGAAAACGTTCGAATCCTCCCAGCCCGGACCAGACCAGCCGGGCCTGGCGCTGGCGGAGCTCGGCTGCAGAGTGTTTTTAGTACAGCTCGCGTATTTTGCAGGATGTTTCTTTCTTTCGCCTCGGGGCAGCTTCACTTTTACTCTGCGGCGAGGGTACACGCTAAATAAGAATCTTTAAGGTGGATTCTTTGCTTTTGTTGTACAAAATTATTCGTATCGTAACTATCTAACGGGAGTCTCTTTCATCCAGTTAGTTCAGGCATACAAAAATGAAACAACGAAAAGAATCACACACATTATGAATGAGAGAGGTCCTGCGCTGTAGGAAGGGGCAGGCTGCGGGCAGGGAGCACGATGTAAGACGAGGTCAGGCCGGCGTATCCGGCCCGAAACAATAGTAATGGCTGCTGGCGCAATATTCAGATTCAAATAGGATGTGCGGCAGCACTGTCATCCTCCAGTGTGTGTGTGTGTGCGCAGCACGGCGTGCCAGTTGTATGTCTCTGGAACGACGCCAATGCGGCAACGCGCAGCGCGCTGCCTGCCAGGGGCGGCCGCGCCCGCCACTGCCTCCGCCTGCCGCCCCCGCCCCCGCCCCCGACGCGCCACCCCCGACTGCAGCTAGCCGCCGCCAGCCCGGCCCGGGGCGGGGGCAGAGCGGCGCCAGGCCGCACGGCTCAATGCTTTTTAAAGTGACCCTTTCCGAGTTCCCACGCGACGCACCGGCTAATCCGACCCTGCCCTACCCCTCACCTGCTGGCAGGGGCCCGCCAGCGCAGGGCCCGCCCCCCCCCCCCCCCCCCACCTTCTCTCCCACCCACTCTCTCTCTATATATATAACTTTCTCTGGCAAAACACGTGCTGCTCTTGCTGATGCGCTACACGCACGTTTCTGTGAAATGAAAACCAGCCAGTGATGGGTTTAAGCGCCTCCATTTTTATTTTATTTTTTGCGGAGGTCCTTTCTGCCCCTGTCGTTACCGGGTTGGTCCAATCCCTCAGGACACCGCGCCGCCACGCCACGCCACGCCGCTTAAGTCCACCCTATGGTGCTGCCCGCCAGGTTTGGGCTGAAAGTACAGCAGAAGAAAAGAGAGGGAAAAAGAAGGGGGCAAAAGCGGTGGAAGGGTAGTTATTGGTGGGGCACAGGACGAGATAGGGAGCGCGGGGGGGAGGAGGAGGGGGAGGGGGAGGGGCATGAACCATGCGGATGACACCCGAGCATAACTCATTCCACCTGACAGCGAGACGCGCTGGGCCGGGTCGGGCCGGGCCGCCGGCTATGTCCACCCTCCTACACCGCAAACAATAAAACATTCTCTTTATTGAAATTATTTTCTTCCCTCCCGCCCACAGAGCCGAGGCGGTCGGGGGACGGGGACTCCCCCGCGCCGCGGCGGAGCACACCAGCGGCAGCGGCATGTCCCTCACAGCTATTCCTCTTTTGCGTCCGCATCCTCCTCCTCCTTCTTCTCCTTCTCCCCCCCCCCCATCCCTCTCTCTTTTTCGCCCGCCCTCGCGCTCCGAACTGGGCGCTTATCTCCCTGCTATCTGGTTGTTGCATGCGGCTGGCCGGTGCGGATTTGTGCCATCTGTGGCGCAC
The DNA here is from genome assembly GCA_033675135.1 of Frankliniella intonsa. Lineage (NCBI taxonomy): Eukaryota > Metazoa > Arthropoda > Insecta > Thysanoptera > Thripidae > Frankliniella > Frankliniella intonsa. The sequence goes on along the minus strand of CM066254.1, from coordinate 14,654,077 downwards.
ACTCAGAAACACCCTTCTCTCTCTTTCTCTCTTCCTCCCCCTTACTCTCTCGTTCTCTCTCTCTTACTACCTCCTACTTTCTTTTATACAGACAGACACACCCTCACATGCGTACCACACATATATAGTATATACACACAAATTCTAAGCGGTCATCGCCCGGCCGTTAAACGGACGAGATAAAGTACGTTAAAAAGAGAAGAATGTGTCTGCATTCGGACGAAAATAAAAAGGGAAACGGATAACGTTGTATTTTTTTAATACTGGGATATTTTGTGTACACGTATCCATCTTGTTCGCTGATACAAAGCCATCCGCGCTATCCCTCTCGCCCGCTCTCGGCTCAGCCGCTTGAGCCGGCCGTAGGCTCCTAGAAGTTCGACCTGCGCTGCGCGAGTCTTGGCGTGCTCCTGACAAAGAGCTCTTGACCCCCGGACGACTGGACCTGGCCGCCTGCCTCCGGCTGCGCGCGGCGAGGCGCTGAGCCCCACTTCTCGTGCCTCAGCGTGCTGTGACCTTGGGGAGGGGAGGTAAAGTGACATCAGCGAAAGCAGCCGCAGCAGAGGAGGAGGAGAAGGAGGAGGAGGAGGACGCCAGCCCCAGGTAGGAGGCCGGCGGAGCGCGCGAGGCTTTCAGCGGCTTGCCCTTCCCGGCGCCGCAAGCCTTTCACCGCGAGAGCTGAGCGCGCGGGCTGGGGTGAGGCGGGGCGGGGCGGGGTGGGGTGGGGAGAGCAGAACCGAGCCATTCAGCGACTGTAATTACTGACGGGGCGAGTACCTCCCGGCCGCGCCCGCCGCGCCACCAGGCAAAGCGCCTTCCGTCTAAGCTGAGCATTGTGCAGAGACGCGCGAGGCGACGAGTGTGTCGGGTCGCTGCTGCGGAGCGGGAGCGAACATGCGAGGAGGTATCGCGCGGGGATAGATGTGCCCCACAGACTCTGATGTGCCCCACAGACTCCGCGACTACTTGCAGGCAGGACTGGACGGGACGGTCCTATGGCCGCGGGGAGGCGGCCCCGCCCCCGCCGCGTGGGCGCCCTCGCCCTACAGTCGCGGGGAAAACTGCAGCAGTGCGCTATCGACTTGTTTGTAAGTGGGGCAGCAGAGGCATACCCTTGCTACCCTCCTCCTTGCTTCTCGCGCTCTTTCTCTTTGCGCCGCGCTTTTGGTCGCATCACGTGACATTGTCGCGAGACCAGAAAACGGCGCGGCGCATAGAAAAGCGGAGCGCTGGATCTGAACATGCAGAGCGCTCGCGCGGGGGTGGGGGCGGCTCTCCCACACTACTGTGACTCTAGCCCTGTGGGCGCCTTACGGGCCGAGCGGGTAGGCAACCCGCCCGCACCCCTGTGTACTGTGCAGCATTCTCAAAGGGGGCCGCTGTAAAGAGACGGTAGCCGGGCCGGGGGTCGCTGAATGCGACGTGCAGACAGACAGTAGACAGATAGACAGGCGGACACAGACCATCGCTTTGGCGACACGCGACGGACTTTGCTATGAATGCCAGAGGAGGCTCCCTCCCCTCCCCCCTCCACCACCTCCCCGGCGCCACCCTCACCCCGCTCCATTGCTGCTAATGAAAGGGTTCGGCTGGCCGCTAATGTCACAATCACCCACAGCAGCGCTCTGGCCCAGTGACCCAGTAGGGTGTGGGCGCGGCGCGGCAAGGCACTCCTTCACACCCCGTCGTGAGGTGCCGAGCGAAATATTTCTGTTTCGGTATCCCCACGAAATACATGTCCATGAATTCTGGCATGTACAAAATTTTCGTTCCAACAAGTTTCTTTTACACCCGAAGAAACTGTTTTGTGGGTGCGTTAGCGCGGGTGTCGGATCGCAGCGCAGCGGGCCCCTCCTCGTCGTCCCTCCCTGCAGCCGCTATTCTTTTCCTTTTTTTTTTCGCGTGTAGCTGCCGCCGGGCGGGTTCGGGCCTGGCCTGGGGGAGGTCCCGGAGGACCGTTGGCGCCCATCGCCAGGCCACTCACGTGCCGGCCGGCAAACTGCACGGTGTCTCCAGATAGCGCATGTAAATCAGTGCCGCCGCATCCCGCCCTACCCTACCCTGCAAACAAAGGCGATATCAATTACCGCTCCTTATTTTTTTTGAGGGGGTTCTTTACCCGACCCGCCGCCACGCCTTGCCCCCTCTTTTTCTCTGTGCTCTTCTTTGTTTTTTTCCCCCATCGTGTATACGAAATGATTGCGTGACTGTACTCGTTTACTGTTATTCAAGGGATGTGACATCACATTCGTTAGAATGCCAATTGTGTCACGTTTATTGGAATATTCTGTCGCATTCGTTTGAACGTGAATCGATGCTCAATAGTGCCAGGCTTAGCCGATATTCACGTTGAAATTCAACCGAATCAGGACGTGTTACATTCCTTGAATTACAGTTTTACACACGCGCGTGTCTGGTTTTCTGTGTAATCCCCATAAAGCGGTTGGCAGCTGTGTGTGTGTGCGCGCGCGCACGCGCTCAGCGTGTGTGAGTAACGCGATCCTACCAGCGCCGCTCCGCGCGCGCCCGATCTTATTCGCCCGTGTCCATTGTTTGCGTGCTTCCTAATTCGTTTTTCTCCCGCGCGTGAGTCTTTAGACGGCCTGGCGCGTTGTCAGCGCTGTCGACGTGCCCATTAGCGAGACAGGGAGGGGTCGGCGCGGCGGTCACCGTGAGGGGGGGGGGCGGCTCCCCCACGCACGCGGAGGAGTAAACGCCATGTCGCCGCAAACCACGTAAATACAGGGTGGCCCACGCACCCCGGCCCATTTTTCGGGTAGGCAAACCCGCAACAACAAGCTTTCTTTTCATTATAAAGTTGCTAATATTGGAAGTTGCTAATATTGGTAGTAGAGAAAAAGTAAAAGTTGCTGTGTGTTTCATTGAGTGTGGCGTGACCTCTATATGGCCACGCTCCCGCGTGTTACAACATCGGGGGATGAAAATTCCCCCTGCAGTGAGACGGGGCTGTCTGATATGCCTGCGACGGGTCGGGTGGGGCACCGCCCCCGCACCAGCTCAGCCTGCGCGGCCTGACCCTCGATCGGAATCTCCTCCTAGACGATATGTCCTAGTGGAAGGGGGTGGGGGAGGTTCTGTGGCCGTGCCGTACCCTCCGCCCGCGGTGCGAAGGAGGCGAGTGGCGGAGGGTAGCGATGGTATACGCCTCCTCCCCCAGAGAGGTCTGGTGCTGCTTTCAATAATGCGGACAGTTGCTTGCCGCCACCTGTCAGCAGCCCCACCGGACGGGAGCCGCCCCCACCTGCTGGCCACTACCCGCCCCGCCACGCCCCGCCACGCCGCGCCGAGCCCCTACGTTTAGCAACCGGCGGTTTAGTCTCCGGCGGCGCCCACGCCTCTTAGCAGGTGCAGCCCCGCCCGCCGCCCGTCCGGTGTAGGAGTGTATTTGTACCTCTTGTAAATTTGTACCCTAGCTGCAGATGGTACAAATCCCAAGTACTGGGGTGTCCGAATGCCCTAGGCGATTTGTACCCCTCCTGGACTCGGCTCCACAGCTCTGGCGGCGCGAGGGTCACACGGCGTGCTGGGCCAGGCGGCGACCCCTGCCTGCGTATCGCACTGGAAAATCGCCACTGCCGCTCCGCTCTGCCCAGTGGTCCTGCCTGGACAAGGCCCTCCCCCTCCCCGCTCCCTCTCCCCCCTCTCCCTCCCCCTCTCACGCGCCTGGCCCGGACTCGGCTCGACCTCGATGTGTCAGACCGCAGATGACAGGCCGTATAGCTGGTGCTGATGGGCGAGATTCTCCTTCTTCTTCTTCTTCTTCTTCCGAGGCATGTCCGCCCGTCCGCCCTGTTAAAAATAGTTAGTCAGAGATTTTACAGGAATTTAAATTTTGTAAAATTAAAAGTAGCACTACGTTCCTACTTAGAATTCAATGAGAAGCAAAGTAGGCTGTCGCAAATTTGCAAAAAAAATAATTTTGGTACAACTATAATAGATTTCAAAATGTATTTACGAGTATACAGAATATATTTTTACAGTGCGTTGGTCTTCTGTCCGTCCTCGTCCAGTCGCATGCGCCCGGCTCGACGTGACGCGAGGACGTTACTCGGACAGCGACAGGGGAACGGTCCCAGCCGAAAGTGATTCGGGGGTCGCTAAAAGCTCACCGATCATCACTACCGACTGCTCTTCTCTCTCTTTCTCTCTCTCTCTCTCTCTCCGCTTCTCTCCCCTTCCCTCGTCATCCCCTGGGTGGGGCGCTACGCCTCGAGGCACCCGCGCCCCGCCCCGACCGGATCCGATTCCCAGTGTTCGTGCCGCGGAGCCTGTGTAGCTTTCTCTCTCTCTCTCTCTCTCTCTCTCTCTCTCTCTCTCTCTCTCTCTCTCTCTCTCTCTCTCTCTCTCCTCTCCCTCTCTCTCTCCTCTCCCTCTCTCTCTCTCCCCTCACCCGCCCGCTCGTTTCCTATTGCCTCCTAATCACGCGCGGGCAGCGAGATGGATCAATTCACCTTTTATTCTGTCGCTGTATTCTTTTTTCCTCTTTGCGGGAAAATACATACATGCCGCAGGCGTAACATATGCGAGAGGTAATGTCGAGGAGATACGCGCCGCGGGCCCTAGGGCGGGGCGGGGCGGGGCGGGGCGGGGCGTGCAGACCCGTTCACCTGCTCGGGCCGTCGGCTCGCCCCGCCCCGTCTCCTTCCTCACCCCGCCCCGCCCCGCCCCGCCCAGCTTGTTTCGCAGCTGTTGCGCGGGCGAATGGGGCCCTCGCCTCGCCCTCCCTACAGAGGCCCGGCCCGGCCCGGCCCGCACGCGGGTTTCGAATCCGGCCCCGGCCCCTCTCTCTTTCACTTTCTCTCCAGGCCGCGCTGCGGGCGGACCGCCTTATTTATGACGTGAAAGGACGCGGAAAGGGATGGGTGGCTTCGCCCCAAATCTCAATAAGTTTCCCACTGAATCCCTTTATTTCCGTTTATTATTTCGAAATATTCGTGGTGTCCTGCGTGGAACGTTTCGGTCCGCTTTCTGTTGTTCCCCGAACACCGGATCGTGAGAATATATGTAGTGCATCGGCGTTGATAAATGCACCGACTGCATATAATGGCAGCCCCGCCAAGCTGCAGGGCCTCAGGGCCAGGACCCGCCGGGTTACGGGCGGGAGGTACTGTACAATATGCGAAAATTACGAGCGGGGCGCGTTCATGGCGTTTAAGTCCGTATTTTACACTTTTCCTTTTCGCCGCGCGCTTCTCAACAAGTGAACAGAGAGCGAGAGGGAGGGAGCGAGGTTGGCGGAGGTGCTCGAAACTCCTCGACTAAATAACCCATTGGCCTCGCGATAACTCATAAGTGAGCGGCATGAATATTCGATGTGTTTAAGGTTAGGCCGGCCCAGCCGGGGCGGTCGCCCCCTCACCCCCGGACCCGTCCCCCCGCGGACAGCGAAGTGAGTCTCCCGCCACGCCCCGCCGCGCCCCGCCCCGCCGAACCCCGCCCCGCCGCACCCCGCTCCGCCCCGCTGCTGCGGCTCGCGGGTCGGCAACACCTTGTTGGCTCTGGGGCAATCAGCTCCGCAGCTGGGAAAGTCTGAAAACTAAGGCTCGCAGGGGCATGGAAGATCTCTGCAGTACAAGCTCTTTAACCTCACAAAACGTTGGCCGCGAACCTTCTTTCTCCTAGTCCTTCTTTCTCCGCCCCCTCCTCACGATCCCCCCCCCCCCCCCCACCGTCTTATCTGGTCCTCTCGTAATTGACTCGGTATAAATGCGGATGAAACGTCACGATCACTCGCGGGAGTTCTGCTGTTCTCCCGCCCGCCGTCTGGTCCGGGTCTTTTCTTATCATCGACGACTCCAGGTGGCCCAGCAGGCGACCCTCTCCCCCGTAGCCTCGAAACTTTCAAGGGGGTCCGCGCTCCTCCTCGCTGCTGCTCTGCACGGACAGCCTCGCATCGCCCGCCCCGCCCCACCCCGCCTCACCCCGCCTCACCCCGCCTCAGCCCGCCTCACCGCGCCCCGCCCCGCCCATCCGTGCTCGACCCCTGCCCACAGATCTCCCACCTCTCTCATTCTGGCAGCTCCTACCGCGTTCTCTCTCTCTCTCTCTCTCTCTCTCTCTCTCTCTCTCTCTCTCTCTCTCTCTCTCTCTCTCTCACTCTCTCTCTCTCTCTGTCTCTCTCTCCCGCTCTCTCCCTCTCCCTCATCAACAGAAGTGGATGCGATTATAGAAGTTTGAATACCGCCACCCACTTTCCACGCTCGCTTTCGCAAACCTGTCTCGTAATTGGCGCAGCAGGGCGCAGCAGGGCGCAGCAGGGCGCAGCAGGGCTCCGTGTAATCTGATAATGACGCGGCCGGGTCATTCACTTTTCCGTATTTTGGCAGCCGGACCGGAAAGCGTACGCTGCGCTCTGCGGGGTGGGGCGGGGCGGAGTACCTCATGACTGAGCTGCGCCACTGCCCCTCAAAAATGAAATGACAGGAAGGCATATCGTCCCGCAGCCGCGCATCAGTGCGGTGTCCGCGGGCCGGGCCGGGCCGGGCCGGGCCGGGCCGGGCCCCGCCAATCACCGACCCTAATCTGCGCTTACCGATCGCTCATGCGCCCACCCCAGCCTAACTACCGTTGGGGTGTGCCACCCCCCCACCACGCCACGCCCCGCCACGCTCCACTCTGCTGGGTGGGTAGCGAGCTAGTTGGCTGGTTGGTTGGGTGTTTCCACGCGGTTTGAGTTGGGGTTGCGTACGTCCCGTGTCGTAGCGAGCCGCGTGCACTGTAGCGCGAGAGCGAGTGATGGGAGAAAGAGAGGGAGGGAGAGAGGGAGGGAGAGAGAGAGGGCGGCGCACGCAGCCCGTCGGGGCGGGCGGCTGAGTGAACGAGGCGCGTGTTTGTGTTTGTGTTGCGCCCTGAGCGTGAACACGGCCGATCGGCGCGCGGGTAGGGCTGGGCTGGGCAGGGCCGGCGCGCTCGGTGCACAGCGCCGCCTCGCGCATTGCCAATTCGCTCTGATTTGGTTCCGTTTTACAGAGACCTACTTTCCTCCGCGCGCGTCTCCTCTGTATACTTTATAGTTTCCTATTTTTTTCCCGCTCTGATTGGAAACGGACGCATATTCCGTCCGCTGGGCGTGTGGGTGTAGGTCCTCTCGGCCCCGCCTGGCCCATCGGGCAATACAGGTCCCGCATTCCGCGGAACCATCGGGGTCCTCACCGCAGATCGCCCCCCCTCTCCCCTTTCCCTCACCTTTGTCACTCCTCCCCTCCCCTCTCTCCGGACGCTGCCAGCCAGCCTGCACACGGGGTCTGCTCTGGGCCAGGCTGGGCGGGCGTGGTATGCTCGCCATCCAGACTGGCAAACCGCGTTGCCCCTACCGCATCGCGCCGGCGGGCGCATGTCGGGGCGCTCGTCGAACGGATACCCACCCACACACAGCGGGCGGGCGGGCCGTGCCCGGCACCCTCGTCAGAGGTGCCAACCGCTACAGCACAGCCCTGCGGCCCTGACGGTGCCGGGGCTCACATGGCTGCCTGCCTGCGGTGGCGTGCCAGTTGGCAGCACTGCGCCGCGCTGAGTATCGCGCTGCCAAATCAACACCAAGACATCATCTGCAGCGATGTACCATTCCCACCTCCAGCTCCATCTGGCGGCCGGGCCGGGCCGGGCCGGGCCGGGCCGGGCCGGGCCGGGCCGCGTGGGCGTGGCAGTAGTTGAATTAGTAGGAAGTGCTGCTGCGCGGGCGGGGTGGGGTGTGGTGGGGTGGGGCGGGGTGGGGCGGGGTGCGGCAGAGCTCTTCCGAGGCGCCGCGCTGCCCTCGTTATGGAGCACATGGGGCGCGCGCTGTGGGTCATTGCCTGCCGGCATACATGCGCAATAGAATGAGATGGGGCACAGAGAGCTCTGGCGGGGAGAGAGAGAGAGAGAGAGAGAGAGAGAGAGAGAGAGAGAGAGAGAGAGAGGACGGCGTGGAGAGGGTTGTTATATTTATGCACTTCTCCTATCGTTGCGAGACAGAAGTGCCTGTGCAGCGGCCCCGAACACACACACGCGCGCGCGCACACACCTCTTAATACTGTAGCAAGCCGCAGAGGGGAATGGCAAGGTCGTCGCGATGAAAGTCGGAAAGCGAGAGAGAGAGAGAAGGAATGAGAACAGAATGTCGGTCGTCGTTTATTTTTCCTTTGCGTTCCATTTTTGCCCCCGTGTACCTCGCGAGCCTTAAAACCCTGTTGCCAGAGGTACGCTCCACGCCTTTTCTCTCAAGAGAAAGGATGACGAGGGGCGAAAGAGTGAAAGGGATGGATTGGAGATAGAGAGAGAAAAGGCAGAGCGTTTAGACGAAACTGGAGGCACAGCGCGGCGCGGCGCCGTGCTCAGTGGTGCCCCTCATTAGGGGCGCGCCCCACTTCCTATGCCATCTCCTTCTTATTCCGCCGGCAACTCGGTTTTCTAAAAGATAAATACGTGACCCAGTAAACTGTCAGCCGGGGCAAGGTCAGTGTAAGGTGGCGGAGTATTAAAGTGCCGCGGCCAGTTGTTATTAGAAATATTATTGACGTGAAGAAAGTGAGAACATAGGCTTCAGGGAGGAAAAAATGGTTGCGAGGGGCGGCGGTGCTTGCTTTCCGTAACCGGATATTTCTCTTCCTAGAAATGAATGTGGGGCCCGAGCGTCCGGGCCGGCCGGCGGGCAGCGTGCCGCAGGCGTCCCAAATCTTTTCGCGAAATTTATGGAGCGTGATTTGGTCCTTGCGCCCTCAGCGCCCTCCTTTTTGTTTTTTAAGCTGTGGAGCTCAATTTTTTCTCCTTCTCTTTCCTTTGTGTTTTTGTAAAACGCAGTGTACTCGCAGATACCTACTAGCTAACTAGCTCCATGGAGTTCTGATTGTGATTGATATGCACTCGCTTAAAAAAAAAGGAAGGTGTGTATACTTCTGTTTACAATCAATGCTCTCTTTTCCTGTTTCCGCGAAGGTTTGGTGCGGATGCAATTACCTGTTTAGAAGTTATTTATTTCGTTTCTGTTCGGACTCAAAGTGAACCACGGAGCACTCCTAATCCCCCCCCCCCCTCCACCCCAAAAAATATCTGCTCTTTAAAGAAAAGAAAAAGCAACAGGGAAGGGGAGAAAAAGACACTCGAGAGGGAGAACGATAATTGAGTCAGCAGATTAAGGGCCTGAACATTAGTTGCTACCTCCCTCTCCGCCCGGCCCGACCGAGAGCCTGGGAGCTTTTCTCGTGGCTTGCATTGCGCCCCATTCCCCTTATTTTCGGATGGCTTTGGAGTCTTCTATGATCTCTAGCCGGGCTGCCCTGGCTGGCGCGGCATGCCGACAGATCCCTTGCAGCGCCATGAGTGAGTTCTTTACTCGCAAAAGAGGCAATAGAAAAAGCTCAACATATCGTAAACTTCTCTTACAGTACGATTCCACATAATTTTCCTGTTACTGAACACGCTTATCGGAGTATGTAATCTCACTTAGTGTCAGCCTGTGGACTACTCGGTAGGCAGACCCGCAGTACACGAGTGGTTTCGCGTTGTCTACCTATCAGGCGCTCCTCTGTCAAGGTCATTTTCCCGGGCTGTAACTCTTTATCTCTCGCCATACGCTTAGTGTCTGTTTCATCTTCTTTTACATATAATTATAAATTATATTATCATTCTTTCTCGGCTTTTTCTCATTCCATACTATGATTTATCGTCGTGTTTTGGACAGCAAAAGAGGCAACAGGTGATCCGTGCAAATTCGTATTAAATTTCAGTCACGCTAATTGGCACGCTTTTCCCACTGATTTATCGTGAAAGGGGAAAGAGAGAGATCGAAAGAGAGGGAGAGGAGGAGGGGCCGGCATACGGCCGTGCTCGTAACGACGAAATACTCCTGCGGCTTATAGTCGGTATTAATCTTTGGCGCTGAGCTCTGATTGGCCTTACGGTAGCATCCCCGCGCAGCCGGGCTGGGCCTGGCCCGCCCCTGCACACCCGCCAACACTGGCGGTGATATGGGTGGGGGCGGCGCGGGGGGAGGCGGGAAAGGGGGGGAGGACGAAGGTGGCCTCATTGACATGCTATAAATCATTCAGTTTCAGGCAGCAGTCCACGGTGTGCGAGGGAGACAGATGCTAGCAGCGTCGAGCGTGCTGGAATGAGAGGGCGAGAGAGGAGGGGAAGGGGGCGGTTGTGTAAAGGGGGAGGGGAAGGGGAAGGGAGCGAAAGGGCGGAGACGCGCAGGACAACCGCCAATGGGGTGACCAGCGCACCAGAAGGATCTGCGAACACCCCTCTGCCGCCCCGCCCCGCCCCGCCCCGCCCCGCCCCGCCCCGCCCCCTACCTGCACCGGCTCGTACCCCGTCCCGGCAGCCCCCCTCCACCCCCATCCCCTTTCGCCTTTTTTCCTCTGCCCCCCCCCCCTCCCCCTTTCCCCTTCCCCTTCCCTCGTGGCTTTCATTAAAAGTTGGCCCGCGGTGAATAAGTGAAATCCAGCGGCTGCTTGACAACGGAAACAAATCGAGCCAATTAAGATTACAGGTCCGGGAGACAAATGGCGGTGCGGTTTGAGCCCCTCCCCGGCGGCGGTCACCCTGAGGGGGTAGGACGGGGGGGGGGGGGCGGCCCTTAGGGAGGCAATTAAAGGTGATTACCGATACGTGTCGCTGGGGAGCAATGCTGCAGGGCGGAGACGGTATGGTCTCAGGCTGGGCTGGCCGGAGGGGCGCCAAAGGATGGAAAGCCTATGTCGCACACCTGTACGTATGTGAAATTCTCTGCGTACAATTTCTAGGGTAATTTTGTATTTGTTGAGGTGGGCGAATATGGGAATTCACACATTTCTGTGTGTGACATTCATGCACTTTGGGGTTTCCAGTGTAAGGCGGGGGAAAGATGATGGCCTTGCTGAGGTCTCAGGGAGTGTGTTGCGGGTCATATCCCGGGCCACAGAGGTCCGGCCGGTATGTCGGAGCGATCCCAAGCAGTCCTTTCCTTCGGCCGCCGCACCCCGCCCCGCCCCGCCCCGACCTGGGCCCTCAGGAGAAAAGGACACGGGGTGGGGCGGGGCGGGGCGGGGCGGGGGCAGCATGCAGAGAGAGGAATCCTTGGCCTGCTGCCCGTTGTCAACCTCGCCTTTGAGGCCAGCCGGGAACACATGCGCGGGATTGTTGCCTTCGGCCCCGGCTCGCTCGGGCCCGGCCTGGCTATGGTATACACGTACACTATACGCGTGGCACGAAAGCCTTATTTTGCCTTACGCTGCCCGCATTGCGAAGAAGTTTAAAAATAAAACTGCTCATGAACGGAAACGCAACAGGCAAAGTAATGACACTAATAAAAGCTCACGGTGAATTTCACTATGAGCTACCTACGGTGAACCCTGTGTTTTGAATAAGCGATTACTTCTCTTTCTATTACGCAACCAGACGCGACCGATTCCGCGTGCATGCGTGCCTGGGTCTGTATTATTGCGAGGTGCGGTTTGCGGGGGCTCCGCCCACACAGATAAGAACACTTTGTCGGAATTACGCCCCCCCGCCTGCGGCCGCACTGCCCAAACCCCTTCTCCTCTGCCGCTGGGCCCGCGCGGCTTGTGACGAGATCCTCTTCTCATTTGGAAAGTAACGTAAGCCTCTCTCCCCCGCCCCCTTCTACCCCCTCCACTGCCCAGCGGGTCGCCAACCCCATGTGCGTGCGTGCGAGTGAGAGAGTGAGAGAGAGAGAGAGAGAGAGAGAGAGGGAGAGAGAGAGAGAGAGTGAGAGAGAGACTGTCTGTCTGTGTGCCCGACTCGCTCTGTTTTATATGCCCCCAGCATATTTCCTTTCGCTAATTCCCCAAGCCGGTAGTATGAAAGCCACGTACGTCGCCGCATGTTTGAGTGAGGCGCGGCGTGTCGCGGCAGCGGACGTGTGTGCGTGCGCGCGCGCGCGCGTGTGTGTTTGTTTGTATGCGTTGTGCGGACGCGTGCGCGTGTGTGTTTGTATGTCGGTCTACTAGCGCGCGCGGGGAGGATTTTAACAGTGCAGTCTGATTAAATGAAATAATGATAAGGTGCGGGGTACGCTCACGTATGCGAGGTGGCATGTGTGGCTGTACCGCGCAGAGGTACCCGACGAGAGAAAAGGAACGGGCACGCGACTCGCTCGCGTCGAGTAAAAACTCTTCCGCAAATTGAATCGCGCAGCAGGTGTTTTCTGGCAGTGAAAGAGAGATAGAAAGACGGAATGAGTAGGGGAGGGGGGGGGTCGCGAGTGGTACGGGGGTGGTTGTGTCCGCGCGCGCGCGCCACTCGCCAGCTCCAGCTCCGGTCTAAATTTCGTTTTACGCGCCGTAGGGAAACAAAAGGATTCCACCCGAAACTCGTTACTCGGATCTCTGGCTGAAAGCAGTAATCTGCTGGTCGGGACGGCGCGGGGGTGCGGCCGGCCGGCGGCCGCGGGGTGGCGGCGACAGGCGCAAAAGAGGCTCCCAAGACACGGTGGAAATGATTGGGCTCGTTGTCCTCCGCGCCCCGCCCCCGCCCCAGCCCCGCTGCAGCCCCTCAAAGTGTTCGGAAAAGAATAGAAAGTCAGAATGATAATAATAGCGATGTAATGGGGTATTCGGGCGGAGGGAGAGCGCAATGCTTTCAGACGCCTTGGCTGCTTTTGCAGTTTTACGGCGGGGACCGGGAAGAGGCGGTAGCGGCGGTGCGGCGGCCGATGCGAGTAAAGCAGGACGCTTGTATTGTTTTAGGCGGGGCGCAGGTGTGCGTACAGGACGGGCGCGGCGCGCTGTGTTTGGGACTGTGCTCTGCGCCCGAGGCTGGGGAGGGAGGGGGGTGCATGGAAACAGGGTCGTTAAGCAGTCTCCGGCGTAAGATGAATTAGAGCCGGGGCGATGCGGGTCAATGAGCTGTGATTCGCGCCGCTTACTACTTTCACTATAGGAAAAGCTAAGCTCGCAGTGAACTTTCACCGTTAGATAGTGTTGATAAGCTTAAAATTTTTGGGGACAAATTAACATTTTTTCCCGCGCTTAGAGGTGGAACATTTCCTTTTCCGCCGACAGGTCTTCCTGTTTCGTCGACGCGTTTAAGTGTCATCAGTGATCGACTTTCATATCAACTGATCACGTTACACTCGAGTGCAATTTATGTGCCAGCGCAGCACGCGAATGCAATTACAGTGGCGCTGCCGCCGCCGGACGTATAACATGCTCTTGTTTTATGGATCGCCTTCGTGTCCATAACTAAAAGACTTGAACGCGATGAAAAACTTTTCTCCAAAATGTCTATACTATCGTGTGTATTTCTCCGGCGCGCGCGTGGCTCGTGGCCGGGCCGAGCAAGGCTGACCAGTCGTGCGGGTCAACCCCGGGTAGGACCTCGGATAGAACGAAACCCGCACCGCATCTATTATGGAGCAGCCAGTGAGAGTGGGTCCCCACCCCGCCCCACCACGCGAGGCCCTCCCGGCCCGGCCCCGCCCCGCCCCGCCCCGCCCCGCCCCCTCGAGGGTTGGCCCGGCCGGACTGCGCGCCTCTCGCCCTCGCCCCCTCGACCTGCGAGGCTTGCGCCCCGCCCGGCCCCTCCCTCTTCTCTCGCTTGGTCACTGTCGTGGGTGAAGAGGTTTCCCTCTTTTTTCGGTGTGTGCGTGTATATGTGTGTGTGCAGTTTCTACATGTAAAAGCGGAATTTTCTTATTTGGAACGTATTTTGGCTGATCCTATTTTGCTAAGGAAAATACCATTTGGCGGGAAATTTTGAGTGAAAAAGAAAGTCAAGAAAAGCAAGAAATAGGGTATCAATTTGTCTGTCTTTTCGCCGAGAAAAGTAATTTTTGCCTGTGTGTGTACACAAAATAAACGTTCCAGTCTGTCCTTTATTTTTGGCAGTGTAGCGCTCCTCCCTAAATCCGCGCCCCGCACTGTAATAAGCCCCGGCCGGCCGGGCTGGGTGGCGCTCATTATTCCATTTCGATCTGATTGTCCCCCGTGTGCGGGCAGGCCGGGCCGTGCTGATGGGCGCCGTCACGAACAGACGTAACGCGTTACAGATGTATGACGTCACGTGACGCAACGCCAGGAGGAGGTTTTATGTCATGTTGCACGACCGCTTCATCTACTGTTATTATTTTTTACACTATTATTTTACCTGTTTTAATTAGGTTTTGCAGCGACGGGACCCGTCGTGGTAAGGGTGGGGGGAGTAGCGATGTGATTTTCTAGTGTCCTATTGAATGCGTTAGTTTTGTCTGCGCGGATAGGGCCAGCTCTGCGAAGTTAGAGTGACAGTGTGTTTTTTTGTGTGTGTGTTTGTGCGTGTGTGTGTGTGCGCGCGCCACCATGCACAGGTGGCGCTGCTGTAGGGGCTTCCGTCTGTTCCTTCATTTCCACACAAATGTCGTCCGCCGTGCCCCCCCCCCCCCCTCGCGTCGACGATCATACACTCTGCGCGGCAAAACAAGGCGGATAGTGACCATGGCAAAAACATATCGAACTGGAGCGTTTTGTTTATTTTGGTGTGGGACACCTGGCAGAGGTCAGCGCGTTGGGAGGGTGGGAGCCGGAGGCGGCAGTTTCATCATCCTTTTTGTTTCTGTGGTACGTGTTAAACTGTAAGGAAGGGCCGTTTAACGCGTCAGCTTCAGAATTTAGTTTCTCTTTCAAATCCATATGACGAAGTAGCAGATGCACTGACTGCATTTCTAAACGCCTCCCTACTGAGCGTTTATAACAGCAAACTGACTTTTTTGCTCGCGGCCGACCACCGGCGCGCGAAACACCGCGGCTGGAGCGCGAGACATTCCTCTGTTCATTATTCAGCGAGCCCGAGCTGGCAGCCAGTCAGCCAGCCAGCCGGCCAGCCAGGGCTGGCGGCGGGCTCGGCCAGCTTGGGCCGGCCGGGGGGTCAGGCCGGGCCAGGCCGGGCAGCTTTAAGCTAGAGCTTAAAGCTCTAGCCGGGCCGGGCCGGGCCGGGCGGGGCGGGGCGGGGGCTACAAAGAGTATCGGAATGGTTTCCCCTGGCGTCGCGCCACGCAGCCGCGCGCACCTTAGCTTATTTAAAAGGCGTTATCGGCACCCGGGCCGGCACGGCCGTGCTCTCGCGTGCGCTGCGGCCGGCGGGCAGTCCCACTCTCAGGAAAAAACTTAATTAAAAAACGCGCCGCTGTTGCACACTGCTGCTGTCTATACCGCGGCAAATTGCACCGTCACGACCCTGTCCCCGCTCCCCCCAACCCCCGCCCCGCCCACATTACACTCTGGCATGCTAATTCTGGCGCGTTGCAAATTCTGGAAAAATGCGGTAGTTAGTTGCTGTGCGCTTTTGCCTTCATTTCCTGTGCAGTGGCGGGGAGGGAGGGGGGGCGTAGCGGACACGCTGACCGGCAGGTGGCGGAGGAGGAGGAGGTGGTGGGGGTGAAGGAGGAGCGGGACCGGTGGTCGAGTCCGCTGCGGGGCGGGGCGGGGCGGGGCGGGGCTGATATGTACCCCTAATATCCGGCAGCGCCGGCAGCGCTTGTGACTGCATTATGTAGCAGCAGCACGTTGGCCACGCTGCTGGGCTCTCTGGCTGTTGGCGGCTGGTGGCCACCCTGGGCGCCCTGGGCTGGCCGGTGGTGGTGGCCACCCTAGTCTCTCTCTGTCTCTCTTTCTCTCTCTATGTGTGTGCTGGCGCCATGTTGGGAAAGTTGTCGGCGCCGCACGCGCGGCCCCCGCGTGATTGGCACCACTGCGTGTTTAGCGACCCTGGCCCCGCGCGGCCCGGAGGGTCTTCTCCAAGGGCACCGTGGGCGCGCGAGCCAACAAGTGCCGGCCGGGGCCGGGGCCCTAGGCCCTGCTGGGCCCTGCGGGGCCGGCCCGGCCCCGCCCGGGGCACCAGCCATGCGAGGCCCCCAAGGTCCTCCCCGCCCGCCCGCCCGGACTGGGCCCAAGGCCCAAGGGTGGCAGGGCTAGGAGCCAGGGCTGCGTTTCTGACCTAAATGGTTCGTCCCTCGTGCCGTACGTCCTCTGTGTGTGGGTGTGTGCTGGCCGAGTGTCGGGGCGGTGCGGAAACACAAAAAGAAAAGCAAGCAAAACGGGGTACGGTAGGGGCGGGGTGGAGGGGGTGGAAAAAATGAGTCGTGCTGGTACGGGAGGCCCGTCCGCCCCCCTGCAGTCCGTGAGTGCTCGCGCGCACTCGTGTATGTCCGTACGGCCGTGTGTGTGTCCGTGTCTTTGTGTCGATTTAAAACGTCGTTGGACAAAACAAACGGCTGGCCGGGGCGGGGCGGGGCGGGGCGGGGCGGTGCGCCCCCTGCGCTCGCAGTGGCGCTCGCAGTGGCGCTCGCAGTGGCGCCGCACGTACGTCCCGAGAGCGTGTCGCGCAGTACATGGGACTCGGCCAGCCGGCCGGAGATGAAAAGTTGGATTCACGATGGACCCGCTATAGCAGCGGGTCGGGCGCACTACTTTTGTGTTTTTGCCCAAAACAAAGGTGATTTCCATTACGTCGATAGAAAATTGATTTTGTCAGCCCAGAGTAGCGCCACCGGTCCACGGATTCTGGCCCGTACTTCGAAACTCCGAGAAACAGGAAAATGTGCTCTAAAGTGACTAAATCTTGTGTCGTGATACCGAGTAATACCTTGTAATACTTGAGTAGTCTGTACAAGATGCTCCGATCCTCGAACTTTAGCTCTGAGCTCTAGTTGTTGTTTTTTCCGGCTCTTTCTATCCTCACGGTCTTAACGAACACGGTCGGACCGGGCCGGGCGGGGAAGGTGCTGTGCAAGCTGCAAAGGCTTGCGATCCCCTCCTCGGCGCGTTAATCCTCCCTTCCTCCGTGAGCCCGTGGGAGCCGCGGGGCGGGGCGCGGTGAGGCGGGGCGGGGTGAGGCGGTGGTGCGGTGGTCCGCGCGGCCCTGAGACGCCCCCTCACCCCACAACCCCGCCCCACTCCGCCCGCGCCCCAGCGCAGCAGCACCCCACGGTGATGGACAACCGCTGGGGCGCGCCGCGGACCCATGTGGTCTGCCGCTGTGTGCGCGCGCTGCGCCGCACCCCGCCCCGCCGCGCCCCGCCCCGCCCCGCCGCGGTGCGGTGTGTGTTGTCTGTGCCCCCTCCCCCTCCGGCCCCCGCCCCGCCCGTCTAGCGGCCCCCCTCGACCACGGGCAGAGCAAGGCAAGCCGCAGCCACCGCCGCGCCGCGCCTCGCGCAACAAAAGCTAGAAACAAAACGAGGTTCACCGAGAAAGAGCGAGAGAGAGAGAGCCAAGAGGGTACGAAAGAAAATATCCAGCCAAGTGCTGGGCACAAAAAAAAGCGGGAGCAGCAAGAAGAAAACAACCCTCACATCGGAAACAATTTTTGGTGGAGCTAGAGGCGAGCGGGCATGGTGGCGCCTGGAGTGGCTGCTGGCGCTGGGCTGGCTACTGGACCGGGGCTGGACTTGCTTGGCTCGAGGGTGGCCTCCTCGGCCCGGCCCGGCCCGGCTCCTCCGCGGTCTATAGTGGTCGCGGTCGTTGGTGTAGTCGCGTTCGAGACGCGGGGTACAATAAGCCTTCGAAAGCCAGCTGACTTGTGTGTGCCGGACGGTGCCGAGCCCCAAACACCTTGCCTGCGCCTCCGCCTCGCCCCCTCCCCCCTCCCCGTCCCGTCAGCTGAATTCCGAACCGCTCCGTTCGCACGGCCTCCTGCTTGAGGAGAGATACGCTCCTGGAACGTCCGAGGGCGACCACGCGGCGCGGCGCGTCTCGGCTCGGCGGCGACAGGCAGGCACAGGTGCGCGCGGTCCCGGCACGGTGTGGTGGTTCGATCCCCCCCCCCCCTTACCCCCCACGCCACCCCCCACCCTGACCCCTCGCCGTCCCTCCCACCCTCCTTGAGCCGTAATCGCATCCCCAATCACTCATGCGACAATGGATTCATTCTGAGTGGCGTGGCGCCCGCCGTGCGCCCGGGCGTGATCCGCATAAAGGCGCTCCCGCCCACCACGCCTACGGCCGCCCCGCCCCGCCCCGCCCCGCCCCGCCCCGCCCTGCCCAGCACCGCCACGCCAGCCGTCTTGGTGTTCTTTCGGAAATAATTCTCCATTCATGAATTCGCCAGGCCCGCTGCCAATTTCGCTCTCTCGCGCTGCTGCGACATGGGCGCTCCGCCCCGCCCCGCCCCGCCCCGCCGCCGCCGTGCCGCCTCACCGGACGCGACGCGGCGGCGCCGCAAATTTTTCCCCTGCATTTCCTCCACTTTTAATAAGCTGGATTATATCCCCTCGCCTTCGCGTCCTCCCCCCTCCCCGGTCCCTTCTTACACCTTCCTCCCCCGGACCCGCCAGCGCTCCCTCCTCCTCCGCCTCCTCCTCAAGAACGATAGAACTGGTCCCGTCCTCTATATAAGTTTCTTATGGGATGAGTCTTACTCTATTTTTTATTTTATTTTTCTCATTCCGTCTCGCTTTTTGGTAGGGGTCTATTCTCACGACAGTTGTGTGGGTTCGCAAGAAGCAGTCGAGCGCGGCTGGAAGCTGCAAATCATCAACTGTTCCCCCGTTTTCCTCCCTTGGATACCGGTGGGATTGCATTTTTTTCTAATATCACGTTAGCTCGAAAATGGAAGGGTCAAAAAGTGCTCTACTGTTATGATCGAAAATCAAATTGTATGACGACTGCTGCCGCCCGCCGGGGCGTGGCTTGTAGTGGCCGAGCGGAGCATGTGCGAATGGGGTATCGACGGACACCCATGAAGAGGCGTCCGCCCCGCCCAATGTCCAGAAGGCTACCCTGTGAATTTAGTTCTGGGTATACTCACATTGTTTTCCCGTCTTGAAGCGGTTTAAGTTGACGGAAGTGTATCGGACCATACGTAAATCAGCACAGTAGGTGTGCACCGCCTCTCTCGTCCCTCTCTCGCAGACTCCTAGAGACCCAGCCGGGAGCGAGTGCCCTGCCCCGCCCCGCCCCGCTCGGCCTCCGCCTGAGGGATGGTGAACGTTGAGTTATGCGATCGTTTCGAGGAGAGGAGGGGCGGCCCGTTTGAATACGAGAGAGGATCACAGGGCACGGCGGGGGGACGTCCAGAGAGAGAGAGAAAGAGAGATGGTAGGGGACAGGAACAGAGGACGGTCGAAAGGAAAAGTGAGAGTGTGAGAGAGAGGGAAATTGGGAAAGAGGTATCGCACGCGATGCACAACACTCTATCCATGGCCGTGTTATTTCTGCTTCATTTCACCCCCGCGGGGGCCCGGCCGGGGCCGGCCCGAGCCGCGCCCAGCCCAGCCCAGAGCCCCGCTGAATCAACTTGCCAGGCCCGCAATGGCCCCACCAATCCTCAAAAGTGCCCATGGCGCCGTTACATTGCAAAAAAAAAAGAGGAAGAAAGAAAAGCAGGGCCGCGGATAAAGCAGTACGCGTATGACCTTGAAGGGTTTCTTCGCGCCTCATGAAAGCTCGCGACATCGTTGTTGAGGAAAAAAATAATTGAGGCGCCACCGCGCGAAAATTGCCACCGTCCTCCGCGAAACGAAGTTTGCGCGAACGGAAGCAGCAGCAGCAGGCAGCAGGAGCGAGCATACCGGGGCGGGGCGGGGCGGGGCGGGGCCGGCAGCGGGCTGAGCCGCAGTTTTATGCACGTGCAAAATTGAGCTTCTTAAATCAGAGCATAGCTGGAAGCAGAGGAGGAGGAGGAGGAAGTGGTCGGGGCGGGGGGCGGGGCGCGCCATAATGCGCGGGATGAAAGCAAGAGGGGGAGAAACGAGCGCCGCGCGCGAAAAACGTGCGAAAAATGACGATAATTTGCGCTCACCTTTGCGTCGCCGTCGCCGTGCTTATTCTCCGCCTTGATCCCCTTGCTCCTGCCCCCCCCCCCCCCATCGCGCTCCAGTAAACTGCTGTTCTATCTCTCCCCGTACGTCTGCGTCGGGCGCTGCTCATACCCTTATACAGCAGCAGGAAAAGCGGCTGCGGGGGCGGGGGGAAGGGGTTTGGGGGGCACGCGCAATGCGCGTTTCGACATCTTGGCGATGGCTCGCAGATTTGCTTCAGGGAAGAGAAAGGCGGGGTGGGGGAACGCACACGGGGGAGACACGCGCAGAGGGAAATGACTTACTTATTGTCTCCCCCGCGCGCCGCGCCGCGCTTCTGCTATCGCGACTCTTTTGTTTTCGCGGATCAAATCGATATGTAAGTGGAATAAGGCAGACGACGAGGGGCAGGTCGCGCCATCTTGGCGGCGGCAGGGTTGCTGTGCGCGCTCGTGTGTGTATGTGCGCTCTCTCTCCCTCTCTCTCTCTCTCTCTCTCTCTCTCTCTCTCTCTCTCACACACACCTTGGCGCCATGCTCCTCCACCACGCCGCCCGCTGCGGCGGCACCTAATGGAGGCGCCAGACGCTGTACGGCCGACACAATTTCACAGCTCATTATTTTTGGCCCGTTATTTCCCGCTCGCCCCGCTGGAGGCGCCGCCGCCGCGCGGAGTGGCGTGGCGTGGCGCGGCCTGGCGTCGCCCAATTGCCGCCAATCCTATTCCGTGGGGCACTACTGACTGCCGGGGTGGCCCGTAATGCCCTGGCCGGGCCGGCCGCACTAAATTCGAACAAAACTTGAAAGCATTTCCAGTGCCATTGCGGGGGGCAGCGGCGTGGCAGCGGCACCTGCAATGGCAACAGCAGCGTGTATACATGTTATTTCGACTTCATTTCCGACGCGCTCATTTCACTCTCTGCTGTGTAACCTTTTTTTTTTCTTTGTAATTTTTTTCGCGCGCGCGTTTTGCCTCTCGTCGCAGTCCTCTGCCCTGGCGCGCCCCCTCCATGACCCTCTCTCTCCATCTCTCTCTTTCTCTCTCGCTCGCTCTCTCCTGGTCTCCGCCGTGCTCTCACGCTCACGTTTTTCGCCCCAATCAGAAAATGAAACTTGCAAAACTTTTCCGTCTGTGTACCGGGCAGCGTAGGCCAGGCCCAGGCGGGCCCCAGGCGGTCCCAAGTCCTAACCCGGACCCGCCCACTAGTCAGTGGGGGCTCAAAAGTTTCGGATAGGGTCTGCGAAATCAACACCTCTCCCTCCCCCGCCCCCCTCGCGCCTCGTCCGCGTGACCCGTGGGCCCTCGGCCTCGCCCCCGCGCAGCGCTGACCTACCTGCCAATGAGCTCAGCGCCGCCTCGGGGCGGGAAAAAAATCAGCAGGAATCGCTTCCAAGAAAGCCTGTTCAATAATTATACGGCGAAAACGGTCTATCGTCTCTTGTTTGCGTTTTGGCAGTCGAGGGTACGGCGAATGTGCGGTCTGGCATGCCATACACTTTGCAATGTGGCTGGCCGCCTGATGCCGGAACGTCACTCTCGAGTCAGTAATGGGAATAATAAAAGTGAGATAAAAGTCCTGTTTTGGCCTACACTGGGGAAGGCAGGTTGCTGGGGAATTGTCTGGCTATATGAGGTACGATTTTTTTTTTTTTCGGTTTGCGAGCTACCAAGAAATGTTTGAACCCTTTTGTGTAGAGGTGAAGTTCAAATAAACGTGAAAAAAAGCAAAAATGCCGAAGAAAGAATTCGGAGTGCGCCCCGACGGAGCACGACTTTCAGCAGGCAAGGCCCCTGCGGCCACCCCGCTCTGCCACGCAACGCAACGCCACGCCACGCCCCCCGCCTCCTCCACAAAGTGACGTCCTTCAGAACAGGGACGAATCGAATTGCCACTGCTACTGGATTGCATGGAGAGAGGGCTGAAAGCGAAAGGCAGCAGCAGCAAAAAAAAATAAAAAAAAATAAAGCTCCTTCACAAGTCGGCTGTGCCTGATGTATACCAAAGTAGCGGAGGACGACAAACCAACTAACTTCATCGAATAGCGAATAACTTTTGTTTTCTTATTTTTCAGGTGAGTCACTCCCGCTGGGATTATGCAGATGCAGTATGCTGCTCACCGGCGGGGTAAGTCGTATCGCGCACGCGGTATAGTCGGTAGTAGGCGCGGCCTGCCGGAGCGAGCCGCCCGGGCATCCAGAGCTCGTGCCGCACTGGGCCGGCACTATTCCAATGCCAATTAGGCCGCGCCAGGCCCAGCCGGGCGGTAGTTCCAGGAGGGTCCAGGAGAGAGAGAGAGAGAGAGAGAGAGAGAGAGAGAGAGAGAGAGAGAGAGAGAGAGAGAGACTGCGAGAGCGAGCACAACGTGCTTATGCCAGTGTGGCCGGCCCCAACAGCACCAAGGTGAAGAGCCCAACAGAGAGTCGGCACTGGGCACATGGCGGCGCGGGGCAGAGCAGAGCAGAGCAGAGCAGGGCACCCCGAGGACCAGTCGATCCGTAAAACACCCCAATGAGTGTTTGCTATCCACGCGCCCGGCCCAGGGCCCCGCACTCGCGCCCAATGGCGGGATTACTATACAAACGGCGCTGTTATTATTAATATGCCTGAGCCGGGCCGGCTCTTTAGTGAATGAGAGTAAAAATTAAGAGCGGCCCCGCAGGCGGCAGCAGGGCAGCAGGCACCTGTTGTCGGGTCGGGCCGCATGTGTCTCGGGTGGGGCCCGGCCGGCCCTCCTGCTGCTGCCGTTGCCACGGTGTAATAATACCGTGCAATCATCACTCGCGGGGCTTAAGCGTTTTCATAAACGCGAGTGTCTGTTTCATCAGGTAATTGCACCACCTCGCTGGTTTCGCGCGTTGTTCGCTCGACACCTAGGAAAAGTCGCTTCTTGATCCAAAGTGCAACGTTCTCCTGTAGATTAAGTTTGCTCCTGGAAAAAAGCAAAACACTGCTATTATTTGAAAGAAATTTTGTTTTGATCTGATAACTCGCGAAAGAAATCAAGAAATATTCGCCGACACTCGCGTAAAATTGCCGCTACCCGCAGATGCTCGCGAAACTCGTTGTACGCCCGCTTGGAGAGGAGAGATGGGGACCCCTCGATTATGAATAATAAGGCGCCACGTGAAATAGTAATCACATGCTTCAGCAAATGAATGTGGTGCTAGGTAATGTATAAAGTTTGTAACTGCCGGGCCGGGCACGACCCGTGAGGCGCGCGGTGCACCGCCCCCTCCCCTCCCCGCCCCTCGCTACAACAGGCCGGACAGAATCAGGGCAACTCGTTACGAGACAACACGTGCGCGACGTACGTTTCCATTCGTATTGGAGTCCCCGTGTGTGCCTGTGTGTGTACGTGCGTGTGTGTCCCTGGCTGTGACTATCTGTGAGTGTGGGTGTGGGTGGGTGCGAGTGTAGGGGAGGGTTGAATGCTCGGCTGGGGCGTCAGCAGGCTTCCCAAGTAATCAAGTCGCTCAGTAGAACTTGTGTCGTTAGCGGGAATTTCAGGTCAGGGTGGGGGTTGCGCGCCGTCCCGAGCTACACGGAGCAAGGCGTCAGACGGGGTAGCGGGCGCAGCGATACAAGGGGCCGATAGGAGGGGCGGGGCGGGGTGGCGGCGCCGCTGGTGGGGCGCGTATGTTGGACGCTTGCTGCTTTGCTCCCCGAGATTGTCTCGGTCGGTGCAGAGCGGTATGGTGGGTGTTGAGGCCCGCGCCACGCCCCGCTCACCCGGCCCCGCCCCGCCCAGCCCCGCCCCGCCACGCCCCGCCCCGCCCCGCCCGGCCCCGCACGGAGCGCAACTGGCAGCGGGCGGGATGTGATGACGCGCCCCAGCGATGATCTAACTTTTAACAGGTGTTCTTTTTTTTTTTCCACCGCGCGTGGAATCTTGCAAGAAATATTTCTTTTCCCTTTTTGTTTATGTCATACGAACATTTTAAAGTCGTATCATCAAATGTGCACGTGGCTCAAAAAAATATATTTGTAAATTTATTGGAAAAGGATATTTATTAATCCGTTAGATGTAGTAGTTTTGAACGCGCGCAGAATGGGCGCGTGTGAATCTCCGTGCGTGCGCTGCAGCTCGCCGCCGCCCCGGCGGATGCTGCTGGCAATATTCATGACCGTGATTTGTTCCCCCTGAGAGGCTCCCGCCCCGCGCCCCGCCTTGCCCCGCCTCGCCCCGCCCCACCCCGCCCCACCACGCCCCGCCCCGCCCCGTGTATTTGGTATATATGAGCGCGCCGGCCGTCCCGTCCCACGCACTCCGCTGCCATGCATGGAGCATCGGCGAGTCAAGGCGCCGAGATCACATCGATTTCCTGCGGAAATAAAGTTTGGAGTATTCTTTGAAGGCGCCGAAAGCAAGGGGGCGCGCGCGAGGCGGGGCGGGGCGGGGCGGGGCGGGGGGGAAGCACCGGGAGAATGGGTGTCATGAATATCGAAAAGCATAAGAAAAGCGGAAGCAGCCGGGCCGGGCCGGGCGGCTCGCGCCGGCCCGCAGCTTTTGTTTTATTATTTGAAATTGCTTTTTTTCCCTCTTGTGTTTCATACTTTGGCCGGCGGGGCGGGAGAGGGGGAGGGGTCGCTCACGCTTGTTCGTACGAGACGACGACGATGCCGACGACGCCGCGGAAGCCAAAGGGGTTGGAAGAGGGGATGAAGAAGTAAAAGTAATATCGTTTGAATTGGAAATTTGTCACACCTGTTCGCGCGCCGACGTGTTTGCAAGGCAAGTAGGGGTTACCATATTATTTTCTTTTGCCGTGTAAATCAGTCCTTCGTCCCGCCGCGCCCCGCCGCGCCCCGCCCCGCCCCGCCCCGCCTCGCCCCGCCTCGTTGTCCTGCACGCCGCATTCCTCTGCTCCCTCTCGTATTTCTGATTTAAGCGAGGCGTCCGCCCCCTGTGCTAAGAATATTAATCAAGGTGGCCTTGCCCCCGCCCCACCCTCGAATTTTCACCTCGCTCTCTTTATCTCTCACTTCTCTCTCTCCCTCTCACTCTCTCTCTTCCCTGTTATCTCGCTCGCTGGTGCACTGCGCAGTCATTCCTCTTTGCTCTCTTGTCAACCCCGTCTTTTCCAGTTCCTCTGTGTGCGGTGTGCGCGCGCTTCTCTCAGTGCCTATATTTGCCACTTTATTTTTCTCCCGCTCTCTTTATCGCCTAAAACCTTCGCCAATTAACGCCTCTGTCCGTGCTGTACATGTCTACGCACCGTAGCTCATGCTCCTCTACACTGCCAGTGAGAAGATCTCTTCTATTTTCCGCTCGCTTTTTCGTTTCTTTCGCTCTCTCTCGCTCGCACCGTCCGTCCATCTCTTCCTCTTTCCCCGCCGCGCTGCCCTTGAACCGTGACGCCCCGGCCGGGCCCGGCCCGCCACCCTCGCGGGTCTCCGCCGGGCGCTGGTCCGACTAACGACATACTGTCTCACCTCGCCCCCCCCCCCCCACCTACCCGCTCCCCCTCCCCCGGGGCCGCCCCGCCCCGCCACCCGCCGCTGTCGGTGCTTTCGTTTGATACGTGATAGGAATCATCCACCGAGGTCCCGTCCCGGGGAGAGAGAGAGAGAGAGAGAGAGAGAGAGAGAGAGAGAGAGAGAGGGGGGGGGAGGGAGAGGGAGTCGAACCTTCCCTCCTCGCGCAGACGGCCGATTTTCGCTCAGCTGTGTGTTATGTGTCAGAACTGCGAACAGCCCATCTCCGAGTGGGTCCTGAGCAGGATGCAGTAGGAATGCCAACGTGGGGAGCAGAGGGCGGGGCGGGGCGGGCCGGGAGGGTAGAAGTCGCACTAGACACACTCCACGTCATTTATGAGGTAACCGTCGCGCTGCCGGGCCGGGACGGGGGTCTGGCTGGATTCGCCTAGAGATTCCCGCCCTCTTCACTTGACTCCTCGCCACCGCGCACGCCGGCCGCTTTTGTGACTGGACGCCCCCCCCCTCCCCTGTCATCCCTTCAGTCCATCTCGCACACTAGCACTGCCAGCACGCGGGGCTTCTGTTCTGCCCCCGCCGCCCCGATAGTGCCACGCCAAATCCCTTCATCGCCCGCTTACTTCTTCTCTCCCCCCTGCTTCCCATCCCTTTTCCAATTTCCTCGGGAGGAGTTTGCCCCGCCACTCTCCGCCACGCCCCGCCCCGATCCCAGCGCGCTGGACGCTGGCTGGCTGGCTGGCTGTAATGATTGCCTGTTGAGTTATTTCATCTTCGCCCCATCTGGCCGTTATAGTTTGACAGCGCACGGTCCGGCCCGGCCCGGCCCAGCAGGGGGAGGAGTGGCGGGGCGGGGCTGGACATCCGCACGTGCACGGTCGTGATACTACTACTGTGCAGTTTACACGCTGTACCGCACTGTGATGTACCCGCCAGAGGAAAGTGCTTGTGTTTTCTTGTGGCTTGTAGCCATTTACCACAGACGTTGTGAAAAATATCTTAGTGAATTTACAACATTTTTATCGTAATATGCGTGATTTACAAGTGATGTAAGCTTACGGTATCTTTATCGTAAATTTACGGGAGCCTATTTCAGCTTATAAAGTGTGACAAGTCGATACTTAACATCTTGTACGAATATTTCTCACAGTGGGAGTTGTACATTTTTGGGTACTTTCTATAGTTTTATGCGGTACAAAATCCCTTGAGAAATGTTGTGTATGGTTGTGATTTCTGACGACGACTGATGAGATGAGCGAGAGCGCCCCCTACCGGAGCTCCCTGCCTCTCTTTCTCCGCTCTGGTCCGCGCGGGGTGAGCGCGGTGAGGCGGGGCGGGGCGCTCGGAGTAGGACATTCATCCCATTTAATCCCTCCCTTCCCTGCCTCCCTGCCTCCGCCCCCCTACAAGTCCCGCAAGAGGTTCACTCCTCTCACCTGGCCATAATATCATCAAGAGGAGCTAATCGTTTTTAAAATCCTCCGCGGCGGGCTCCTTTAGGTTCCCTGCTCTTCGCTCTCTCCCTCCCTCCCTCTTCTCCTCCACGGCGGGGGCGCCGTCGTGGCCTTGAGGTCATCACGAAGGGGATGTGAAAGCATTACATAAATCGCGACATTAGAGAGCGGAGGGTCCAGAGGGATCCTGGCAGGACCGCGCCCCGCTACGCGCCGCCACCCCCCAGCCCCGCCCACATCCCATCCTGCCTCGTGCCAATCCAACTGCTGGCGATAATTGACGCGGCAAGAGCGAAAGAGAGGGGGAGATCAGTCCAGAAGAGGAGAGGGAGGAAGAGAGAGGGGGGAGGGGAAGGAGGGGGCTTCGGTCAGTCATCGCTGTCGATCAAAGGGCCGTGATGGTGGTGGGACATGTATGTGCCGCTCAGTTTGGCCAGGGATTACCCTGCCGGACTCCGCTCCCGATTGCCCCCGACGCGCCACGCCACGCCCCGCCACGCCACGCCCCGCCACGCCCCGCCACGCCCCGCCACGCCACGCCCACGGGCCGCCGCCCGCCACTCACGGGGGACGACTCGAACTGAGGCGCTACCTGACTTTCGTATACCTGGGGGCCAGGGGCCGGTCAATAAGCGACCAGCCGAGCCCCAGCTGAGGCGCTGGAACTGAGGCGCGGGCCAGCCCGGCCCGCTCGAACTGAGGCGCGCCGGTGCGGTGGGTTGCCTGCATCGCAGGGGCTCTTGGCTCTGAGCGGGCCGGCGCGGTGCGGTGACATACAATTTCATAAGCGTGATGTGAATAAAACTTACGGAGTGCTCATTGCACCTGACCTCCAGGCACAATCAATATAGACTATAGACGTGTGTACAGTCATACAAATATATACAAATAGTTAACAGGGTAGGCTAGGCTAGGCCAGGTTAGGTTAGGTTAGGTTAGTCTAGGTTGGGTTGGGTTGGGTTGGTACACGGAAAAAAATGGATTAGCTGAAACAGCTGATACATTAGCTGGTATGGCCTTAGCTAATAATATTAGCTGCCTTAGCTAATTATCAGCTGTAACAGCTGAGATATTAGCTCTCACAGCTGCCTAGGAAAAAACGCATAAGCTGTGAGGGAAAATATTATGACTGTTACAGCTGATAATTAGCTAAGGCAGCTAATATTATTAGCTAAGGCCATACCAGCTAATGTATCAGCTGTTTCAGCTAATCCATTTTTTTCCGTGTATAGGTTGGTATAGGTTGGTATAGGTTGGTATAGGTTGGTATAGGTTGGTTTAGGTTGGTATAGGTTGGTATAGGTTGGTATAGGTTGGTATAGGTTGGTATAGGTTGGTATAGGTTGGTATAGGTTGGTTTAGGTTGGTTAAGGTTAGATTAGGTTAGGCTAGGGGGTTACCCTCTCTGTCAGCGTCTCGATCAAGTCCATCCTCGTCCACTCCAGTTGTAATGCACCTGCTGCTCGTTCACTGGCAACCATCTTATCGCACCCAATAAGTTTTGTTCGTAATCACGCTAATGAAATTGTATGTCACCGCACCCGAGCGCCTCAGTTCGGGCGGGCCGCCCCCCGGGACGGCCGGGGGCTGGGCTGGCCCGCGCCTCAGTTCCAGCGCCTCAGCTGGGGCGCGGCTGGTCGCTTATTGACCGGCCCCCGGCCCCCAGGTATACGAAAGTCAGGTAGCGCCTCAGTTCGTGTTCAGCCACTCACGGTACTCTTCACCATAACCAAGCCCCACTCCCCCATCAAAAAATATCTGGGGTCAGCAATTATTTTTTGTTTAAAAAAATGAGGATAATCCTGGAAAATTGTACCATATTCGAGTGAATTGGACACCTAAGGCTTTGAAAGTGAAAGTCGTTAAATCTGGAATTGAATGATAAAACGTTCTACAACTGAATTTGAAAGCAGTGCCCAACTTTGAGAACTGCTTTTAATGGCCTGACGCCTCCTTCACTGCCTTGTGGCTTGAAGATCTATCGAAATTCAACTCTTCCCCACCACTGCCCCATCCCCCTGACTACCCGTCCGCACCCACCCCTCCGTTGTAGCTGGATCCGCCCCTGCGCCTCGGCCGCGCCGAGGAGGCGGGAAAGGCGACGTCTCTCCGTGGACGGGATCGTTTCGGTTGCAACGACGTCATAACGCGCAGAAATCGGCACCTCCAGCGGCTAGGCTGCGGTGGCGGGGCGGGACGGGGCGGGGCGGGGCGGGGCGGGACGGGGCCGGGCGGGGCGGCCCCACGCCAAGAGAGCGGTTCGTACGAGGGGTACCCCCCGGCGGGGTAGAGGGGTGGGGTGATCGTTGACGGGGGATTGGGTAGGGCCGAGCAAAGGGCCTATTCGGCGGGGCGTTCCGCGCGGCGTTTGCAGCCCGATATACAGGGTGTCACACTATTACGACCCGCACCGCCGCGCTGCCCCGCTTTAGGAGCTCTCCTCTCCAGGCAAGGCGGCGTTCTCCTCCCCTCCTCCTCATCCCTCCCCCCTCCTCTCTCTTTCCTCCGCCCTCCCGCTCCTCGAGTCAGCGCGGCGTTGACCCCATGTCGAAATTTCCGCCGCACCGCCACCGTTACCTGAGCGAGGGCCTTTTCCCGCGGGGAGGGTGGGCGAGGTGCAGGTTGAGGAGGGCAGTGCCCAGGTGGCCTAGGCGTGGACCATCAGCCTCGGACTTTTCAAACGCTGCCTATTCACAAAGCAAGCAGGAAGGGACTTAATTTTTTACCGGGGCATTTTTGTGTGTTGTTTTATTTTAGCGTACTCTTTCTTTTTACCGTAAAAAAAATTGTGCCCCGCTGACGGGCAGCCATCTGCACGAAAGGCTCTTAGAGTTGCAGTGCACGCCGTGCCACCCAGGGTGTCCCTTTTTCTTCGCTCTGCTGCTTTTTTTATTTTTTTTTTACCTCTCTCCTGCAATAAGTCATCCCTTTTTTCCTCCCTTTGACTCCGCTTAGTGTCCGCGGCAGGTGGCTATTGTCGGACTCAAACAAGCGCTCGCCTGATTGGAGGACGTGACTGCCAGCCTCTTCACCTCCCCCCCCCCCCCACTCCCCCGCCACCCCGAGCACATTCCGGAGGGGGTTCAGGCGCCCCTGTCGGACGACTTAATCAGATATGCTTTTCCATCTTTCTCCGCGCCGTTCAGGTCGCCGCACGGCACCTGGCTCTTTATTGCAGCCCGCATTCCCGCGCAAAACGCTGGAGCCGCTTTCCTCTGTTTTCTGAATCACGCACTTTTCCCCGCCATAATGCACCCTCCTTTGTCGGGGTGGGCGTGCGGCGGCGCGGTCGGTCCAGCCCGGCCGCCCTTAACCCTCTGCGAATGAGGGTAGGGTGGAGGGGAGGGGAGCGGTGGGGGAAAAAAGCGAAAAGGGAATTATTTATTCTGTTGCGAATTTCAGTGGCCGGAGCGAGTGTGTATGCCTGACCGCAGCAGGGGCAGGGCGCGGGCCGACTGTCCACCCGTTGTCTGTTTTATACATTCCTCTCTTTTATTCCATTTTCTCCCTCTTTGTCAGTTTTTGGCTCTCCCTCGCACTCACGCTGCTCTGCCTCTCTCCGCGGGGGTGGGTAGGGTAGGGTAGGGGTGTTACTTCCTGCTCCGCCCGTTTCCTGTTTTCCTTGCCGCTTTTGTCCCCATTTGCACGTTCTATCTCTGTCTCGCGTCTTTTTTTTTTCACTCTCCGTCGCTTCTGACTCGCTCGCTCGCTTTATCTCCCTCTCTCTCTCACTCCACATTTATAGAGACGCAACGCTGTCAATAACGCGCGTGCGTTATGGTGCGCTAAAATAAGGAGAGAGAGAGACTGGGTAATTATAGGGATGTTGCGTCCCGTCACCGCTCGGCGCTGTATTGCTGGAAATATAACGCCGCGTGAGGTTTGAGGTTGAGGTTCGCCCCATCCCATCACAACCCGGAGCGTGTACCGGGTGTTTCTGTGAATGCGTAACAGTGTAGCGGGGTTGCATACTCACGAGCGCTGTAGGGGCCATGGCGCCTTACGAGCGAACGGGGTAGGCAAACCCGCCACACTGTTACGCATTCCAAGAAACACCCGGTACTTAAGTATCTGCGCACTGCTTGAGATTTTCAAGAAAAATGCGTATTCATTTTAAGAGCTTTTATATTTACACCAAAAAAACCCTTTCTCGAAACAAGTGCATAGTTCTTAGTTGTGATCACACTCGATTCCTACGACTCCTTATTCTTATTTATCAGCCTCGGCCCAAACAACCCCGCGTTGATCCGAAAAGTCCGAAAAGAAAGCGACTCCAATAAGTAAAATCTCATATTGTTTTGCTAAGCCACCGAGAAAGAGAGAGAGGGCACTGGACAGAGAGATTAAGAGAGAGAGAGAGAGAGTGTGCGAGCTGGCGCCACGACACACTGAGTGCACCGGCCTAGCAGTCCAGCCAAAGAGATGAGGAGGGAGGGGGAGGGGAAGAGCAGGCTGTGCGAGGCGAGCCCAGCCCCGCCGCGCGGGCGGAAGAGGGGCATTTTAGGGAATAGGCTTTCCTGTGTAATGGGGGACGCTCTGCTCCGCTCTGCTCCGAGCAGCGCCCCCCGCCCCGCCCCGCCACGCCCCGCCACGCCGTGGAGCTGGTGGGCAGCTCGCCAGCCGGTAACGGAGATGGCGGTGGGGGGCGGGGTGGGGCTGGCGGAGGGCAGGCGTGGGGGTACAGGGCAACCCGCACGACATCTTAATCTCGCACACCCCTAATTTCTGCTTAGCGTCACATCGCCTGCTCCCCCGCCCCGCCGCGCCCCGCCCTGTGAGC
This sequence comes from Frankliniella intonsa, assembly GCA_033675135.1. Taxonomy (NCBI): domain Eukaryota; kingdom Metazoa; phylum Arthropoda; class Insecta; order Thysanoptera; family Thripidae; genus Frankliniella; species Frankliniella intonsa. The sequence goes on along the minus strand of CM066254.1, from coordinate 14,622,698 downwards.
TCGCAGGCGGCCTGTTCTGTCCCCTCCCTCTCTCTCTCTCCCCCCCTCTCCGGTGCAGAGCGCGTCGTTTTGAGGCGTCGCGGTGCAGCGCCGCTGCCGCCCCGAGCCGTGCCGTTTGTCCGTGAAGCAGGCGGGGTGGGGGCGCAGGCGCAGGGAGGGATTGCCACCTCATGCGTGAACGCTTGGCGTTATAAATCTTGACCCGGCCCGGCCGCTGCATGGGGCAGGGGAGGGGAGGGGGGTTCAGATTAATTTAATTGTTTGTCGCACGACCTTTCTCCTGCCTCTTTCTCCTCCTCCCTCCCCTGCGTCCCTTTAGGCCCTTGCTTCGCTCCGTGCTCTGCAGCTTATGTGGCGATCACCCCCACCCCCCTCAGCCGCTCCTTCTCCACCTTCCTCGATCAGCAGGAATAGAAGAATGAGGAGTGCAGCTCTTTCTCTGTAGCGGCAGTCGTTCTCTCTCACTCTCTCACTCGCTCTCAATAATTTGTAGGCATTTTTCGTTTTCTGTGTTCGTGTTTCCCCTCCTCGTCCGATTTATTCGCGCTCCGCTCCCCGCATGTCCTTAGATTTGTCTTCTCTCTTTCCCTCCCTTTCTTCCTCCCCCATGTCCCCCGTGTCTGCCATTGCCGCCGCCGCGCCCCCTGGTGCCACACCAGCACCGCCGTCCCCGCCGCGACCCCAAGAGAGGACAAATCGTTATTTGAGTGTGCTGATTCTAAAGCAGTTCCGAGGGGATTGGCCAAATCTCTTTGGAGCATGGGAACGGAAGTGTCGCTGGCAGTGTAGTCGGTCAAACTATCGTCATGTACGGCTGGCCTGGATTTCTTTCCCCTTACCGCCCCCGCCCACTTTCCCGGTCCTGCCGGCTGCGGTGTGGAGGTGGTGGCGGCGGCGGGGCGCCGCGGGGGAGGCGAGGTGGGGCGGCAGGGGGGCGGCAACAGACGTGCAACTTGTGTTCGCCTGACATCTGACGTTCGACGCTCCGAGTTTCTTTCAGAAAGTCTTGGAGGCCAGGCGGACAAGCAGTGCTGCCGGGGCGGGCTGGCCAGCGCGGACAGGCAGGCTGGGCTAGGAGGCGGGCCGGGCCGCAGCCAAATGGCAGCAAAACAGCAGAGGTCAATCGGCAAATAACACAAGGCCGGCACGGCACGGCGCGGCCCCCGGCCCCATCCACTGACATCCAGAGGAAAGCGGGGCAGAATGAGAAAAGGAAACAGAACGGAGCAGGCACACACACGCACGCACGCACTGACACATTCCGCCCCTAGGGGAAGGTGGGGTACTATGGGACAGATTTTTTTTACCAGCTCCTCGCACGAGAGCAATGTTGCTAGAAAAGTACAAACGTGTGGAATGTATGAAGGGAACCCTCCTTTATCAAACCCCATTTGTCAAATTTCATCTGTTTGTTCCGTAATACCCGAAAAAGACATCTGAAAAGAATGATGCATTTGTCCCATTGTTCCCTACCTCTGGGAACAATGGGACACCCGTGGGGATGAATGGGACACATTCAATTTTCGGCGGAAAATGCAGGGAAAATTTATAAATATGGACCGAATAGTAATATGGTGATTTTAAGCATTTTATCTTTTACTCTAAAATACGTTGTAGAATCCAGATCCGGGCGGTACAGGTCGATCAGAGAAAGTCGTATTTATTTTGGGCCACCCTAATCCTCCCTCTTGAACTGCCCCTTTTTTGGGCGGTTCGTGGTCTCCCTTGGGATGGCGTCAAGGGGGGCTGACTCCCCTCAGCCGTGTACGGAGTACTATTATTATAGGTGTATTATGGGTATTATTGGTGTATTATCTGTGTACTATAGGTGTATTATATGTGCGATAGTGCTACCACATGCGACAGAATAAACCACTAAAACAAGAAAGTTCTTTTAAATTTGACAAGAGCTATTTCTTTTTTCAATTACGAGTCGAGAAAACTCTTGAAAAATCGATATTCAGAATCGCAGAGACCAACGACACTTATTGCAATCTTTTCCAGAAAGTGATATCGGCCCCTCGGTACGTCCATAGCACACGCCTTGCCTTGGGAGAAAAGAGGAAGATAGCCCAGCCCATTGGGCATAGTTTTCGAGCGCATTTTAGGGAAAATGCTTTGCGCTGTTAGTCAACCACACTGGTAAAGCTCATCTATTGGTAAAAATAGTGAGAAGGTAAATGTATTTTTCGGTATTATAGATTATAGGTATTATATGTATTACAGGTGTATTATGGGCCCGTGTACGGAGTATTATAAGAGTCAGCCCCCCTTGGATGGCGTGGCATTGTGCTGCAGAAAAAGGACAATCCCCATTTAGTATATTGAAATTTTCAAATAAATTCGTTGTGAAAATGGGCACGGGGAACAATGGCACACTCAATTACCTGTCCCATTGTTCCCCACGATTTTCCGTCCCATTGGTGACGCGGTGCACGGTCGGCCATGTTGGGCTCTAGTGACATATCCTCACATTCTGGAAATTTCCGCACAAGCGGCATTCGTCCTCAGAACCCCTGTAATGACTTTCGAACACGAAAATATCGCAATGTTTTGCTAGTATTCTGTCAATTAGAAAAAAAGAGGACTGAAAATATTTTTTTCTTACCCGTTTTTGTAAAGACAAAACTTCACACGCCTCCTACCCCGGAACGCCGCGGCTGCCGGCTCGCCGCCCACTATGAAAACACTCGCTGACGAGGGGAGATTAAGTTGGCGACACCTATGCGACTCCTCGGTCAACCATGTCGCGGATTTCAAATGTGTCCCATAGTACCCCGTGTCCCATAGTACCCCACCTTCCCCTACACTACACACACACACACACACACACACACACACACACACACTAAGTAGCGAGGCTCTGGAGCACGCGGCCCTGGGCGCGCGCGCGCACACACACACTGTGTATCTATCAGTCAGGCGCGGGCGGGCGGGGCGGTGATTGTGACGTCACGACACGACCGGCAGGCTGCTCGAGAGCGCGCTCACACTTTGTCGCGTCCCTCAGGTTATTTGCGCAGCTCCACCAGCGGGATCGAGGGCGGGGTGCGGCGGGCTGGGACTCTGCCGGGCTCAACACGCCGCCGTTGTCACTTTGCCGGGGAGCGCTCTTACCTGCTTGTCCTGCATTCCCGCTTCTAGCGCCCCTCTCCCCCCCCCCCCTCCCCATCCCACCCCTTACCTCCCCGACCCAGCCTCTCTGCCCGCTTTTCCTTGTCGAGGAAGCTCACTTCGCAGGGATGAAAAAAAATCCTTTCTCACCTCTCTGCGCCCCAAATCCTGTTGAATTAAAAACTCGGGGAATATAAGTCAAGTGCGGTGGCCTCGGCTGGTGTGGCAGTCACTCGTGTCTGGAGGCTCAGTAATTAATATTTCTCATTGAGACCAACAGGGTTTCAATGACATTTTTGTTGTCAAGGGGCCCTAGTGCAATATTTGATGTATGCGAGCGCTCGATGAAACATCCTTGAAAGTTGGTGCTGTGACCTCGCTTCGGTCGGGCCTGGGAGACCCTGTAGGCTATGTTGAACACACAGCATACGCCCGCCTGGTCGCAGATGGCCCGAGGCGGCCCCGCTGTAACGAGGAGTACCTCTATCCCGCCAGTATCTCCAGGGACGGGCGGGGAAGCGTGCGACATTTTGCGGGAATATTGTGGCCATTACAGCAGCTTATTAAGATAATTACGGCATCGAAACTTCCCTCCCTTAGCTATTTCCTTTCTGGCCAGCAAAGTCATTTCCATGCGGCCAGTCCTTGGGACGGCTCCGTCTGCTCCCCCCACCCCCACCCCCAGGCCGTCTCCGCACTCTCAGTTTCAGCACACGGCCCCATTTCTCTTTCTTGCCTTTTTATCAATTTGTCCATCCCGCAGTATTTGCGAATTTAATTCTTTTAGTTTGCTGTCCGCTTTTGCTCATGGACTTTGCACTGTATTGGTTTCAGGTGAGTGGCCTCCGTCCCCCCAGACCGTCCGTGACCGAGGTGAGCCTCTGCTTCTGTTTCGGACCGGCTAGGCTTGGGTGAGCTGCAAATTTCCCAGCGACATTACAGGCCCCTCTGCCGGACAGAGTTTTGCTTATTGGACGAGTCATAATTTTTGGCAGCAATTAATATTTTCTAAAGTGTAGCGGCGCGAGCGAGCAATGTGCCGCATGGCGTTTTCATTATCGCCGGCCCCGGGGCGGGGCTGTGGAATGTGGCGATGGGGCCGCCCGGGGCCGGGGCGTCTGTCGCCCGACCAGTTGTAAAAAAGTTCCGGCCCCTCTGCCGCCCGCCGCGCCTCGCCCCGCCCCTGCCTCCAATATCCCTGCCGGACGGCCCCCTGTCCGCCACGCCCCGCCCGCCCCGCCCCGCCCCGCCGCCGGCCTCCTGGTGATGACGGCTGAGAGAGAGCTGCCAGAGAAACTGCATCTCGCGGAGGACGGATTGGTGGCGAGACTTTTGGTTCAGCCGATGTCTACCGCCCCCGCACCCCTCCCACCAGCCAGGACGACTAACGAGAACCGATCACGTTCGTTGCAGGCTTCTCCATTAATTTAACATACTAGGCTTTCTATCCAGAATACATTAGTTTTTGGTTAATTTAAGAGTGAAGAGTGGAAGATTGCGATATGAGGGGGAGTGGAAGGAGGTAATACCATCCGCCCGTCTGGAGGCAGAGAACAGAGACAGGGAAGGAGGCGCGCCTTAGGACAGGGAGGGGGGGGGGCCTCTCTCGGCAGACTGGGCCGCGGGATGCTTTCGCCTTGATTGATAAGTATGCTCTGCCGGCTCCTTTTGCCAGTGAGTCTCTGAGCTGAGCAGCGCACCCACAGGCCCACAGGAGCATATACCCTCCCGGGGCGTGCTTTCTTCTTGTCGCTCTCTCTCTCTTCCCCCTCTCTCACTCCCTCCCTCTTAATATATCTCGGCTACTGCGGCTGGGTCACACGCCATACCCGCCTCATGCCGGATATTAGCCGGTCGACGGAGAGCGAAATTTTTACTCCCCCTCTGGCTTTGCCTCGCGTGGCTCCCTTCGGATGATCGCCTACCTTCTCTCGACGGCGGGAATAATAGCTCCGCCATTTCCCCCTTTTCCGGCATTCTGTCTCTCTTTCTCTCGTTCCCTCCCCCTGTCCCCACGACTTGAATAAGTTGTCTCGGCGATCGAAGATAAGATGCCCCCCGCACCCAGCAAAACATGCTAATAGTGATGATTATATGGCAGCAAGGAAGAAATAAACCCTTCAGAAAATTATTGCTTAAATGTCTTTTGAAATGTGTCAATGCCTCAAGACTTACTATTCGAAGGCTGACCTTCTTTTCTAGTCTTCTCGCAGTAGTATCATACCATAGTGGTCGCACGTAAGTCTGGGCCGGTACAACTGCTTCTGTTTCCCTCCTAAGTTATAGAGAACGCAAGCGGTACACGGCTGCGGCCCTCCCCGCCCCGCCCTGTTCTTCCCCCCCAGGAGCCGCCGGGCTGCCTTCTCCTTACCTCGGGGAAACTTTAGCCTCCCTCTGTAACACGTATCTAAATGCCCCGGCGAGTCGTTAGCAACAAGCTACCCGGGCCCGGGCCCGGGCCGGGGTCAGGGCGGGACGACCAGCTCCAAACCGAACTCCCCCGCACTACTCTCTCTCACTCTCTCTCGCTCTCTGTCTTCCCCCTCCCCCTCTCACCCCTCCCGTTTATGGGTTCCTCTATTACAAGTCGGTGTGCCGCGCCCTGGTCAAGATACTATGCAGGTGGCTTTACTAATAGTGGGGCGCAAACTTCGTGTGGGTGGGATCAACTCTTACCTTCTTCCCCTCACCTCCTTCCCCTCTCTCCCACCCTTTCTCTCGCAACCAACCACCCCTTGTCTTCTAGGACAGGCCTAGAGTCTGCTGCTCTCCGTTTGCGGTCATATAGCTAAGCTCCCTCCCGCAAACCCCGAAATGTTCCACGGATAGCACGAGGGAAAATGAATGTGTGCACTCGCTCGCAGGCCGAGCTCCCAGCGTGCCGCTGAAACTGTCAGGCGAATTTCCGGGAGGGCTCGGCTTACTAAAACTAATCGCAACAGAAGCCGTAATAACAATATCCGAGGCAATTTCTTTTCTCCCCTCATCAGCGGATATGCATTTCGTCCCGCCACTCTTGCCAATTAGGTTTCACATGTGCGTGGCGCCATCGAGTTTGCAGCTTGAATTTCATTACGGGGTACAGTAGCGAGTTTGAAAGGGTCCCGCCGCCTAGGCGGTATGGCGGGTGGTGGCGGGAGCGGGTAGCCGTCGGGAACCCCGGCGGCCCAGCCAGGCCCCGCCCCGCCCGCCCCGCCCCGCCCAGCCCCGCATGTAACCTCTAATAAACCAAACTCGATTCAATTCGCTCTGCCGCTGCCGCTGCGCCTCCCTCCTCTCTCTTTCTATTTTCCCCGCAGCCTCTCTCTTCCTCTTTCTCTCTCGCCCTCTGCCTGTCCTTGTCTGCCGCGGGCCCTCCGCCGGCCATAAGCTCTAATAGCACGCACGCCACAGAGCTCTGCCGTGCAGTTTGAGAATCAGCTGTCCGCTCCGCTCTGCTCCGCTCTGCTCCGCTCTGCTCCGCACTGTACGCTCCTTACCTCCCGGCCACACCCGGCCCCTACCCTGGCCGCATCTCAACATCCCAACTAACGGCCTCCCGCTAACAATATTCCCGCCCCGCGTCATGGCAACAATAGGCGGGCGTATAACTTGTGCCCGCCACGGCCCCGCCCTGCGGGACCCTCCGGACTTACATCACCACATGCTGCTTCCGGGCCGTCCGCTGCCGCCCCCTGGCCCGCCCCCGCCGCTGCCGCGCCGCCCCCCGCCCGCCCCCCAGCAGGTCCGTCCGGCCCGCCGGGTGCGGCGCGCTAGGGGGCCGCCGCCTCCCTCACCTCGCTCTCACCGTCACGCGTGTGGTCCAGGCGACGGCTGACCTGTAGCAGGCCATGGCATCCTCTGACGGCGACGGCGAGAACTCCTCCGAGGACGCCCTGGAGGACAGGCACCTGCGACTGACCCGAGCGATGTCCTCAGACGACGAGGACGACGACGAGCACGGCGCGCGCCTGGTGAGGAGGACACCCCCGGCTCTGCCGCGCCGCCTTAGCCCCGGCGGCGGGCCCGGCCGCTTCGTCCTCGCGCTGTCCGGCTTCAGGGGCTTCAGCATGTCCTCCGGGGGCAGAGTCGGCCGGCCCGCGCGCCCCATGAGACTATCGTCCGTCCTCGCGGCGAGGACCGTGAGTTGTTGACCCGGTGAGGCTTCCTGCCTGAGGATGGCCTCCTTGTTAACCCCGAGGCGCCCCGCCCAGCCCGGCCGGCCCTACAGGCGGGCGGCGCGCGCGGCCCTGCTCGACGGCGCCCGGTCCCGGTCGCCGGTCCTCACCCACCTGACGGCCTACCGCAGCTGCGGCCACCTCGCGCGCCCGCTCAACCTGCCTGCGTTTTCCAGATGGTAATGGCACGCACATATGATTCTTCCCTGGTAACGACTTCCTAACAACCGCGACTGTCCGCCGGCCCACATCAGGCACTCTCCCCTGGTCATCTCGGCGTCCTCGGGCGCGCCGCTCGCGGCCCTGGGCGGGGAGGGCTTCGAGGGCGGCACCGCGGACGAGGACGACGTGATGGAGGAGGACGGCGCGCTTGCGGACGAGGACTACGAGGACGAAAACGCGCGCTACAGGATGACGTCTAGCGACGAGTCCGTGGACATGATCTTCGAGGTGGAGGATGACGCCGAGACGGATGAGACAGAGACAGCGGCCGGCGTGACTCAGGACGAGGAGGAGGAGGAGGAGGGGGAGGGGGAGGATGAGGATGAGGAAGGGGATGAAGGAGAAGCGGTTGAAGATGAAGAAGAAGAGCAGGTAGATGAGGTGGGAGAGGCAGCGGTCAGTGACGAGGAGGACGCGGGGGAGGAGGAGGACGAAGAAGAAGAAGAGGAGAACGCGGAGGAAGATGAAGGTGATGACGAGGAGGAGGAAGAGGAGGAAAATGACGAAGAGGAAGAATCGACACCTGCTCAGGAGACAGTGTCGTCTCTGGGTGACGGTATGGAAGTGGAGGACGAATTGGAGGCGAATGATGGCGAGGATGAGGAGGAAGAGGAAGACGAGGAGGAAGAGGACGAAGAGAACGAAGAAGGTGACGCGGCAGAAGTTGAACCGGCTGTCGCGCCCCCCGAACCCCAGCCCCCAGCACCGTCAGACACCCCCTTGCCCAACCCCAGCGCGCCGCCCCCTCCCCCGCCCCCGGCCCCGGCCGACGGACCGACTATGCCGCTGCCCCTGCCCGACCCGCAGCCGGGACTCGTCGGCTCGCTGCTCGAGATCCTCGAGTGCCCGGTCTGCTACGAGCCGATGCGGCCGCCCATCTGGCAGTGCTCCCGCGGCCACATGGTGTGCAAGGACTGCGCGCCCCGCCTCAAGCGCTGCCCCACCTGCAGGTGCACGGCGCGCCGCTCCCGGAACTGCACCATGGAGAAGGTAGGCAGTGACGTGCAGGTGCGTCCGGCGGGGCACGCAGGTGCCGCGACTGACCCCACCCCGCCCCACCTGCAGGTGTGCGCGCAGCTGCAGTACCCGTGCCGCTTCCACCCGCGGGGCTGCGGCGTGACGCTGCCGCCCGCCGAGCTGGACGGCCACGAGCTGGTGGCGTGCGCGTACCGCGACTCGGCGTGCCGCGTGCCGCGCTGCTCGTGGCGCGGCGTGGACACGCAGCTGCGCGCGCACGCCCGCGCCGCGCACGCGGGGCTGAGCAAGGCGGGGCGCGCGGGCGCGCCCGTCACCATGCGCGTGCCCGTGTGGGGCTCCAACATGCGCCACTGCCGCCTGCTCGACCACGCCACGCACGTGTACTTCGTGCACTTCCTCGTGGACGCCGGGTAGGCGTGCTCGCCGCGGTGTGCTCGCTGGTCACGATGGGCTGTCCTCTATCCCCTACTCGGGCCGCAGCACGCTGTCCGGGTGCGTGCAGCTGTTCGGGCCCGCGGCGCAGGCGCGCGACATCGAGTACCGCATGGAGCTGGACGAGCGCGAGCGGCCTCGGCGCGGCGGCGGCGGTCACCACCAGCACCGCGACGCGCTGCAGAGGGTCGCCGACATCCAGGAGCGCATCAACTACTTCCAGGTGCGAGCTGGCGGGGCAGCCCCGTGGAGCTAGGGAACTCCCGCGGCCCTCCCCGCCCGCCGGACCCGCTCCTGCCCTGCCGGGCGCCCGGCTGTAGGGGTGCTTAACCCCAGCTGGGGGCGCTGCCGCGGCAGTTGCACGGCTTTGCACGTGGGGCGGGTGGGGCCAAGTCCTGGCCCCTCCCCCCTTCGCCGCTCGGCCGGGCCAACGACGTGCCCCGCCCCACCGCCGCAGCTCTTCTTTTCTCCTCTCTTTCTTCCCGGCGGCAGCAGCCCGTTATAGTCCAATTATGGGATCAGGGAAATCCGAACGCCGCCCCGCCTCGCGCGGGCCTGCCCGGCCCTGCCCGGGCTCCGTGCGCCCTCTCGCGTCTTACATACTGCGCCCCGCCCCCACCAATCCTATTCGGCTTTCCGACCCGCCCTCCACTCTCTGTCTTTCATCACGCACTGCCTCGCCTCGTCTCTTGAGCGGCTTCTCTTTCCCCAGCGTGTGTCGACCCCCGGCCCAGTCGCTCCTTATCCCCAAGCGGCAGCGGGGCTCTTGTCGAAAAATAAAATTATTCTTCTCGGTTGTCACCACCGTCACCAGCTACCTGCCCCGTGACCACGCAGGCCCGCCTGCGGCACAGCGTGTCCTCGGACTTCGGCGGCGGCGGGGGTGGCGGTGGCGCTGGCGGCCAGGGCATCCTGGAGGCGTCGACGTGGAGCTGGGCGCGGGTGCTGGGCGTGGACGAGGACCCCGAGCACGCGCTGCGGGGCGGGCGCGCGTGGCGCGTGGACCTGAGCCGCGCGCGCCGCCTGACCAGCCACTCGCGCTTCGCCAAGACGCGCGTCCGCGTCACCGTGCAGCCCGTCAGCCGGCCCTAGGCCCCACCGCGTGTAGTGTCATGTACGTGCTGCTCGGCATTTTATTGCATTTTTGTCGTCTGCATTTTTGTGCTACTTTTCTTATAGCATTTTTTGTCTTTTATAAATGGACCTCTTTTTTTTATTTCTGTCGGGGTCATTTTTCCGGAAAGCGTTTTGCACCTCAAGAATGTACTCTGTACTTGGTGTTTCAAGAAACAAACTCAGACACGCTTCTCACACATTAATCGGAACCTAGGCCAGGGTCGTCGCAGTGGAAAGCGCCTTGTGCGCAGGCAAGCCCGCGGTACATACGTGCTTGGCGGGCTTGCCTACCTCACGGGCGTTGAAAGACGCGTGCAGCTCGTCTCGGAATCACGCGGCGGCGGCGGTACCCCCTCGCCTTGGCCGCACGCTAGGTGGTCCTCGGCTCAACCCCATCCCACCCCGCCCCGCCCCACCCCACACCCCACCCCACCCCACCCGCTCCGAGTGTGTGCAGCTAACGCCTCTAAATCATGTTACCCAGGCCCATGGTGTGGCCTTGGCGATGCGCGCCCGGCCGGAGCCGACCTGACAAGAGCATTGGGATGCAAATAGCTTACTGGCCGCCCCCGCCCCGCCCCGCCCCACCCCGCCCCCATCCCCTGGCTCTGCTGCGCCCTTCCTGCAGCAGGCATTATCCGTCTGCGCCCCGCGGGTCCTGTTGGCGCGAGCGAGTCCTGCCGTGCCCCGTATTGGACCTGCCGCAACAGCAGCAGGATCAGCAGGGACACTCCCTGCGGGAATCGCCCTGCGGGACTAGCCTCGCTCCGGACCCCGCCCCGCCCCCGCCCCCGGCCCGGCCTGCGGCGCTACTGGCCCCGCCCGCCCCGCCCCGCCCCGCCCCGCCCCGCCCCGCCCTTGCAGCCGCGGACACGCTGCGGCAGCCGCTAACCAAATCCAATCGTTGCAAATGTATTAGTTTGAACGTTTTTCCCGTCCAAAGTGAATTAGCGGCGCGCGCTGCACACGTTATAATCCCCCCTCACCCCTCCCTTCCGGACCAACTGGCCGGCCGATGCAGCCGGATTAGCGACTGCGCCCTGCTGCCGCTATTAATGACATAAATAATGAAAATCGCCGAAGTGCATCGTCTCGGAAAAAAGAAGTACAATTCCGACGTGCACGCGAAAGGCAAAAAAAGAAGGAATAAACTGTTGGAAGAGTGTTCTCTGGAAATCAAAGTGTAGATCTAAATAAAGAAAAAATTGGGCAAAATGGCAGGATACATTTTGGCATCACACCGAAAAGTGTAGGACTGTCTCTCACTTTGATTTCCAGAGTACACGACGCGCCTTTATAATATAGGAAAAAGTGTCGTACGGGGGTGATCCAAATAGAACCGCGCCGCCCCGCCTACCACTCCAGTCGCTTTTGTCGTGTTTTTTTTTCTTTTTCTCTCTCTCTCTTTTGGCGGGGCTGGCAGGGGGCGTGCGGCTGGGCTAAGCGTCCGGCCTGGCCGGCGGGTCTGCAGCGTGTTGCCGCCGGGGCGGGGTCGGGCCGGGCAGCGCAGGGCACGCTGGAGGCCGCCGCGCTGCAGGATGTCGAGGGCGTCCTTTTGGCCTCTAATCGAGCGGGAATAAGCGAAGCTCTGAATGGGGGCGGCGGCGGGGGGGAGGGGGAAGGGGGACACGGGAATGGAGAACGGCGAGGGGTACGGGATGGGGGACAGGGTTTACTACTTGCGCCGCAACGGCGGACCACGTGTAACTCCCCCTCTTTCTCCCTCCCCACCCCTGAACCCCTTCTCCCTCCCCTTCCCCCCTCCCCCCGCTCCTGTCCCTGCCGTCCACCACCCGTCCACAGAGCAGTCCCCATGAATTATGTATCAGCGATAACGGTGCCAGAGAGACCAACACCCCGACCCGGGCGGGACCACGCACGCAGGCGCGGCGTGGCGGGGCGGGGCGGGGCGGGGCGGGGCGGGGTGGGAGGCCCTTCAGGGGGCCGGCGGGCCGGCAGTACACCCCCCGTGGCTAATCCGGCCTCGCCACTGACTACCCCACCCCTCCCCTTCCCCTCACCGGCACGCCACTTTCACTACCACTATAACACCGCCCCGCCCTGGGTCCGGAACAATCTCTGGACATGCTGCGAGGAGCAGATGCTGAGGGAGTGGCGCAAAGGTAGGGCGTGGTGGGGCGGGGCGGGGCGGGGCGGGGCGGGGCGGGGCGGGGCGGGGCGGGGCGGGGCGGGCCTGCTGCTGATGGGGCGGGGAGTGGGTGCAGGGTGGACCACCTGTCGACCGCTCGGGCCCGGCCCGGCCCGCCGACCTGCCTGCCTGCCTGCCTGCTCGGCCTGCCCGGCCGGCCTACCCGCGTTTTGTTGATGTGTCATTAGAGTCATTACTGCGCCCCCTGGTTGCCCATGCCGCCCAGCCAGAGCTGGCAGCAGCGGGCACCCGTAAAAATTGCCTTCCATTTTAATTAAAGCGACCAGTGGGATTACCCTACTCTTTTAACGTCAAAATTGGAATTGGCAGATTGCTCGGGGGACATGGCTCGTGTCTGCGACCCGGCATGTCGTACCTGAAAATAAACTAAGCTAATTTTCTAGCTTTCTTATCTCTTTTTTCGTGAAGGCTTTTATATTTGTGCAAAAGAAACGAAGAGCCGATTTTAGCGAGGCTGGAAAGTAGCACGTTGCCCGCGGGCGGCAGTCCTTTTCCTCTTACCAAACATTTTTTCCCCCCTATGCTAATTTAGTACCTCTGAAAGACTAATGATGTAAAGTTTGCTGAAAGGGAACGACACATAAAATCGCGGGGAGAGTGACAGGCGAGGACACTTATTACCATATTCGCAGGGGATTTACATTGGCTGTCCTTTTCCGCAGCGCTCCTGGTCGTGTGGGCGTGTGGTGTGATGTGCAGACGCGAAACCTGCGACCAAGCAGCGGGTATCCCTGAAATAAGGGTACTGTTCTTTTAAAAAAATATTTTTTTAAGATATACATCTTAATTTTATGTCTTTGTTATTGCGTTTTCTTCCTTTTCTCATCCAATCCAGAATCCAGGCGGACGACCGACCACGGCGTTCGCATTCTCCATTCCCGCATATTCATAAGGTGTTTCAAGAAGACGACGCGGCCCTCTCCCGCTTCTTCCCTGCGCCTTACCCACCCCGCCCCGCCCGCCCCACCCCGCCCCGCCCCGCCCCACCTCGCGCCGCCCCGTCCGACCAGACTAACAGCTCCGCAACGAGTTGCCAAGTTTACTCCTGACAACGTAAGTTTGTGGAATAATGGTTTGAATCATGCACCGGTTGCAGCGGCTGGCTGCTCGCGGGAGCTGGAGCTCTGCCACTCTTCTCCCTCCTCCCTTTTCTTCCTCCATTTTTTGCTTCTTTTTCTTCACGATCTATTTTTCCCCCTCTTATTTGCGCTTTGTTATCCTTTTAGTTTGCACCTCCTTTACTATTAAGGGTCAAGTTCGAAGATTTCGAATACGTAAAAGCGGGATGTGCTGCAGGTGCGACGCCAGTGTGGAGCCGGTACCGCCAGCTCGAGGAGTGTCCGGCGGGGGGTGGGGTAGGCCCTCTCAGGAGCGGCCGGGCGGGGACGGCAAAAAGTGCTCAATAATGCACACGCTTTTGTGCTAATGAAGCCTTTGACGTGTGTGGCAGTTGAGACAGTTCGAAGAGGAGTAAAGCGCGCTGGTGCATAGCTGTTCGCTGCATCCCGGCCGGGCTGAGCAGATTTCCTCATCATAGGAAGGCGCAGGAAGAGGACGAGAAAGGCGATTTTGTGTGAGTCTCTAGACGCTAGGGAAGGGGGTGAGATTGAATATTAGGAGCTGCGCTCTGCGGTTTATGTGCGTTTAAAAATACATTGCGAAAAGTGGTGGCGTGGGGCGTAAGTACGCGCGAGGCTGGTCCGAAAAAGGGTATGATGCGGGGCATCTAATTGCGCGCGGTGGGGCTGCGCAGCCCGCGTTTGCAGCTGTATCTCGCCACATTAATACTTCTTACGTCTCATTGCCTTTATCACCTCACCGCGGGCGTGGCGGGGGGCGGGGGGCGCGGCGGGGCGGCAGGATTGTGCATTAGCCGATTTATTTATGTCGCACGACGCCGCGGTAATTTGGCGCGCTCGCGGGGCGCTGCTGCTGTTGCTGCAAGTCCAGGTCCAGCCTGCTGTTGCTGCCACAGCTCGAGAAAAGTGAGAGTGAGAGAGAGAGAGAGAGAGAGAGAGAGAGAGAGAGAGAGAGAGAGAGAGAGAGAGAGAGAGAGAGAGAGAGAGAGAGAGAGAGAGAGAGGCCGCCTTGTCCCGCGGGAGCCGCGGGAGCCTCCGTGGGCCCTTGCCCGCTGCCCGCCCGCTGCCCGCCCGCTGCCCGCCCGCTGCCCGCCCCGGGCTGTTGCGCTTGTGTTCGCTGCGTATAACGATGCAGGGCGCCCCTGCGCGCGTCCTCTGCCTACATCCGTCCGTCTCTCTCACTTTCCCCGGTGCGCCGCCGCCGCGGGGAGGAACGCGAAAGTCCAATTATCGGAAAATCTGAAGCAGCAGGAAGAAGAGAAGGAGGCAAAAAAAAACACACACACAGAGAGAAAGGCCTAACAGTTGTCCTGCTGCGTCGTCGTCGTGGAAACGCATGAATATATATCTGTCGACCCCGAGGCGCACATGTCGCGTCGATCTGCAGGGGAGGCCGGGGGGGGGGGGGCATTGAGGACGTCGTCGATGTGCCTTTTGTATTCCGCCGACGGGTCGTCCGGGGCGGCGCGGCGCGGCGTCGTGCACCGCCCTCCAGTGCACGCGCACGTCTTTTATGCGGCGAGGAGCGGAGGCTGTGATTCGTTTATGACGCGCTGCTCCCGGGTCGGAAGCGCGGCGCGGCGCGAGCAGCAGGGACTTGTCAGGCGGACACGTGTACCGCACTCTTTTCCCCTGTGACAGTACGTTTTACAAGTACTTTGGTGGGTTGAGTTTCGTGAAGTTGTCGCGTGCAAGATGAAATAAGTATTCCGAATTTCTATTGATGTGTGGTATGACAGCGTTGCCGTCCTGAAGGTGAATCGGGTTTTGCCAGACAGAGAGGAAGGGCGAGAGAGAGAAGGGGGAGGGGGGGCGTAAGGGAAGACAGAAAGGTTAAGGAGCTTCGGCTTAGGTAAGGAATCCAATAGATGAGGTAAACCCTTGAGCGCGCACCCCGCCCCGCCGCGCCCCGCTGGCCCCGCCCTGCCCTGCCTGCGACCGGCGCTGCGACCCGCCCTTGGTCCCGCTGGTTTGTGATTCGCTCAAAGAGCGACTACTCAACTTCCATCGTTACGGTAACGCAGCAATAACGTTATATAATGAGGCCGTTAGGGTGACGGGGCACGTCCCCACCCTCCTCGCCGCCCTAACCCCCTCGCCTCTCCCTATATTCCCCCGCCGCGCCCGACCTCAACCCCCAACCCCCCTTACCTTCGACCCCCCTCCCTTCTTATTTCGCGTCCTTTTGTTTACCCCCTTAACTTCGCTGCTTTTGCATTCGTTTCCCTTTTAGCAGGTGCTTTTCTCGCCGTATTATCACTGAACGCTCTTTAGCGCCAACACTGATTCTCACTCCTGCGGGTGTATAAATCACACAATAGGCCCTGTGCACGGGTAAATAAGAGAGGCAAAAAATTGGCGATAGCAACAAACCTTCCACAAGGTAGCGTGTAGTAAGTTGGTGGCACGGTAAAAGACGAATAAAAATTTAAAAAAAAAACGGCAATAAAGAAAATGATCAGCTGCAAAGACGGACCGTAGCGTAGCGTGCTGATTACGGGCGTAACGCAGTTACCAGGCGGGCCGGGCGGGCGGGAGCGGCGCCACGCGTGCGGGCCGGGCCCGGCACAGAGACAGTCACCACCCCTGAGCAGCCGGCAGCCGGGGCGGCTAGAGGCAAATTCGGTTATCAAGTTAATACCAAACTCCCGCAAAACAGTGTTTCGTCATTTGCTGTCGGAGGTGGGGATAGCGGGCGGGCGCGGTGCGAGGGTTGGGGTGGGGGTGGGGGGAGCAATCTGGGCGGCGAATCTTCAGCCAGCGGGATGGGACGGGACGGGGGCCACAGCGTGCTGCTGCTGCTGCTGCTGCTGCTGGCCGAAGCCTCATGCATATGAATGTGCATCCAGGCGATAGGCCGTCTGCCAAAGAACTGGCTTGGCGCGTCTCTGTCGAATTGGAGATGGATTCGCCGCCGCGCTGGCCCTGCCTCGCCTCGCCTCGGCCCGTTCCCACCCCGCCCCACCCCGCCCCGCCCGTCCTGCCTACGCTCCCCGCCACGCCCCGCCCCGGGCGTTCGAAATGCTGACATCTCCAGACCCGCAGTAATCATATCATTCCGAGGGAGCGAACATCCGCGGCGTGGTGCGGTGGCAGCGGCCTTGCGCTCCCGCCCCGCCCCGCCCCGCCCCGCTCTCTAACAAAAGCAAATATTGTGTTGTTCCTTACTTTTCATCCGACTGATGCGATAGTAACGAGGCAACGCGGGGAAAAAAAGATACTTTAAGCAGGATTTTTCTTTGTCCCCTTTTTCTTTATTTTATTTGACATTTCTGTTTTGTCATAATCCGCAGAAGCAGACCTCGCGTCGATCGGACGTTAAAGAGGCGGGGTGGGAAACTCTGCTTCGAGAGTGCCTCCGCCCTACAAAAGAGGCAAGGGGGTGAAAAGTGGTGTGGAGGGGGGGGGGGGGCAGAGTGAGAGTGCTGCATCCACAGCCGGGCCGGGCCCGAGCTGCCCTGCTTTGTTCCGAATTAAATCGGGGGAAAGTGAGAGGCAGGCTGTGCGCCGTGTTATCTGTCGTTAGGGAAGTCCTGCTTCCCCCACCCTCGTCCCCTTTTACCTTTGCCCCCCCCCCCCCCTCCCCTCCCCTCTATCCACCCCAAATACTTGCCCCTGCGAGCTGCGCTCTATCCTCTCGCAGCGCTCTGTCTCAGGATTTCTTTCCCTCTTCCCATTCTGTTCCATCCATATCTATCTCTCTGCGTCGGTCTCGCTCGCTCGCTCCTCCTCCCTCCCAAAGTGTTCTCGATGATTACATTACTGGAACAAATTATTATGCTCTGACGCGCAATTTTTCCGTGCGGTGCTTTCCGCGGGCGGCCTCCGCCGTGGCGGGACGTCTTTTGCCGCGACCCACCCATCCGTCGCTTCATCTATATCTGCTGCTGGGCGCGGCCGGGCGAGTGACTCCCGCGCGCCTCGCGCTTTAGGCCTTGAGTGAATGGGGGAAATGTTGAAAGTACAGTCGCATTGCAAATGTGAACCCAATATCGTGTTTCGGTCCTTTTCCCGTTTTTTTCCCCTTCTTTATTTTTGCTTCCAAGAAGTCGGAACCCACCCGTCGTCGTCGTCATGGCCTTGCCGTGTGAGTATTCCGTATTTGTACAGGACCCCACTCCGCCCTGCCCTGCCCCGCCCTGCCCCGCCCGCGACTGCCGCTGCCGCCAAGTCGTTTTAGTGAAACGAGCGGGAAAATGTGTTATTAAAGGCGGTGCGTGGGGCGTGCAGCTCGCACGAACGCCACCCGCCCCGCTATTTCCGCCTCCATTTACACTCTGCGCTCGGTGAATCGAATCTGGATGTGTAGCTCCAAGTTGTCGCGGCGGGCGGGCGGGGCCGGCGTGGCGCGCGGGCAGATGACGTCGCTCCCTATCATCGCTCCGCGTCGTCTGCTCGCCTCGACTGTTTGCACCGCACTCGATCCTCTTCCATTTTCTAAATACCCTTTTTTTTCTCCTCTCTTTTCTTTGCGTAGGATTACCGCAAGGGACCCTCTCTATCTCTTTTGTGTGATATTTTCCTTGGTCGGTCGGTTTGGTTCGGATCTCTTCTTGGCCCGCTTCGGAGAAATGCCGAAGATTGTTCCGACGAGGGAATAGATGGCGGCGCTGAGATTTATTTGCCGGTGAGCGACGCGACGCGACGCGCCGGCGGTCTGGGTACATACTGGAAGCAAACCACTAGTGCTACTTCCTTTTTATCAGAAAGCACTCGCGGCAGAGGCAAATTAGCCTTGAAGGTTTTTTTTTCGTCGTTCCTTTCTCGTTTCGGAGTTCCAGGCCCGGCCGCACCGGGTTCCACTACTTGCCCCCCCCCCCCCCCTCTCTCTCTCTCCCTTGAGACTGCTGCTGCTCCTCCTCCAGGAAGTGATTGAAATTCTCCCGGGCTGCGCGCCGGCCGCACGTCACAGCTATTTGCGGCTGAGGCGCCAACACCTGGCATGCAAATCCGAGGGCGCGACGACGCATTCTAAGAATAATTGTGTCAGTTTGAGAGTTTAATTTGAGTCTGTCTCGCAAGCGGCGCCGGCGCCGCGCCACGTCCCCGCCGCTAATGAGAGAAGGCGTTTTAGTATTCTTGGCAGGGCCTCTTCTCTCGGCCCACCACTCTGTCCGCACGTTTAGCCAAATTTTGCCCTCTTTGCACCAACCTTTCTCTTTTTTCCCTTGTTCTTGTGTTTTCTCACTGCGCCCTGGGGAGGGTCGAACGTTTAAGGCGCTCCACCGAAATATTTAGACATAAAAAGTGGAAATTGTATTTCACTGAAAGTGTCCTAGGCGCAGATATTTCTATTCTTTTTCGGCTATGCAATATTGTCTCTGTCGGAGGCCGACCTCATGTTCAAACAGCAGATCTGTAACTGATCCAAATACCTCTATCCAAGGGGCCCTTTTCTTTTTCCTATTTTTGCATTTCCAGGCAGAACACCTGCATATAAATGCAACAAGTACGGCTTTTGTAACATGTTTTGTGAAAATTGCCGAAGATTGCCAGAGTGGGTGTACACTGGATTGCCCGAGTTAAGGCCCCCTCGCCTCAATCTCACTTTCGTATTTCTCTCTCTCTCTCTCTCTCTCTCTCTCTCTCTCTCTCTGTGTACACACACACAGCCTGTTCTCCCAGTGCGCTTCATATAACGGCGTCAGAGTGGCAATTATCGCCCTGGACGCCCCCCCCCCTCCCCCTCGGGTCGTCGTGCCCTCAGTTCATTTCACCCCCTGGTCGCGACGGGTGCGTGCTGGGGAGCGGCTGCCCGGGCGGTGGCCGGTGGCTGCACTGGGGACGGAGCAGAAAACGAGAAAAGTAATAAAAACAAGTCATATTTGCGGAATAGGAGCGCGGGAGAGGAAAGGACAGTTTCACTAGCCGGCGGGCTGCGCTGGGCTGGGCTGGGCTGGGCTGGGGAAGGCGGGTCGCGTCCGATATCCCCGCGCTGCTCGGAGAGCTAATCATGTACGAACGAGAGCCAGCGCCGCCCACTCACTCACGCACACGGGCATCGCCAACAGACAGACGGGCGTAACCAGCGCGGCGCGGGGTCCGAGTTACGAGGCTCTGGCCGCGCCGGCTGTTTGACAGGCTAAACAGGCCTCGGGCCGGCCGGGTCCACAATGGCATGGGGCGGAGTGACGCGCGCCGATTACCGAGCGCCGCCCGGTGCTAAGTGCGTGGGGTAGGGGCACGGGGGGGCACCGGGGCCGACGCGGACGAAATTTGGTGACGACACGCTGGGAAGAGAAAGGGGTATGGAAATCCACCTGCTACCGCGCCACCTGGCGGCAGAGCTAAACACTTTACTCTGCCCGCTCCCAACGCGCGTGGTTTGTCAACGCCAGAGGGGTAGTAGTATTACTCTTCCATCTTTCCTTTACTCGCAAGCGATCACGCCGTAGAGCGGTTCTGAAAACGTCCATTTGTATACTACTTGATATTTGTTGTGTGGTGTAGTTTACACTCGCGCCCGACTCGCACATTGCAAAAGACTTTGAGTCAATATGTGAAATATCTCGTACGGTTTATGGGCAAGTTGGGCTGTGAAGCGGAAGAAGGGTATAAGTTGACTTACCCCCAAAATGAGATTTTTATGGCATGTAATAGTATATTTTAGTCTGCATCTGCCCACCAAATATTAGAGGAAAATATCCCATAGGATACGAAATATTGAGGTTTGAAAAAGGAGTTAAGTCGACTTAACTTGTAATGTACCGGGTGTTTCATAAAAGACGCAGGAGTGTTGCGGGTCTGCCTATGCTAGAGTCTGCAGGCGCGACGGTGCCTGGATGACAAGGTGGGGTCCATCTTCCACTCCGCGCCTCTCGCTCGCCTCCCGCCACGGCCGCGCATTCCACCATCGGCCCCGCCGAAGTGCCCCGCGGCTCGCGGTCAACTCCACGGTCCCGCGGAGGTCGCGAAGTCGTCGCAAAGTCGCTCCTGCAGCGGGGTTGTCCACGAGGACCTCGCAAAAGTACCCCCGCGGGTCGCGAACTACCCTTGGATACGAGGGTCCTCGCACCATGGCGCTCGTGGGGTCCAGTAGACAACGCCGCGGCAGGAGCGACTTTACGACGACTTCGCGACCTCCGCGGGACCGTGGAGTTGACCGCGAGCCGCGGGGCACCTCGGCGGGGCATAAGGTGGGGCGCGCGGCCGTGATGGAGGCGATCCAGAGGCGCGGAGGGGAAGATGGACACCACCTTGTCATCCAGGCACCGTCGCGCCTGCAGACTCTAGCATAGGCAGACCCGCAACACTCCTGCGTCTTTTATGAAACACCCGGTACAGTTAATATGGGATAGCAAAAGGGTGTAAGTCGACTTATCCCCAAAATCATCAAATTTTAACCAAAGCAAAAAGAGTTAAGTAGACTTAACCCTTTTTAATACATTGGTGAAAAAAAGTTAAGTTGACTTATTCCCTTTTGCACAGTTTGAGAATATATAAGCCGCAACTCAACGGAAATATTCTGTATGCATATCATTGTGAAGCCTTATTAATTTCCTATACTTTTTATTAAGACTTACAGTAAATGATTCATATTAATTTAAATGTAATAGTGCTGGACTTTTAATGGCGACAAATATGTTGCCTTGTTTTAAGGCAAGATCTCAGATGTCGCCTTCTTTGAGGCGACAAAAAAAAGAAGTCGCCTTTCCAAAGTGTGTTGCGACAAGAGACCATAAATATTGTCGCCTTTAAGAAAACAGTAAATGTATCGACTTATCTCCTTTTTCTTCTCATG
This sequence comes from Frankliniella intonsa, assembly GCA_033675135.1. Taxonomy (NCBI): domain Eukaryota; kingdom Metazoa; phylum Arthropoda; class Insecta; order Thysanoptera; family Thripidae; genus Frankliniella; species Frankliniella intonsa. Next base: position 14,601,689 of record CM066254.1, on the reverse strand, counting down.
CACAATAAGTTGTTTTGACTTAGCTCCTTTTGCATCTCTTGCATAAAAAATTAAGTTGACTTATCCCCTTTTGCCAATTTTCCAATGACATACCTCTAAATTCTCATTATGTAAAAAGAGTTAAGTTGACTTGTCTCCGTATGTCACGATGGTCAAAAGGAGCTAAGTCCTATAACTCCATGAAGGAACGTGATATTAAAAATATACAAAGTGCCAGTAATATACTTGATAAAAATACATTCCATTAATATCATAATATTTATAAAAAGTTTTGTGCAAGTAGTATTTTTGATTTCCTGAAAAGTGCGCATTTTGGACTTATCCCCTTCTTCCGCTTCACAGCCCAGTTTTCAATTAGTAATATTTTTTCCCCTGGTCGTTGGGGGTGCGGTATCTGCTGCCGCACGCCAGTCAGTCAGCCCGCGCTGTACTTGCTCCTTTGCCCTTTTCCGCTGCCCCGGCCCGGTCCAGCGTGAGTCTGCGCTGCGGCCGAATAACTGGCCAGCCCGCCAAGCCGGAATCAGCCAACTCGTTTCCTCCCTTCCCCGCAATATAGTTTTCCAAAACTTATCCGCTACCATCACACCAGCGCAGGCCGGCCGGCCGGGTCCAGCTCTGTCGGGCGTGGCGGGGCGTGGCGGGGCGTGTTCAGCCAGGCGTGCCCCCGCCTAGGCGAGCACAGGCGGCCCGTGCCCAAGCGAGCGTGCCGGCCGATCACGACACAAACAACAGTCGGCTGTGTGCAATATCGCGATCCATCCAGAAAAGTCTGCAGGCAACGGGGGCGTGTGGCCGGGCCGGGCCGGGCGGGGGAGTCTAGCGAGCGCAGCGCGTACACTGCTGACCCGAAATAGACTTTGAGACCGGGGGCGAGGGGGTAGGAATCCATATCAGCAGCAGCAGCGGCGGCGTACGGCGTTCCGGACGGAACTTTCCAGAGCGCGTAACATTTTTTTCTTATTTTTATATTTGGATCAGCAGATAGAGGAATCGGTAAACTACTGCTCGCGTATAGTGCTTTAGAAATTAGTGTCTTTTTTTGAATTTTTCGTAATCGAGCATGAAGAGAAGATGTGAAAGTGAGGGGCGGGGGTGGAGCTCGGCGCCGCCTTGCGTGTCGAGCCGGCGTTAGAAACGCTCCAGCCTATGTCATTCCCTCCCCGCCCGCCCCGTCCCGTCTGCCAATTGATTAAACTGCCCTCTCTTGTGATGATCGTGTCGGGCTGCTCTTTTCCCCCCTCTGACTCCTCCCCCTCCTCCGGCTCCACTCCTGACCATCCTCTCCGCCATGTTAATGAAAGCTCTCCCGCCCACCTCCCGTCCATATAATTGAGCGATTAAATATTTATCCGTCGGTGTTGCGCCGGAGCACGTCACATCCCGTAGGGGGAAACAGCCTACTTCTCCAACTAAACTCGCTCGCGCGCACACGGGGCAGGTAGGACGTACACTTTTGTACACAATTTGTGCTACTTTATTTGTAATCTGTCGTACAGAATTTCTCCGAAATAGTACGCGACAGAAAACTACCGCACTATAACTCTTTAGGAAGAGAATATAATGTACTCTTGAAGTGAACAGGGGTTTCAACAAAAATGCAGTTCGGTCGAAAAAAGCCCCCTTATATAAATTTGACGTCACAAATTGAGACAAGGTTGGCGCTGCAGTGCGGGCGCGGGGCGCGGGGCGCGGGGCGCGGGCCGGCCGTATGGTCATTACCATGCTCCGAGTGCTGCAGGAGTGGGGCCCGGCGGGCCGCGCCGCGCCGCGCGTGGAATTGTCAACGCGATACAAAAGGCAAACCAACTTGCCACAAAGGAGGGATGGCGCGGCTCTCTCCTCTCCGCCCCTCCCTCTCCACCGCGGCGGCGGCCTCGGCCTCGGCCCCGGCCCCGGCCCCGGCCCCGGCCCCGGCCCCCCGGCGGGCCACTCCGCCGCGAGGCGAGGTGGACAACTGCGCTGAATGCAGGGAGGGAGGGAGGGAGGGAGGGAGGCACGGGGAGGGAGGGATCACTACTAACTTTGTCGCCCGGGCCGGGCCGAGCCGGGTTGCAGGGGGCGTTCAAACCCCCTGCGGCTGCGGAGAAACCGACGCGGTTTTATTCCGTTTTGTTTTCCGCTACCCTCTCCCGCCTTTTTTTTTCTTTCAGTGTTTTTCTCTTCCTCCTTGTGCCACATCTCCTCAACATTTGATCTATTTCTAAGGCGTGCGAAAAGCAAAGGCCTGCTGCCGCTGCTGCTGGGTTCGGGTTGCACGGTTCCAAGTCTAATGGTTACGGGGGCTGGAGAAGGTCGGTGAGGGAGGCCGACGGGCGGGCGGGCGGAGGGAGGGACAGACAGACAGGCAGGCGGCCTGGAGAATCACTGCACTGGACAGTACCAGAGGGCTGCACTTGCGGGACGCGTATTTTTACGGCCAGGACATTCGGGTGTTGTGCCTCCCAGGAGGAAAGCGCACAAGCACAGCGCAGTAGTACGGGCCCCTCTCTCCCCGCCGCGCCCCGCCCCGCCACACCGTACTCCGCCCCCCTCCCCACCCACCCACCACGCCCTAGCCCCACCACGCCGATCTAGAAGCAAGGATATTGCTTCTGACAGGAGCCCAATTCTCCCGGCCGCGCGTCACTGATGGCTGGGTGCACCAGTCGTGCGTCTCTCTCTCTCTCTCTCTCTCTCTCTCTCTCTCTCTCTCTCTCTCTCTCTCTCTCTCTCTCTCTCTCTCTCTCTCTCTCTCTCTTTCTCTTCCTCTAATTTTGTAGCGCCTCTCCTGCGTGTTAGAGAGTTTGTTTTCACACACTAACGGTCTATGTAGTATTTTGTGCATAACTACGTACAACTGTGCACATACATAACTTACGTACAATTTTGTACATAATTACGTACAAAATTGTGCGCAATTTATGTACAAAATCACGATATTGTACGTAATTATGTAAGAATATTGTACGTAAGTTACGTATGTGCACAGTTGTACGTAGCTATGCACAAAATACTACATAGCCCGTTAGAGTGCACGTATGAGCGGAAGTATAACTTAACTCATCTTTGTTCGCAGGTACTGTGGCTGCTTCTTTCGGCCGGTTTGCTGGATCAGGTGTGGCCGACGACGTACTTGAATTGCTTACGAGTGAGTCACTTACGACGACATTCAGTAACATTCCGAAAGCATAATTACATTTTCCAACAATGTCGACAAAAAGGTAGTGAAAGGAGCAAGTGTGGGCGCGGCGTATATATATGCATACTACAGTGTGGGCGCGGTGGTGCTCTTCACGGACACGAAGCAGCAGAGGCAAAGTTCGTTCTGTGTTGCTAAAGAAGTCGGACCTCCGGGGGGGGGGGGGCCTCCCCCGACATACTTGGGTGTAGCTCCACTGTTATGGCCCAGACCCTCGCGAACTGCAGCGCATAGCGCTCGCCATCTCGTATCTGGCCGGCACCATCCGGCACCTTTGCCACCGCGGGCGAGACCGCGCCAACTTCTGCCGCAAATAGCGTTGCCCGGATCAATGCGTAGGTGTAGCATTTTTTGGTCGAAAAGTGTTTGTGCGAGAGTCAAGGTAGCAGAAATGTGGCTGCTCCCGCTCCACCTCCACGCCGTCTAGTACGAGTGTCCGTGTGTGTGTGTGTGTGTGTGTGTGAGAGAGAGAGAGAGAGAGAGTACGCCAGGACGCCCAATATTGACTCAGCAGCAGATGTCTGTGTTGCACGTCTCGCGCGCGCACACACACGCACACAAACTCTTTCTCACCCAAACACGCACACGGTGCCGAAACATGACCTATTCTGTCAGACCGTTAAACCGGATGGCACTGTGAGAATCGGTTGTGGGCGAAAGAGGAGTTTCTGTCATGCTTCAAACGGGATAGATATTTAGAGAAATCGCAGTTAGGTAGTGCGTAAACTTTTTATAGCAGTTTGCTTAAGTAGTACATTACGATAAAGCAAAGTTTGTCGGAAGAATGGTTCGTGCTCTCGCGTTAATTTCTCGCAGTGGGGCGGTGAGGGTTGGCGGGGCCGGAGGGGAGGGGGTCGTGGAACAGCACAAGGGAGAGGACACCTGAGGAAGTCCTCCAGACATGTGGTGTGGCTCCCGCCCCGCCCCGCCCCGCCCCGCCCGGGCGCTCCCATTCCCAGTGCTCCGTGCCACGCATGGCCGGGGTTGGGTTCAGGTGGCCACGGCTGGCTGCGCCCGGCTCGCTAACCGCCACCTGGCCGAGCGGGGCGGGGTGCTATGCCATGCCCAGCCTGCCGGCCCGGAACACCAGCACGCTGGGGGCTCTCAATGCTATAGCCTGACTCAGAGTTCAGAGTCTAGCTGGTTGCCTACCTTTAGGAGTGGGAACTCCAAATGCACTGCTGCGCCCAGCCTTGCCATATGTCTCATAGACGCACAAATCCCGCATTTACCTGCGAGGTTATGGGGAAGCCAAACAAATGCGTAACAGAGTTCGGCTGCTGGGCTGGGCTGGAATTTAAGAGGAGGGAGGGAGAGAGAGAATAAATGGAAAGGTTGCTTGTGTGAGTATACGGGAGTAAGGGGAAGAGGAGGCTCGAGGAGCCGGAGAAGGGGTAGGCGCAGTGGATAAGAAACTTGCTCTCCCTTCGCTCTAACCTTAATTAAAGGTGTGTGATAGTAGTTACGAGTTTACTTAACTTGTGGCAACACCAGAGGTCTTCTTCCCTCTTAAATAATTTCTTCCTATCCCACCCCTTCCCCGTCCCCGCGGGGCCCCGGAGGGGGCGGAGCAGTGCCGGGGCCCGGCCGGGGCTCCACACATCCCCCCGCCCGCTCCCGCCCCTGCCGTACGCCCCGGGGCCGGGACGCAATCTGTCTCACTTGCCTCATAAGTGGGAGCACAAGATAGATGGGTAGATGGTCGGTGCGAGTTGAGGAGAGTAAGAGGAGTCGGAGAGGGTGGACGCGCGTTGGAAGGAATTAAGCTAGGCATTGCGTGGAGAAAATGTTCGATATTCTTCAAGTGGTTGCGTGCTGGCTGGCTTTTAGCTGTATTAGCAAGTTTCTGACTGGCCCGATAAACGTTTGCTGCGCAAGTTGTTTGAGAAAAATTATTTTCAATATATTTGCCCGAGGGGGCCTCCACTCGTGTATTAGTCGGGTCACTTGTCTAGTAATAGATTTTGTAATAGCCGTAATATTTGTGTATTAGGCGTAATAGACGTAATATTTCGGTAATAGCCGTAATAACTGTGTAATAGGTGTAATAGTCACGTAATAGTTGTGTAATATCTTGTAATAGTTGCGTAATAGCACGTATTTGTTTTGTAATAGAAGGTAATATTTACGCAGAAGTTGAAAAATGCGGTTCAATGTCTCTGGGACATCAATTTTTTCTAATTTACTCGGTACTTTCTCCCTTGGAGTCATTCGTCGTTGGTCATTCCCTGTGGAAACAGTAGGGGTGGGGGAGGGGAGGCACAAGTAAGGGGCCAGGCTAGGTTAGGGAGCCTGGAGCCAGGCTCCCTAGGCTAGGTAGCCGTCGACTCCTGGCCCTGGGGGAGCGGGCACCCGGAATATCCCCGGGCTCCCCTCCACTCCAGCGCGCCGGCCGATGGAATTCCGGGAAGGGAAATACCCAGCCGACCCCTGAGTGGGACCCATCCCGCTTCGCGACGACATTAAAGCTAATCAAGTCACCCTGACGCACCGACAGCGACCATACTGAAAACTTATAGTGCACTTTTCTTTTTGGTCGGATATTTTTGTGTTTATACTTTGGGTGGTAAAATACAGTAGCAGTTACCTTTAAAACCAGAAAAAGCTTCATAGATTCTTACTTTTGAAGGTCGGTGAACATGAGAAAATTCCTGAGAATTTATGCTTTTCGTTTCACAGAAATATTTAGTGATTTTTACAGGGAATAAACTGGTTGTGAAGTTTACAACACTAATATATTTCCATGTCATCTGGAATAGTTCAGTAAAGATGCCGTAATATTGCCGCTTTCGGTAAAATTACCAATCTTAAAAGGGAAAATTACAGTTTTCTGTAAATTTTAAATACTTTTCTGCAAAATTACTGAACTTTTAAGTTTAGAGAGTACAGTACTTCTCTACTACATTACAGGAACTCTCTTGTAAAATTCCATTTTTTTTTACCGTGTGGTAATGGAGGTGTATTAGTTTTGTAATAGTCGCGTAATAGAAATGTATTAGGCGTAATAGAAATCTATTACACGTAATAGGTGTAATAGGGAGTAGTCGGGCCACAATATTTGGGAGTGGAGGCCCCCTCGTATTTGCCTCTATTGGCTGAGAGACAGTCGCGCACGAGCTCCCAATCAAACGTCAGTGCATTTCAACCTATGTCTATGTCGAGCAAAAATAATCGTCTAATATCTGTGCCATTTTATTTGTGCTCGCCTTTAATAAAAGAACATTAGAAAAATGAACTTTCCCGCGGAGCAGATATAGCGAGCGGCAGGCTTAAGCCTTCGTAATCCCCTTCGCCTCAGCGCAGCGCGATCAAATATACTTACTGGCGGCGGCCATCGGCAGCCCGTCGTGTGCAGGACAGGGCGTGGCGTGGCGGGGCGGGGCCGGCCCGCCTTCCACCGCCTTCCAGTCGTATTGACTGGACGCGCCGCCGGCCACCGCCCTGTCGAAGGCGGTTATTGTGATTAATGACGCCCCACCACGCCCCGCCACGCCCTATCCGGAGGGGTCTAACCGGCCTCACCTCCACATCATCAATAATTGCGGACCGAAATACTCCCGTAATGTAGTGGTGGGAAGGGAAGTGGGTCAACACGTATACGTGTGAAAGAGGTTAGAGTCGGAGGAAGCCACGATACTTTACGTTGCGTACACACGGCAACGGGATATCATACTGTCACATTTTTTAATAATTTTTTTCCGGAGATATTAAGGTGACCTCTGCGGCCCCACTGCACTTCGCAGCACTAGCCCCCGCACGTATCGGCCCGGCGGCAGCGCCCCACTGCCGCTTTATATGTTGTTGTTCTTGTTGTGCCCTGCAATATTTATGCCTCACAACTTAATTTGGGCGCAAGATTAGGCCGAGTGGGAACGAGCGCTGGGGCGGGCGGCGGGCCGCCGGGAGGGAGGGGGCCTCGAGGGGGGTGTCTGAGGGGCGGGGGAAGGGGGGAGGGCTCCCGTGGAGGGAGCGTGGCAACCGTTCGGGGGTAGGAGGGGGCTGGGGAGGAGGGTCCCGAGGGCTGATGAGGAGCGGGAGGAGAAAGGGGTCCCAAAATATCGCCCCCTGCGCTGCCGCCGGCCGGTGCTCTGGCGTGTTGTGCAAGGAGCTGGCCCCTACTCCTGCGCAACCCCTTCCTCTCAAAGTACTCATTCTCCTCAGCCGGCCCGGCCCTGGCATACTACAGCCTGTGCTGCGCTTGGGCCCGTCGCCCTGTGACGGAAAGCAAAACGCCTGCCTGCCTGCCGGGCCCAGTGAGGACATGGCATGGCGGCGAGGGGGATGACGGGGGAGAGGGAGGGGGACAAGTCGAGGGGGGAGGGGGGCAGGTTGAATTATTTGGGTGAGGTTGGCGCTCTGCCTCCCTTAGTCCCCCTTCCTCCCTCCCTCCCTCGCTCTCTCTCCCGACTCCTCCATCTTGAACAATGAGTATTGACTCAAACTAGACTTTTACGTTTTGCATAGATTCTAGAACTATTTCGGCCCACCGCATACTGCAAAATTTCGTTACCGGCTCACGCTTTTTGGTGAGCTTTGATATCTGTTGAGAGGGAGTAGGTAGTGAAAGGGGGGGGGGAGTGGTAGAGCACGCTCGATCTTACTCGCGCGACATGTCGCCCAGTTTTACATCCCCTGGTGGGACCCGGGGACGCGAGGGGGTGGCGGCGGCCGTGCTTTGTAAACCTGTGGGATTATTCACGAAGTTCGTCACTGGCGGGGTCTCTTCGGCGGGCGCGGGTGGGGGCGGGGGCGGGGCGGGGGTCTCAGCCTCCCCTCCAAGACAACGCCGCTGGAACGCAGCAAGGTATCAATAAATAAGCAAGTCCACTGTTACGTCCATTCAGTAATACGCGCGTCTCATTGGTCTGATACCTCCGCCGAGTCTCTCCAACCAGACAAAAAAAAAATAATTGGATCTTTTGTGGTAGTTTTTTGCGTCTACTTCTACGTTTGTGTGCCCTCACTTACCTCAGTGCCGCGGGCCGTGCCGCTCCGAACGCGCCTGATTTCTCTGCGCCCGCCCGGCCTAGCCCGTCCTCTGCGTGAGTCGAGTGGAGGCTCTGCCAGCACGCCCCGCCCCACCCTGCCCCGCCCCGCCCCGCCCCGCCCGGCGGTTTACACTAAAGGAGCAATCGTGGTGGAACCCTGACCGGCTCAGAGGACACTCCTCTCCTCGGACTGTGCGAGGCGAGGGCGGCGTGTCGGTGTGTGTGCTCAGGCCGGGCGCGCGCGCGTGTGTGCGGCATCACATGGCCCGAGTCCCACAGGTAAACGCAGCTCGGATCGATTGGCCCGCCGCCGTGGCGCAGCCTGGCGCGGCGTCGCTTGGAGAGAGAGAAGAGAGCTCGACCCGAAGTGGCCGTCGGACACGCTCCATTTTTAAAGACGTTCGGTTCCCTGGCTGTCGTCCTTGACGGGGTCCTTTGCGCGGGCCAGGTGCTGCGCAGCACTCTCCTCGCCACCACCACCACTGTGCGCCACGCCGCGCCACGCCACGCGACGTGCTGCCGTCCCCTGAGTGGGCGGCACGCGCGAAAATTATTAATTACCCCGTAAACAAACGTGTTCTTAGCCCCGGTGGGGTAGGGCGGGGCGGGGTTGTGCGAGTACGGGGTTTTGTTCTGGAGCGGCGCCAGGCCAGGTGGGCTGGGCCGGGTCGGGCCGGGGGCAGCGCACGGGGTTCCTTTCGGGTACCATTCGGGTACCATTCGGGTACCATTCGGGGACTGGTTTATGGCCGGCCAGCGTGGTTTATTTCCCGTACCCTCGGCTGCAGGTACCCGCTCCGGAAACCCCTCGTGCGCGAGAGGGGTAGGAGTTGACTTTTAGCGAGGTGGTAGTGGGGAGGGGAGGGATTTCTGACAGTGTGCGAGGTGACTGGCTGTAGGAAGTCCCACAAGCCTCGCGCCGGAGTCGTGATTGAGCAGGCTCCTCCACCTGTGCGCTGCGCGCCTGTCGAGTCGTGGGTAGGCAAGCCCGCCGTGCTCCCGAGCGCTCTGGCTGCCTACTCGCACGGCGGCTTCCCTCGGGGAGATGTATCATGTCCTTATTTATTCCGGATATATTAAGTAAGTACGCTTCCCTCGGTGACCGCGACATATGCGTTTCAACCCGAATTTCAAAGTGGACCGTTTTCTTTTTTTTCTTTTTTTTCTTGCTTTACGTTTCTCTCTTTTTCTTTCCTTTTTTTTTTGAGTGTTAAGGTCGTTGGGCAAACGTGGCGACAACGGACCCATCATCAGGATGGGTTGCTTTTGCAAACTGCCGCAGCACAGTGGCAAAAATTGTCATTCATCGCCATAAAAAAAAACGGGATGGACGCGGAATGAATATTGACAGCAAGGGGGAGGAGGAATTTTATTTTTATTTTTGTTAACGAGGACGAGTTATGGTATGGTCAATATCATCCCGGAGGAGCTTGTTCAGGGGGTTCTGAGCGGACGCTGCCAAGTGCGTAGTGGTCCTCCTACCGCTGTACCACTGCAGTTTCCAATTTGAATCACCACGATACAATAACATTATTCCACGAAAACGAATGATGCTGGTAATTCAGTGGGCGCGCGGATCTGTAACGCGCAGAGGTAATTGAGAAGTGGATGGACAAGACGGCGACTCGGTGACGCTTTTCTGGTTGTGTTCGTGTCTGTGTGCGCGCGCGCGCTAATGGACCGTATGTCGGGCAGAAACACGGACGAGAGGAGAAAAAATGTTAAAATGCGGTTTCCAGCCAATCAGAGTGCGACAAGGGAGCCGAAGTAACGGCGGACACGCGTCCTCCATTGTCGACACCCCCCTAACTCCTACCCATTCCTCCCCGCCCCCTCATCCACCCCTCCCCCATTCCTCGGTTATTTGAACCCATGCGTTGTTATTTTCATATTTTTTTCATATTCTTTTTTAGCCTGTCTTGATGATGATGGTGATGGACAAGCGGCGCGTCACAGGGGTACGGGGGTAAAGTGCCGCGCGCCCCGCCCCGCCCCACTCCGCCCCGCCCCATTCCGCCCCGCCCCGCCATTGCACTGTCAGCTGAAAGTTGGCCCCGGAAAGTTTTACAACTGCGGCCGCTGCCGGCCGGGGCCAGGGAAATAACCGGGGGACCACGTGCGCAACAGACCGCCAGTTATCAAGGTACTCTGCCAAAGACATTGAAAATTGAACGACTATATGCAATAGAATATGCGGTCGGGTTTGGAAATAGTTTTGTGGATTAATCCACGTTTACTACAGATCTACGCCTCCACGTGGAATCCACGTTGAATGCACGTGACGCTTCTCTGTGGGGACGGCACTGGCTCGCGCCGGCCACCCACCCCGTGTATACCGCAGCCACTCTCTGTTTCTCCACCCTACCCTCCCCTTCTCCACCGCCCCCTCCTACCCCGCCTCCCCCAAGGCGGTCGGCCTAAGACACACCATCATCTGTGAATGCGGAGCGCTTTGCTCAACCCCTAGAGGACTGCTGTCTGCAAGGGGCGCGCGGCGCGGGCTAGGGGGGAGAGGGAGAGGGGAGGAGGAGAGAAAAGTGCGACTGCTGCTTGCGTCAGCATGAGCCCCTGCGCAACCAACACGGGGTCTCTCTCGCACCCTCTCCCCCTCTGCCTGTCTCTCTCTCCCTCTCCCTTCATCTCTCTCTCCCTCTCTGTCTATCTGTCTCTCTCTTACACACACACGCCACACGCTCAGGAGGCCACTGTTGCCATAAAGTTTGGCCGTGCAGACGATCGGTCCTATTAGGAGTGACTGCGCGCGTGTGATCCCCACTTTCACACTGTAGCGTTTGTTTCGAAATGCACGTGTGCGGAAATGTGCCGCCCTCCCTCCTTCCCGTACCAGATTTCTATCGTGCGCCCGACCGTGCAGTACATGTGGTTTGTTGGGGACCCTGCGCAGAGAAATGAGGACTACTGTAGCGCGGCACAGGATGGCCTACTGTTGTGTTGTCGTAAGGTAGGATAAGGCTTGTAATCCAAATTAGGATCAAAACGATGACACCCTTGTTCTAGAGACACACCTCGGGGAGGCCAAAGCCCCACGCGCAGTCCCACAACATATCCCCCCTTTGTTTTTGTATTCCTTCTCTCTCCCTCTATCCCTCTCACTCATCCTTCCTATACCCAGACTCACGCAGTTTACTCCTCTCTTTGCTTCAGTACCTCTAGCTTGCGTGTTAGCGGTCACGATGTCGACCGATATCCAGACTCAGAGACGCAAAGCGGCTTATCTCTCTCCTTCTCACCCACGCTCCACCCTCCCCTCTCTCCGTCTCTCTCTCTCCCTACCACTCTCCGGCACACCAGCCGAGCGGGACGGGCGGGCCCCATATCGTCGGTTTTCTGAAGGGCTCAGCTGCACTGTAATTGGAAATGTGGCCATCTGACCACAATTTAGATGTGCCTCGTCTCTTCTCCCACCCCCCTTTTCTCGCACTCACTCCCTCGGCGCTGCTTCTCTCTCTCTCTCTCTCTCTCTCTCTCTCTCTCTCTCTCTCTCTCTCTCACTCACTCTCTCTCTCCCGCCCTCTCCCAATGTCGTTCAAGCCGCAAAACGAATTAAGCGGAAAGAGACGTTCGTGCGGTGGCGGCGGTCTCAACCCTCTTTTTTTCTCCGTCAGTCTACATCTCCTCTACGCTCCGTGTATTGTTTTCACATTTTCACACATCCGGTCGAAAAAGTCACCACGGCGTGAAATGTGAAAGCTGTATCGGCTATAACTTTGTTACATTATGTAAATTTTCCGAGGTAGTTGCCGGGAGTGCGAGGCGTTCTCCTCCGCGCGCCGTACTAACAATTTGCCGGCGCGGCGTGCGAAGTAGTCTAGCAGCAGCGCATCATCGTTTAGCGCGCGCCGGGACGGCGCCGGCCGGTGCCCGGGGCGGGGCGGGGCGGGGCGGGGCTGGTGCCCGGGGCGGGGCGGGGCGGGGCGGGGGCGGGGGAGGCTAGGCGATCCCCATCATCATCACGACCGACTCCAGCCGTAGGAGACGCGTACCTCGCGCGGCACTGCCCGCCTCCCGCCCTCTCCATATCTCTCTCGCTCTCCTCTCTCTCTCTCTCTCTCTCGCTCCTCGCTCCTTTCTCTCTCTCTCTCTCTCTCTCTCTCTCTCTCTCTCTCTCTCTCTCTCTCTCTCCGTTTTGTTTCTCCCCAGCGGTCCGCGCGCGCGTGACCCTCACTGCCCTCGCGCTCATTCGCCCGCTCGAAATGACAACATTGGCAGAGGTGTAAAAGCGAAGAGCCTTCCCCGCCCCGCCCCGCCCCGCCCTGCCCCGCTCCGCCCGCCCTGGCGCCGCGGCGACGCCCTCATGTAGCCCTGGCGTGGCCTCGCTTGCGCCCTTACCTTGGCAGTCGGGTCGGGCAGCAGCTCTCCGGCTGGGTCGGGTCGGGTCGGGCGCGGGGCCCGGGCGCAGTGGATGCCCGCGATGCGGACACCAGATTAATGGATGCGTGGTGCGGCGCCCAGGCTGGGCGGAGGAGAGGCCTGGGCTGGAGTATCTAATGGACTGGGGTGTTCGATGGGCCGGCGGGGCGGGGCGGGGCTGTCCGTCTCTTCCTCTGCCTTACTCCCTCTCGCTGCCCTGCGTCATTTATCCTTATTTTATTCTTTATATATAAGTCCTCCTGCGGCGCGGCGGGGCGGGGCGGCTCGGAGCGGCAGCACAGAGCGGGTCAGGTAACGTCAGACTGCTGGCTGCTGGACCCCTGTAATCGAAACTAAGCACCTCGTGGTGGCACGGCAAGGTCTGCTGCTGGGCCGCCGCGAGTGGGCGGGGACGGGACGGGCGGCGGCGGGCTGGGCGCGTGTATGGGCGTGGGATGGGCGGAATCTATTTCCGGGTGAAGCAAGCGAGGCTGCTCCGGGCGTGCTATGCGCTTCCGGCGGGGCGGGGCAGGGCGGGGCGATGCAAACAGGAAGGGTCGGCCGGTGGGCTCGGGCGCGCCGGGCCGGGCCGGAGCGGAGGCGCGCCCTGGTGGTCTCAGCATCACCACCGCTATCTACTAATAACTGGGGATGCGCGCACTCGCTGCAAAGCAGACGAAGTGAGATGGTTTCGATTCTCGGTTCGAGTAGGAGTAAGAGTGTCACTTCCCTACTTCCCTTCGATCGTGTGTCGTATTTTAAGTAATATGCGTTTGTCAACCGTTCATTTCAAAAGTTTATTAGCAGCAGTAAACTCGATTATACTCCCTCTCCGCGTCGCTGTTTCCTTATTGTTTGAATTTTTCACGCTCCGCATAAACTCATAACTCTGTGAGTTCGTGCGATCACAGTGGCTGTGAACAAGCAAGCCCAGCAGGGCATAGCGAAGGAAACTAGTCCGATCCATCTACTTCCGGTCTCGAAGACTCGCATATTTCCGGTGCGCTCGATTCCGGCCCGACAGGTTCGTCGGCGCGGGGCGGCAGGGCAGGGCGGGGCATGGTAGGCCGCCGCCAGCTCCCAGCACGCCACGCCACGCCGTTCCTTCTGCGGGCACAAATCTTTGGCGCGCGGTAATTCCGACGACGGTCGGCTGTAAATTGGCTGCGTGTCTGTTTTACGGTAGCAGCGCGCGCCACAGTGATTTCCCCAAACCTTAGGATTCGTCTACTCCCTCCCTCCTCCTCCGCCCTCCATCCCTATCTCTCCCCCGTGCGTTATTTTCTTCTCGTTTTTTTTTTCCCGCGGTGTTCTCCGCGGCGCCGCTTGCCGGCTCTCGTTCCTTTAATTATAAAAGAGGTCTGTCTGCCTTTCTAAAAGGCGCGCCCGCGGACGTGAAATGGCGTGTATTAATTAATTTGCCGCCATCTTGTCGGAACTTCACGTGTGTTACGTGTTCCGCTGGAAAACTTTTGTAACGAAGGCAGTGTCTGCGCGCGCTCCCTTGTTGGCGTAGGGTGCGTGGGAGGGGGGGGGGGGCGCTTCTAGGAAGGGCAGGCGCACATGGTTTTTCGTAAAGCTTGGCGTGGGCCACTGTTCGCGCGCTCACACTGCCGAGGAGAAAAAAAAAACAGGAAGAACTTATATTGCGGACGGTTTGCGCGCGGCGGCAAACAAACCCTCTGGACAGGGGAGGATAGGGAAGTTCGAACCGACGCGTGGAATCTTGTGAAAGTAATAGAAGACCCGACATTTGTGAAAAGTGGGGGTTGGGAGGGAAGGGGTGAAGACGATGGTGGTGGTGGAAGTACGACTGGCAGTGGCGGGGTTTGAGGGGGGAGGGAGGGGTAAAAGTTTGTGTGAGGACGAGAAAAGAGTTGGCCAGCCGGGCGGGAGGGCAGCGGCAGGCGCCTCCGCCGCACCATCCTCTCTAAAAATCGTTTCAATTACATCTTTATTAAGATGGCCAGTGCTTTAGCCGACCCTATGGCTGTTGGCGCCACCGCTGTTGAGCTTTCATTATGTTCCCTTAATTCAAAGTCAACAGCGAAATGAAGAGGCCCGGGTGGGGCGGGGCGGGGCGGGGCGGGGCGGGGCGCGCCCTACTGCGGGGAAGAAAAGACGCAGAGCTGAAGACGGACTCTACTGGGAGGGGCAGGGCGAGGGCGGAGCTAGGGGTTGGCCAAGGGGCTCCCCTACCAGCAGCCGCAAATATGCCTCCCGCAGTAAAGAACAAGCCTATTCGCTGCTTTGCGCGCGCTTCTTTTTGTTGTTTTCCGTGTTAGTATTTTTGACTTTGCTGTCTGTTGCATTTTTCGTGGGGCAGTGTCAGTGTGTCAGCGCTACCCTTCAAGCTCTAGCTGCGTTTCGGGGTGCAATGTTCAGAAAAAAAAAACGACGGGAAAATGCCACATTAAGTCCTGTTAATTCGTCATCAAGTATCACCCGTGATTTAAAATTTCGATTCGACTAGTAGCTCGCGCTCTCGGCACTCGACTTGTGGGTAATGATGTGCTAAGGACATGAGCAGGCAGCAACTCTAGACGAAAGGACAAAAAAACAAAAAGTTGTTACGCCCGCAGTCGGGAGGCGACCTTCCCTTCCGCTGGTTCCGATCAGTTTAGATTTCCGTGCTAGTCGCTCCCGGATCCGGTCGCTGCTCTCCGTCCCTAACCCTGCGGCGCGGCGCGGCGTCAGCGGAGAAGCCCACCAGGAGCAGGCTGAGCTCTCCTTGGCTCTCCTTCTCCTCTGCGCTCGCTCCTCGCCAGCGGGCGCGCCGCGCGCCACCAGCCCTGCCTGCACGGGACGAGCTGGGCCTGGCCTGGCCTGGCCTCGCGAACCTCCTCCAGTGGCAGCTACAATCGGCTCCAGTCGACAAGCCAATAACTCGGGATTTCTCTCTCTCCCTCTCAGTCTCTATCTCTCTCCTTTCTCTTCTCTCCCTCTGGTTCGTGTGTGTGTGTGTTCCAAGAATAGAGGACACGTCCTCGTGGCAGGGGGAGACCTTGAGCCTTGAGGGCGTTCAGCAGCCCACCTTGGCCCATACGTAGCTGTAGCTCGGCTCGGGCTCTCATTTCGAAAAAGGAACGTTGCCATGGAAATCGCTGCTGTCACCCCTTCCCCCTTCTCTCTCTCTCTCTCTCTCTCTCTCTCTCTCTCTCTCTCTCTCTCTCTCTCTCTCTCTCTCTCTCTCTCTCTCTCTCATACACTCACTTCCTCTCTCCCTCTTGTTTTACTCATCCTCTATTTGCACTTAAGTCCTTTTCGCCCTTGGGCGTGGGCGCGGAGGACAAACACGCGGATCGGCCCGTGTATTCTCGTGCGCTGGTGGCGGGCGGTGACCTGGCATTCTACTCCTTGTCACCGGAGTCTGCAGGAATAATGGTAGTTGGAGGCGCGTGGCGCTACCGCAAAGGGAAGGAGTGGCAAGGAGGTTGTGAGCAGACTTCCCAGAGTCTTCCACAAGCTGTCACTCAAAGTCTCTGGTGAAGCTGCGGGAGGTGGAGAGCGGGGTGAGGGTGAGAGGAGGGAGGAGTGGGCCAAAGTCTGAAGCGACTCTGTTCAGTACCTCCGGCCACCTCTTTCGCCGGCCGTGGTGGCGTCGTCTGCTTCCTCTCCTACTTTCTTATCAAGAGACTACTCTAATCTTCCCGTTAGCTCCGCGCTGAGTCTCACCAGTTCTCGTGGAAAAAGAGAGAGAGAGAGGAAACACACGCGCGTGCTGGGGCTCACACGTGGTGGATCCCTCAGCCTAGGACGGGACACCGACGAGCTTTACCCCCTTTCGTCGCGCCAAGCTCTCCCCTCTAGCAGGCGCAGGCCGGTTAGCGTGTGTTTGCGCTCGTACACGGCTTTAAACTTGTTTTCCAGCGGGAGAAAAAAAGAAAAGTGTGCCCATCGACCCTGGGCGTTGAATGAAAAGTACCCAGTGACTGTGGGCAATTTAAAATCTGTGCTTTGCTAATACACGAATGAATATAAGTTAGTAAGGTTGGTCTCTCAAGGGCAGCTCGTCGTCGCTTGTGTCCGTTTACCTGTCACTGGCCCTAATGGACCATGACCTTAATAACAAGAAGCCCCTTCCTCTCTAAATTTCAGAAATAATTTAAGGCAGAGGGATGGTTACAGTTTATACTGCGTATACGGGTCGACCGCCGCGCAGGTAGGCAGACCCGCCGGCCGGGCGTGCGGAGCGCGTTGCCTACCCTCGGGTGGGCGGGCGTCTCCTCCGCTCCGCCTGCTCCTCTCCGCGCGCCGCGCCGCGCCGCGGCTCCTCCCCCGAGCGGCGCGATTTGTTCGCTTCCGTCTCGCGCCATAAATTATCTGCCGTAACAGGTGTAGCCAGCGGGGCGGGTGGACACGCGACCACCCAGCCCGCGCCAATAGGAAGGGAATGAATCACTGGACAAATTGAAAGAAATATGAGGAGTCCGGTTGAGACGCGGGAGGGGGGGGGGGGTCTCCAGGAAATGAGGGCGTCGCTTCGGGCGTCGCGAAGGCGCACGGCAGCGGTGGCGGCCGGGCGGGCGGGAGACCCCCCTTCCTCCAACCCCCACCTCTCCCGTTCATTTCTTCGAACCCCCGAAGCTACTACCCCCGCTCCTCCCCTCTCTACCTCTCTAACCGCCGCAACTCCCCCCCCCCCTCTCCCCGCGTTCCACCTCCTTCCAAGGCCTCATATTACCGTGGCCAGCTTGATTGATTCATTCTATTATTTATTACATCCCTGGGCACGCCAGGGCGGCGGCGGGGTGGTCGAACTCTCTTCCCTTCCCCTCCCCACTCGCGCACGTAGAGTGCCCAACGGTAGGGGGGGACGCCCAAGTTATTGTCCCCGTCCGCCGCGCTGCTCACCCATGTTGTGAACGCGGATGCAAATAACTGTGTTACTTAACCGCCGCGCTATGCTGCTCCATTCCGACCCATATTAAAATCACAACGCCATGTTTCGCTTTGAATAGTCGGTCAGGTGTCGTCCACGTGTCACTTCCGACTGCCTGTCTGTTTGTCGCGCCTGTAACCGCTCACCTAAAAGTATGCGAATACTTTGACGCACACCCACACAAAAGTTTTCGCTCGCACGCGGGGTGAGCGACATTGGTTCACTCGGGTCTCCCTCCAGCGCAGGCCAGGCGCTGGCCGCAGTGTACTTTGGGCTGGGCCCCCACTTGGTGACTCAGCGCCAAGTCCTGACGAAGGCCGCGCCCGTCCTGCCCTGCCCAGCCCAGCCCAGCCCCAGCCACTGGCTGCCGATGCCCCCTTGGTTCGACCTGTCCTCTCCAAACGGGCAGGGGAGAGGGACTCACCTTCCTGTCAACAGTCAACAGGGATCGCTGTCGCTCGCGCCTCGCCGCCACGCCACGCCGCGCCACGCCGCGCCCCTTAAAAGTTGTCGACCGAGGAGTGAAGTGGTTCCGAAAGGGTCCTCCCCGTTGCCACACTGTCGAGCCGAGCCGAGCCGGTCCCGGCCCGGTCACAGTCGGTCGGACCTCTGCCCCTGCGGCCCCGCCCCACCCCGCCCCACCCCGCCCCACCCCGCCCCACCCCGCCTCACCCCACCCCGCCTCGGGCCCAGCGCTGCACTCTGCCACGCCGCCGCCGCCCTGCAGCGCCACCCCCACTTCCCCCCGCCTCTTCCTGGTCGCCAATAACCCTATCGGATCCCCCCCCCCCTCTCCGGGGATGGGGAGGTCGGGGAAGGACAGGGCAGGGCAGGACAGGGCGAGTGGAGCAGGCTTTTCCGGTCATCAAACTCCTGAGGGGTAGCTGTGCATCCCGACGGAGACAGAGCGACGCAGGTGGAGGGAGCCTGCGTCCATTTCCATCCCCAAGCTTCTCCCTCTCCTTCTCTCCAACCCCTCTCTTTCTATCTTCCCCCCCCCCCTCTATCTCTCTGTTTCTCTCTCTCCCTCTCTTACGCTGGTATAAATGCGTTGCCGTTGGACTTGTCTCTCGCACGTGCGCTCGTTGTCGGGTGACGTATATGCCGCTCTCACTCGGCTGACCGAGGAGGGGGGGAGGGGCGGGGGGCGGCAGTTCCGGGATCACCTTCATTACCTCCGGGCGAGGCGGAGGGGGAGGGGAGGAGGGGCGGGGGCGTCCCCGTCTGCTAACCGCCGCCGCCGTCTTTGCAGACGTCCCCATACGCCTGTTATATTCCCCTGTTTCTATCTGTCACGTGACATAAAAAGGCGATCACGTTGAAGCGATATAATGATGAACATGAAGAATGAATGAAACAATAAGGGCTGGCCGCGCCGCGCCGCCGCCCCCAGGAGGTCACGTCATGTGAACATGGGCCAGGTCGCCGCCTTGTCTCGCGCCAAAGGGAGCGAGGCTCGGCGACAAAGAGGAGACATGATTGGTTGTCATTTCCGGACGCGGCCCAATCAGGAAGAATTGGACGTGAGAGTGAGAGTAAGAGAAGAGAGTGAGTAAGAGAGAGAGAGAGAGAGAGAGAGAGAGAGAGAGAGAGAGAGAGAGAGAGAGAGAGGAGGGAGGGAGGGGTGGAGCCGACGCCACCACTGATTGGCATCACTGTCACGGCCTGCCGTGTCGCGGCGAGTTGTGGCGCCAGGCCACTGATTGGCGTTTTCTCACGCGGTGAGTTCTCTCTCTCTCTCTCTCTCTCTCTCTCTCTCTCTCTCTCTCTCTCTCTTTCTCTCTCTCTCTCTCTCTCTCGCTCTCTCTCTCTCTCTCTGACCCAACTTGTAAACCAAAATCCCCCAATAAATACGTGTAAAAAAAACCTCTCTCACTAGACCCCATTTTTGACGATACGTAGCTTCCATTATCTTTTGCGATAGAAACTTAATGCCGTATTCTCGCAGTGGTCGGTAGCCAATAATAGATGGTCGATAAATCTCTGGTATCGTTACATTTCTATTAAGACGTTGTTTCCAGATGCGTTCACCTCAGTGAATCGACATCTCCTTCCGCAAAAAAAAAAAAGAAAGAAAACCATGTTATTTCTGTTTGTGGCGAGGAGCTGGTCTTACTCTCTTTCCTCTCTAGACCGTGTCTGTCCGTTTGTTGTTTTTGGCTGCGGTCCCAGCAGCAGCGGGTGCAGGTATTGAGGAAGCGAGCGGGATATCGAAATCCAGTCCGAGAATATCATCCAAATCCGAAATGTGTCCACTTGGCGGTGTTCCAAAGGAAAAGGCGAGGGGAAGCACCAGGACCGGCTGCGAGGCCGGGGCGGGGCGGGGAGTGGCGGGGCAGACGAGGCAGCAGTCGTCGCCCCAGCCATGATAAACTGGGCGTTTTGTTCCGTCCTATATCATGCTACCCGATGCGGTGGCCAGCGCTACGCCACGCCACGCTCCGCCACGCAGCGCCGCCGCGCAGATCACCAACGCGGAGGGTCGGCCAGGACCACCGCGCACTGTAAAGACAAGGGAACGGAAAAAACAAAACTCTCAATTTTTCACTCGCTTACTACTCCCTAACTCGCTTACTCACTCTGACCCACATAACCACTCACTCCCGCTCACTCTCGCTCACTCTCGCTCACTCGCTCATTCTTGCTCCTAATGTGACCGCGTCCCTCCCTCCGCGCGTGACTACGAGCAGTAAGCCCGGGCGGGCCCTCCTCGCCCCGCCTCTCCTCCCGGCCCCGCCCCGCCCCGCCCCTCCTCACCCTCCTTCCTCCTCACCCAATATGCCAAAATATAGCCCAGGCCCCGGCCATAGCGGCGGCCTGCGGCCCTGCCTGTGTGCCGCGCCGTGCCGCGCTGGGGCTGACCTTCGCGCAGACCCGCCAATCACTGGGCCGGGGCCTTTGTAACTCGGCCGTGCACTCCTCTGAGATACGTGGATATATACCTTGGGGGCCCTGCACGGGGCTTCCGCGTCCGTGGCCCCCTGGCTGCCCCCCCTGTCCACCCCGGTCCAACCCCGCCCGACCCCGCCCGACCCCGCCCCGCCCCGACCCCCGCTGGCCGCCGCCTAGGCGCGCCAGTGGCGCTGGTCAGCTGCACTCGATTTATTACCCGCAGTAATAGTAATTGTTATGCCAGGGGTGGCCGGCGCAAGGTGCTGCCAAGGGGCGTAAGGTCTGCCTAACAGCTACCCTGAAAAAAAAAGGCCTGCATATCTTGGTTAAAATTACATAATACTTTCCCCTCTTTGACGGTGGCGCTCTCCTTTGACACTTCATATTTTTTTCTTCTTTTAATTTCTCCGCTTGAAACTGAAGGGATTTTTGTCGCCCCGCGGAGATGACGATCAAGTCGGATTTCTTTTATAGTCCTGGATGAATGCGAAAAGTTCCCTTTTGCCTGGGTGGCGTGGCGCGGTGTTGCCGCTGCCGTCCGTCGACAAAAGCCGCCGGCCGCGCGGGCCGGGCCGGCGGGGCGCAACTTGGTCCGGCAGCCAATTCAGATTTGCAACGCCACGCGATGAAAGTGAAATGTTGACGGGCGCTGCGCCAGTTTGCTCTTCAATACGGGAGTGGAAGTGCATATTCAACGCGCGCGACAGTATCACTTTTGTACTGTTAATTTTTCCCTCCGGAGTCATAAACTTTTCTGAAATGTTACAAGGTAGAAACATTAAACAAACGAGAGGGTTTGAATAGAAACAATATATTGGTTTTAAAAAAGAAGATGCTTGTCACACGAAGTATCATCAGGTGACCACTATTTTTAACAGTTTTAACAGTAAGGGTCCTGCTGTACGCCACGGTACAGCCGGGCCAAAAAGTTTGAGCTTACAATTTCCGCTGTACGGGCGGCGCGGCTGCGAGAAGATTTCAATGACTTGAGGTACAAATGTTCGGGCGGAGCCGCCGCCTGGCAGCCTACCGACCTTGCAAGCGAGAACGGGAGAGAGAGAGAGGGGGGGGGGGGAGGAAAGGGGCAGTCCGCTCCACCAGCACCGCACCCTTCTGCCCGCACCAGCGCCATCAAAGAAACGAGAACGCAAACTGTCTCCAAAGTCTTTTTCTGCGCCTGCAATCACTGTCTCATAATGGAATCAGGCAAGTTCGCCCTTGTGCTTACTGCTTTCCTGCCCTCCTTCCACTCTCTCCCTCTCTCCGTATCTTTCCCCTTTCCCGATTCTCTTCTTGTCTGTATCTCCCTCCTCCACCTCCTCCTCCATGAATGAGATCGTCATTGAACAAGACGCCGATGACGTCCATCGGAATTTTTTTTTTAGTCCTCAGGGCCGCAGAGGCCGGTCCAGATGCATGTTGTTATTAAGGGCGAGCAGGCCTCGCGATTGTCAGAGTCTTGGTCCTTGTCGCGGAGTTGGGCGGTGAGTGGCGCGAGGGCTTGGGGGAAAGGATACAACTCGCGCGGCCGTGTGGCGGAAGTTGTTTCCCACGACACTGGGGAAACTCTGCCTCCAGGAGGGAGAGAGAGAGAGAGAGAGAGAGAGAGAGAGAGAGAGAGAGAGAGAGAGAACAGAGAGAACCTTACCTGACCTTCCTGGCCTCGCCCACCCACAAGACGAGAAGACCGGCGCTCTCGTAAGGCTAAAATGTCGGTGCGCAGCCATAGGGCTTGGGTCTCCTCGACGCTGCCCGAGCGAAGCACGCGGGAATATTCGACGTGCGCTTTCCTTTTTTCATAAAGCCCCTGCCTGCCCAGCACTGTGGCCTGGCCCTCACCCGCACCGCAGATTCCCTTTACTACCTGGTTCCTCCTGCACATGCTCCCCCCGCCCCCTCCCCTCCTCCCCGATGGAGCCCCTTCGGTGTGGGGTGAGGGCGGCAGGGGCTAGCTGCACGACCCATGCAGATGCTTATTCCTGTGTACACACTACTAAACAGAGACGTAAAGAACCCCCCCCCCCCCTTTTCTGGCTCTCTCTCTCTCTCTCTCTCTCTCTCTCTCTCTACCGTGGAAGACCACCGCCGCCACCGCCCCTGCTAAACCTCCCTTCCACTCTCTCTCTCTCTCTCTCTCTCTCTCTCTCTCTCTCTCTCTCTCTCTCTCTCTCTCTCTCTCTCTCTCTCTCTCTCTCTCTCTCTCTCTCTCTCTCTCTCCCTCCTTTTACCCCTCTCCCACCTACCTCGCGCTCCTCGCGTTCCACGCTAAGATAAGAGAGACCGGCGACCTTCTCGGAGAGAGAGAGAGAGAGAGAGAGAGAGAGAGAGAGAGAGAGAGAGAGAGAGAGAGAGAGAGAGACGGACGGAAAGGGGCTTGCGCGGGGTTACCGGTTACCTGCTGCTGCTCAAGCAGGCAACAACAGCAGGACTGCCTGCTTCGCCGTCGGGACTTGTTTGGCTGGGCTCGGCTCGTGTGTGGCGCCGCCGGGGACGTAAAGGGACGGGGTGGGTGGCGGGCAGGCGGGGGGCAAAAGTCGTCAAGTCTCTGCGGCGGGCCCGCCCCGCCCCGCCCCGCCCCGCGGCCCGGGACCAGACCCATACCCGCCAGATGCGGCAGTGCTGGCCTGCATGTGGTGGTGCCGGCTGGCTGGCTGGCTGGTACCCACTGTGCGGTACCCACCCACTCACCCAGCGGCGCCCCGGGCCGGGGGCCGGGCGGGGCCCCACTGTGTGTAATAGCCGGGGGCAATATGCGTCCCTCCAGCAGGGTAGGGGCGTAAGCACTTCGTAGGCCTGAGTGTAATTATTCGTAAACAAACAGCCCTGCTCTGGCTCTGCTGCTGTGGCAACAAGCCCCGGAAAATGTTGGTGCGCGGCGCGGCGCGGCGCGGCGCTGCCCTACTCAAACGTTTAGTAGTGCGTTCGTATCTCACTCTCTTGTTCGCTCTCTCGCTCTCGCTAGCTCGCTCGCTCGCTCCTTCCCGCCGGAACGGTCCAGTAATTAGAATGACGAATGAGTCACACGGACACATCACACGGGGCCCGCGAGCAGGGGGAGCGAGAGAGAGGGAGGGTAGGGGGGAGAGGGCTAAGAGTTTGTCCCTGTCTCGCCTGCCCCCTCGGGGGAGTGGGAGGAGACGCGGGGCGCGCGGGCGCGGGACAGTGGAGTTTGTCCTTGTCTACCCCGCTGCCTCTCTCTCTCTCTCTCTCTCTCCCCTCCGCGCCCATGTCCTCTTCCTCCCTACTTGCTCCCTCCCCCCTCCTCCCCGTCTCTCTCTCTCTCACTCTCTCTCTCTCTCTCTCTCCCTCTCTCTCTCTCTCTCTCTCTCCCTCCCTCCCTCCCTCCCTCCCTCTCCCTCCAAGAGACTCCTTCAACATAATGAGCTGGCCGCGGAAAAACAAAGAGGTTCATCTAAACTTGTAGACCAGGGCGCGGAGGTCGGGGCGGCGAGGCGGGGGAGAGGGCGGGGCGGGGCGGGGCCCTGCACGATGCGAAATGCATTCCAGCGAGTCGCCGTGCCGGGCGGGGCGGGACGGGGCGGGACGGGGCGGGGCGGGGCGGGGTGTGCCCCCCGTGTTTGTCCTGTCCACGCCACGCGCGCAGTAGTGGTGCGCCCCGCCACGCCCCGCCACGCCACGCCAAGCCCCTCCGCCGCCGCCCTGGGCGAAACCTTGTTATGCAGCCGGGCATGCGCGGGGCTCACCCGAAAATACAGAGGCAGGAGACACGTGGGCAGGGCTGAGCAAGGCTCACTGCGAAGCACTGCCAAGCTCTGCGAAGCTCTGTCAAGCACTGTAAAGCATACGTGGCCGGTGAGTGGCGGAGCCAAGCCAAAGATAGCCTAGCACCTGACAGGAGAAGAAGGTTTGGTCAGGGCTGCTAAAGTTTCGTGGGTACGGTTTGTTGAGTCCCTGTGTCTGGTTCTGTTCTCTCAGGCGAGTAGGTAGGTGGTGGTGGGGGGCTGCTCAGTGTCTCGGCTCCGCAGGTGTGTCACGTCTGTGGCCCGCCGCACCGCACCGCGCACCCGCGCGGCCCAACGACGACGCTGGCTAATAAGCACACACTGCAAACCGCCAGAACGTGCGCCAACATACTATCGCAAAATTCTGTTTCATGTCCAATTTTTTTTTTCTTTCATCATTGTAAAACAAAACGTTTCAATTATTCTTTAATTGGCTAGGCTTTGTTATGAAATGGCTGGTCCGTTTTTGCACCGCCGTGCTGATATTCGCTGCTTTTCTTACCCGCCTGCCTGTTCCTCTAGCGCCCTGCGCCGAGCTTATTTTTCTGCCCGCGCGTCCCCTTCTCCAGAGGCCCCGCCCCGCCCCTCCCCTGCTTTCTGCCGCCCCCATCCGCCCCCCCCTCCCACCCCCTTCCTCTCCGCCCCTACGCACCCCTGGCGTCGCGTAATGAGTTGCCACAACCGCAGGGCTGTTGACGTAGTGCCCGTCACGTGCGCCGCGGGGCGGGGCGGGGTGGGGCGGGGCGGGGCGGGGTGGAGCGGGGTGGGGCGGGGCGTGGTGGGGTGGAGTATTGAGCTAGGTAAGTTTAAAGGAATCACGAGTATTAGCAAGCTGGGGTCTGGTCTGTTGCGTGGTGGGGGATACGGTTGAGGGGGCGGCAGTCGAGTAGAGTAGAGCGCGGTGCCGGGCGGTGCACGTCTAAACATTATTTTTAAGAAGTAAGCTAATTAGAATTAAGGTGCTGATTTGCGTACGTTATTAACATTGCTAGTTTTTTTCCCCATGAAAACGTAGAGCCTTGATGCTCAAACCTACCGAAGGCACATTGTCACACTTGGATTTTAAGAGACTTTTAAGGCTTTCGGCCGCCTAGGCCGGCGTGACAGCTGGCTGTGCAGCGGGACGGGGAGGGGGGGGGGGGGGGAGGGGGGCTCTGCTCTGACCCGCAATAGGGACTGTTTATAATCAGATAAGAAAAGTTGTCCGACTCTATCATTCACATTGAGGAACAGCCGTTGCCGTCATTACCAGTAGACCAACTTCTCCTTACCTTCTCTCTTTCTCTCTCTCGCTCTCTCTCTCTCTCTCTCTCTACCTACCGCCCCGCCGCACACAGCGCTGACTCCCACCCCAAAGACGGTTCCGTTTTGCGGTGGGAGATAAAAAGGCGCCAGGCCACGCCACGCCACGCCAGCGGCAGACGGGCGAGCAAAAGTCTAATTCCGCAGCGGAGCCAGGATGGCAGTGCAGAGGGCGGGAGGGGCGGAGGAGGAGGAGGAGGAGGAGGAGGCGGAGCAGGAGGTTATCGAACACAGCGTTAGGCGCAATCTGAGAGGGGGGTGAGGGGGGGGGGGGCGGAGGCGAATGCCGTAGTGGGTGTGGCGCCCTCAAGAGGTGCGACTTGGGCCACTTTAGATGACAGACGTGTTACGCTACGCTACGCCACGCTCTTATGCGCCGCAACTTTGACGCGCGGCTGGCTGCTTGAACGAGTCGGGGCAATCAATCAAGTGCGCGTGTGTGTGTGTGCGTGTGCGCGTAGAGTGAGCACGCGCGTGTGTGTGCGTGTGTGATAGTTTGTGTGTCGAGTGCCCGTGCCTGCTGCGGTGTGGGGGGGCACATGTGGAGAGGCCTTGAGAGGAGAGCCAAGCGGAGATACGACGGGAGTGGGTCAGGATCAAGACGCTGAGGTCGTGCACTTTCTTCCACAGCTTTTGCATGCACGCTTCATTGAATACACAAAGAATACGCTTTAAAAACATGTTTCTCAGCGTTTCTCGATGCAAGTCTGGGTCCGAGCGGGCCGGCCGGGGCACGGTGCTCCGCAGCCAGCTGGCTCAGGGTCGATCGCTACTCGGACAAACCACTTGATTAGCAAGTTTCCGCCTCGCCGGAGGGTGCGGCACGATGCGGTGGGCTGGGGCTGGGGCAAGCCGGTGAGGCAGCAGGACAGGACAGGGCGGGCGGAGAGGTCCGTTTCACCCTCGGTTTCACCCCCCCCCCCCCCAAACCCGATCATGGAGAGAGCAGCTCCGTCTTAAACTGTCTAATTAGGGTCTAATCCCGCCAGGTCCGGTCGGCAGTTAGCCGCCTGAAAGGTGTGAGTCCGGGGCGGGGTGCCGCGGTGCGAGATTTACCCGAAGCTCGAGTGTGAGACATCTGTCATTTTATTCGTTTCCAGGCAGAACACCATCACGTGTCGGCTCGAGTACACCAGAATATTGCGCTAGAGGCGATGATGTACCAGAAAACTCATTTGCTTTCCAAACCACAGAATGTTCTTTTTGAAAGTGTGAGACTTCCACGGTTTCACGCCATTGTCTCCGGACTTAAGTTTCGAGGAGTGTAGTTCACCGACAAAAAATAAAAGTTTCCTACGCATGTCGACTGACTGTCCCTGTGTCCTGGTGTTGCAGGAGCCGTGCCGGACGCTCTGGCGCGGGTGACGCGCGAGGAGACGCTGCTCGTGTCGGACGGAGGCGGCGGCGTGGCCATCGAGATCATGCCCAGCGCGGCCCTGGTGCCGCGCTTCGTCGGTGAGAACTATGTGGTCACGTGCAACACCAGCGACGGCTCCAAGCCGCGCTGGTACGTCGGCAGGCCGGGCGTCGGCGAGGCCAGGGCGTCCATCCGCGGCGGCACCGGCGGGTGAGTAAAACCATCCAGAAAACACTAAAAAAACTTGCGGTTAATTTCACTGTAAGCTACAGTGAACCCTGCAGGATTGTAGCTTTCTGTGAAATTCGCCGTAAACTTTTTAGAGTGAAGCCTCCGAGATTGTCGATAGATTGCATAACGAACTCATTCATGGTTTTCCATTTATTTTCTCGAGTCTTTATTTCACTCAACGCCAAAGGATTTTTGCGTGGGGGGAAGTAGAGTATGGGAGAAGAGAGAGATGTAAAGTGGTTACGCGGGCACTTTGGCTGTCGCCTACTACAAAGCCGCTCTCTGCCACGGGCGGACCGGACAGGACCGGGCAGGCCCGGGGTAGCTAATCCCTCTCTACAGGCCATTACGGTGTATTCTATTTTTGCGGTAGCCAAAAGAAAGCGTTGTGGTATGTTATGCGGCGGCATCGTCGCTTTGAGTAGCGCAAAGTGCATTCCAGCAAGAGCTCCCCCTGTCCATACCCATCCTGCCCCAACCCCCTCAGTCTGCTACGTTCCCGACACCCGTCTGGACAGCCACCGGGTCCCCCCCCCCCCCACAATTTATTTTTAGTTTAAAGAGATAGAAGCCATGAGCACGGAAAAAAAATGTTTTGTTGTGCCACAAGACCCGTGTGCTCGTTAAGGCTTATTGTAATTTTACAAAATTGGCGCTGTAAATTTACGGCTGCGCCATATAAGCAAAGATTACAAGATATGCTACCTCAAAAATTAGCATACTAAAAGTTGTAAAAGTACACTAATATTTTTTAAAAAAAATTGTGGGCCTCTGCTAACCATGGAGCGCGTCGGGCGAGGGTGGGGCCATTCTGCCCCACACACGCATCAAACAAACAAACAAACAAACAAACAAACAAACAAACAAAGCACGCGCAGTCTAGTGAGTAGGAGACAACAGGGTGTATACCGTCAAGTGTACGGCATTCTTCCTCCTCCACCCCGCGGTCCGGCCCGACCTGGCCCAGCCGGGGGCTGGTGTCTCGGTGGCCATTGCAATTAATGGACAAGGTTAAGGCGCCCACCTCTCCTTACGAAAAGAGAACTCTCCATGAGAACATTACTTTAACGAGTGCGCCATTGTGAGCGTCTGAAACAATTCACAGGCGCCACCCCTTTTGTTACCATTGTAATTTATTTCGGGCTGTTAATATTCTTTTTTCCTCGTTGCATCATACTTGTTTGCTTTTTTTTTCCTCTGTGTCTCCCTGTGTTATTTTTGAGACGGGGAGATTAGTTTGAAGCACAAGACCAGACAACGCGGCCGCGCTCACAAGACTCTCAGTCCTGCTCGCAGACACAAGGAGGCAGCCCGGCCCGCCCCGCCCGCTGCTTTTGTTTCCTTTTGTTTCTGCTGTATTTTTTTTTTCTTGCGTATTCTTTTTTAATGAAGAGGGCTGCGGCTCCCTCACACTCCACGCCCGCTTCTCGTGCGTCGCGCGGTGGTCGGGAACATCGATACAATTGCGAGGCGAGCCGGGCTGAGCTTCGCCTCCCGCGAGTATCTCAAAGAGAACCGAACACCTGTCGGCTGCATGCATACATACGTACGGCACATTCATTATCACCGCGAGGTTTCGTTTTCATTTGATTGGCGTCTGATGGCGTCAAGGTGATACGTCGGGCAGGTGCGGGAGACAGTAGGCGCACGAGAGAGAGAGAGAGAGAGAGAGAGAGAGAGAGAGAGAGAGAGAGAGAGAGAGAGAGAGAGAGATGGAACCGACCAGATAGACAGGGCGGCGGGCAGTCATCAGGGAGTAGGGATCTCCCCGTCCACACAAACGGCAAATTGAATTGTTACGTGCAGCCACATTATTACAACGTTCGGTGCGGGTTGGGTGAGGGGTGGGGGCGAGATGGGAGATGATACAGGGGCTAGAGGTGAGGGTAAGGGAGACCATTGTGGATAATAATAATAATAATAATAGGCGATACATGAGAGCGATTTTAAAACGAGTGAAAATGATACACCGCGGAGTCTCTCACTGTTCTCGATTTCTTTGTCACTGGAAAACAAAATTCTGCTACAAACTGCATCTCATTTCGCGTCACCCGAAATGCTTGATTCAGAGTAAGACCTTTTTTCGACGAACTATAAACTTCTGTTCTAATTTCACTTTTATCAATGGAATAGATTACCTCGAGGGGTGGGGCTAGAGGACAAGAAAAGGCGTATTGGGCGGGAGTGGGCGGGTAGGTAGGTTAGGACTGCGGCGAGGGGGAGGGGGGGGGGGTGCGCTGCGCACCATGGAATGGACGATATTAATTGGCCCGGCAATCGATATCGCCGCACCGTGGCGCGGCGTGGCGTTGACGGATTGTAAGCGCCTCCCCCGCCCGCCCCCTCCAAACTGTGCCTGGAGAAGCCCCCACCAGCCGTGCCCGCAGCAGTGCACCGCGTCTAATGTAGCCACTCACCCGCTCACGAGTGCATACGCGCCACCGCTACAGCCCCACCTCCCCCTCTACCCCCTAAAGCTCAGAGGGACGGGTGACGACGGGGTTTCTCGAGTTCCTCCGCGCCCTTTCGGGTAGCGGTAGCAGCAGCCGTGGCAGCTAGCGCGGTGGGGCGGTGGGGCGCGGCCGTGTCGAAATACTCGGGGAGTCTGCCCGGGCGGGGCGGGGCGGGGCGGGGCGGGGCGCTGCGGGGCGGGTAGGGGCTGATGACGGTGCCGATTCCAGAGCCCCGCGGCCTCCTCCCCGCCCGTCATGCACCCCCCGCCCGTGCCCTCTCCTCGGCGGCCCCTACCCTCTGCGCCTTCGCCTCAGCGAGTCCCCAGCAGCTTGCCAGCCAGCGAGCAGAGTCGCGTACTTTATTGAGGGCCGCGGAGAAAAAGAAGGAGAGGAAGAGGATATAATTGGGAGCGTGATACTCGGACTGAGTGAGTGAGTGAGTGGGTGGCGAAATTTTAACTTCGCAGTCCCGTCCGCTCATCTTCCCGTCAGCCCCCTCGCCTTGCCTCGCCTTCACTTACATTCTTCCCTTTTCAAATCTCCCCGGGTCGGGGGCGGGACGGCAGCCGCTTCAGCACCATTCATTACTTGTGTTTTTCTCTTTTTATCTTTCGTTTGCTCTCTAGTTTGAATGATATTTCGCATCGCGGTTCCAAAAATATCAAAAAAAAAAAAAAAAAAAAAAAAAAAAATTTACATCCGTTTGGACGTAAATCGACTGGTCGAAGCATTTTAAAATCCACTTTCATATTGAAAAGAATGTCACTGCAGTATCAAAAAGCATTTTAAAATTTTCGCAATTTAAAGAAATGTAACGTCACATGACTTTAAAATAGAGAAAGCATTCTTTGAAGCTACCGCTTTCCAAATTGCAAGGCATCGAAATATTTGCAATCTGCAAAGCATTCAAATTCTTCGCACTTTGCAAAGCCTCTGCTACGTAATGATTTACCAGCGGAAGTAGGGCAGCTACCGATGGAGAGACGGGCCTGGCACTCTTCTCTGTGGCAGGGGTTGGGCTAGGCCGTTCGAGGGCAGTATAGCCGACGGTAAATGGATGATAAAAATTCCACGACCTCTTCCCCCTGGCCTTCCTCGCCCCCCCCCCCCTCCCCTTCCCTGACCTGGACGGGATGGTGGGCAAAGAGAGGATGGTGTGGAATTCCACTCGACTTTATCCTGTTTTCTACTTTTGCGACATGAAATATTTGGGTTAAGTGCACCGCGAGGATCTAGCGGCGGCAGGCAGCTGTCTTCCCTGCCCGGCCCCACCCGGCCCCGCGCGGCCCCGCCCGGCCCCGCCCGGCCCCGCCCCGCGGCTCGCAGACAGTGTCGGACCTCACCTCCCTCCTCCCCGTGGCCCCGCACCAATGTTGCCCGGAGCTAAAATCAACGCGCTCTACTCTTGCAGAAGGATGCGACGTTTAGAATTCAAATGTTGGGGACGGACTACCCGACCCGTCCTCTGCCTTCGGTTCACCCCTGTTCGCTCCCTCTAGCGTCTCTCATCCCTTTTCGTGCGCGGTTACGGTTCGTCGGGGGACGGACAGGGAGGGCAGGGCATGGCTGGCCATGCAGCGCGCCTGTCAACTCTGAGGTAGGCAGACCCGCCACACACTGCTGCGCGACGGGCGAGCTTATCCGCCCGGCGCTTTACGGACACTATCTATCTATCTATCTATCTATCTATCTATCTATCTATCTATCTATCTATCTATCTATCTATCTATCTATCTATCTATCTATCTATCTATCTATCTATCCACGGGGCTACAGCTCTTGGCACTCACTGCCGCTCTGATTGCCACGGAGAGTGGCGCTACATCGTTTATCATCAAATCACTTCCCCCTCCGCCTCCCTTTCCCTCAGCAGCAGCGCAGTCCGACCTGCAAGTGGCGGGGCTGCATCCTTCCCCTGACTGTTCCCCCCCTTCCCCACTTCCCCCTTCCCCCTCCCTCCCCTTCCCCTTCCCCAGCCCTGTGTCCTGCCCGGCCGGCGGTACCTTTGGTGCTCCCGCCTCACCTACTGTACTGTACAGTGCTGCGTAGCCGCAGCCCTGCTTCGCTCCGCGTCTCTCTCTCTCTCTCTCTCTCTCTCTCTCTCTCTCTCTCTCTCTCTCTCTCTCTCTCTCTCTCTTGCCGTCGGTCCCGCTCGAGATGCTAAAGGGTGGCTGTCGCGCGCTGCCGCAGGTCGCCGGTGCAGAACGCCGTGTGGCGCGGCCCGGGCAACGGGCTGCAGATCGTCATCAGCAACATCGAGAAGAAGGACCGCGGCGAGTACTGCTGCCGCCTCTCGGACGTGAAGCGCGCCAGCGAGAAGTGCTTCGAGCTCACCGTCAAAGGTATCGCGGTTTTCAGTAGCAATTTTAACAAAAACTAGATCCAATTCAGTTAAGACTAACTAAGTCCTTTTTCCTGTTTTGCGCGCAGAGCCCATCGTGTTTTTAGACACGCCGACGGAGCAGGTGGCCACGGAGGGCCAGGCGTACGTCATCAAGTGTGAGGTGACGGGTGACCCCACGCCCGAGATCCAGTGGAAGGTGCGGGGACAGCTCTTTAAGGGTGAGTACTTGATAGACAGATGAAGCCCTTTACATGCACGGAATTGCAGCTCGCGTAGCTCACCACCGAAAATGAATGGGAGTCGTCGGAAAATCTTCATGGAATATTGCATTTCCTCGTCCACGACGCGCAGTTATTTCGGGTGGCTCAGCCTGTGGAACTGGGACGTCTATGTGTGTGTGTGTGTGTGTGTCGTCGGGGTAGCGTCTGTGTGAGCACACCTCTTGAAATTCGAATCTCGTGCAGCAGGGAGGGAAATCCTGAGTGACGCAGCGGAGCGCGCGCCGGAGAGAAAAGGTAAAGATGGGAATGGGAGAAACAAGACAGGGGGAGAGAGGAAGGCGAAAGAGCGAGAGACTGGAAAGAAGTCACGTTGATGACGCCATCCGGCAAGGTGGGTACCCCGGGTGTGTGTACGGGGGAGGGGAGACGGGGTGGTAAGGGAGAGAGACAGAGAGCGTGGGCGAGTGTCGGACACTAATAAAAATGTAAGTGGCAGTGATATGCAGCCTGATTCGCCGCAGCTTACAGTGAAATTCACCGCCGTATGCATTCTTAGAATGGAGGGTACCAGGGGGTTGGTGCAGTGTACACGCGGTACTGCATTCCGGGTATTTGCGTGTAGTCCATTCCGGACGACATGTGCACCGGGTTGAGCTGGGGCGCAGTACGGGGCGGTGATGGGTTCATATCCCCGTCAGAGTTCCTGGGCGTCGTCCGGGTACGGGTGTAGCGCTGCCTCCCGGGCATTTGCGCCCCGCCACGCCCCACCCCGCCCCGCCCGCGCGCGTGCACGGCGAACACGTAGTGGGCGTACTGACAGGGCGCAGTCGAACGGGCGTGGTACGGCGGCCGGGCGGGGCGGGCGCCCTCCTGAGAGACGCCCACCACGGCTCGCCGTCGACAGGTAGGTGCGGTGCGGTGCGAACTCAGGGCGCCTAGTCCGGGCCGGCGTCACTCTGCGGAAATCCAAGTGTGCGCCCCGGAAAAGACAGTCCTTGTGGCGAGAAGTGTTCTTATATGCTTAAAATTCCCAGTGCAGTGTGTGCGTATCGGAGTGTCCTGGAGCGCTCCACGCAGCTCCTGTGGGGTGGGGTAGATCGACGAAGAAGTACAGGAAACTCACTCCCGCGGCCGAAGTTGTTGCGCAGCTAGAGCAGAGTACAACGGCGAGCTTACGGCAGATGGCGTCTGGCTGCAGCTGCGGCAAGCTGCAGGCCTCTTCTGGTCTGGTCTGGCGACACGGACCAGTGACGACTAGAGGGAAGGGGAGCAGGGGTGCGACTGGAGGAGGCGGGGGAGGAGTCGATATGCAGCTCAAGCTTGAAAATAATGACACTATCTTTGTCCCACCTACTCTGCCCCGGCCCGCTGCGCCGCTTCGCTCCCGCCTTCGCTGCTTTCTCCTACTTCCTACCCCCTCCCTTTCCCTCCCTCTCTCCCCCCCCCCCTTCTCCTTCTTACTTTAACCACCGTGTGCGCTGCCCCTCTCCCCTCCCCACGGGCCCGGGGCCGGCAGCCAGCCAGGCACAGACACACAAGGGGATTACCTTCTACTTTTCATTCCCCTTTTCCCTTTTGTTCGGACGTGCTTGCGTGGTGTGACTACCGTGGAATGTGTGTGTGTGTGTGTCCCAGTCCAGTGCGCAGCGCCCCAGCGGGCCCCAGGGCGGAGCGCACAGGCCTATAGTCTCCCCCCCCCCCCCCCCCCGCGCGCTTACTCCACATGGACTGCATCCTCTTTACCCTCACCGGTCCTCCTCCTTCTCCCCTTATCTCCCCACACCCCTCCTCTCCCGCCTCTCTTTCCCGTTCATTACTGCTCTCCTGTCCGCATTCTCGCGTCCCCTTATGTGACCTTCATTTCGCCTCTCTCTCTCTCTCTCTCTCTCTCTCTCTCTCTCTCTCTCTCTCTCTCTCTCTCTCTCTCTCTCTCTCTCTCTCTCTCTCTCTCTCTCTCTGTACTGCACTTTGCCATGTCCTTTCATGTTCTCCGCGCCGCTGGTCCGGTCGCGCGTGGTCCAGTTCTCACCTCGGACCCTCTCTCCTCCCCCCCTCTCTCTCTCTCTCTCTCTCTCTCTCTCTCTCTCTCTCTCTCTCTCTCTCTCTCTCTCTCTCTCTCTCTCTCTCTCTCTCTCTCTCTCTCTCTCTCTCTCTTCCTTCTTCTCTCTCTCTCTCTCTCTCTCTCTCTCTCTTTCTCTCTCTCTCTCTCTCTCTCTCTCTCTCTCTCTCTCTCTTACTCTCTTCTCTTACTCTCTCTCTCGCCGTCTCGCTCCCCATTGGTCTCCTCTACACGCCCCGCCCCGCCCTGCAGAGAGCGTCCCATATGCGCAAGGAGGTCGTAAGCGGCGAATAATAAGGTAACTTGGCCGCGCGTCGGTTTAGATCCGACGAGGTGATAGGAGCCGCGTGGTCTCGGATGGTTCCCGATGCGCGTGCGTGCGTGCGTGCGTGCTCGTGCGTGCGTGCGTGCGTGCGTGTATGTTTCCTCCCTGTTATCAGTGCACGGTGCGGCTATGGCGGCAGCCGGGGGTTGATTCAAACGGTGTCGCGCCGCGGCCCGGCGGCTGCTCTTCGGAAAGCAATGCAGTCCGTACGTGCCGCTCGCACGGGCGTGCACGGGCGTGCACAGGGCGCAGTGCTACGACCTGCTCGGCATCCCCTGCGGGCGTGCGGCGGGATAGGCGCCACCGCCGCCGCCGCCGCCGAGGGGTTTGCACGATATGAT
Source organism: Frankliniella intonsa (assembly GCA_033675135.1). NCBI lineage: Eukaryota > Metazoa > Arthropoda > Insecta > Thysanoptera > Thripidae > Frankliniella > Frankliniella intonsa. Next base: position 14,567,002 of record CM066254.1, on the reverse strand, counting down.
AACGCTGTTTCTTTTCAAACAGTTTCATTTATTTTTTTTTTTACGGATATTGTACTACGTTCTCATCGGGTTGATGCAACCAACATTCCGCTTTTGAGAGAATTTGAGTACCGTCAAATGCAAACTCCATAAAAGTGAAAATGTACAACATTTCGCGGTCACCTTTCGAATGCGCGCGGGCCGGGCCGCGACGGGCGGGGGGACGAGGTGCTTCGAATAACGCGGTGGGTCCCGGGCGTGCCATCGCGCCGCTGTCCGTGTCCGGGCCAATCAGCGCTCCCCGCCCCGCCCCGCTCCGCGCGGTATGGAGCTGGCCTCTGCTCCGGTGCACGCATTTGTGTTTCGCGTCCCCCGTCCCTCCCGCCCCGCCACGCCCCGCCCCGCCACGCCCCGCCACGCGCTCTGTGGCGTTAGAGCCAGTAGCCCCATTGGCCGAAACGCACCCCAGCGGGGCTGTTTGAACCTCCCGGACAATTATGGCTACCGCGTCAGGTGAGGTCAGGCAGGCCGCGGGCCTCCAGGACCTGGACAGCGAGCTGCTGCTGCTGCTGCCGCTGCGCTTGCCATTGCCGGGATTAAAAAGGGTCGAGATAATTTTGGAAAGAAAAAAAACTGAATGTGTGTTGAGATTGTAGGGGGCTGATTGTCACAGGGCGTGGTGCGGGTGGGGAGGCTGGCCTAAGGCCTTCCTCAGGAGGGTCACCGCGGCCATTACCGCCGACAACTGCATGATTCTCCCCGCTCCCCGTTTGTTCCATCTCTCACCCCTCTGCTACTCTAGCTCCCTTGACACAGTTTCTGTTTTCGTCCTCTCTGTGTGTGTTTTTTTTTTTATATTTTATTTTAATGTGTTTTTTTGTTGTTGTTGGCGCTCTGCTAATTACGGGTGGGCCTCGGGCCCGGGACGGCCAACTACTTTCCCTGCAGGTAAAAGAGTCTTCCGCCCGTATAATAGGAGGTCGGAGCGGCTGACCGTGGCGGGGCGGGGCGGGGCGGGGCGGGGCGAGGTGGGTCGGGGCGGGGCGAGGTGGGTCGGGGCGGGGCGTGGAGGGCCCACTGCCTCACCCACCTAGCTCCTCAGCCGTGCTCCACTTCCTCGCCCTGCTTTTCAATCCGATCGGAAATGGAAACTGATAAACAAACACACACCCACGAATCTACGAGTAGGATTAGCATTGGTCCTAGTTGAGTCCGCAACTCGAGCAGTCTCCCACAACACGACAGGGCTAGACTCATTGGCATACGTTTTAAAGCCGCCAGCACTGTAAAAACTGCAGTAGCAACTCTGAGAGGTGCTATGTAGCACTTTTGTTTTTCCAGTCCGATCCCCTCCAGCCTATCCACGACCCACCCCGCCCCCCACCGCGCCCCCACCCCGCCTCACCCCGCCCCGCCCCGCCCCGTCCCGCGCCGTGCTGCAGTCACACCACGCTCCGGTGGGCTTTGGTCCCCAACAAAAGGCCGCTTGACCAGCGACAAGGACATGGCTCGCTGTTCCAGCGAGTTTATGTCGCTGGTGGTGTGGTGTAGCGCGCCCCCGCCAGACCCGCTGCCGGCCGGTGGGGAGGGGAGGGGGCTGAATTTCAACGGAAGAGAAGGAGAGAGAGCGAGAGAGCGATGAGAAAGAGTGAGAGAAGGGGGCGAGGTGTAGGCAGCCCTACGGGATTTACACGAGAGTGAGAGAGACGGGCTCGCAGCGCGCGCAGCAGGCAGCAGGCCCATCCATTGTGGAGCAGATCCACTCGCTAACTAGCTAACTATGTAGGCAGCAACTGTAAAGTGTTACTGCGCCCAGGACACACGCTGCTGCTGGGCTGCTGTTGCGCTCCCGCTCTCCCTCCTCTCTCTCTCTCTCTCTCTCTCTCTCTCTCTCTCTCTCTCTCTCTCTCTCTCTCTCTCTCTCTCTCTCTCTCTCTCGCTCTCGGCCCCTCTCACTCTCATTCGCGTGCTGGTCATTCTGCTGTGCAGAAACTTTTCACCCCAGGATATAGCCAGCCTGACTGCCAGCTCCCACCACCCGTAACCAGGGGAGCAGAGCAGCGAGTTTCGTTGGAACGCTGTTGTGGAGGGAGGGGGGGGGGGGGGCTCTTGAAGAGCGATGTAGCGGAATTTGGGCACGCGGGCATCCCGGTGGAGTTCGACGGGGTGCAGTCCGGGCCAGCAGCCCGCCCCGCGCGCGCGAACTGCATCGGATTCGCTGCACGAAATTAGACCAGAGTTTGCCCCTTAAGGGTGCGGCTGGGCTTATGACTTTGTTTACGTATTCATTGGATGGTATCGCGAGGCGCGCGCGAGGCGCGGCGGGGCTCCTTGTATCACGGGTAGAGTCAAGAGCAAGAGGTGGCTGGGGAGGCGTGGGGGGCGCAGCGGGGAGTGAACTTGCGAAAGGCACGCCACCCCGCGGCACCCCGCTCGCACCCCGCTCGCAGGGGCAGGGAGCGACCACCCCGCCCCGCCCCGCCCCGCCCCGCCCCGCCCGCCCAAGTTGGGTGGCAAGCCAACGAGGGAACCACCACAATGGAGTCTGGCGTAGGTAAGCCTTGGAGGGGCGGGGCGGGGCGGGGCGGGGCGGCACAGCCTGTTGAGGGTGATGGCGGTCACGATGGTGTCCGTGGTGAAGCTGGTGGTGGTGGTGCTGTCGGTGGTGACGCTGAGGAGGTGCAGGCAGGCAGGCAGGCAGGCTCCCCCGCGCCGCTACCGCCTCCTCGCCTGCGTCCTGGTGATATGCTGCAAAGTTTTGCTGGTCGTTGCGCTGCGCGCGGGCCGGGCCGGGCCGGGCGGGTCCTGGTTGGTTTGTGTGGTTAAGCAGGTCACGTTTGGGGGCGAGAGGGCGCGGCTCTTCGGTGCACTTTGGAGCGAAGAGCGGGCGGCGCGGCGCGGCGCGGAGCGGGGGAATTTTGTACTCGAGCCGTCAAGGAGGTTTTTAAGGCTTATGGGGCCGTTGAGGGAAAGGCGAAGAGGAGGAAACACGTGGCTTTGCGCGCGCGCGCGGCGGGAACTTGGAGACGAGACGGTGGTGTGTCGCGCACGCTCTACGACCGTCTCGCTCCGCCTCCACGCAAAACCAAACCTTTCTCTTCGCGGGCGGCGGCCTTAAACTGGAAAACCAAACGTGCAAAGAGGAATCGTACGTACCTTTAGGGGGTAACCATGCCTCTGTGAAGGCACTAGTGCAGTAGCATCCCTGATGGGTGCGATGTAGCGCCTTTGTTTTTTTCTGTGTACCCGCGGTTCCTACGCCTGCCCTGCCCCACCCCGCCCCGCCCCGCCGCGTCGAGCCCCCCGGGCTCGTCGGCATGAAAATTTAACAGCTGGCAGGTAATTGCATCGTTAACGCGACATGAATTTGCAGTAAAACGGCCATACTTCCTAACTAACTAACTGTATGGGCTTCCGTTTTAGTTTTAGTGGTGACGAGACCGCGGAGAGGCGCGGCGGAGGGCGGGGGGTGGGGGGAGAGAGGGGGCGGGTCGCTGTCATCGTCCCGCGGTCCCCTCCACAATCCCTTGAGCCCCCTCGACTATCGCCGCCCGGCTTGAAGCTGGGCCCCCTGTACTTTGCTAGGAAAACCTTTTGTGTCCATAAATTTGATCGTTGCAAGAGGAGCCGCGCTTTTCAAAAGTATTCTGTATATTTGCCGACGGTTGTTTCGGAACACTGCCCTGCCCACCATGATGCTATATTTATCGTCAATCTCGAGGAAGATTGGCAACAAATTCACCGTGCCGTGCACGGTGCACTGACCACAGCGCGCTGCAGCGGGCCGCCGCGGCGCCCCCGGCGGGTAGGCAGCCCATCGGACCGCAGCGCGGCCGTGTCGTGCGGGCGGCCTACCTGGCGGTCCGCAGGCGGCCCGCCTGGCGGGGCGGGGCCGTGCAGGCAGCAGTGCGTGGCGGGTAGCGGGGCTGCTGGCTGCTGACTGCTGTGTGCTGTTAGCTGCCGCCGCCGCCGCTACGGAACTTCCGCCGAGCAGAGCCGCTATACACTGAGCCCCCGCCCCGCCCCGCGTCGCCCCGCGCCCAGTTGCAGTTCTCGTTGTTCTGCTTCGGGTCGGGAATGAATTGAATGGGAACTTGATTCTGCAGCAGCAGCAAGCAGCACTTGAATAGGAGGCGGGGTAGCGTGGTGTGGCGAGGCGGGGCTGATCCTCGCGTCGGTGTAGCTAACGGAGGCGCTCATACCTCGGGAATCCTCTCCACGCCCCGCCCCGCCCCGCTTCCGCTACGCCACGCCCCGCCCCGCCCCGCCCCGCCCCTCGCCGTCGATCATTCGCGTTCCGACATTTCTCCCCGCTGGTACTCTTAATTGGTGCTCTGCTATGCGAATGCATTCCTACTCTAAACGAGAAGGAAGGAAAACGTAGGAACTTTATTTTCTTTTACGTTTATTTGTTTTCCCCTCTATTTGCGGTTGTGGAGCAGGCGAAGTAGCGGCCTTTGGAGTGGCGCCCGCCCTGTTGTCCTCCGGACAGGGTTGACCGTGGCGTCGTGTCGGGCCGTGGCGGTGTTGGCCAGTGGCGCCAGTTCGGCAGACAGGGCCTCTCCTCTCTCCTCCCCCTCTCTCCTCCTCCCCTCTCTCCTGTCCTCTCCGGTGGCGCGGCAGCACCCTTTGCTCATTGCTATTTCATTTGTAAGTTGTTGGCCTGCCTGCCGGCCGGCCGGCCGGGCCTGGCGCCCACACCTCTGTCCTGTCGCCGAGCTCAGCCCGCTGCTGCCCGCTGCCCCTGTCCGTCCCGTCCCCGCCAGCTGTCCGCACGGCTGTCCGCAGCTGTCCCCGCCGGCCGGCCGCACCCCGCCCCGCCCGGCCAGGACAGGACATGACACGACACACTTGCGGATGGGATTTTAGGGATGGATGGAGCGAGACAGGCAGGGCGGGGTGGGGCGGGGTGGGGCGGGGCGGGGCGGGGCGCGCGGAGGGTGGGGAGCGGAGTGAAGCAGTTGTGCGGCGCCCAGGACCCGGCCCAGGCCAGCCAGCCATGCCTGGCACGACGGCTCCTGCAAAGCGCTGTGCAGACGCGGTGGATTGTGAAATATTAACAGAGAGCATGGCCCTGCGTAGAGCAGCCCGCAGCCGTGTGTTGTTGCGCGGCCATGCTGCCTCAAGTACTACTCACGCCCGTGTGTGTGTGTGTGCGTGTCGCGCGACGGAAGGGATAAAGCAAATAAACTGCCTGCGCGGCGTGAGAACGAGGTGAAAAGTGCAGTGCGCGCACATGTATTTCGACTCGACCTGTATATACTTAAAAAAAAAAAAAAATTCTTGTTGTGTTGGCCCTTGTGGCGTAGCGTGGCCCGGCGTGGCGTCGCCCCGGGGGCGGCACAAGTAACAACATGGGGTGTGCCGGCCGGGCCCGGACCGGCCGCTGCTTGTTAGTGCATCGCGCAGAAGAAGACGGCGGGCAGAGCACACGGGCGGGGCGGGGCGGGGCGGGGCGGGGTGGGGCGGCGGTGCATGCCACCGGGGCTCATGTCACTCCCTAGACTAGGAGTCTAGGGGGCGGGCTGGGGGGCGGGCCGGGGGGCGGGCCGGGGGCACAGTAAAGTGTGCGAGTCCCACTGATGAGGCTGTGGAGGAAGAGGGGTTCCTGCCGGCCTGGCCTGGCCTGCCCTGCCCGGGACAGAAGTGACAGCGGAGCGGAGCGAACCTGCTGGCTCTGGCCCTGCCCGGCCCGGCCCGGCCCTGCCCTGCTCCTACTCCTGCTGTCCCCTTTACTTGGTGGGTATACTCTCATATCGTCGGTGGAAAGGGAGAGGGGTAGCAGGGGCAGCGAGAGAATGGAGACCGGGAGTGTGAAAGGTCGGAAAAGCAGCAGGGCGATAAATTGTTTGTCGGTGGAATAAAAGCGTATATAACCCTTTCTCTCTCTCTCTCTTTCATGCAGGCATCCAGGGCGGGCGGTTCGCTCAGATCGCTGACGGCCTGAGCATCAGCCGGGTGGAGCGGGATGACCAGGGCTTCTACGAGTGCGCCGCCATCCAGATGTCGGAGCAGGTCACCGGCCAGCAGACCCGCAACATCAGCCTGCGAGTGCGACGTGAGTATTGACTTCTTTTCAAACCGTCGAAATGTCTACAAACTTTTACCACCGCGCGCCGTCCTCTTGTATTTGTACAAACACTTTCTTCCTCTGTGCAGACAAGCCCAAGTTCCTGAGAGAGACGTCCAGCTCGCCGGTGTACGGCTACCTGACGGGCGAGGTGAACCTGACCTGCGCCGTCACGGCCGACCCGCCCGCCACGATCGTGTGGTACCCGGAGCGCGATCGCCAGCAGATGGTGGAGCCGCTCGCGTCCAGGGTCATCAACGAGGAGAACAGGTCCACGCTCAGGGTACGTGTCAGCCCCGCCCAGGCGCCGCTCTCTTCGGGGAAAAAAAACACTTTATACCAAAAAAAAAAAATGTTTCGTGTAACCAGTCCGTGTGACACTACGACAGGCCTTGTTTGTCACGTTAGGTGGAAATACGCGAAGACCCCGTGTATATAAAGCACGTGAGTATGGAGATGGTGTGCGGAGGGTAGGGACCGTGCCCTCCCCCACTCCCCCTCCCCTCTCCCGCTAGACTCTCGCGATTAGGACCGCGCTGCTATGGCCTCCCCCTCCCCGCTCTCCACGCCTCTACGACTTAAGGCAAGTCAAGGGTAGCGATCCAATGCGATATATTTGCTCTGGCTCCCAGGGGAGGGGAGGGGAGGGGCTGGACCGTGAGAGGACCACCCGCGGGGACCGCCTAGGGGGCGCCCAGAGGGGACCGCCCCGCCCCGCCCCGCGCCCGTCTTGTGACCTTGCTTGAGGGCGTGGCGCCGCGCCGGCCCGGACCCGCCCGGCCCCGGTGACGGCGACGACGCCGCCGCTGCGACCCTGTCCGCGCTCATTAGGCCTCCGTACTTTTTCTTTAAATTTTTCATGAAAGTTAACGGCTTAATACGACCAGACAGCGTCATTGATGTGGCGGCCCCTGACCTGCTGCTGTGCGTAGAGCAGGGGTGTGCAACTAGCTCGGAGCGGGCACAAGGGTCGCCACCTCCGTAGCAGTAGCCCTGAGTTTGGCGACCCTTGTGAAGACACTGCCCTTGGCCACACTCCTGCCGTAGAGAGAGAGCGAGAGAGCGAGTGTGTGTGGTCGCGCTGATGTGACGATGAAGTAGTGCTGATGGCCGCCCTGCCCCCATCCAGGTGAAGCTGAGCAACAGCACCGTCTTCGGCAAGTACAAGTGCATCGCCCGCAACGACCTGGGCAACGTGACGCGGGTCATCCTGCTGCAGCAGGGCTTCAAGCCCAAGCCGCCGCAGTCCGTGGTGCTGACGGCGGCCTCGGCCACCACGGCGCAGCTGGACGTGAGCACGCCGCCCGTGGGGCCCAAGGTGCAGCAGAGCACGCACAAGAGCGGCAGCGGCAGCGCGGCGAGCCCCGGCCCCGGCGGCGCCCCGGGCAACAGCAGCAAGAGCGGCAGCGTCAACGACACGCTCGGCTACCGGGTGCGCCTCACCAGGCTCACCAACGGCACCGCGCTCTCCTTCGAGCAGGAGTGCGAGCCAGGTGAGTGGGTGACGTGATGAGCCACGGAGCGCAGCGCTAGCTCCTATACAGCCAGCAGGCGAGGCGGGGCGAGGCGGCCCACATAATTTTTATTACACGTCCGCGCCGCGAGTCATTTGCTCAGAAATAATTAACCGCCGCAGGCCGGCTGTTTCATCTTTGAGCTGTTAATTTTGAGCGGGGCCGGCCGGCCGTTAGCCGACCAGCCGGGCTCTAGGCTGGGCTGGGCCCCTCTGCTTCCTGTCTGAAATGCAGTGGTTTACAGCCACCCCGCCCCGCCGCGCCCCGCCGCGCCCCGCCGCGCCCCGCCGCGCCCCGCCGCGCACCTCCCCCTAAAGCCAACGACCACTCAAATTCCCCGTGTTTGGATAGTAGATGCTCCTTTTGCCTCGTTGCGTAGGTGAGGCTGAGGGGTGGGAGTGACGGGTGGAAGGGGCGGGTCGGGGCGGGGTGGGGCGGGAGAGGTTTGGGAGGCATGAAGAACGGGAGAAAAAGGAAACGAAGTAGGGGCTTTGGTGGGGCGCGGGAGTGCACGGGAGTTCAAAGGCCTCCAGTTGCCTGGTCAAGGCTCTCGGTTTTTTTTTACAACCCTGTCGGTGGCGGCGGCCGGCCGGCTCGGGGCCCCGCAGTAGATTTCTAGATTGCCCCGCCGTTTTCCAGCGAACGAATCGTTCCCCCTCTGCCTTCGCCTTCCCCGCACCTGTACCGCGGGGCGCGGCGGGCCGGTGCCAGAAGATTGGCTCGCACTATTCTTTATAAACGCGAAAGAAACAGGTGTTGAAAGGGCGGGGAGTGGGGGTGGGATGGGGAGGGGCTCGATTGGACCTGTTCCAGTGGGCCGTCAGGGCATGGAAGGGAGGTGGTGAGAAAGGGTATTCCCCGCCTCGCGCGACCGGCCCGCACCGGAATCCGCTGAACGTTCTGCAAGAGCCTATATGCGTTGTGTTTAATTTAGAACTTTTCGTCGTCATACTTATTGAATACATCGAACGGTCGTTCTGCCCTATTGCAGCGCCGTGTCGGCTGGTCAACCTCACGCCGGGCTCCAACTACACCATGTACATCGCCACCAAGGGCAAGGCCGGCCTCTCGGACTGGGTGAAGGGCCCCATGTTCCAGACGGCCATGGGCGCGGCCTCCGCGCTCGCCCCCAGCCTGCTGGCCCTCGCCCTGGTTCTGGCCGCCGCCCTGGCCGGCACAGAACTGGTCGCCCCTCGGTCGTAAGGGGGCGGGGCGGGGCGGGGCGGTGTGCTGCGCCTTCCTCCGGGCTACTCCACTTCTCCAGTGGAGCCGCCCGGAGCGGAGCGACCGCCCTTCTTTCCAGAGGGGCGCTCCGCCTCCGGCTCCGCTCTCCGCTCGGGTTCCGGCAGCGAGACTGAACGCCGCTGTCCGGAGTCGGCCGGAGTGTGGCCGCCGTGCCGGCGTTGGAATTCTCATCCAACATCTCGACAGTGCGTGATTTGCTGGAGTGTTGTTTATTTTTTATTTATTTTTAAGTTTTTATTTTTCCTTTGTGCGGCGGGCAGCGCGCTCCTCATCGTGATCTCCATCAATCAAAAGATTGTAAATTATTGCAAAAAACAAGAATCTATATGATATTTATTTTGCTGTGATTCTCCCGTAATTTTGCTGCGGCCTTGACTGCCGGGTCGAGCAGGGCCGCGCGGCGCGGCGTCTTTGTCAAACACCGTTGTGATACGCCATCCCTTTATTATTATTATATTTCTTTTCCGAAAGAGAAAAGCGCGCTGCTGGACTCGTCCCGAAAGGACCGAGAGGAGAGGCTGCAGCGTTGTAGACTTCTTTCTGCCTCTGGTACGTGCGAGTATGCTGAGCCTGTGTGTGTTTGAGTATGTTTGCATTAGTGTGAGTGAGTGTGTGTGTGTGAGTGTATATGTGTGAGCGTGCGTGCGTGCGTGTTTGCTGTGCCTTAGCACGCGCGTGCGCGTGAGCGCGGGCTTTGCTGCCACGCTCAAGTTTAACTCGTGTTTGTATTCGATCCAACCCTCGGTACACAGTGCCAGCCGAGGAAGAGACCAAAGCCAGCTTGGTCCGCTATTTGCGCTGCTCTGCCTCGCCCCGCCCCACCCCATGGGTTTCTATGCGCCAGATTAACGACGTATGACCGTCATATTTTTTGACCCTTCCTTATCATTTTTCCCTTAGCCTCTTTTCGGGGATTTCCTGGGAAAAAAGAAAAATATATTCCTGAAATCTGAAAACAAGCAGGCGGTGAAAAATTACTCTTTGTTCATCTCACACGGGAATTTCAGTATTGTGTTAAGGTCTGGCGAGAGCTGGGGCGAGGCGAGCGGAGCGCGTGCCAGCCGGCGAGGCCCAGGCAGCGTGGAAGCCCCTGCACTGCAGAGGGAGTGGGACGGCTTCTGGAACTGAATTATTTTTGAAAGTTTAGAAGGCACGAGTTGCGAGCGAAAAGTTAGCCTAGAGATACGAAAAACAAAATAATTGTGATTGGACACAAAACAAAGATTTGAATGGTCTCGATATATTTTTTATGAAATTAGTTACTGTTAATACTATGAAAACTCTTCTGTTAACGCGTCATGTTTTCTGGGTATAGCTTTGATCAATGTTTTATCTTTCTCAAAACAATTGTATTCTCATCTAGTCACGACCATTAGGTAGTCGACCTTCCCCTTCCCTCCGTATCAAAACACCTGTTACACTATTCATCACGAAGAGAACCTTCTCCTCCCTCCCCACCCCATCCCGTTTCCATCTCAAAATCCCAACCGGACATTAAGTTCAATCTAGGTTCACAGCCTCGCCGGCCACGAGAGGCCAAAGCTAAACCCAGATCTAAATCCGTGACTAGTGAACGCGTGGCAGGGCCGGGCCGGGCCGGGCCGGGCGCGGCGCGCAGGAGGGTGCGTGGCGGGGCGGCGAGAGCAGATTCAACAGCCTCGCCCCGCCAGCCTTTGAGCCTGCCCCGCCCTGTCCGGCCCTGCCATGGTTTTGAACTTCCCTCCCGCCTGTACTCCCCCCCCCCCCCCCCGGCCTGGCCTGGCCCAGCTCTCCAGCCCCCACTTGCCCCTGGATTTCATAAAGCCCATCCCCTTTGGAATGGAGAGACGAGAGGAGAGACCGGGTCGTTTTGATATGGGCCGAGCCGGTGCTGGGCCACGCAGGGCAGGGCGCGTCTCCTGCTCCCTCCAGCTGGGAGGGGCGGGGCGGGGCGGGGAGGGGTCGCACCTGCCCGCCCCGCCCCGAGGAGCGACAGAGAGCGGCGCCCTCCGCTCACCCGCGCCGGTCTGCTTGTGGCGTGTAATGCCCTGCCCTGCCAGCCCGGCCCGGCCCGGCGAGTGGAGGGTGGCTTTTAAACCGATTACGCGCCGTGATGTGATGAAGACAAATGAACCACTTTCTCATGATGAATGACATGTATGGAGTACATAGGAGAAGGAGGGCATCCGCGACTCACTCTCTGCCTCCCCCCCCCCTCCCCTTTCTGCTTTCTCTGTCTCCCTTTCCGAGTCATCCTCATCATCCCTGATTGTAAATGTCACGTAAACCTACTGTTTTCTTCTCCCCTTTGGTACCCCCCTCCTACCCCCCATGTGCACTTCGACACATGTCTTAGGCAATCAGCTGCACAGCATTGACGAAAACGATCATTGTGTTAAAAATTGTGCACAGTGAGTTGTTTTTTTTTTCTCATTTTTCTGTAGCATTGTCACGAGCTTCAGAGCAAGTAATCGGACTACACTGAGCTGTGTCACGAAAATAGAGTGCCAAGGTCATGTCAGAGTCTTACATGCTGTCAAGAATTATTTTTAAAAACGAGAGAAAAAACAAAACATTTGTTTTAAAATTTAAAAGTAAAAATTAGTTTTGCTCGAATTCTTGACAGTAGCCAGTGTGACACCAGAGCACCAACTACTAAATTATTATTGTTTCGAGTTGGAAGCAGTTTGTTTAAACAAATCTTTTCTTGTGGTTGTAAGTTTAGCAGCAGACCAGTCACATCATATAAGCATTGATTTTCACTAATCTGTGATATTTGAATAGTTATTAAAGTCAAGACACTCAAAATTTTAAACCTTTCCTACGGGATTTCTCATTTAAAAATTTTAAGAATTAAGTAGTCATGCGGCTTGTATGTAGCAGGTTCATATGATTGGTTTGATCTCAGTTCTTGGGGACGGGCAGTAATGAGCTGTTGCTGCTTAGTAAGTGTGACTCTTGTTTCCATTGGAAATAACAATCCCCCTGCCCTTCATACAAAATTAACTTTTCCGATAACTGTTTGCCTCAGAATCTGCTTTTAAATTCAGTAGTTCAGGATCTCTATTGTAAAATAGGATTAATGCTTGTACCTATCAATTATTTTGGGAAAAATTAAAAAGCAAATTGATGTATATTAAAAGAAAACTTAGTTGTGGAGTGAATACAAAATAGGGAACAATATCAATTCTATATTTTACAGTGCAGAATTACATGATAGGTGCCTTGTAAAGTTGCATAAACCCTTGTTTATGGTTAAGCAAAATATTTATTCATATTTAATGTATGTACATAAATATTGTAGATGTGTAACTAAGAGTATAAACATGCAAAAACGCATGCATGACTGTATTATATTGTGTAAGTAGACGGAGAACGAAAGGGGTGCTGGCTTTTGTGACAGCATACTGCTGAAAACATTAAGCGATATCTGCAAGATTTGCAGTGATTGTGACAAAATCTGTTCAAGAGAATTAGAGAAAAATCATTCCTCTTTCATTCAATACTCTGTTTCCATCACATTGTTAATTGTATAGTTTGTCACATATGCAAATGGGCTGTCATAATGAATGTTCTCTTTCTTGACATGCCTAGACTATTTTTCTGAGATTTTCTGAGTGCTGATTTCTTATTGATGGGTAATAATCCAAACATAAAAGTGTTACCTGAAAAGATAGATATTCTGTCTATTTAGCACACCATATGATCTGCACTTGCCAAATTTTGTTTGGAATTGAAACTTCTTGAAGATAGTCGTTTGCGAGAATTTCAAAGGGTTTCACTCATTTCTCAACTGACTTCAATTAATGTTTAAAGAAAAGTGTAGTCATATAAAAAAGTAGATTGTAAGCTGGGAAATTAAAAATTTGAGTTTTATCACACATGCAAAATTAGAATTTGTCAGTTTTAATTTTTAGGTGTTAACCAAAGCCCTTTCTTTTTTCAAACAAAATCATAGGGACAACTATAAATTAAATGTTTACTGACTGAGGGATACATCTTTACATGTTTAGGACTTTGCAAATGATTTAATTAATTTTGTTTGATGTTTAAAGCCCTGGTAAGTTTCTTTGATTTTCTATGACATGCAAATTAAAGGACTTAAATATTACTTTTTGACTTGTTAATATTTTTCAGTCATAAATAAGACAACTTACCTCTGCCTACTGATGAACTTCCACTGATTGTGTGACTGTGTTACAAACTTTTTTATGACTTTCCCAGCACTTAACTTGGCATTCTCTGAAATTTTTTTTAGAACTAATAAAGAAAAGGAAGCAGGATAGACACCAGTAATCAGCAATCGACAAAACTTACCGGCCACAATACCGTTCAATTTTGCATCGTGAGCAGCGTTTCAGACCTGGTTCTCCACAACCAGCACATTTTGGCTCCTCAGCCCCCAAACGCTCTAACACATCAAGGTTGTAAACAGAACTCAAACTGAGGGTTCATACAAAACTGTTAAGAGGTATTTAACACAATTTAAAACCAAATATAAATGAAAACAAAGATCTACCTTTGAGCCATTCTTAGAACAGCCGCCTGATCTTTATGGAAGAGTACTTTAGTTTGAGCCCGAGCAATTTTCTTCCACTTTCCAGCTCCCCAATCCAGAAAACGTCTCCTTATCTGCAATGGTACATTCCTCAATTATTCAAGAATAACTTTAACATTCCTAAAGAAAAAAAAATTTGATACAAGAGTCATACTTCTGGGATGACTTCTAGTATGAGAGGTCTCCGTAATGTTGATGAACCACTTGATATTTGAAGGTGACAAAGGAACTGTTTGAGATCAATAAGAGGCGATAGTTGATCAAGAAGAGGATCAGTCATGTATCGTAGAACCTAAAAATGCCACAAATACATCTCTTAAAGGGTTCACTGAAATTTTTTCTACAGAATGTTTTGTGAATTCACTAAAACACTTACTTTTTGTAACTGACTTCTCCTAAATTCAGAAAACTCATAGTTCCTAGCACAACTTTCTCGTAACAATAGCTGTCTTAATGCTAACCATACTTGGCCCTCAACTCGAGTAAGTTTTAACAGGTCCTCATCAGATACCTCAATCCACCTTCCATCTGAAATAAGTTACACAAAGATTATAAATTATTTTCCCTGACACCAATGACATAATTATGTCCAACCAACACATCAGCTTTAGTCCTTCAACTTAGATTATAGAATATGGAATTTGGAATGATTATTAGATCCTCAAGGACTGAACTCATTAATGTGAGATCGAAGATGATTTTAGAAAGCTATGGTAAAGTAAACGACCAACTCAAATTCTAAAAGTAAAACTAAACAAAAGGACAAACCAATAAACTTGAGCTTTCGACCATGCATTTTTGGATCATCTCTTTCCCACGGACGATTTTCAAGCAAATGTACCAAAAGAAGGGGTACATCGTGGTGTGTATACATCCTTGACGTCACAGCAAGAGGTAGGCTATCCAAAAAAATCGTGCATTGACATTACAAATATACTTTAATGGGAATGTATGAACCTACAGATTTAACCAATCTTACCTCTCCATGGATTCAATCAGATATTGTAATATAGAAATACAGCGTATTCCAACATTAAAAGATATCAGTGCTTCTTGTTCTTTTATTGCATCCTTAGTCAAAGTGCATTCATCGGGAGATTTATTGAACCTGCTTTCCAATAAGCATGTTAAAAATCTACAACAGTTCAAAACTATCTATTCATATCAACTATTTAGCTCAACAAACCCATTTGCAGCTTGGAAAAGAAGGGGCATACAATAGTCTAGTAAGTCCACAGCTGTATCCCCCAAAGCTTCACATGAATCAGAATGGAAGAGGACAGTTTGCAGAAGTGAAACAGATGTTGCTTCATGGAATAACTTAAGAGAAAATAAGAAATAAGAATAATTTATATGGTTAGTAGTAAACAATTACCAAAGATAATCCACATACCACAGAGTAGACCAGAAAAGTATCTTTGGGGTCTTCTTCAATCTTAAGAATTTCTGGAAGTACTTTTTCTCGCCAAACGGAAATACATATTGCATCATGAACCAAAACAGACACCTTAAGTAATTCAGAGAGAAAAGTAAACTGTGAGTTTGTGAACTTGTGGCATCTATCTACAAAGAGCAAACACCACTGACTTTGTCATAGGTCGACATGAATTCTTTTACTACTTCCTCTCTGTGCTCAGAGGCTTCTAAAACAGCTTGTTGGTTTAACTTTTGCATGTATCCATGGTTCTGTAACCAGCTTGAGAAGCACAAAGAGATTTGAACCAAACACATTAATTTTAATACGTGAACAATGATTTAAAATCAGAAGATAGTGCATATTTTCCTACCCCTCTGTCCCCAATTCATCAATCTTGCTAGACTTTAGACTCATCACAAATTGCTCGATTTCTCCAGCATTTAGTACTTCAAAAACGCCTTCTTCCATTTCGTTTCTAAAATTTCAAATATATCTAAGAAGAGCTTTATTGCAGGAAATAAGCATCCAATCAAACTGCAACTTTAAGAGAGACAGCTGTTTCTTCAGACCAAATTTGGCCGCCTCCGCCATTTGTAAATAAGGGAACAAAAGAGGGACGCGGGGACGCGCGGTCAACGCCTTCTAGGAGTATCTGTAATGAAGTATCCTCGTATTCTCAACTAGAGAGCGCTTTATTTGCTGCTAATGTTTTCGATTGGTGTTGTTTGGCTCTCCAAATCTCCGAGTCCTCAAATTTCCAGATCTCCGAATCACGCTCACGCGTCACTCCCCCGCATTAAAGGTATTAACCATATCGTACATCGTGCTTTCAAACTTGGCGGGCTTCGCGGTCACTGAGCAGCGCCATCTCTTGGATTTCGCAGTAAGCGTCTCGTAATAGTTCCGCTCATGACCGCTCAACGATTGAAGTCGCTGTACACGCTTTGGCGTGGGCCCTTTCCTCTGCGCCGTTTCATCGCAATTTTTCGCAGAAGAACCCGGTTTTCCGACAACCCAACCCTCGGGGATTGGTCTAGGGGTACGTTAGAGTCCCCCTGCACAACCCCCGTCACATTGAGGCAAAATTTTTTTTCGGCCGAAAATCATAAAAATGCAAAGGCTATAGCCTTGGCGTTTTTGCGATTTTCGGCCGAAAAAAAAACTGTCTCCGATTTCGACCAAACTTACAGGTTACCTTCTTCTGGGACTAAAAAACATGTAGCAAGTCCAAGGAGCCCGATACCAGCCTTAGTTTGGAGGAAAATAGCTTTTTAGCGCAGAAAAAAATCTTGCCATGTTCGCGCCTGAGAGATAGGCAGCCCATTTGACGCCAGACAAGCGGGGCACACAAGTTCAAGTCAAGTTCAAAGCGCGCGGAGCGCGCGTTTATTTTGCTTGTAAGATTACAGGTATGGCATGGCGCGCACACACGCACATTTTCGGGCTGTTTCAGGCAGATTTTCTATCCGGAGGTCAGCAGGAGCGAGGAGGTAGCCCCTCTCCACGCGACTTTGTCTCAAAAGGGAATCACCAGTTATGTATGGTGCACGTGCCTGTTTGTGGCCACAAAGTTGTGGCTACAACTGGCGCCTCAACAGATAGCTAATTCCGAACCGATTATAGAGGATGAGGAGGTCAGCTAACAGGGAAGGAAAGCCGCGCTGGTTGACCGTCGCGCCCGGCTGGCCTCACGCCGCTCACGCCTGGGCCAGAACTTGTGAGGAAAAGTAAAGGAATTGAAGCAATGGGAGCGGGGAGGGAAAGGGAAGTCGCGTTGGTTGAGTGTGCCGCGCCACGCCGCCCGCCACGCCGTCTCAAATTCTTGCCACATTCGCGCCTGAGAGGTAGGCAGACCATTTGACGCATCGACGAGACGAAAAACGAGGCGTTTGGAGGCAGTTTGACCCGAAGGTCAGCAGGAGCGTGGAGGTAGCCTCTCTCACCTCGCATTTGGTCGCAGCAGGGAATCACCAGATATGAATGGCTGGTTTCAGGCTCACATCACGGTACGGGCGCAAGATGGCGCTTTAAACTGACCCAGCGTTGTTGTGCGCGCGGTGCTTTTAAAGCATACTCGCGCATAACTACTGTATGCACTCCTTCATGTTCAGGCCGTTACATAGTCCAAGCTTTCTTCGCCCGGTTGGAAAAAATATGGCCGAAGGGTGAGTCCAAGTTTTCCAACCAAGTCATGTTCAGTGTTTGCCGATGAAACTTATGAAATGTTTTGCAATGTCTACAAGAAAAATTGGTGCGCATAAGTCACGCATCTAGAGCTGGTTGGGGAGAAAAGTTCCCCTCGCTCGAAGCAAACTTGGACTAGGCCCTATAGGCTCTGCCTTCAGTCAGTGTGACAGTTCTGGTACAGAAGTGTGAACTCTACTCCTAAATCTCAGTTGGGCAGCACTTCCTGTCATTAAAACAACATAGTTGGCATAATTTCTGGAGGGTTATGGTGCATTGTTTTGACATGGTATGCTGCAATGATGCCCTATGAGAGGAATTAACTACTGACTGAAGGTGATGTATCCTACAATCTTTCAGTTTTGTAGCAACCTGAGGTAAGCAGGTTTTCGTGTTGCCAAGGTTTAAGGTCATAATTGATTTCAAAATCAATATTTGGAAAATGCTTTGATATTCTATTTGTTTCAAAGCTTCTCCTAGACCAATACACCCGAAACCACCAACCCAAAACATACATTAACATTTAATCCCCCTTTGTTTTTGTTTTTTTATTTTTTTCCTTTTATTTAATCAATGAATGTTGCCTTATCTAACCTAATCTGTTTGTGTTCTGGAAAAATATTACTTCTCACTGTTTCTCTGATATCTTTCTACCCGAAGGATTTAAAACTTTAAAGAAATGGTTATTTCATGGAAGTTGATGCGGTTCCTCATTACACAGCTGTATATATAGTTAAGTAGTGACATCAGTTCATCACAAGCACGTCTTTTACTCAAAGTGTTATATCTTTCTTTCAAATCTTTTTTTTTTTAAAAAAAAGAAGTTTCTTTAATAGCATATGAGCTACGCTGGTTTGTGGAAATATTTATATGTGTATAAAAATGTATTTTTCTAATTTTAGGGTTTTGGCAACTATTATTGTACTGAAGTACCACCTTTTTCTTTTAATCTGACAAATTTAAGTTCGACAAAGTGATCTACAATCATTGTTTCCATTTATTGCAAAAGTTGTTATTTCTGATCTGTTATAATAAAGAGTTAAACATTTTTAAGGTAGATGTTAGAAGAAACCACATAGTTTGCCTTTGGTATAAGCCATCATTTTTTTATTCGCACTATTTACTTAGGGAAAACACCTATCTCATATGCCAGTAAGTTATAACGATACTGAACCTCTGTTCGATTGATTTTCTACTTTAAAAGTCTGATGTGTATTCCAGAAGTATGGAAATTTCTGAATATAATTATTTGTATGGAATTTAACTTATGTCTTTTTCCCCCTCAAATTCCCTGACAGATGTTATGTCAGATCTTACCCTTTCATTTTCCTTTTACTTGTGACACTGTGATAAAATTATTTTGTTAAGACTATTGAAAAGTACCTATGTACATATTTTTTTCTTTTCTGAGCAGCGAGTTTTATATTAAAACCCCCAAAAGTAATGATGTGCATAATCTATCATATTTAAGTATGAAATAAAGATTTGTGTTAGGTCTGTCGTATAGAAAAATAAAAAGACTTTACTATTTTACATCATCGTAGGTATTATTTCACAAACATTAATTCCCCCCATTTATTTGCTATCAGTCCCCACTTCAGAGTCCTTCTACACAACTTTTGCTCCAAAATAACGGGGGTTGTGCAGATTCGAGTCTCAGCTGTAATTTTTTTTTTTTCCCCGCCTTTAATATGACTTGGGTGGGCAGGGGGGACTCTTATGTACCCCTAGACCAGCCCCCAACGACTGTTTAGTCCAAAAACCCGCTTTTATATCGGAAAAAAAAAAAAAAGAATCGGTCGGGATCGAATCCGCAAAACGTCTCGACAGCCTAGTTGGTATTGGGACGGGGGGCAAGGGCGATACCACTAGGCTGTCGTGACGCACACCTCTCGACGATGCGAACTGGAATCCCTATCTACCGCATGGACGGAGCCGACAGAGGCGACTTCCGCTCCGACTCCGTTCATGCCTCTTGGCGCCGAAACTGGCCGGTAGATAGGGATTCCAGTTCGCATAGCCGAACAGTGTGCGTCCCGCCAGCCGAGATGGTTAACGCACCTTCCCCCCGTCCCAAATCATCTCGGCTGGCGAGACGTTTTGCAGGTTCAAGTCTCGGCCGATTTTTTTTTTTTTAACTCCTCCAATATGACTGGAGTGAGCAGGGGCACTCTAATGTATCCCTAGACCGATCTCCGAGAGTTAATTTGTCCGAGAGCCAGCGTTTACATCGAAAAAAAAAAAAGAAGAACCGGTCGGGATCGAATCCGCAAAACGTCTCGACAGCCTAGTTGGTATTGGGACGGGGGGCAAGGGCGATACCACTAGGCTGTCGTGACGCACACCTTGCGGCGGTGCGAACTGGAATCCCTATCCACCGCATGGACGGGGCCGGCAAACGCGACCTCCGCTCCGCCACCCCGAAACGCCATCTATTGGCCGACCCGGTAAACGCTCCTCCTGTTTCGTCTTCGAAAAACGCGAAAAAAACGCGATTTTACCCGGAGGTCAGCAGGAGCGAGGAGGTAGCCTCTTGTGCAAGTGTGCGTTCTCCGAGTCCGGGTCGGCCAACAGATGGCGCCACCATGCGTTGTTGTTGTTGCGCGCTAGGCCTTCGACAAGGCAGAGCCTATAGGGCCTAGTCACAGTTTGCGTCGGGCGGTGGGAACTTTTTCCCCAATCCAACTCTCGTTGCGTAACTTTTGCGCACGAATTTTTCTTGTAGACATTGGAAAACATTTCCTAAGTTTCATCGGCAAACACACTGAACTTGAAGTGGTTGGGAAACTTAGGCCGAGCCTTCCACCATACTTAGAAAAAGTTAGACTTAGCTATTTGACATGTCAATGTGAGAATCGAGAGGCAACGTATTGTTAATAATGTAATATGGTTCCCTCATCATTTAGATGATCGAAATAAAAATTCGTGCGCATAAGTCACGCGCCGAGAGTTGGTCGAGAACGAAACTTCCCAACCAGACAAAGAGTTTTTGGACTTGGCCCTATAGGCTCTGCCTTGTCGAGGCCTAGCGCGCAACAACAACGCATGGTGGCGCCATCTGTCGGCCGACCTGGAACCGGAGAATGCACACTTGCACAGGAGGCTACCTCCTCGCTCCTGCTGACCTCCGGGTAGAATCGCGATTTTTTCGCGTTTTTCGAAGACGAAACGGGAGCGTTTACCGGTTCTCCGGTTCCAGGTCGGCCAACAGATGGCGCCACCATGCGTTGTTGTTGCGCGAGCCTCGACAAGGCAGAGCCTTGAAGTCCATCTGCCCGGCTGGGAACGTTCTCGACAACTCTCGGCGCGTGACTTATGCGCACGAATTTTTCTTGTAGACATTGGAAAACATTTCCTAAGTTTCATCGGCAAACACACTGAACTTGAAGTGGTTGGGTAACTTAGGCCGAGCCTTCCACCATACTTAGAAAAAGTTAGACTTAGCTATTTGACATGTCAATGTGAGAATCGAGAGGCAACGTATTGTTAATAATGTAATATGGTTCCCTCATCATTTAGATGATCGAAATAAAAATTCGTGCGCATAAGTCACGCGCCGAGAGTTGGTCGAGAACGAAACTTCCCAACCGGGCGAAGAGTTTTTGGACTTGGCCCTATAGGCTCTGCCTTGTCGAGGCCTAGCGCGCAACAACAACGCATGGTGGCGCCATCTGTTGGCCGACCTGGAACCGGAGAACCGGTAAACGCTCCCGTTTCGTCTTCGAAAAACGCGAAAAAATCGCGATTCTACCCGGAGGTCAGCAGGAGCGAGGAGGTAGCCTCCTGTGCAAGTGTGCATTCTCCGGTTCCAGGTCGGTCGACAGATGGCGCCACCATGCGTTGCTGTTGCGCGCTAGGCCTCGACAAGGCAGAGCCTATAGGGCCAAGTCCAAAAACTCTTCGCCCGGTTGGGAAGTTTCGTTCTCGACCAACTCTCGGCGCGTGACTTATGCGCACGAATTTTTATTTCGATCATCTAAATGATGAGGGAACCATATTACATTATTAACAATACGTTGCCTCTCGATTCTCACATTGACATGTCAAATAGCTAAGTCTAACTTTTTCTAAGTATGGTGGAAGGCTCGGCCTAAGTTTCCCAACCACTTCAAGTTCAGTGTGTTTGCCGATGAAACTTAGGAAATGTTTTCCAATGTCTACAAGAAAAATTCGTGCGCAAAAGTTACGCAACGAGAGTTGGATTGGGGAAAAAGTTCCCACCGCCCGACGCAAACTGTGACTAGGCCCTATAGGCTCTGCCTTGTCGAGGCCTACCGCGCAACAACAACGCATGGTGGCGCCATCTGTTGGCCGACCCGGACTCGGAGAACGCACACTTGCACAAGAGGCTACCTCCTCGCTCCTGCTGACCTCCGGGTAAAATCGCGTTTTTTTCGCGTTTTTCGAAGACGAAACAGGAGGAGCGTTTACCGGGTCGGCCAATAGATGGCGTTTCGGGGTGGCGGAGCGGAGGTCGCGTTTGCCGGCCCCGTCCATGCGGTGGATAGGGATTCCAGTTCGCACCGCCGCAAGGTGTGCGTCACGACAGCCTAGTGGTATCGCCCTTGCCCCCCGTCCCAATACCAACTAGGCTGTCGAGACGTTTTGCGGATTCGATCCCGACCGGTTCTTCTTTTTTTTTTTTCGATGTAAACGCTGGCTCTCGGACAAATTAACTCTCGGAGATCGGTCTAGGGATACATTAGAGTGCCCCTGCTCACCCCAGTCATATTGGAGGAGTTAGAAAAAAAAAAAAAAAAAAAAAAAAATCGGCCGAGACTTGAACCTGCAAAACGTCTCGCCAGCCGAGATGATTTGGGACGGGGGGAAGGTGCGTTAACCATCTCGGCTGGCGGGACGCACACTGTTCGGCTATGCGAACTGGAATCCCTATCTACCGGCCAGTTTCGGCGCCAAGAGGCATGAACGGAGTCGGAGCGGAAGTCGCCTCTGTCGGCTCCGTCCATGCGGTAGATAGGGATTCCAGTTCGCATCGCCGAGAGGTGTGCGTCACGACAGCCTAGTGGTATCGCCCTTGCCCCCCGTCCCAATACCAACTAGGCTGTCGAGACGTTTTGGGGGTTCGATCCCGACCGATTCTTTTTTTTTTTTTTTTTTTTTTCCACCCTGCAAATTTACGCAGAGTACCGGTATTCAAGAAAAGCTGGGACATAACGGAAAGCAAATTGCCCAATAACACTAAATTTATATATTTCTCTATTCTCATACATGTTATGGGAAATATGACAATTGTTACACTGAATTATTATTCACAGTTTTGATCATATGTACAAAATGGTTTTACACATGCAGAATCAGGCAGAAGTACTTGACTTGCCTAGGGTGAAAACCTGGTAAACAATAGTATCAAGGAACTTAACTGTAAGAGTTAACATATTCAGGACAACTTAAGGATTCTTTTCAATTTTAATAAGAAGAGAGAGTAGATTTCAATCTATCAGCTATTTGTTGGCGTAGCAAAGTTTCAAATGTGTTAGAACAGCAAACATAACTTTGTTGAGGAGAAATTATGAAATGAAACATAAAATTTTATATCTGAAAAGCTATGATGTGGACCCAACTTATAAAGATTATGTTTTTTATCCTCATTTATCTAAACCCTGATTGGTAGAATGCCACTTTATATCACAAATAATTTGAATGCATAGCCCTTCATCCTCTTAAACAGTCTTTCATATTGGAAAATAAAATCACCCATTTAGAGGGCTCTCAGTTCTAAAGGAATCGACACGGCTCAACATATTAAGTCCTCTGTAACATGTTTGCTATTTATTTGAATAAAGAGAAAGAAATTTCATTTCCCTCTTATTTTTACAATTTTAATTTAGAAGACCCACTCCTTCATAAAAAGTCAACAATCTACAACTTCTGGGACAAAAGTGAAAATGTATTATGGCCCATGCATTCATGGTGGTTGATTCAACCTCCTGTGGACTAATGAGAAACTCCATTACAGTAAAACTATGCATTTGAAAAACAAGTTAATGTGCAGATTCAAAGAAAAAAAAATGCACAATGTCAATATACACAAGTCTGAATCAACCACCACATGTCATGTAGAACATTGACACCTGGTCAAACCTAAAACTGCACATTTCAGTCATTTTCATTATCACAGGGTAATCTCTGACAAGAGAAAAAATTACATCAAAATACACAATGTTTTAAGATATGGTAAATTCAATAAATGCCAAAACTAAAGTGGATTTGTAACCACAACAATTGAAAAACTATAAATTCTACAAAAATACAACAGCTAACAAAAAAAAATAAATTAAAATAAAAACTTTTTTTAAGCAATTGCTTTGCTCACCTATGTTGTTTCCTTGCCTGAAATATTATTCAAGCAATTAAAAAATAAATTATGAAAAATAAATAGAATTTCACCATCAACATCATTCCCCCATTTTGTGCAGTAAAAGGAAAGGTTTACAATATTTCCTCTGAAAGCAACCTTCACTAAATGCTGATGAGCAATCACACTACTATGTGTCTGCTCTCAACTTAGAAAAGGACTATTGAAGCCTCGAACATCCCTCTTCAAAGAAGAAATGGCAACTGGCTTTTATCCACTAATGGTTAACTAGAAGAACAACCTTAACAGAGTTCAGTTTCCTGATTGTTTCGAAAACTGTCAGCTTAATGATGATTAGTCTTCTGACGCAGTAGCATTTACACATGCATGCCTTACAGTTAATGTAACATTTCCATTTGGCAGCCTTTTCATAAGACCCCAAGCTTCAATTCGAGACATTTTTGTGACGTCTGTATTATTAACACTCAGAAGCTCATCACCAGCTTGCAGGTTTCCACTTTTCTCAGCACATCCACCTTGAAGTAAGGAATACAAAAATCAGAACTATAAGGCAAATAGATGGGTAAATTGCAGCAGAGAACGTGACAATCTTATATATCTACTGACCAGTAAATATTTTTTTGATTGTAAGTGGTCTGTCTCCAAGAGGGGAATCCTTTCCTCCTTCTAGACTGAATCCAAGGCCTGCTCCATCTTTCTGCAGCATAATGTTTACTGGGGGACCTCTGGGTACAACAGTGTCAATATGATCTGAAAATTAGTAAGAGAAATATTAGAGATATTTTCCTTTTACCAAGATAGATATTACCTAACCAATAACCTTACCAATAAGTGGTTGCTCTAAAATGCGAGGCGGCCTGGAATTGACTCGAGAGTTACAATTTGTAGAATCTTCATAAGTTCTAACAATATCCCCACGAGTGCGAGATACCACAAGAACAACCTCAGGACGTGGAGCCTTTAAAGAAATGACAAGGATTTCATGCATGAAAATGAAACTGATAACAATTTTTCCCCTTATATTTTATAAAGATTTTATACCTTCAGAATTGCCAAAGATTCTCTATGAGTCACTCCTTTCATATTTCTTCCATTGATAGATAAAATTCTGTCTCCTTTCTGCAAACGCCCGTCTCTCTCTGCTGGACTACCAGTTAAAACTTTGTGTACCTGTAAATAAATTAAAAAAAAAAAAAAATATTAAAAATCAAAATGATTAATTGAAATTAAAAACCCAATTTTCTAAAAATCATCAAGGTAAATTAGATTACATACAGTTATTTCCTTTGTTTCATAATCAGCACCTCCAGCTAGGGTAATGCCAACACTTGCACCAGAAGTTTCTCGATGAAGAATAACAACCAGGACCTCATGTGGAGAACCAGTATGACTTGTTCCATTGCTGTTAGCCTCTTCCAAAGTCTGATTTGCATCATCAATAAGTTGTTGAAGCTCCTACAGCAAAAGAAGACCAAATTTGAATATTTATTTTAATAAGCACAAAAACATAAGGAAACCAAGGGCTGCAAGTACAACAGTAAATTGCAGTTTCCTTATCATACCTGTTGTGATATAAGGCTTGTTGTTGATGCAAGTGAAGTGATTGAACCAAACTGTTCTTTGGAAAGGTGACCTGGGAATCCATCTTCACTTGTGGTGGAATCAATAGAAGATCCTCGTGCATGAGAAGGGACAACAGTAACACTTCCCCCTGTTGAGCTACCAGAACTGGTCGAACCATTCAACCTTTCAGTTACTCCATTCAAGCTTGTATTGAAAAACACTTTGCCATTAGGTGGGCTTGGCGACGTAGGTGATAGGGCTAATTCTGCTTTCTCAAATGCTTTCCTTATGTCATTAACACTGACTGCATGAAGGGCAGTTGAATTTCTAAACGTACTTCCATTGCGTTCCAAGAATAGGGGATCAGAGGCATTACGTTTCTTAAGATTGCGGAGACGAGGGGTGCTCTCATAAGATGAATTAATGCTTCCATTGTCAGTTGTATCACTACCATTTAAATGACCATCAATACTACTTTTCCTTGAAAGGGGTTTCGGTAAAATGGAAGCTGGCTGAAGAATTTTTTGGCTTTCATCAGTCACCTAGTAGGAAAATAAAAAGAAGAAAATGTTAATTGAAAACTTAAGTTTGTAAAACTTTTTAAGAAATTAAAAATTATAAGCTTACCTTACTGAGAAGAGAAACATTACTTTCTGCAGATGCATTTGAACAATTGGCAGTACTCCCACCAGCTTTGGCTGATGAGGTACTCACCGGAAGAAGATCTAATTCAATTCCAATGTTCTGTGTATCATTCAAGAAAGCCACCTTCACATCAGCTGCAGGGAGGTCCCGTAAGGTTGCAGGCCGGTAATGCACTCTGCCCGCGTGGCTCGGCTCCAGCGTGTCGTCAGAGCTATTGACGCTGTCATCGCAGCTCAGAGCGTCGTTGGACTCGACGTCGGTATCTGCCATACTCACCTAAAGGGCAACCAAAGACATCACAATGACACGATGCAACACAGGAATAAAATGTAAAAACGAAACGCTCGCTTACCATTCTCTCCAGCTCCTTGATCTCCTCCCGCGGATCTCGCCGCAGGATTACCTTCGGAGGGAGGTCCTCGTTCGAGGCCTCCTCGTCGTCCTCGGCGTCCTCGCCCTCGCGCTGCATCAGAGGCGAGCCCGCCCTCAGGTTGCGGCCGCTGCGGCAGCGCGCCGAGAACAGCACATTCTTTCGATTGATGGCGTCCACGCTCTGCGCCTTCAACACCCTCTTGTTGTTGTCCAGAGCGAAGCTGCACCCGTGGCTGCTGCTGCCGCTGCTGCTGCTACTGCTACTGCCCCTCCTGCAGCTGCCACCGCTACTACTTGTGCTGCTGTTACTACTGCTGCTACTTGCCTGGAGAAATACAGATTAACAGCAATACGATTTTAAGTTTGAACGCAGGAACACTTCTGAAATGCTGCATGCTGCATTCTAGGCTTGCCCTCCTTACCTGCGAGGCGGCGCTGGAGACGTTGGTGTCCGAGGACAGTGTCCTCCTGAGCACCAGTCCTGGGCCGGCGGCGCGCCCAGAGCCCCCGGGGCCCCCGGGGCCGGCCACTGAGGGCAGCAGAGGCGAGGCGGGCGGGGAGAAGCCGTGGGAGATGCTCGATCTGCCAAAGGATTGCGATAAGATAAAATGGAAAAAGATCAAAATTTGAATTTTTGTAAAATATGCTTTTTAAAGGTCACACCTGCTGGAGCTGACGGCCGAGTCGTTGTCGCTCTCCTCTTCGGCGGACCTGCCGCTGTCGGACAGGAAGGCGGAGGAGGGCGAGATTGTCTTGGCGGGGAGGTCGCCGATGAGAAGGTCGTGGCTGGGCTTGGACGGCAGCAGCGGCGTGGCGGACGCGCTGCGCACCGTCAGGCTCTTCCGCTTAAAGGCCGGCGAGTACTTGGGGAGGTTGGAGGCGCCCTGGCTCTTCCAGGGCGGGCTGCTGAGCACGGGTGCCGTGGGCGGCGCGGCCTGCTGGCTCACGGGGGTGTAGTAGGCGGCAGCCACGTCGTGGTGGTAGCGCTGCTGCTGCTGCGAGCTCGCGATGAGCAGGGCGTCCTTGCTTCTGATCTCGGGCAGGTCGACGACGGGCGTGCCCTGGTCCGGCACCTTGTCCGGGATCACCAGACCGCGCAGCTTGGAGATGCTGCGGCGCCGCTGCTCCACCAGCGCGAGGAGCGACGCGCGGCGCGCCTCGTCCACGGCGGCGCCGTTACCGCCGCCGTTACCGTTGTTGAGGTGCGGCGCCGTGGTGGGCGCGGACCGCGGGTGGCCGCTGAAGCTGGTGGCCCGCGTCACCACGGGGCCGCTCTTCCTCGGCAGCGTGCTGCTGGCGCTCGACTCGAAGGGCGACGCGTTGAGCGTCGGCGACAGCGACGTTTCGGGCGAGCAGAAGGACGAGTAGGCCGACGACGAGGACGACGCCGACGACAGCGGCGGCGTCTCGGGCGACGCCGGCTTGCCCACGCGGTCCACCGCGACGACGGAGCGCGAGCGCGCCTTGGCGTCCGGCGCGGCCGCGTCCACCACGTCGCTGCCCAGGATGCTGAACACGTCCTCGGTGCTCTTGAACTTGTTGGAGAGGCGGCGCGTGAGGCTGGCCGGCGCCGGGGCGGGCGCGGGCGGCGCTGAGGCCGTGCAGGCCGTCGTGAACATGGCGATCTTGTCGCGGACGCTGCGCTCCGACCGCTCGTCCTTGCGCCAGCCGCGACCGTTCTCCGTCGGCGGGGGGTTGGTCAGCGGCAGCGGCGGGGGCGGCGCCGCGGAGACCCCCGTCTTGCCCTCGTGCACTGTAACACCGAGAAGCGGACCGCGTTAGTGCCTTGCCTGCTGCTCTGCCGGCGGACAGGGCCTGGGCCTGGGCGGGGCGCACTCACCAGGCGGGTGGGCGGGCGCGGCGGGGCCGTGGGGGCCCTGGTCGTGGTACCGGGGAGGGAACTCATCTCCGTCGGGGGGCTGCCGGGACGCGCTGGGCGGGGCCGGCCCTGGAACAGAAACACCAGCCTCGTCGCATAAAACAAGCCAGACACGAGCCGCAGCCGGCTCTACTACCTGCAGGCGTCCTCAGCGCCGTATTCCTAACAGTGTCGCGTCGCCCGCAATGCTAGTAAGTCCCACCCCGCGCTGGCCGGCCCGGCCGGGCCCCGCGGGCCGCCTGCTGGCCGCCTTATAAGTCGCTGCTGCTCGCGCTTAGAGAGGGGTCAGTCCAGGACACGAGAGAGGGAGGGACAGAGAGGTAGCGGCAAGCCGAGAGAGAGAGAGAGAGGAAGAAGAGAGAAAATGACACCTGGGCTTGAGTGCGCACCATTACGCTCGCGGTGGGGCCGGGCCAGGCCTTATGCACTGATGAAAGTTTTTTTTCCGCCAGGATGGCGCTGAATAGGTAAGATGCTTACTC
The DNA here is from genome assembly GCA_033675135.1 of Frankliniella intonsa. Classification (NCBI taxonomy): domain Eukaryota; kingdom Metazoa; phylum Arthropoda; class Insecta; order Thysanoptera; family Thripidae; genus Frankliniella; species Frankliniella intonsa. Next base: position 14,538,778 of record CM066254.1, on the reverse strand, counting down.
CCCACCCCTCCAACCCTCTCTCTATTTAGGACCGCCGCGCCGCTGCGCCGCCTCGTTGGAGCCCCGCGCCGCGCCACGCTGTGAGTCAGCACGCACCGCCCTGGCCAGGCCAGGTCGCACGCGCCCGGCCCGGCCCGGCCAGGCTCGGCGGGGCGTGGATTGTTTTCACACCTCCCATTGGTCACGGGGGCAGCCCGAGCCAGGCCTGCAGGACCTCTGAGCAGTGGGCGGGCCGGGCCGGGCAGGGGCACGGGCAGCCGCGGCCGCGCGCAGCGCAGCGCCCCGCGAAGCAGGAAATGATTCTTGTGTGTGGTCTCGGGGGGAGGGGGGGTCCCTATAGCCCGGCCACCCTCAGAGTGCGAGGCGGAGGGGGAGGGGGAGGAGGGCAGTCGAACGTCGAACGACGGCGTCACTACCTACCTCGCCTCATGTTTTATTTTAATTCCCCTCTTTTCCCGAATCTGCTTTTCTGCTGGTGCCCGCATTTTATCATTTCAATCACCGCGCCCGCAACGGCGGAAATTTCGGGGTAAAACTTTGGTGCATGTGCCAGAGAGGAGACAGGCCCGGCCCAGCGCGTCGCTCCCCTATCGGCTTCGATTTTGTTTTTTGTCCTTAATTAGGAAGGGATACATAAATAATTGGCGGGCGGTCGGTTTGGCGGGCAGAGCTGGGAGGGGCGGGGCGGGGCGGGGCCAGAACCAGTTTGGGGTTGGCGGTCCCGCGGAGGACCCCGGCAGAAGCGGAGGACTGGCCGACCTCAGTTGAGAGAGGCCATGCCAATCACACGCGTTTAGAGCGGTGACAGGACGCCAACGTGACATAACTAAATTTCCCTCCCTACCGCATCCACCGTTGACGCTGACTCACCGTGTTGGTCGGATGCGGCGCGGGGCCCCGCCAACCCCAGCGAGGCGCGCAGGGACGGGGGCCCCGCCGGGGCGGGGGCGCTGCGCACGGGCATGGGGTTGTGGGGGCCCTGGCCGAGGCTAGGGCCCTGCAGCGGGCCTAGGGGAGGGCCAGTGGTCACGCCGCCTGCAACACCAAAAAAACAGTCACGAGTGAGTAAATATGACTCAATATGCACTCAGACAGGTCCGTCAGAAAACATTGAACAAATGCGAAGACGAGGGGTTGCCTATGACGCCTCCTAAGTCTTGGCGGGCGGGGCGCGGCGCGGCTGCCTCTGGCCTGACCTCAACGGGCCTCTTTCTCCAGCTCCAGCGGGTCCGCGCCGCGCCGCGCCGATGTGCCGCTGAACAACGTTCGTCCCTCTGGGCTCTGGGCGCCACGCCGCGCCGCACCGCGCTGCGGGGCGGGGAGGCCGACGCCCCGCTGGCCGTCCCGCCCAACTGATGCCATTTCCAGCAGTGTACTACTCGGCTCGCGGTCGGCAGTCGTGACTGGACGGCTGTTATTGTGAACTCTTCGCGATAAAAGCGCGGGTAGGGGGAGGGGGGCTGCTTGCCCGGGAGAGGGGCGCGGGGCGGAGAGACGGGACGGGCGCTAAGTCTATGACGAGCAGGATGACTTCGGCTCGCACAACATGCGCCTCCCGCCGCACCCCGCCGCGCAGCACCGCGCCGCACCGTCCATTGTACAGATTAAAGCCCTTCCTGGAAAAGGATTTAGCATCATCATGAATGGGAAGCAGCAGCAGCAGCGGGACGGCAAAAAGTCAAGCGCCGCCACCGGGGAGCGAACCCGTGCCGCGTACAGGGACGCGGGTTACAAACTGTGCCTCCCCCTTGGCCGCCAGTGTCGTAGTCATCATATTGCAGAACCGCCTCCTCCTACCTCTTCATGTCGGCATGACACACAGGGCATTCATCTTGGCGTAAAGTGACTCTAAAACAGTAGTATGCGACTCGGTAAGTCACGGATCCCCTAGCTCGGGGTGAGTTTCTTTCTCTTTTCGGCCCCCGCTCTCAACCTGTTAATATTTCTTGATTACGCCCTGAATAGCTGCAATCAGCCCGGGCCGCGCCGCGGCGCGCTCCATAGCTAGGAGCCCGCCGACCCGACCAGGCCCGGCCGGCCGGACCCGAGCGGAGCGCTGCTGCTCGCTGCTATGCGGTTGCGCAATGCGTTCGACGATTCTTTTTCGATACATCGATTCATCGCCCGCCGCCGCCGCGCCGCCGCCGCCTGGCCTGCCGTCTGCTTTCCGGTCCGATTTCCATCGATCGATCTTCGACCAATCAGACAGTTTAGAAAGGGCGGAACATGTCGCGCCGCCCCGCCCCGCCCCGCGCCGCCCGCAGCAGACGGATAAGCGTTAATGAAAGCGACTTGTAGATAAAGGGCTGGAGTGAGAGGGAGGGGAGGGGAGGGGGGAGCGGAGGGGCGTTGCAGCCCAGAATGGTCGGGTCGGGTGCCTTCATTAATCTTGGTTTGCATTTTACCCGCCTGTTTTGCACTATTGGTCCGCGGGCCGGGCGCCGCCGCTCCGCCCCGCCCCGCCGGACCGCAACTGGGGCTCGCGGGGGCGGCCTGGGCTGCGGCCAGGCCAAGGGCCGAGTGCAGGGCGGGGCGGGGCGGGGCGGGGCGGGGCGGGGCGGGGCGGGGCGGGGCGGGGCGGGGCCTCCTTCACTACGGGATCCGGGTTCAACCTCTCGGCACCGTAAGACTCGCCTGCGCCTGGCCTGGCGCGCCGGGGAGCAGTGCTCATTAAGATGTCCTTAAAATCTCATACCTACACCCATTTCCCAACGCCATCTTTGGGGAAGGGGACGAGGCGGTGCGGCGCGGCGCGGCGCGGACGCGGCTGTTGCACAAGCAGCCCCCGGACCCCCACCCCGCCCCTGCAGCCCCGCCCTCCCTGATTAGTTTTTTCCAGGCAGCAGAAAGGATATCGCACAGGGTGCACATTTTCTAGCGAAAGCGGCGCGGCGAGCGGGCCAGGCGTTATAAACAACAGTTACGGGGCAATTAATACGTTGCGCACACGTGTCTTTTAACGTGACACTGACGTAACCATAGCGCGCGCGCGTCGCGTCAGCTCCGACACGTGTATGACGCCTTAAAGTTGACAAGTCATTTTTTTTTCTCTCGAGGCCGGCCCATGGCTAGGCCGCGCCCTTCTGGTCGGCCACACGCCGGGAGAAGGAGGGGGAGGGGTCGATTGTCCAATTACGATGCAATTAATGGTGTGCAGGAGGCGAGGCGGAGCGCTCATGGGGGCATTCACGGGGATGACACCGCATCGGGATTGAGATTCCACTAACTTTCTCTGCCCTTCGCCCCTGTGCTGTAGGGTCCCGCGGGGCCGCACAGGGTCACCTCGTCCTTTGTCAATCACGAGGGCTTCGACGCCTCTTTAGCCCCCCCCCCCCCCCTACACTCCTCTCACTCTCCTCTTTAAACTCTCAATGCTCACTCATTGGATGAACTTATCAAAGCGAGAGAACCCCGACCGCACCGGAGCTGCGAGGGTCAAGGGCCCTGCTGGCCTGGCCCTTCACGCCCGGACAGAACTCCTAGGACTAGCTGAGGGTGCATTATAGTACACAGAATCAAAACACGGAATAAGCAGTTTTATCGATGAGACAAACATCGAAGAAATAGAGCAGGCGGCTAAACCTACGGTATGGATTAAAAAAAAATAAGTCTATTAAGGTATACCGGATGGTGAACCTGAGCGAGTGAGTGCGCGGGAGAGCGGCCCTGCCTCTCACTCTCTCGTCCCGCCTCCCATACGACTGACCATACGTACTCACAATTTGGTCCATGTGGACGCGTCCTCTTAGCGCACGATAAAAATGGCCCTACCCGCCCCTCCTCTCCTTACCCCCTTTCTCTTAATGTTAGCCTCGCCGGGCCGGCCTCATCTGCCGCCCCGCCCCGCCCCTCCACTAATTAACAAAAGACAAGGTGTATGCCGCAAGCGCCGCGCAGCTACGGGTCAAAAACGTGACACACTGTCACGCTCCGATTAACACATAAAACACCTGTTATACATGCGCTCGCTCATACACATTGCGCAACTCCGTAACGCCGTCGCGACGCCTCCCGGCCCGGCGCGGCCCTGCCGCCGGGCGCCCCCCCCCCCCTCTCTTATATTTCTGAGAGTGTAGTCGCGGAATGATTCAGAGCGGCAAGGCGTGTCCGTGTCGTGTCTGCAAATTAAATAGCGCCGTTCGACGCCGGAGATGAGTCTCGGAAATTCATGCAGCGCGGCCCGGCCCGGCGCGGCGCGGCCCTGAGCCTGCTGCTGTGAACGTGCGAGTGAGTGCCACGTCGGACGCGACGTGCACGCCAACGAGTGCCCCTCCCCCACCCGCAACCAGGCTTGTTACAAGCCTCTTAGAATTTTCATAAAAGCCATGAAATAAAGAGAACAAAACCTATGTGTCATAGAAATTTGAAAATGAATATTGTCGATTTCCCGGTTTTGCATTAAAAAAAATTTGTTTTTCCCTGACACGGCAATCAATCTGACTTTGCCATGACTTCCATGATTTGTAACGAGCGTACGCGTGACCTGACGAGGCGCCCGGCCCTTGTCAATGCATTCGCATCCTACGTTTTATTTGCCTACGTATACTTTACGACGGTGCGGGTCGAGCATGACCTCAATGTAAGTGAGATATCTCTGGCTCTGCACGTTGTTCCCACACCGCCCGCAATGAGCAGAACTGTTCCGAAGAGAGGGGAGGAGGGGGAGGGGGGCTCTTATACACTCATCGTGATTTCTCAATTCGTGACCTTCCGGTAAATCTGCGGCGGGTCATCGAAATCTCGCTCAGCCCGCGCGAGAGCGCCATGGCGCGCAGGGTCGCTCACGGGCGGGGCGGGGCGGGGCGGGGCGGCCTGGTCCACTATAAGGCCCCGTGCGGGCCGCGCGCGCGGGATGCGGCTTAAGGCCCGCCTCACCTCACCCCGCCCCGCCCCGCTGAGCAGCACAAGGGACTCGAGGGGGAGGAGGACGGGGCCGGGCCGGGCGGGTCGAGTCAAGAGTTATGAGGAACTCGGAGCAGACTCAATCAACATTGACGTGGCGGCCCTGCGCGGCGCCGCCCGGCGCGCGCTCTGGGAAAGGGGTAAGGTGGAGGGAAGGGGGGGGGGCATCACACGCTCATCTCGACCGTGAGGAAAAGAAAGGCTACTACGCCCACAATTTAAGGATAGGAGGGCGCTCCTCGGTGCGCTCAGCGCGAGCACGCCGGGCGGGGCAAAGAAGGTCATATTTTGTGTGGACAATCAGCCCAGGGGTGTCTGAGGGGGGAAGGACCACCTCATCACTACCAGCTCTCCCTCATCCTTCACAGCAGCGTCCCTCCCACGAGCCGGCGGCATTTAAAAACGGAATCCAGCCGCGCCGTTCTGGGGCGCGCCCACAGCGCCACGCGCGGGTGACGCACAAACTAAACAGGATCGTCCGCAAAGTAAGACAGCAGCTCTGCACATTTTTTTTTATTTTTTTTGGTATGTTTATAATACATATATATCCGAGTAATGTTCGGATGCCGGAGTGGTGAGGCATGCTCGGGTTCTCAGACCCGCGCGCTCCTTACCTCTGGTTCTACTTGCGTTTCCGGCGGCCGGCGTGGCGCGACAATGCAATGCACCGGGCGCCAGTCAGGTGCAGGGACCGAGACGGGGAGAGGGAGGGGCGGAGAGGGGAGGGGAGCGGCGCCCGGCCCGGCAAAGCCAAGTTTAGACATACCAAAAATACGGCTCGCGGGGCGTCTGGCGTGGGGCGGGGCGGGGCGGGGCACATGTGCATCCGGGAGCGGGAGCGACGGGCCACCGCCGTGGCAGCAGCGACCGCGCAAGTGTATGAGCGACGGATTTTTTGTTGCTTTTCTGAAGCAGAATTGTGACCATGAAACTAAAGCATTATCGGCGCGACCATCAGATAGCTGACATGTCAACAGCACTATCCCCCCCTGCCGGAGCCAAAAGTCCGGGCTGCATGGCGCTGAGGGAGGTCTCTACTCTCTCTCTCTCTCTCCCTCTCTTATATTGATATGATTGCGGCGCGGCGGGCCTCTCTCTCTCTCTCTCCCTCTCTCTGTCACTCTCTCTCTCTCCTTCCCGCAGGAACGTCAAAACGACGGCGAGCAATCCCGTCCGATTATCAGGCCTCCTCCTCCTCCTCAAATGGATCGGGACAATGACGGGCCGGGGCGGCGGACGCGCAGCTATAAAGGAAGTTTGCTGACCTGGAAACCTGCAGCGCGCGGCGTGGCGCGGCGAGGTGTGGCGTGGCGTGGCGTGGCGCGGCGCGGCGCGGGGTGGAAATAACCATTTCGCCAGGCAGGCACGACCAGGGAGAACAAGCTCAAGTGAAGTGCAGTCCTTATCTCGGACCGGCGGGAAAATACTGCGAGAGGGCGGCGTAGCAACGCAATATGATCACGCTGGGAATACGCTACACCGCGAAAAATTATTAAGTTTTTATTATTGTTATTATTTGAGAGTGCGCGCTCCTTTCTCTGACTGACCGGCGGGCGTGGGGGATGGGGAGGGGCGATGAGCTGAGGCACACTGAGCGATCACGTGGCTTGTCAAAGAGGCTTGGCCGCCGAACTGACGGACGGACGGACGGACGAACCGATGAACGAGGAATGCGCGAATCACGAATGTGTGTGTGTGTGTGTGTGTATGTATGTGTGTGTTTGTACACTGCAATAAAAGAGATATAGTTTACCCTCTGCTGGCGCCGGCCCGCGGTCAGGTAAGAGGAATGGTTGCGTTCCAGATGAGCAGGTTTTCGATTGCCTTTTTTTTTCGTTTGGTTATCAATCGCGAGGCCTTTTAAAACTCCCAAACGAGACGAGCACAGTGTCGTAAAACCAGCCATTACGATCGCCATTACAGCACACATATGTGATACAGTAAAGGGTAGGGACCAACATCGACTTCTAAAAATTTGATGGCATCAAAATTGCGCGCGTAGTTTTCACTGAGCTACAGTCATGTAGTATGGGGTGCCAAATTAATTGGGAACATTTCATCATTTCCAGTGAGCGCTTTTCGACAGCATACAGAGAGAGTGAGTGGAGGAAAAGGATTGACATTGCATTGGACTCTCGAGACTGACGGCAAAAGAGCCGCCCAAAGTGCACCGGCCTTATCCGCGCCGCGTGGCGCTGATACGAGGCGCAGGTGTGCCGCTGCTCTTAACAGTGTACGCGCGGGCTCCATAAGACGCCATTACGGGCGTTTGGAGAGGATCCGAGTCGCTCCAATTGGCGCAGGCTGGAGAGAGAGAGAGAAAGAGAGAGAAAGAGAGAGAGAGAGAGAGAGAGAGAGAGAGAGAGAGGTGCAGCAGTGCGACAAGATGCGCCTAGGGCAGAGGACAGGTGACATGGAAAGGCATTGACGCGATGATAAATGTGTTTGGTTAACAAGCATGTGTGTGCGCTAGCAGGCTAGCAGCGGGTTCCTCTGCGCTGTGCCCCCCCCCCCCCCCCCCCGCCCCTTCCCTCTACAGTCGCGGCCCGTCGCGTCGCGTCGCGGGCGTGCAGTCGCATGCTCAACACAGTTTGCAGTCCGCCGGCCCGACCCGACGACACGCCTGCGACGACCGGGATTCGACTATTTACCTGCCCACGCGGCTTTCTAGGCAGACCCGCCCAGCTCAGCTGTCATGTCGCTGCCTACCCTCCCGGCGCTCTAGGCAGACCCGCCGAGCTCAGCTGTCCTGTTGCTGCCTACCCTCCCGGCGCCCTAGCAGCTATAATTATTTGGCCGAAATGTGACTTACGAGTGGTTGGTAACTTGTCCCTCCATTTCAGCGCAGGTTGTGAAAATACAGTATATTCTTTACAGTGAACGTATGGTGGTCATAATTCTCCCCCCGCAGGCCGATGGTAATATGCGGCCGGATATTTATTGAAGGGGTGCGCGCGCGGGTGTGGCCTTATCGGGGATTGTGTTACCGCGAACCAGGCCGATACGTCCGATAGGCGATATGAAAGAGACGGTTCCCGGTAAATCGATGGACAAATGGTATACATCGAATATATTTTTATTCGCCCTTACAAAGTAAAACTGCCCACACGCCGGGCAATTTTTTTTTTCCTTCAAAAAATCACTTGTAAATTTTTCTTTGAAGCGGTTGAGGAAAACCGTCTTGCGCTACTCTAGGTAAGGGCAGTAACTTTTCCTTATCTGGATAATGGGCCGGCCAGTCCACTTCTGATTCCACGGGATGCACTATGGGAAGTGTTGCGAGGGACGTCAGGACAGTTATCTATCACGCCTAATACTCGTGCAGCTGTTCAGCTCGTGCCAGCACGTTTTTTTATGCGTACGCCTCTCCGCACAGTAGTGGCACTTTACTCCGGGCTTAGTTGCCACCGCCCCACCCCGCGTATCCCAGACTGGAGCGAATAGGAGAGAGAGGGATAAGACTCATCTCCATAACTCTCAGCTCGGCCTAAAAGGAGGCCGGGGCCAGCACTGCGGTTGAGGCGAGGCTCGAGAAAACAACTGCGATTTCTTGAGGCGAATCTTAAAATACGCAAGGAAAATGCACACGTATCACAGTTTAAAGTGTCATTCTAAAGGTTCGAGCAGGAAAAAATTTACACATCTCCCAAAATGCAGACAAAAGCTCCACAGGGAGGATCAATTGATGTACGATCCACGAAGGGAAAATATTAAATGAGTGCAAAAGAAGGGACTTCTGCAATAGTTGAAATTTGACAAAAAAAAAAAAAAAAAACTTTTCCGGCGCTTTCTACCGCGGCACTCTTAGCGTACACGGGTACGTGCGCGCGAAACTGTCGCGGTCGGAACCGCTCACCGCCTTCCTTACGCGCGTCTCCGGACTCCGGACACCGCCTCGCGACCTGACCGCACTTTTAAGAGAGACCCGCAGGGAGGGGGCGTGGCGGGGTGGGGCGGGGGCGCTGCGCTTCTGTGCACCGCGCTGCACTGCTACGTCCCGCCCCGCCCCGCGCGACCTTACACAACGCCCCTATGAGCCCGGGACCGCTGTCCTGGAAGGTGGAGGCGGCGGTGCCTGGGGGCGCGCAGTGTGCCCGCCCCGCCCCGCCCGCGCGCCCGCCCAAGGTGCCAAAGGGCGCCCGCCCCGCCCCGCCCCGCCCCGCCTTCACACTGCACACCTGTGGGCTGCGGTCTCTCCATGTCATTTGCCGCGGCTCTTGCTGCTCGCTGGGGAGACGCCGCCGCGCTGCTCCGCTGCTGCCGGCGCGCCGGGGGCTTTCTCACACCGCTCTCCTACACTCACACACACACACGCGCGCGCGGGCGGACCTGGTCACCGTGCTCGCGGTGGGTCTCCTCGGGGCGGGGCGGGACGCGGCACTGGCACTCCGCTGCGAGCGGCGCGACGCGCGCGCCCGCTGCGGCTGCTGCTATCGCGCCAAGGGGTTGGCGCCGCCCCGCCCCGCCCCGCCCCGCCCCGCCCCGCCGCGCCCCGCCCTGCACACTCTGCACCCATCCCATGGATGACCTACATCCGTCACGCTCGAGTCGTGAATGACTCGGCCCACTCCGTAGCGGGGCGTGGCCTGGCGCGGCGCACTCGGGGTGGCAATGTTTGCACAGCAGGGGCCGACCTACCCGACCCTTTTGCATGTACGCCTCTCTCTCTCTCTCTCTCTCTCTCTCTCTCTCTCTCTCTCTCTCTCTCTCTCTCTCTCTCTCTCTCTCTCTCTCTCTCTCTCTCTCTCTCTCCTCCGCGTCTCCGCATCCTCTCCCCCCTCTTTGTTTTTATCACGACTCGTGCTTGTGCTCCAATTTCGTATGTGACGTACCGCGCCGCTAAGCCCCGCCACGCCCCGCCACACCATGCCAGGCAGTCTGTTGTAACAACAGCTCCTAAAACGGCCCCCGCGTGCTTCCTCATCCACTTTCTCACTTGGCTCTGGAATATTAACTCGGCGGACTCTTTTGCATGCGCGGGCCAAGATTTTGTTTCAGCAACCAGGAGGAGTGGCCGCGTTTTGTCCCCACGAAATGGCAGCACCACAACGGAGGACTGTGCACATCTGAAGAGGAGGGCCAACCCCGGGGCCGGCGCAAGTTTCTAATAACTGCACATTGCACACAGTGTGGGTTACACATTTTCGTCCGGGAGATGAAAGGGTGCGATAGCACACGAGCGAGCGTGGCGTGGCGGGGCGGGGCGGGGCCGGGTGGAGCGCTGGGTGCCAAACAGACCGATAGTGGAACAGAGAGGAGCTACGACGGGACGGAGCCTTTGGACCTGCACCATGTACACTGTGAGCGCAGCGCGCGGAGAAACAGATGAATGCAAGAGGCTTAAATATTTCACACTGTGTTGCGTGATTGCTACCGTTTCACCGCATCACACGCACACGACCATACGCACACACAAACGCGCACACACGGTCACGCACATACGAGTGGCAATCAAACTCGAACCATTAGCAGCCCGCGAGGCAGGTGATGGTTCTTCACTTTCTTCCCGCACCATGATTCGTTTGCGACACACTATGGTAAAACAAATGTAGAAAGTTGCACACCAAATGGTGTTTAGTTGAAATGTGCAAAGTTGAAACACTTTCTAGCGTCGAACTTCCGGAGGGCCCTCGACGTCAACTGCGGGTGTGCAAACTTTTTTTAAATATCGCAAACGTTCAATATTTGTACATTACAATTATTATTGTTATTATTACATTGGCATATATATGTTTTGTCTCAGAAATGAGTGACAGGGTCCCTCCACATCGGCACCGTACTTCACGCCACAGTCGCCACACGGTAGCGCGCACGCCCGCGGGTGCGAGAGAGATAGAGGACGACACCGCAAAAACCGCATCCCTCGCACCTCACAAAACCTCTGGGCGTGGTGTGGTGTGGCGTGGCGTAGCGGCGGGGTCGGGGTCGGGCCCCGGTCGGGCCTCTGACAGCATCTCGCGGGCACCTGTTCGCCGGAGCGGGCCCCGGCCCCCGGCCCGTCCCAGCCGGGACTGCCTCTGGGTGCCCCCCCCCCTCCCCCTTCACCAAACGCTCACTGAACCTCATCGCGCCTCTCGGGTTAACGTATTTTCGGAATGACTCAAAAGCGGAAAAAAAAATTGCATTAAAATTTATGATCAAAGTGACGGCAGGTGGGCGGGCAGTTTTAAGAAAGACTTTTGGGGAGCGCGTGATGATCGGAAGTACACTGTGAAACCACCGGGAGGGCCATAAAAGTTCCCTTTTTCTGCGGTCCTTAAGCAGTAAGACCACCTCCGGGTACCCTCCCCCTTTCTTTCTCCCAAGTCGACAATTAAAAAGTACCATGGCAGATGACGGTGCGGCCGGGGGCCGCCTGAGCCGCTCCATTGCCTTTCACGGGTCAAATTCTTTTTGTCCCTCCATGCAAACCCCCTATATTGAGAAATTATGGCTCAAAACTATGAAAAAGGCATCCTTGTCATCTCTCTACCCCGGCAGTGTCTTCCCAGTGTCTTATATGAATCACCGGGCAGGCAGAGACGTGGCTGCACAGAACTGCACTGAGAGGACAGAGAGGGACACCCACCTGAACGACTGGCGCGGCCTTGGAACCGCAGGAACAGTTGAAAATAAAAGAGACAATCAATAATTATTTGAGCAGATGACGCGACGGGACGGGACGGCGCGCTCGGGGCACATGGCGCTGCGCTGCGGTGCGGTGCGCTATGCGACGGCTTCCTTCCTTATGGCCGTGCACTAAAACTTAATGCGGCGTGTTGGTCGTTCCAGATCGGCGGATCTCAATCTGAATCACAATAATCCCGATTGATACCATTACGTCATTTCCAGAGGATGAGATGGTATCACAGCGGCCAGGGCAACGCACAAGGAAGGGATGCGAGGCGAGCTGCACGAGGGAGCGTGTCTCTTTTTTTTTACACTTTTTGCTCGATACGTCCGATTTCCTTTGTGTTCTCGACCGTACTGCACCAAAATGAACCCCTCTATTGCATTCTTCGCGCATCTGGAATTTTTCATAGTCAGATATAATTATTAAGGAGAAGAAGATATGAGGGGCTCGTGCCTCTTTCAACTAAAGTGGGGAAAAAATGAAGGAATAAAGAATGACGGGCTGATTGTGCGACGCCTCCGTCTCTCTCACTCTCTCGCAAGGCACGTCACGCTACGGCGGCGCCTACCTCTCCCTCCCTCTCTCTCATCCTGCCCACATCCCTGATATCGTGCACAACACTTCATACCAATGAACCGTTCGTCGCCGGTAATGCGTTCGGTACGGGACGAAAATAAGACGAACGGAAAGAAATCTGCACGTGAGAAAAAGGCACACTGAAAATGCAAACCGCGTATAAAGACGCTGTAAAATTTTATTTTCAATGAAAACATCGGATTCCTCGTAAAAGTTTTCATGTTCATAAACCTTTAAAGAGATTTGTTTAAACACATTATTTTACTAAGGGGTTTTAAAATTTCCCCCCACATGTACTCTTACGGCTCTACTGTTACGTGTTTCCTGTCACACCCTCTGTACTCGAGTGCCATGCAGTTTTTGATTGTGGGCTGACGCCGCGGCTGTCTGGCCTCGCGTTAAAGGTCAGCTGGTCGCGCGCCGGGTGGGGCCGGGCGGGGTGGTTCGCGTCCCGTTCCGTTGTGTCGCTAGGCCAGGCCCTGGCCGGCCGGACGCAGCTCTGCATTTGGCGCCGGACCGCACAGCACAGCGCGAGACGGGACACACAATCCGAGAAGGAAGACGATCCCGTGATCAGAGTGCTTATTCACACGCAGATCGGAAAAAAATGATCAGCCGAGGAAGCTAATGCAGAGGCTAAATTCATGACGGGTAAAAATATTAACTACACCAGCAAGTTTTCTGAGTTCTAGCGGCATAATTTCTTCTCTAACGTAGCTGTTCAGCACGAAAATTTCTTTTGCAGCTAATTATAATTTATTGCAGTGTAGCGGTCGTCCCGGCGGAGGCCGCGGCGGCGCGCACTTTCCTGACGCGACGTCACTTTCATCAAGGCGTATGGCGGGGCGGGGCGGGGCGGGGCGGGGCGGGGCGGGGCGGGGCGGGCGGGCGTGCGCAGGGCAGGTCGGCTGACCTAGTGTCGACCAGCACCGCCCGGCCCGGCCCCGGCCCGGCCCGTCCTGCCCTTGCAGAGTCTTGCAAAGGAAACTGGAAGAGAGGAGAGGCGCTGCTATAGCGCCGCTAGCTACAGCGACGGGACGGGACGGGCCGCGGGGCGCCGCGGGGCCTCGCGGGCGGGAGAGAGCGCGGGGCGGGGCGGGGCGGGGGAGGAGGGACAGCACCGCAGCGCAGCGCAGCCGCGAGTCGACGCCATCTTTGTTCGCGAAATATGGAGCAAATGTTTGAGACGGCAATGGGCGATGGGAAGCTGACGTTCTCCAAAGTATCCACTTGGGCGCGTCGCGTGCCCAGGCAATAACGTCACTGCACTTCCGCCCGATTCGGCTCGCGCCCTGCCAAAGGTGCTGGCCGCCCTTGAGACCACCATGCCAGCCGCCCTTGAAGCCACCCTCCCTCCAGCAGGGAGCCGGGCGGGCAGACAGTCGGCCCGGACATTCCAAAAGACATTCCGCCTTATCCATAACTAAGGTCATTTAAAGTAATGCTTCCAGGGAGGCGGCGTGAGCGCGGGAGTGGGAGGCTATGAGTCGGGCGGCAGGAGAACAGCTGCTCTTTTTCACGAAACAGATATCTGCCGACTTGCTAGGGGGCGCAGAGGGCGCTGACCGCGCGCGCAATAAGCAAACAGGTTTTACAATGTCAAAATTCAAAGAGGTAGCAGATTTTTCCAGTGACTCAAGAGCTCACGAGGAGGAGGAGGAGGAGGGCGGCGGCGCGCCGCGGTTCACACGCATCAGCGCAGCTATCGGTAAATCATACTGCACTACATGTCGTGGGCCGGCGCGCCGCGACGCGCTGGCTCGCGGCCTGGACGGCCTGCCCTGTCGTAAGCTGGGCTGAGCTCGCCCAAGTCGTCTCGTCTCCTCTGCCCTCCCCCCCCCCCTCTCCCAATCACCAGCCCCCTCTCCGTGCGCTTCTTGGTTCAAATCGCATATTTGTGTCCCAGAACGCAGCAGCAACGGGGACCGGTTTGAGCGGTGGCCGTGCTGGCGCGGCGGGGCGGGGCGGACCGAGCTGGCGGGCAGCGGTCGTCTCATGCAGTGCTGCAGCGCAGCCGGGTGCCCTGGCAGTGCCCTGGGTGGGCCCGCCCCGCCCCGCCCCGCCCCGGCCGGACCCGCGGTGCACAAACTAACTACTGGAAATATACAGCGGCGTTATGCGCCCCATAGTGTGTGAGCCGTGGTGCTGGGCCTGCTGGGCTATCGCGTTTGTATGCAAGTTTGCAGATATGCCCATGGACAGGGTGAACGCTACATTTTATGGCTGTGACATTCTCCCTGATATGGCAAAAGACAGAGCAGGGGCGCATATGGATAAGTCAGTAAGTACCATTTATGAAGAGTGGCGCTGACAAACATTTACACGGAAAAATAAAAATTTAAATATTGCCGAAAGATGGCGCTGTGTCGGTGTGTGTGTGTGTGTGGCCCGGCAGGCTCTGGGTGGCCTGGGCCTGCAGCATGGCCCTGTCTCTCTCCTCTCCCCGTGGCGGCAGCTGAGGGGCTGATGGGCCGCGAGCAGAGCAGTGACATCATTAAGATGTCAGAGTCGCATATCGCAGTGCTGCATTGCATTGCGCGGTACACTGCCGAGCAACACCCTTCATTAATCTGCTCGGCACGGCGGCGGCCCGGCCTTGATATCCGGTGATGTCCGCGCGCAGCCGCGCAGTCCAGCGGGCGGGCCCCGCCCCGCCCCGCCCCGCCCCGCCCCGCCCGGCTGCGATTCCCTTTGATGATAATTATTTCCATCCGGTCGATAAAGTCTAGAACCTCGTCATAGGAATGTGTGTGCGCGTGTGTGTGAGCTTCTACGAGCACTCGTGTGTGTGAACGCGCATCCAGGAATTCGTCAACCCCGGAAGATGAATAGACTGAATAGCAAACCCCCTCTCGCAAATAGAGCGCGTGAATCCGCCAGTCGGCCGGCATCAATGACTAGTAGTATTTCGCGCCGCGACCTTTTCGAAATGTAGAGATTGGACCTGCAACAACCGAGCGTTGTCTTACTCATCGGATTGTGTATGCTCTTACGTTGCACGTAAGACGCGCAGCGAGGGCGATTTTACCCGAAGGTAGGAAAGTATGTTCATAGGATGTTCATGTCTGCGGTGCGGAATGTCCACCGGCCTGCTATGGGAAAGGAAGGACGGAGGGGAGGAGGGGGAGGGTACAAGGCGGCAGGGGGGGAGCGAACATGGGTTTTCTATTTGCGACCGCACCGTGTAAGGTGTGAGACTTGCACATGGAAATTTATTCCGTCATTAACTATAAATTCACACAATGTGCTTCTCTACGTGTGAGCGTGTGTGTACGAGAGAGAGGGAGAGGGAGAGAGAGAGAGAGAGAGAGAGAGAGAGAGAGAGAGAGAGAGAGAGAGAGAGAGACAGACAGACAGAGAGAGAGTGCGAGCAAAGAAAAAGTGATGAGAGAGTGAATGAATGTCCGTGTGTGTGCGCGCGTCTGTATAAATCGCGGAGCTGGGTATAACCACTACATTGTCGATTTTATGCGTGACAAGAATTAAATTAATTCCAATGCAAACATTCTGGGCGAGTTTATCATGCGGACAACGAGGACCACACCCTTTAAATTTAAATCCACAGGAGCGGCAAAAGCCAAAGCGCCGCCCTTTCCCCCCCTTTTGCTTTCCACCCTCCCTCTTTTTCCCCGCGGCTACCCGCCCAAAAGACAATACCGCCAAAAACCGTTTCTTTTCGCAAAATGTAATTAATTTCTTTACCACCGCAATCGCAACGGCACCGCAGTCACTAAAAAAAGAGGGGGCGGGGACATACCAAAAAAACCACCCATCCCCTTCCCCCACTTGTCTTAATATCACTCAAATTACGAGTTGTAATGTAGCCGGCCGGGCCGGTGCGCAGCGCACGCCGCCGCATGACATGAGATGAGCGGGGCGGCCGGGCTTTCATCTCCCTGTCACATCTCTGAGAGAATATGTGAAAAATATAAAGTCCACGAGACCACCCTTTCCCCCCTCCCCTCCGCCCTCCTCGGCCCTCGACCCTCTCTGTCCTCTCTCCCGCCAGCCCAGCCGCGTCTCGTGCAAGCACACAATGGAATGGCATAGGTGCAGTGCATCGCCCCCCTCTATCTATCTATCTATCTATCTATCTATCTATCTATCTATCTATCTATCTATCTATCTATCTATCTATCTATCTATCTATCTATCTATCTATCTTCCCACCCACCCACCCCCTCGTCCTTCTCACCCTACACAAATTGATACGATTAGAGCACATGTTCTCGGTGTACCGGCCGGGCCGGGCCGGGCCGTGCGCGGCACACACGGTGGTTAGCGTTCCGTCGCTGTTCTCTCCCGTTCGTTCGCCCGTTTCTAGTATTTCCGAACACATTCCGCGGAAGGACAACGCGCGCGGACCGATAAGGCGGCGGCTAAAGGAATTTAGATAACGCATGTAAACTCGCGCGGCGGGGCGCGGCGGGGCGCGGCGGGGCGCGGCGGGGCGCTATCGTCGCCATTGTTGTAGCGCACTCCGCCACCACGGCCAGGCCCAGGCCAAGCAGGCATTCCTTACGGTCGGAAAGCGCAACGAACAACAGAGTACGTCTGTGACGAAGGCGACGCTGGCCGCTGGATGGCCCATGCCTACAATCGTCAAAGTCGTCATTTTAATTTAAATATAAAAGATGTTTATCCTTTCACGCTATAACTAGCAACTTTTTTTTTTCTAAAATGAAATTGTTTTGAATATTAATTTGGCAACTCAGCGCTAAAGTTGTGTCAAATAGAAATGATCCTGCCAACATTATTGGGGGGGGGGGGGGGGGGGACCGCGCTGTTTCCCCAGTACGGGCCAGAGAGAACAACACTCTCTTAAAAATTGGCATCTCTTACAAAACCAAAGTGAAACGATACGAGACGTCAGTTGCTCCAGCCGCCCCGCCTCTCGCTAGCGCCAGCGCTCCGCGCATCCCTGCGATGCAGCTCGCTCATTACATGATGGCAACCTATTACTGACGTACGCCCCGCCCCGCCCCGCCCCGCCCCACCGCGCCCCGTCTGCTACTGCGGCTCCCTCCTGCGCGGATCGATGAGTCGGCTCGACATTACGTTCTCTTTCCGTGGAAACAATCCGTCCCCACTAACCTATAAAGGCTGGCCGCTTCGCCCCGCCCCGGCCGGCCTCGCCCCGGCCTCCTCCGCCGACCGATGGCCTCCCTGGTGGTGTGCCCTCGGTTACTCAACAGAGCGCAGGGCGGGGCAGGGCGGGCCGGGGCGGGACAGCCTAGGCTCCACAGCCCAGGCCGCGGCCTACCTAGGCCGGCACGGCCCAGCAGCGCGCGGCCCAGGCGAGCCCAGCCTAGCCTAGGCCGGGCCGGCCTGCAAGCTTGCGCAAACCAATTAGCCTGTTTGACCCTCGCGTATGAAAAGCACTTGCGCGCACACACACACACACACACGCTCACACACGTGGGGTCTTATCTGTCACCGCGCATTTCATTAGGATGCATCTTTACGAGCGACCCCATCCCCTCCCCTCCTCGCCCCGCGCC
The DNA here is from genome assembly GCA_033675135.1 of Frankliniella intonsa. Taxonomy (NCBI): domain Eukaryota; kingdom Metazoa; phylum Arthropoda; class Insecta; order Thysanoptera; family Thripidae; genus Frankliniella; species Frankliniella intonsa. Next base: position 14,521,186 of record CM066254.1, on the reverse strand, counting down.
GTCCACGACGCGACGTTCGTTTGGCAGCCCCGGCGGTGACGAGACGGAAGTTGAGACGTCATCCAAGCGTGGGAACAGGCAGGCAGGCAGGCCGGGCCGGGCGGGGCCGGGCGGGGCCTCCTCTAGAGCGAGCAGCGCTTGCAGCGCTTGCAGCGTATTAATTAAGGCGGGCTCTCATCACGCGACGCGACCAGAGCAGAATATGCCATTTTAATTTACGACTTTTTACACGTGAGCAATGGTCCGTGTGCGGCCCGATGCATGTCTGGCAAGTGTATGGCACAGGCTGCGAACGGACAGCGCGGGGGGGAAGGGAAATCATAGACTTAGTACTTCATATTTGAAAAAAAAAATAATTAGACAAATGGTTTTTTACCAAAACGGAGAAGAAAAAAAAATCGAAGCGAGTACGTACTACAAATAAATCTGAAAGTGATTTCCTTTCAAATCCCAGTGCATGCTAATAGTATAAACCACGACAGTAAAATAAATAACCCGGCTGGCGGCTGGGCTGGGCTGGGCCGGCCTGGAGACTAGACGGCATGCTGGCCGGCCTGGTCTGCCTAGATGATGAGGCGTTTGGAGCGGACAGGACAGGACGGGACAGGACGGCGGGGCGGCAGATCTGATTATCGGCCGACACGTACACGTGAGGATGTACGCGCGAGGCGGGGCGGGGCGGGGCGCACAATGGCGGCACATTTAAATCAGAGCATCGCCGACACGATTCACATGTACCCGCTTAGAAATGAAAAAGGGATGGAAAAAAAAACCCACATCTCGCCGGTTTTATCTGTTCGGCAAACGCGCGCCGCGCGGCGGGTTGTAAGTAACTAACAAAGTGGCCCTTACTACCAAAACCGCTCACACACAACAGAGGCTTGGACGCACTACTGCAATTTAGGAATAAAAGCATTCCAAAACACCGCGGGGGAAAAAAATACCAACGTTTATTCGATCCCCTGTTGTTATCGCGAATGGAACACTTATAGTTTGCTAATACCGGCCGTTAATGTAACGCATAACATTCATCATCGCCTTAACGCACACGGGGAATCAGAGAACGTAACTTGTTACGAGGGACATACAAGCTATCACGCCCTTGCGCGCCGCGCATGCGCCATCGGGCAATTGAAAGAGTGCATCAGATTCGAAGATGCAAGTCTCTTTGCATAATAAGAAACAATAAAAGGCGATATGATCGACATGATTAAAATCAATAGGCGTGGGCAGGTATTGTTAATAGCGCGCTGCGCCGGCCCTGCCAAGGGAAAGCATTCAACGCTTTCTAGACTCGGGCGAAACACTGCGAGCGCGGCTAGGGCTCTCAACGCTTCGCCATCTCAGTCGCCGGGCACAACTGCCAGCTTCCCCACGTACTCGAATTTCACTGTGAAAATCACCCTTTATTAGTACACCCGGGGTATGCCCACGGTCCTGAATTTTCGAGAGTCTTTCAGCCCTTTGCGCAGTGGTGGTGACTTGGTGACTCTGCCCGCGCCGCCCGCCTGAGTCGGCGCTGAGGCGAGTGCGCTGCGCGGCTTTGGCATGCTCACACGCGGGATGGCATTCTTCATTGGATTCCAATTGGTATTGAGGAGAGGAAGCTGCATGGACCACATTGGACCATCTCGCGGCGAATGGACCGCCAGACCGTTACGTTCGGCACATAAGTTCCGTACGCTCCCCTCCACATCTCCTCACCTCCCTCCCTTTCTCCCTCTGTATATCGCCAGCCGTCGCGCCGCGCTCCCAAAATATTTTGCTTTGCAGGTGTCACTCACCGCCGTCAATGGCCGCGCCGCCGCTCATTGTCACTCCCTCACGCCACTCACCTGCGGCAAAAAGGAAAACAACAATTAACAAAACAAATATGAGTGGTCATGTAATTGTTGGTGCACACGCGTGAGTGTGTGTGTACGTATGTGAAGTATGCACAAGTGAGAAAAGATTTAGAAGCGTCGTTGATATTAGCAGACGAGGGAATAAGATGTTGGCCCCGCCCGCAGCCTGGCCCGCGCTGCGCTGCAAGCCCGCACGAGTTATTGTTTGTTTTGCCAACACCTTTCCCGACGCGATTAGCGAGTCCATTCCCGATGGCGTAACTTGTTTTTTGGGCCGCATCTCGCACCTCCTCCGTCGATTAAGGGAATATTTACCTTGGCCCCTGCTGGATCCTTTCATCGGGCCTGGCTCGCGGGATTGCGGTTTTACTCCAGTATACAGGCCGGGAGCGCCAAGTTCAAAAGAAGGCTCCGAAAAGAGAGGGAGAGAGGAGGAGGAGGAGAAGAGGAGGGGGGGGGGGAGGCAATCTAATCCCCTAACCCTCAAGGAGGAAGGGGAGGAGAGGAGGAAAGCCTAACGGTCAAGGCAGCCCGCTGCATGCTCACTCCAGGCCAACCGCACACACGTTCACACGTTATGCTCAGAGAGAGAGAGAGAGAGAGAGAGAGAGAGAGTGAGAGAGAGAGTAAGAGAGAGGCACAAACTCTTTGTATTCCACACCTTCTTGCAGTTCTATTATTTTTCTACTTTTTTTTAAAAAAAGATTTTTCAAAATTACCAGAGTTAGGCCCCTCCTACGTGGCTGCATACTCACTGACGTGACGCCCCGCGGGTCCAGACCTCGCTCGCGGCCGGGTGCAGTGCGACTGTCAGGCAGGACTGCGCCGAGCTGCGCTGCGCTGCGCCAGCCACGAGTTGAGTTTTTGAGGTCCTTCGCGTCTTATCATCTGCAGCGTTAATAATATTTGCCGAGAGGTGACAACTGCGTCTCGCCGCGCAGCGGGCCACACGCGCAGCGGCAGGAGGAAAACGCCAGTATGCAAAAGCGCGCGGCCCCTAACCCCGGCCACGCCACGCCCCGCCCCACCAGCTCGCTGCGACCTTCGGGAGGCCCAGCAGTCGCACCACGAAGATGGGGAAGTCCCCGCGGGTCGGACGCACACCGAAACGAGTAAAAAGTAAACTTATTTAATTGAGACAATACGACTTAATGAGACTGTAGTGGAGCGTTAAAGAAAGCCATTGGGAGGATCGCGAAGTGTGCCTCTTGTGACTGAAAACACGTAGCAGTGTTACGGGTCTGCCTACTCAAACGGGCCATGCCTAAGGGGTGGCCGACGTCCTAAGGTTTCTGCTACTGCACTGTCGCCTGCGCAGTCCTGCGAGGCGAATAACTTCAGTGCGTGTGACGCAGATACAGAGTGCAGCGGGTAACCGGCCCCTCCCTCGCCAGCTCTTCGTCCTCTCCTTGTCTTCTCTCCCACTCACATACAAACGCGTGCACGCGCGAGGAGATGGAGTCGGGGGGAGGTGCGCCGCGCCGCGCCGCGCCCGCCTGCCTGCCTGGTCTGGTGCGGTGGGTGCGTGTACTCTGGATAAAATGATGCCGTGCTATTTTTACCCCACTTCCTGTAAGACGCTCCCTCCCATACTCAATGTCCCGGCCCGGCCCGGCCCGGCGCCCACTCGCGGAGCTCAGCCCGGCCCCGCCCCGCCCCGCCCCGCCCCGCCCGGCACCGCCGCACCGGCCGACGCGCCGCCGGGATAAAAATGCGACGGCAAGGCCGCCAGGGCGACGCGCTCCGAGACACTCTGAGGAAATTCGAGGAAACCGTGTCGCGCGTGTGTAGCGAGAGATTACGCGCCCGGCAGTCACCTGACCCGGCTAATAGTAAATTATTCAGGACTCACTAAAAAAATAATAAAAATGTTGCCTACAGCGATATACTCTGTATGAGCTACCCCGTCAACAGAAAAAAAAAGGTACTTAATATGGTACAGCAATACTCATCGTGCTCATATCACTTTTACTATCGCCACGAGTTCAGACAAGTAAGTATAAACACGACAACGGGGACCTTAATTTTTCACATCGTGAAACGAAGATGCAATTTAACGAGAAAGAAGGAGGAGGAAGAGGAGGAGGAGGAAGAGGAGGAGGAGGAGGAGGAAGAGGAGGAGGAGGAGGAGGAAGAGGAGGAGGAGGAGGAGGAGAAAGAAGAAGAAGAGGACGAAGAAGAGTTGTGCCCGTCATCCTTGCTGTCAGGCTTTCACCGTCGGTAATACATACAATACATCAATTAGCACGGCCGAGCGGCAGCCTGGCAGTAGCCGTCCGTCTGGCCAGTGTCACTCGCAGCGATACCTTTTCATATCGGCCGGGAGAAAACGCTTCGACGGCCGAGGCGGACCGGTATTTGGGCGGCGCCACGCCGCGGCTGGCTGGCTAGGCTCCACACCGATGACCTGCCGCCATGATGAAGTCACCAGAAGAGTCGAAAATAATGTCATCGCATCGGGGTCGGGTTTTTTGTTTAAAGGCTTGTCCGCGGCGAAAATGAGAAGGAGAGAGAAATATGTGAGTTGGAGCGGGTGGCGTCGCGTGTTGTATATGTCGCTTGACCGGCTGGTCAGGTCAGCGCCGTGACCCGCCGCGCCCGCGGCAGAGCCGGGCCGCTAGCCGGCCGCGCCACAGGGGAAAATCTGCTAATGCGGAGCGGAACCGCGAGCTGAATTATTGGATTTGAGGATTTATTTGGCTTGTCCAGATGGGCGGCTCTCAGGTTTGCTCAGAGTGCGCTGCGCCGCACAACACGTAGCCGCCCCGCCATGCCACGCCCCGCTACGCCCTCAGCGTCCGACAAGAAAGGTAACGTAACATCCTTAATAAAGCGCAGGAAGAACGAGGGCCACTTGGACGACATCACTAGGATAGAGAGATAGGGGGAGAGGGCGGGGGATAGATACGGCGGCCAGCGTACGGAGGGAGGATGGGATAGAAGGGAGGCTAGAGGATGGATAGAGGGATATAGAGGGGTGGACGGGACGTAATGGCATAGAACGAGGAGGAGGCCATAGGGAGGAGAGCGGTGGAGTTGTGTATAAGGTGGGGGAGGAGACATAGAGGGCGAGAGGCGTGCGAGGAGAAGTCGGAGGAGGATGAAGATGAGGAGGCGGAGGAGGAGGAGGATGGAGAGGGAGATGAAGAGAAGGAGGTGGAGGAGGAGGTTGCAGAACAGGTCTCTGTCGCTCGGTTCTTTGAACCGGAGTGGTTGTGCCGAGCCGAGCCGAGCCGAGCCGAGCCGGGCCCAGGCGCGCGGTGCTACGCTGGTATCGGTCCTGCCCGGCCCGGCCCGGCCCGGCCCCTGCTCCGCGGCCGCTGCTCCCCCCGCCCCGCCCCGCCCCGCCCCGCCCCGCCATGGCGCGCCATCCACACGGCAGCAGATGCAGACTCCGGTGCAAGAATGCTGCACGGGGCCTCCCGGAGCCGAGCCGAGTCGAGCTCGGCCGAGCCCAGCCGAGCCACGGGGCGGAGCCACATCGGCGCAGAGCCGGGCCGGGGCAGAGCCCGATGCAGACGACACACACACGGCACAGGCGGGGTTGCCAACCCGTGCGTTCTAACTGACCTTGCACACTGCACCACGCTGCACTGCACCGGCCAGGGCTGGGCTGCATGGCCCTTACAGAATTCAGCTCCAGATTAGCGACGGACTAGCGGTCAGCACGGACTTTACAGTCGTCGCGATGAGATTCGAGCTACAAGCCCGCAACTTTTTTCCCCTCTAGAAAGAGAAAGGAGAAAAGAGAGATGGATTGATGCCAAACGGTTGGAGACCACTATGCCAAGAGTACGGCGCAGTTAATAACAGACCGCAAGTAACTAATAAAATATTTATGTTGTGTACTGAACGAGGAGCAGACAGTCGGTGACCCTTGATTCGCAGCAGCACCAATAACTGGCAGCAGAAGTGACATATGAGCCCCGGCAACTACCATAAAGTGGTCTGCTCGGCTCGGGCCTGGCCTGCCTCGCGCAGGGGAGGGGAACTACATATATGAGTGGAAATGCAATTATGCTCCGCAGAGCTCCGTGCCGCCCGCCCGCCCCGATGCACCGCACGGTCCAGGATGCAGGCCGGCCTGTCTTTGGCGCTTCCCTCTGTACACATTCACTCACTCCTAAGTAAATTTCTCGCCGGCACAAGGAGACCGCTCGCCGCAACGCGGGGAGAGCGAGAGAGAGCGAGAGAGAGAGAGAGAGAGAGAGAGAGAGAGAGAGAGAGAGAGAGAGAGAGAGAGAGAGAGAGAGAGAGAGAGAGAGAGAGAGAGAGAGAGAGAGAGAGAGACGGAGGACCAGAGGGAGTGTCTGCGGTGTTTACTGGGCAGGTTAGCACGTCCCGCCTAAGTATGGAGTTAGCCGAGCATTAGACGCGTTCAAACAACAAATTGCAGCTCTTTAAAGGTGGCTGTATGGATGTTGCATCCAAATAGGACGGCCTGATGCTAGGGAGCAGCGCCTCGACTGCACGTTGCCTCCCGAAGCTTTGCCTCTTTAGCTTTGCCTCCTTCTTCTTACGCCCTTCGCGCGGGGGTTGCTCCGCGCCGCCCGCCCGTCCCGTCCCGTCCGCGCGCTTGACTTACGAGGCGCGCACGGCCGCCCCCTGTCGGCAGCCCACACAAAACACGCGCAACGGCGCTGAAAACGGCCCGCAAAAAATGTTAGCACCTGACGGCGCGTTGCACAAGTCTGCATAATAAGCGCTGCGGTGCTTTAAAGTCATGCGCCAAGGAAGAGAAAATGGCACTTTTCGCGCAAAATGAGATAAACGGCGAAATATGGATTTTAGGTGCTGTCACTCCTGCCTGCCATGCCCCCCTAAAACTTGAACCGAGTTAATCCGGTCGCCAAGAATTTTTCTTTACAAACTGCCCTAATTTTAAGAATAATTTTGGCCCAACAGTGGGGACCAGAGGACAATGTTCTGTTTCTTTCCCCTGATCCCTTATTCCTCAGACAATTTCCCTTTCTCAATTTTTTTCCAGCTTTTCCAGAGTTGTGGCAACTCTCTTGCCGCCGCCGGCTTGACCAACTGCCAACGCCCGGCCGGCCGGCCGGGCCGCCGGGCCCGGCGCGCAACATCCCGGCTACACGCTAATGCCCGGGCCGCCGGTGCGCGCCGCGCCACGCTGCTCACCGCTCTCGGAAAGGTCAGCCTTGCAACTTTTAACGGCAGCAGCCAAATTGCGCCGAACATGTGCAAAGCTCGGGACCAACGCGGCGGCGCGGCCCGGCCGGTCCTGCGCGCAGCCCGGGCGCATTCTACCGGAGAAAAAGCAAGGGGTGCACACGTACGATCTAGAATAACAGCAGCAAGTGCGCGCGCGCACACACACACACACACGCATGCGCACATGCACAGAGGTATTCACACATTCGCATTTATACATGGCTAGTATAAAATGCCTGGAAGCGAAAAAAGATAAACAAGCAAGTTCGATGCCCAGATGCGAGTCTACAGCGGAGGCTGACGCTGCGACGGCACGGCGGCGGGGCCTATGCGCGCCGGTGGCGAGGCCCTGCCAGGCGGAGGGGAGCCAGCCGAGCGACCAGACTATTCATTTTAATGTTTTTACACCACGGTTGATTAAAAGTATATTGCGTGTGCGGTCGCACAGGCGGTACGATGGGGGGGAAGTGTGTGTGAGACAGAGAGAGACAGACAGAGAGAGCGCGCTTGTGTGTATGTGTAAGTGTGTGTGTTACGTGTTTGTTAACACAAAACGGTACATTCCCCGCAGTGATTGATGGCGTGTGAGAATGCAAACAAGTGAGCATCTATCGAGCAGCAGCATGGTGATTGATTATATGGGGGAAAAATCAGGACTTTTCCCGTAGAAAGTGCGCCCGCACGTCCTCGTGAAACTAAATATACTCCAGCGCGACACTTCGCCGTTTGAGAATCGGCGAAATAAAAAGTTGAGTTCTCCGGCACTTATTGGTGTAGGGTAATGCACTACGTTTCAGTGGATCAGACAATTCACTTTCGAGAACTACAATACCGGTTAGTCCTACAGGACAAAAGAAATAAAAAATCGGTTGTCGATATCAGTGAGACAGAAGGTCCGCGGTGGCGACCCCGATTGTCTCGGGCTGCCTGACTGCCTCGCCTGCAGTCCCGTCCCGGCTGGCCGCAAGTTCGAGGTCGGGGTCGCGGTTGGAGGCGCACTCACCCGGAGAGCCCGGCGCGGCGCTGCGCGGCCGGCCGCGGCCGCGAGCCTTGACGGGACGGGCCGCGCCGGAGGGACGCCTCCTGCTGAGCTGAGGCGTCGCGAAGCAAAACTGCCAATATGTTTAAAATAACTCGCCGCCGCTTTCCAGCGTTGACTAAACTTCCCTTTGCCCAATAGCTAAAATCCGCTTGTAAAAGTTTCTAATGCCTGAGAGCGCGCGGAGGCAGTAGCGTGCATGCAGCGCGCGGTCCTGCGGGGCGCCTGGGAGGTAGGCAGCCGCGACACACGCCCGTGCGGCGGGCTTGCCTACCCCGCGCGTTGAGGTCTCTGCGCTGGCTAGGGTAAGGCGTGCGCTGTGCTGCGCTGCGGCCCGCCCTGCCCGCACCAACCCCTCGGCCCCGCGGGGCCCGGCCCCGGCCCCGGCCCAGCTTGGTCCGCCGCGGCTGTGGATGCGCTCCAATGCAATGGGTCGATCGCATTGCCCGGGCCGGGCGGGGCGGGGCGGGGCGGGGCGGGCCGCGCGGCGTTGCCGGGTCGTGCAAAACAAACGGCAACGCGGCGACACATGTGTTTGTCCCCCGAGCTCAGAGCCCCAGCGGCCCGCGGCAGCCGCGGCAGCTGTACCGCCGGCTGCTGAAGTTACGCGGAACCAGCCAGTAGTGCGCGGCACGCTGCACAACACGGCGCGGTAGCGAAAAAGTTTTCCGAAAGCAAAAATAAAACGTTGCGGCTAGTTCTTATTGTGATTCTTCTTCTTCTTCTTCGCCTGGTTCTATACCATTATCCGAAATGTGCGGGCGCCCGCCCCGCCCCAGGGCGCGGGCCTATTTGTGAGGCTCGCGCGGTGCCCGCGGGGTCCCCAACAGCATGGCCCCGCCCCGCCCCGCCCCGGGCCCGCCGGGTACGCCACCTCTCGGTGGGAACGGCCAATGACAGCGATAGCGGCGGGGCGGGGCGGGTAGGCCCAGGGTGCGCCCCCTCCACCTTGTCCCGCCCCGCCCCGCCCCGCCCCGCCTCGATCCGACCCGCGGATGTACTGCAATTGCAAACATCCAAAATGGCTCTCGGCCAAAACCGGCCCAGGCGGGCCTGGCCCTGCTGCGGGCGCGGGGCGCTGCGGAGCCCTGCGCAGGGCGGGGCGGGGAGCCTGCTGCCCAGAGGACACGGGAGGGGACCGCAACCGGAATACATTTGGGTCCCGCCCCGCCCCGCCCCGCACCAATGTCACCGGGCGCTGCACTGCTGCAGGGACACACGCAGTTTATTTGTGCTGCAAGTTAGCACCCAGTGTAAAAAAAATATCCTCGTAAATTCACAACATTTCTCGTAATTACTGATTTAAAACTAAAATTGTCTATTTATGAAGGCCTATTTCTTTTAGGTTTATAAGAATGACAAGTCAATACAAAATGTCAATACAAATTCCAATTCCTTAATTCTCATGGAAAATTTTTCCTGCGTGATCCCAACAAACATTTCTCACAGTGCTGGGGCCTGAGGTGAGGCATAGCATCATCTGAGGAGGAGGGGGGGGGGGGTCGATTCTCATGGGCGAGCAGGTTTGCCAGAACAGGTGGACATTTACAAGCGAGAACACGCCCGATAAAAAACATAATGCTCAAAATATGCGTATATACCGGTGTAGGGAAACCGAAACAATAGCCACCCCCGCGGAGGGAAGGCCAGGCCAGGTCATCGAGTGAAAAAGAGCTCCCCTTTCCGCGTACTTTCTCCACATGGGTTCACCCACACCCCCGGGCTTTCCCGTAAGCGCTTAAGGCTGCTGCGGGCGCCTCTTAGCGCCTCTTAGCGCCACTCTGGCGCCGCGGCGCGGGCCTGCAGCAGGTTATGCAAAGCGCTTGCCTGCGCCGTACCGCGCTATGCGGACCGGCACGGCGCGGCACGGCACGGCGCGGCGCGGCCTAGGCTCCCGGCTCACGACTCGCTTTTGTCTTGTGTTCCCGCCTTGTTTACAATTTGGCCGGGCAACACGGGGCCTAACTTACAGCGCCGCCGCCGCCGCACCGCACGGCCAGCTCGCTGCGGCGGGGCGAGGCGCACTGCGGTTAGGGGGACGCCGGGGGGAGTTTGTCACGTGACCAAATATGCGAAAGCATTTCTGCAGCCTCCACGGAAAAAAAATACGCGAGCTAACATGTTTGCTAATATCGTGGACCAAGATGTTTCGGTAACTGCGGGCGCAACAGAATAATAAATATTCTGTGGAGGGAATATATACAGTATCATCAGACACTTCTCGAAGCTGCGGCAACTACTATGAGCAACTGCTACAAGTCGACAAAAAAAAAGAAAGACGAAGAACAACAACAGCAACCTTTGATATAGACGCCAGTAGGAACGAGTGCGGATTGTAGTTGCACATAGTCTCACTCCTGCTGCTGTGGCGGGGCGGGGCGGGGCGGGGGCCTGCAGTCGCAATGGTCCCGCGGCACCCACGCGGGGGCACGGCTGGCGCACGCGCGCGACGCCCACCGCAGCAGCGGCGGCAGTGATAAACTCGCTGGAATGCGTGCACGTGTGTAACACGTGTGTAGCACCACCGCGCGTCTTATAAAGACACGCCACCACCACCACCGCGGTGGTGTGCGCCCGGTATAAATGCAGGGCGCGGCTCTACTACTCGCGAGAAGAACACACACACACTCGCGCGCGCGCATGTGCACAAGTGTCATGAAAATTCACACAGAAAACGACGCGCGCTTATTCGAAATTCGCAGTATTGTGTTGAATTTCTCGGTTATTCTCTATAAATAGAAGTGTAGTTTAAAGTCTGAGACAAATAACACTGCAGTTAAAAGTGCTTTTTTTTCTTCTTTCTTTCTCTACCGAACGCCAGCTAATCATCTTCGAAAGTATTTTAAGCGTACTACTCTTTTTTTGTACCCGCGAGCTGTATGGTTCATCACATGACACTGAAGTGTGAAACGCGAACACTTCTAGCGAATAGTAATTTTGCATTGCGGGAAGGTCGTTGACGGCTCCTCGTTGAGCGCGGCTCGGACCACACCGGACGCGGGCCACACCGCCGCGCCGCGCCGAGCCGGGCCGCGCAGCAATTAATCTCGATAATTCTCAACAATAACCATAACACCTTGAATGAAACGTCATACTAAGATTCCTGGGACGCTTGCCGAGGACGGGACGGGAAGGCAGAACGTCGCGCAGCGCAGGATCTTCCGTGCTTTAGTCGACACAAAGTGGTTTTCGCTGCAGACGGAAAAGAGACTAAGAGACAGAGGGAGGTGGACAGGGCAGGGCAGGGCATGGCAGGGCAAAAGGCGGATGGTGTCCAGTAATGACTCAACGCTTCATTTCCTGTGACGAACCGAAGCGAGATGCTCAAAAGCGGTTTGTCGTATCGCAGCGCGTTGGCCGCGTCGCCTCGTGGGGTCAAACACGGACAGGGCCAGCATGTCCGCGAGGAGGACGCACTCTCATGCGTTTGCTTTAGAAAGCTAAAACCGTCAAAGAATCGAAATAATTTATTTATTTTCAAATTTTTTGACCCTCTCAGTCTTGGCAAAGGCCTGTCTTAAAATTGCGACCCATCCGCAAGCAGACGATACCCACTTTAAGTTTTTATTTATAGGCACAGAGTTAAAGACAATCTCGTGCCACCGACGCGAACAACTATAAAGAGTTTTCCACCGGAATAGGTGCAATGCACGAATATGACGCAGGCTATTTCAACGAGAGGCGGGGGTGGGGGATTACGAGCCCCGCGCTGCAGTGCAGGTTCAGCAGCAGGCAGTGCCGTGCTCCCCAACCCCTATACTGCCTGAGCCTACAGTGCGCCGAGTGCGTTTGTTAAGTGCCGCCCACTCGAGGAGGAAGTTGCGCAACGGCGATAAAATTTGTCTGAAATAACAACGAACGGGTTGGCAATACTGGGGCGTTGACGACATGGTCGGCTGGCTGGACCACAAGGCGGCGGAGCCGGGCTGGGCCCCGCGTCTGCGCTGGACCCAGAAGGGAGAAGGAGAGGGAGAGCAGAGAGAGAGAGAGAGAGAGAGAGAGAGAGAGAGAGAGAGAGAGAGAGAGAGAGAGAGAGAGAGAAGGAGAGAGAGTACAATAACAAAACGATGCGTTTTCAGCCAAAAGGTAATAGACAGCGCAGCGCGTGATCCCTGCATGCCCGATTAACTCCTCTGGAATGTCCGTGGCGAGGAGGGGGAGAGGGGGGAGTGGAGGAGGGAGGGGAGGGGGCAGAGGAAGGAGGGAAGGGGCGTGCAGCATGCCTCTGGCGTAGCTTCGTTATAGTGTGGCTATGACATTGCTGAGTCGTGGCCGGCCGGCCGGCCGCGGCCAGGCCTCTGCTCGTGGCTCTGGCCGCGGTGCCCGGCCCTGCCCGGCCCGGCCCGGCCCTGCTCGCCTCTGCCAGCCCCTGGACGACGCCAGCCAGGCCATGCCCGGCCAGGCCGCTAAAATGCTGAGCAGCTCCCGCCGCGGCTGCTTTCAGGGAAGGAAGGCGAGCGGCGCGGGGCGGCGCGGGGCGGCGCGGGGCGGCGCGGGGGCGCGGGGACGGCTGCGCGAGCCGCGCTTGCCCCGGCCGGCCGGCCGGCCAGGACGGGCCCAGGCCCCGCTGTGGTATCCGCTGACTGGCTAGCCGGTAATCCGGCTAGTGCGGCTAGGCGGCGTGCTCGCTGGTATCCGCTGGTACCCGCTGGAGGCGTCTCTCGCGCAATGGTTGTCCCTGAGGAGCGAACCATACGGTGGTGGTTGCTCCAACGGCATTACAACTAGGCGGCATTACACGCGGTCATTCGCCGGTATTGCACTGATATTACGTCCATAAAATTCGGCTGATTTAAAGCGTGATTGCTGAGTAGTTACTTTCTGGGCGGGCGATAAAAAGAAGCACAGCCAGGAGTCAGGCGAAAATAGGAAGGGACGCTGATGACTTACCACGAGGAAAAGCATGATGAGGGACGGAATAGCGACGGGATAAAGGAATATGGACACGAATGAGATGATGGACGGAGCGGAGAGCGAGAGAGAGAGGGGGGAGGGGGCGGCAAGAGAGTCCGAGGTGCGGAATCGTGGACGTGCTGAAAGACGCCAACGCCCCGACACGCCCCGGGCTGTGCTGCCACGCCACGCCACGCCACGCCGCGGCGCGCCACGCCCCGTCGCGCCGAAAACCTTGGCCGGTGTACGCAGCGGCATATTTCACATTTCACGGTCAGGCCACGGCCGCAGCACCAGCAGCAGCAAAAGTAGGCGCAAAAGTGTGCAAGCGAGACGGGCATAGCAAGAGGAAATGAAGGCAACTCTCTCTCTCTCTCTCTCTCTCTCTCTCTCTGGGCGCGGAGAGCCTACGGCGCCCTACCGGCCGGTGCCGGCACCGCGCAGCACGACCAGATCGCCGCGCCGCGCCGGGACGCGCCCCGGGCAGCACCGGAGCCGTCTGTCACTGCCGAGTAAATTACACCGCTATCGAAGCGATTTTCATTTACGGACTGACCGGGCCGCGCCGGCCGGCCGGCCGGTGTGTAACTGCTGTACCGCGAGGCCGCCGACCAGTCGGAAAATGTTTGAAAAGGCGATCGCCCCATCCGGTATGCGAACCCACGTCCGCTCGGTTATTCCTCAGGGATGAATCAGGCGCATTTGAACAAGTCAACGTCCTACTTCTCGTCACTCGCCCGGCAATTTACAAAGAGTCTTTTCACAGGTTTAAAACACGATAGTTTCGAACCGTCGTTTCTCTCCTAGCGAACATGAGTGTGTACGGCCCGAACAGCCGAATCAAGCCCCAGTATAGCCCTGCCGTCTTTTACAAAACAAACGCCCCGGCCCGGCCCGGCCCGGCTGCGCAGCGCATATCTACGACCGGCGCGGCGCGCCTCACAGACAAACTGGTCCTGGAGGACCTGGCATGCGCTGCGCTGCGGTGTGTCGGGGCCCGTTCCTTTTTCCAAAAAGGAGAGGCGCGTCCCATCGGAGCGGAACATCGGCCGGCTATGGAAATCGGAGAAAAGTGATTTCGCCGGGACGGGACGGGATCACCTTCTTTCCGCCCGGGTCGTGTAACACGGTTCCGAACGGACAGCATTGGGGAAGCAGCCATGCTGAGCTGCTGATTGAGATCAAAAGTCGGCCCGTGAAAAGGTCTTTTTTTTTTGTTTTCTTTTGGCCCTTCTCCGAAAATATTAAACTCAGTGATTGCCATTGTCCGAGCTGGAGGCGGGGCGGGGCGGGACGAGCCCCATGGGCCCCCCTCGTGTCCCACTCGCGGGGCGCCCCCTCTCTCGGTCGTTTCGGTAACGAACGGCGACTGATAGATCGGGCCACGCATAATTCCTCCTGGGCCCCGCCCCGCCCCGCCCCGCCCCGCCCCGCCCCGCCCCAGCCTGTCGCATGGCGCCGCATCGCGTTCGGCTCTGATCAGATCAGATGGCCATCAGGATCGGGATCAGGACTGGTGTGGCCGCCGCCTTGCCTGATGCACCACACGGTCAGACGTGAATGGAATGATCAAGAAAAAAAACAGGGTCTACGGACTGTGCTATAGATGACTTAAAATCGCATTTCTGCACCGTCAAAATTTATAATAATCTGGCAATAAACTAATTAATACAATGCACCACTTGAGTATATGATTCTGCTAATTGGAACTAATTGACCTGCGCAATATTACTCGTATATTAGTGTCACATAAATGTCAAGACAACAATTTAATGTGCTTAAGCGGGATACTTTGGATCACACACACACACAAATACCTCCAAGGTGGGGCGTTATGGGTCGCTGGTTTGGGCCGCAGACAGTGTGTAGTGGTCTCTGGCACCGGCCGGACCGCCAACGCTGGCCTGTGGCCTGTAGCTCAACCCCACCCCGCCCCGCCCCGCCCCGCCCCGCCCCGCCCCGCCCTGCCATGACGCGCTTCGCCCGGCTTCTCCTTCCGGACGGCCGGTGTATTTATGTCGATCGGGTGGCTCCGCTCGGGGGAAGTGTCGGTGAGATACGCCCGTGTGTGTGTGTGTGTGGACCGTAGGTAAGATGGGCCGGTAGATTTGGTGGCGGAGGCGGCTAAACTATTGACGAAAAGAAATACCTGGCAGTTGTCACGAGGCTAGAGGGCACTGAAAGAAACCGAAAACGGGACTTATTTTTCTGTTCGCGATTTTTAAAGATGAGGTAAGTACGAAATTATCACGCGGGCATTTTTCATTGTGCATTCTCGAGGTCTTCAAAAATGCACAAACGTAATGCGCTCGTAGAGTTTATTCGGAAAATGTAATCATCTTAATGCGCGAACAGCATAATGCATTTTGTATGTGTACTGTGAGAGAGAAAGAGATAGGTAGAGGGAGCCATGGGCGAGTGGTGCTAAGTGGACAGACGGGACAGGGGACGGCACTGCGCCAGGGCGGTGGCGGTAGCAAATCTATAATGGTGGCATCAGTATCGGAGCAGGAGAGAGGGAGAGGGAGAGAGAAAGAAAGAGAGAGAGAGACAGAGAGCGATTCAGAAGTCGTTCACGATCCGGCTGTCACAGAAGTATCGGCCTGCGCCGGCTGGCCGGCCGTCTCTGTTGTTGTAGTTGTCGTGAGGATTGTGGTGGATCTATGATGACTGTCGCCATCATTTTGCTGAATCGAAAGTAGGCGTGGTTGTATAGGGACGCATTGAATATTAATGCACGGTGGACAACAACGAATGAGCTGGCACGTTCGTTTGGCTGGGTGTGAGCCGCGATGCGATGCTGTGTGTGTGTGAGTGTGTGTGTCGTGTTTGGTGTCGCTTGTAATGTGTCTCGCCGGCCGGCGTTATTGGAATGGATGGAATTTAATTTCCGACTTCTCACCTGCGCGTCGAGGCGCGTCGAGGAGCGCGAGCATCGAGGGGTGTCAACTACCAGTGCCATCCGCGGAAACACGTTTCCCGCAGCATCCCGCCGCCAACGAATGGATAAATATTGAAATTTTCGTCCGCACGCCGTTACTTCTGCCGAGGCTCGCCCGGATGTGGAGGGTAAGAATTAATGGTTCTTTAGCTCGTGCATAAGTGTGAGGTATACTCGCGTTTAGCGATCCAGTAGATCCCCGGCGGGGCCCTGCGCACACGCATCGCGAATACCCGTTCTGCAGCTATCGCAATGATTTACGTCGGCGGCGGAAGAAGAAGAAGAAGATGGAGAGGAGAAAGAACAAGTCAAAAGATGATGAAGAGGGAGATGCGAAACGAGAATTTACGGAGGGCGCGGGAGGAAAACCGCTGCAGATAGACTAACGCGGCGGTGGTGAACTCACCTAGGATGAACCCGGGGCGGGGGGTGCTCTGGAAGCACGTATCCGTCAACATGAATCACTGAACCACCATCACACAGGCACTATCACTCAGTCACTATCACTTTGGGGGCGGGAGGGTGTAGGGCCGGGCACCCGGCGGGGCCGGCGGGGCGCTGGGGCAGGGCGGGGCAGGGTGGTGCGGGGCGCGCGCGGAGCAGCCCGGGGCCTCGGCGGGCTCGGTGCGGGGCCGGTGCGCTCGGCTCGGCTCGGCTCGGCTCGGCCCGTGTGCCTGAGTGCCTGCCCGTGGCGTTCCCGTCGGCGTCTCGCTGCGAACTGAACTCCTCGCGGGCCGCAGCTGCCTCGGCTCGGCTCGGCGCGCCGGCGCGGCGCGGCAGCGGACTCCCCCCCCCCCACCCCCCGCCGCACCGCCTCCCTCGCGCCCCCTGCACTGTCCGGAACCCGTTGGACCAGCGATGCTCTGCGCCCCTCCTCCACCTCCTCCTCGGTCGCCAAGCCGGGCATAGCCAGGGCATAGCACAGCGCTTGGCGGGGGCAGCTGCTGCAGCAACACGCCGGACGCCGTGCCCGCCCCGCCCCGCCCCGCCCGATCCTGGGGAGGCGAGCGCAAGGATTCGCCGAGATAGTGGCGGGGTGGGGAAGGGGGGGGGGGGCACTCCTCAGGTCCCCAGGTCACTCCACCGCGGTCCCCTCCTTGCTCCACTCCACTAAATCTTCTTCAATACTGCATTGCGTTACGCTCGCCTCGCCGATTTACTGCTTCAAATCCAAACATTTTCCAAGCTCTATGGCCGGTCGCTCCGCCGCGAGCGTGAACAGTCAGAGGAAGCGTCATCTGCGCAACACCGCGAACGGACTGTCGCTGCCTTTGGCGGAGTGCAGCGCAAAGGGCTGAGTGCGCTTCAAGTACTGTTGCAGCTTCAGCGTCCATGAGCACTTGACACTTCAACGCTTCCAGAACTTGAAAATTAGAAACAGGCACTGGGCCATTGAGGATATTTGTCGGTAACAAAAAGAAAAAAGAAAAAGGGAAAAAACAACGGTATGAATGCTTTCGAGGGATTCCAACTGTGCATAAGCATAAACGGTGGAGAGGAAACGCCTATCACGGGCGGCAGAACGTCTTACTGGCACATGGCACACGTTATGTCGTCCGTCATTCGACCCAATCATCTGAATGCTCTCTCTCTCTCTACACTTCAACTTCCCACACTTGCACTCACACACCTCCGGTCCACTCACTGAGTATGGTCTCCTCGACTTGGCACCTCTCCCCTCTTCCCTCCAACCACACGCGGTACTTAGCCCGCTCCTATGACAGGCTAATGGAAAGACAATATGGCGACTGCTTTTTCCTATTAACTGTTTACGACTCCAGAGTGCGTGTGTGTAGAAAGGGCTTTCGCAATAATTGTTCGGAAGAGCCGATGTCCCCGATATATCCAACCTACAGCCCCTAGCTAGGAGGAAAAGCGGGTCTTCGGACCATTTCTCACTCTATTCCGAGAAAGTAAAAAGTCCTCTCGAAGTTATCGTCGCATAGGAGCCCGAGGCGCCCGGCGGGGTAGGCAACCACGTGCCACTTGTGTCATGCGGGGCGGTATCACCAGGCGTCCGGTCGAGGACGCGGCTTCTTAATATTGAGGGAAAATGGAGAGAGCATAGAGGAGTGAGAGAGAGGAATAGAGAGAGAGAGAGAGAGAGGGGGGGGGAGGGAGAGAGGGAGAGAGAGTGGGAGAGGAGGTGGGGCGGGTGATATATCCGCAGCGTGCCCCGACGGCGGGCGGCGGCGGGCGGGGTCAAGCTCTTTAACGTTGTCCGTAACTGATCCCGGTCGGGTCGGACGAACAGCGCGCCAAATCCCCTAAGGGCCATCAGCACTCATTTCGAGCCGCACCGTGGCGAGCCGAGCCGAGCTGAGCCGAACCGGGCAATGGCGCGGCAGTAGAGCCGAGCCGAGCCGGTGCGCTATCCGGGGAACGGGAAAAAAAAAAAAAGAGATCGGGCCCAGATGAGGTTATGAGTGCTGTGTGCCGTGCCATACGCACGCGGAGCCGCGAGTTCGAGATCTTGTGAGTCTTTCAGCTTCTTCTGTCACTGTTCTGTTTCTTCATTTATTGGCTTAGTAGCGTTATCTAGGAGAGAAAAATCACTGTAAAGAGAACTGTAAGTTCAAAAATGTCGAACCGGGCTTGGGACAGGGGGGCAGCGGTACGTTATCACCCACCCCGCCCCGCCCCGCACGTCGCGGGAGAGCTGTGAGGAGGACTCCTGCCCTGAGCACCTCTACCCTGGAGGGAGGACCTGCAGGGCCCCGCGGGGGTCACGGCCCGGGAGAGTAAAACACCAGCAACACAATCTCCTTCCGATTTCAAGCCCTTCGCCCTTGACTTTGGCCGTAAAACCGCGAGGCGTGCGAGCGGCCCGGGATAGGGAGGGTGCCTCCAGGTGCCCCCGCAGGTACTCGCAGGTACCCATAGCTACTCGCATAGAAGCCTGCTGTCCTGGAATACCTCTGAAACGTTTGACGTGGCCAGCGGAAAATTCTTAACAAATATGTAAACGGGAGCTCGCACACCTACAAGTGTGCGACATTCACACACTTGGGTGGGCATCTGCTCTCTGGCAGGACCACCGCGGCCGCGGCCCGGTACGGTCCCCAACGCGTTAATAAGGTAAGGCAGTGTACCGCATCGCGCAGCACCGCGGCGGGCCGATCGTAAAACCAGAGCGCGCCGCGCAGGGCATAAATTACCCTAGAAGGCACAACATTGTTACCAAACTGCATGACCTATGGGCGTGGCGGGGCGGGGCGGGGCGGGGCGGGGCGGCGGCTGCAGTCCGCCCGGCAGCCGCAATGCCATCATGCTGAACACACTGCACTCAGAGTGCCGTGGACACCAGGCAGGGCAAGAGCACACACAAAGGTCTCCTCGGAGGGAAACCAAACACCCCCAAAAGAAAGTAAAAATTAAGAAATTATTCGAGTAAAATCCAGGGTAAAAAAGAAGATAGGCAATACGACAGACAGCAATGAAAACTAACTAGTTGAAAGAACCTGTAAGCCAGTAAAGGGCCGAAAGGCTGGCAGATCTCACGGACCTCGCAGACGAGAGCAGCGCGAGGCGACGCAGAGATTTACACAAACCTGCCTGTGAGGCGCGGGGCCGGGGTCCGGGCAGAGTTACAGGGAATAAACCTGATTCGCGCGGAGGGACACTTTTATAAACGTATACGTTTTACTCGACCGGGCGGCGCGAGATCGAATGGCAGAGCAAGCGCCCCGCTGTCAAAGTTCTGGCACGCGAGATATTAAGTGCAGCAACAAGTGACACTTTTCGATCCAAATTATTTGCGTTTCGAATGCGCGCCTGCCAAGGAACGTCAAGAAATATGGAACAGATGTGAACCGAGCGAAAAGTCGCACAGTAAAGTTTTGATGTTAGTCGCGGCGGCAGGGGTGTGACGCTGGTTAGTACGGAGAATATTGCCCTCGATCTGCAAAAGCAGAAAAGCCTTGCGCAACACGTCCGAATGGCACGAAAATTACTTTCGAGATTTTAATGCTTTTACAATTTACCCGACACCCCTGGATTGCAATTTTTGCCGATGGACCCTTATAATGGATTTTGAGTTGCAAATAATATTGATTTTTTTTTTGTTTTCTTTCCTTTTTTTCATTGATTATTGTCATTACCGACCATGCACAAATCTACTGGCCGTGTCTCGCGTGCTGATCGTGGCATCACCGCCACTCATAGCGCAGCGCGGGTACACAGAGTGCACCTCGAAGGGGTCGATAACGCGAGAAACAGCGCCTCGCAGATTCTATCACCACGCCAATGGCAGAGTGGGCAGACGGAGCATTATCAACGCCACGAGGTGTTGCCCGCGCACACACACATACAAGCACACGCACGCACACACATACAGAGGCCCTTTAACAAAGATCGCGTCGTTGACAGTGCTTCGGCGCCGCCTAGTGTCATCATAATGGTGATTCCTGATAAGTCCTGTCATAGACGGGTCTATTCGCCTCCTCCCACTACTAATGGCACGCATCATCTTAAAGATTACAAGCAAGGGCAAAGTACACTTTGTGTGAAAAGGGAACGCACGGTTCTCAACTGGAAATCCAAGCACACGAACAGGCTCACTTGAAGGTGTATGCATTTTTCTAAGAGCAGACTACGAAACGCCTGAACCAAAAATATGGTTGGTTTTAGGGGGACAAAATCTCTGTCTGAACCTTATTGCACACGAACATCGCGTCCCGCTATTCGGCTTTTCGAGAGCCGCTCCATGCGCGAATGTCTCACGGCTTCGAGTGTACAGGCAGGCCGCGGCGGCGGAGGGGAGGGCAGCTCCATTTGGAATGTTTTCGTCTCGCTCTATTGAGCGGACAGACGTCCAGTCCGGACAGACTGCAGAGTGACCGCAAACAAGATATGAGACTTACTTCCCTCCCTCCCCGGGAGATCCTCTGTCCACCGGGGAAATATACGGCGCATGTTCGCACCCAGCGGTACGCCTCCCCCGCCCACTCCATTGTTAGGTACATCCACTAACAAATAAATCAAACGCAAGAATCGCTATTTCTTTTTTCTTGTAAACTTTTCGGTAGCCGTTCAATACGCCGAGAATACAAAGAAGCAGATGTACGAACAAAACATCTTTCACTACTTGGGTAATTTTCTTTTCTTCCTAGATTCGCATGGCACCACTTGCTTCGTCAAGAAAGCAGCATGCGACGAAAATGGAGCAGGCCAAATTTTTTCCCCTAGCGTTAGGCGGGCACTTTGAGCACTGTTCTTTCGTCGGTTGATCCGCTGAGGATGCCGGATCCGGGTGGGATAGAAAAAAACTCAAACCGAAGGTTGTGACTCCGACTTTTACGGTTCATCACAGGGAAATTACTGGGTGACGCAACTTTCATGGCACGGCGACCCATCGCCTTACCTGCCGATTGCTGCTTTACACCTTTCTCTCATTTTGTCTCCCAGCTCGTTCGCTTCTTCTGTCTCTTTCTTTTCGCTATATCACTCCCCACCCTTCTTCCAGTCTCTTCACCACGTTAACACAACGAGCGAGGGACACGAGAAAAAAACCGATAACAAAGGGCCGAGTGAGTCGCGGACGACAGTGAGCGACATCCGCGTGTTACGTACCGACGTGTAACATAAAACGCGTAATAACAGTGTTGCGGATATGCCTGCCTATACCCTGGAAGACACGACGCCTCGGTCGGGTAGGCGATACGTGATGTGCAGTATGTCTCTCACCTCACCTCACGCACCTCCACATCCAACTCCTTTCTCATCTTCTCCTCCCGGAGGAGATGCTCTCTCGCGCGGCCTCGGCCGTAAAGCTGCACACGCAGCCTGGCCAGGTTGTTGTTCCAGTGTAGAGATTCAATTGGCCCGTGGTGTCTGCGTGGCGTGGCGTGCAGGTGCGAGCCCGGGCCCTTCAGGGCCAACAAAGGGCGCCGCAAGCAGCCCGCCCCGCCCCGCCCCGCCCCGGCAGGTCGTAAGCAGCGGGGCCACGAGGCCCATCGCTAATTGAGGCAGAGCGGTGCCAACCCGGCCCCGCTCATGTCAAATTGCCGGGCGATATGCGCCTTCGCCCGTCGTATAGCGACACGCGCTCGGCCCGGCACTGTAATTAAAAGTGTTCAACTGACAGACGCGTTCGCGTTCAATAAGGTTCAAAAAAATATTCAAGACTGAGATTCTTTTGAAAAAAATTGCGTGTTACCACTCTTTAGTGTGTCAGCTGAACATTTTTTGATTTTTTAGTGTCCTGTGTGGTCCGACAGCCGCTCCCAGATGGTGCCATATCCTTGTCATCCCCCGCCCCTCCGCCGCGCACCGCTCACCATCTGACGGCGCTCTATACGGTTCGAAATCGCAAGGGGCGCTAAAGCCGATGACAAAACTGGACGCGCACTGCAATTTGATACGGCCCTGCAGGCCTGCGCCGGGCCGGGCCGGGCTGCGCGGAGGGGATGGGCTTACGTCTGTGCGCGGCTTATCATCACGCTGCCCGCCCCGCCCGGCCCGGCCCCATCCCGCCACAGAGCTCATGAATACGCACTGCTGCAGGCATCCCAAACGTGTGGATGTCGCACACTTGTAGTTCATAGGAACTCTCACATGGTGCTTACATTAGGTTGTCAGAACTTTTCTAAATTTTTTTCCCTTCTACGAAGGAATTTTTACGCACCTTAAAATGTGCGACATTTGCACGGTATAGAAGGGCGAGAGCATGCGGTGCGTTCGACTTTAAGCGCATACATACAGGTCAGCCCGCGGAGGGGGAAGTGCCATGTGCGGCACGGCGACAGGACACCCCCAGCCTCACCTCACCAGGCGGTCCCGTTCCAAAACCACACGCAGATCCGTCTGCTGTCGCCCCGCCCCGCCCCGCCCCGCCCCACCCCGCCCGACCCGGACTGGACTGACTGTCCCGATTCGCGCTGCTGGGCGGAAGGGAAGACCACCCGCGCCTCACGCTCAAGACGTTCTGACAGCATTTAAATTTAAATTTAGCCCAACCAAAAATAAAAAATTCTAACGCTAAGGCGTAAAGGGGACATCGTCAAGAATTTTCGACAAACAAAATCACGCGCGTGGGCAATAGGCACCCCACACGGGGGCCCTAAAAAAAGTACGGATAATAAGGCAGAAGCTCAGCATATACCCTCCGGTGCTTTCTCTCTCTCTTTCTCCCTCTCCGTCACTCACTCACACACAGTCGCTTACTTTCGCAGGTTGGCGCCATTACCGGAGACAAATGACTGACGCTCAGGCCGGACACCCCGTGCCGAACCCAGTCTCGACTCCTAATTTGTTAGACGCTGGCTGCTCCGGACGGCTCCGGGGCAGGGTCGCCTCGCCGCGGCCGCCGCGCTCCGGAGTGCCCGGAGCAGTACCGCTGTGCACTGTCCGCCCGGCCCCGCACTACTGGAGGTCCGCAGGCCGGCCCTCTTACTCCGTTTCGACTTCGCAGTCAAAACAAAATGCACCAAATCGAGATACAAGACTCTTTCCGAGTTGAAAATCTATCGCAGTGGGACTGTTGTACTAATGGATTTTCAGACCAAAAGAGCAGGCCTTCCGCCTCCCGTGCAAGTGTTGTAGTCCCAGCCGCAAACTGTCAGCTTGCGTCCACCGCGCCCGTGGACGCGACACGACCTTGCGGCGGGGACTGCGGCGGGGGGACGGGGAGGATGTACTTGCAGTTGTTCGGAAGCAGGTTGCGTTGCGCCGCGTGGCGCCGGGCCGGGCCGGGCGGCGGGCCTGGGGCCCGCGCGCCGCGAGTGGAATGGCCGGGCTATGAGAACCACGTCAAATAATGGAACTGCACTAAATTCTCTGACGGCCCGGCGAGCGCGCCGTGCCGCGCCACGCCACGCTGCGCCGGGCTGGACTCGGCATTCCCCACCGACGTTCTTTTGCCGGTAATTGCGGTCATCGTAGTGGCAATTGCAGGCCTGGGCGAGCCCTCCTGCCCCCTCCCCAGCCCCCTCCCTCCCCGGCGCCCCCCTCCCTAAAACTCTCCCGCGCGCGACCCTATAAGGGCGCCTTGCGGGGTAGGCAATACGCCGACACGCGTGTGTGGCGGGCCGGCCCGCGCGATAGGGAGGGCGCTCTCCGACGCCGCCCCGCCCCGCCCCGCCCCGCCCCGCGCATCGCCAGAACGCGTTTCACGACGTCCCAAAGTGTGTGAATGTCGCACAGTCGGAGTTGAGTGAATTCTTATTCGAATACAACAAACAAATACTTTTTTTTCTGGGAATTTCAGAATGTTACTCACTTGTAGGGAGAAGAGTATATGGAAATTCACACACCTACAAATGTTGCGACACTCCCACATTTGGGTTTCCAGTGCAAGAGCTGTGGATGGGAAGTTAAGAAGACCCAGGTCCGCGGGGGGCGAGGGGGTCTCTCCCGCGACGTGGTGGGCTCGCGGCCTCGCGGCCCGGCCATAGGCTCAGAGGCGGAACCAGACAAAAGGCAAAGGGACGCGACCAGCGCGTCGAAACAGTTGATGAAACGGCAGTCAACTGAGTCAGGGCGGGGCGGGCGGGGCGGGGCGGGGCAGGGAAGGACCTGAGGCATTGGCCTCCAGGCCGGCGCAGCGCAGAGCTCTATGGAAGACGTACGCGTCGACGCGCCATTTCCGTTCGAATTCTCTTCTACTCTCTGTCTGTCCGTCTCACTCTTTTTCCTTCACGCATTCTTTTCTACGACACCGGTACGTCTCTAACTCCTCCCGCACACCTTTTTACGCGTCCATCTCTTTCTGCCTCTCCTCACTCATCGCACCGCGCGCGCGTTTCTGCTGCTGTCAAATCTTTGCTTTTTGGATGTTTTCGCAGAAGTCTATGAAATACGAATCAGCGCGCGGTGCTGGCCGAGCCGGCGCGGCGAGGCAGTGAGGCGGGCAGCGCGTGGGGGGAAGGGGGGGGGCAGGGCCTTCACTTCGATTAGCCGAGGCGCGCGGACGGTCACGACCAAAACAGTTTTTGTTTCGTGAGCCTCCCCCCCCCCTCCCCCCTCCCCACCTTTATCCCCCCAGGTCAGCAGACTGGACACAATTAAAGCCTCGGCCAAACGCGAGGAGGAAAAGAAGAAGGCCGCCGTCCGGGTTCGAACCCGCGCACCTTCATACACTCCTGCTCCCACTGCTCTTCTTCGTCCTCATCTCGTGGTTCGCCCCTGTCACTCTTCCCGTTTTACAACAGCTCTCACTCTGTTCCCCTCACTGTATCACGCTCTCTTTCCCACTTCCTGTCCTACTCCAGCTCCAAGTTAGGGAGGTGGTCCTCAGACTCCTCCCTTATACTTGCAGGTCGCAGTCGTCCGAGGAATTTGGCGAACGCGCTGGTCGGGTCGGGAGCAGCCGTCTGGCTCGGCGGGGCGGGGCGGGCGGGGCGGGGCGTTCTCCGCCGGACGGGCCGGCGCGCGACACACGGGGCCAAGCGGGACCCTGGACCGGCCAGGGCGCCTCATTTGGCCAGCGCTGACCCGGCGGGGCGGGGCGGGGCGGGGCGGGGTGGGGCGGGCCCGGGCGCGCCACGCTACGCCACGCCAGCGATTGCCCGAAATGTTGCAGATTCGACTGCTCTGCTCTCGGCTCGGGTTTTTGTTTCACGGTGGTATGGCGGGACGTGGCGTCGTGGCGTGGGCCTCGATAGCTCCATCAGTTTTGGCTGACGCGCTTGGAAGTCTGGAAGCCGCCTTGTTTTTTTTTTGGATCACCGCGGTTCCTTACGCTGACCTCGGGAGCGAGAGATAGAAAGAGAGAGAGGGGAGCGAGGGAGAGAGCGAGAGAGCGAGAGAGAGAGAGTGACAGAAATGGAAAAGGGCGGGGGTAGTCTTCTCCTGGTGTGCTCCTGCCAAACTGGGAGTACGAAAAATGATTCACTGCCCAGTCTTTCGCCGACTCTCTCCCACTCCTTCTCCCTTCCTCTTTTCCTCTCTTATACACACACACACAACACCAGATGTTGCAGGTGGACGATGGCCAGGTCCGGCCCGGCCCGGCCAGGCTCGAACCCACCGGCGGGACACAGAGGAGCGATCGCCATTGGTCAGGACCGTGTCACGCACGTCACGTGGTCTCCCGCACCAATCACGGCGCAGGGAGCATGGGGACATTCTCCTCTCCCTCGTTATGATTGAGTACTCAGACGCTGCAGCGCGCATTCTCAAAGTCGGGCTGAAAAAGAATTTAAGCCTCGCGGTGCTGCGGTGATGCGCCCCGCCCCGCTGTTGCGTGGCGCCCGCCGGCCCGGCCCGGCCCGGCCCGGCCCGGCCGGTCGATATTGTGCTTATTTTCATTGTTGGCGTTATTGTTGTGAGAGAAAGTGGACCGCCGTGGGGGAGGAGAGGAGATGAGGTGGGAACCGCCCGGGCAGGCCCCCGCCTGGTAGGGGGAGGCCTCCGGCAGGGGCCTTGGTGCGGGGGAGGCCCCAAAGTCACGGACGGAGTTGCGCGGAGCCGCGGGGCGCCAAACACACTCCAGGGGCGGAGAGAGGAGGGGGGAGGGGAGGGGGGAGGGAAGACCGCGGGTCGCTGTCGGGCAGCCGGGCGCGTCACCCTTCAACAGAACCGCGGCCGACTCGCGTAATAGTCCCTACCGCACCGCACTGCCGGCACGGCGAGCGCGAACCCCACCCCGCCCCGCCCCGCCCCGCCCCGCCTCACCCCACCGCGCCACCCGGGCTTGCAATTACCGTCGAGGAGAGGGCCATTCCCTAATGGACAGAGCGGCTCGATATTTCAAGCGTCAGAAGCAGAGCAGAGTAGTTGGAGCCGAGCACTGCGGGGTCGTCGTCGGCGAGCCTCTGTGCGGGGCGGGGCGGGGCGGGGCGGGGGGCAGCGTTATGATTTGGCAGAGGGGCGGGGCGGGGCGGGGCGGGGCATTAGAGCGCCATCACACACGACGCGCCGCCGCCGCGCCGCGGCCCGGCTAGATTAGTGGCAGAGTTATTTGTCCCAGTCACAAAACGATAACTACATCCGATAAAGAAAATACCTCGTTAAATATTTCTGCGGCGGCAGCAGCAGTTGTGCCGTGTGCGTGTGTGTGTGCGTGTGCGCCTGGCAGAATTATCGAGAGGTGTGTGTCCGCATGTGTGTGTGTGTGTGTGTGCGTGTGTGCGCTTGAGAGTGTGTGCTCGCCCGTCTCACCTCCGGTGTGGTATGTATTGATTCTGTGCGGCACTCAGAGAATACAGTCACTGCGGTGGGGAGGGATATGGATGAGCACACACGGACCGGAGGGAGGGACTGCCTATACGAAGGTCAGTCCGGGTTAGCCCGCAGGAGGTACAAATAAGGTCCGATCAGGGTATTATAAGTCTGAAATGCAGTGCGGGTTCACCGCGCGCCAAAGTTTACGCGGTAGAAATAAATAAAACTCTGGGTTTCTTAGGATAAATGCACTCTGGTGGTGGCCCGGCGTTAAGGTCTCCAGAATGCAAGCACATTAAAGGGGCCGTCGCCTGAAAGTTCTGTTTTACATTTGTACTGCACTTAAAAGTGTAGTACTGTGCTACACTTGAGTTTCCGGCCGGCCGGCCAGGCCAGCAGCAGGCTGGCGGGGCGGGGCAGCACAGAGAGGGCAGAGGGCCACGCACCTGGTGCAGCAGGTGTCCAGGTGGAGCTAAATCGTTCAAAACGCGTCGTCCCTTTCAATGGGCGGCACTCGGTCGCGTTTGTTCTCTTTCTCTCTCTCTCTCTCTCTCTCTCTCTGAGACAGGCGGAGAGAAAGAGAACAAGAGAGGGAGGCGTTCTGCAAAGAGAGACGCGCGCAGACAATATAAAGCGGTGCCGCTTCGCGCGACGCGACGGCTCAGCGGCGCCAGAGGTCACCGCCTCACCTGCAGCAGATCAACCCCTCCGTCTTCTTAAAGTTGTTGTAGTTGAGCAGGAGGAGGAGGAGGAAGGGGAGGAGTAGGAGGAGCGTCTGACGGAGCGAAGGCTCCTTTAAAACAAAAGCGCATCGCGACCATTGTGAGCGGCGCGGCGCGGGTCAGTCAGGGCACCAGCAGCGGCAGCAGCCGCAGATGTGAAATGTGCTGAATAAAGTAGACGGGAACAACGACAATGGGCCGAACGAACTCTAATCGGCAGGAGGAGAGTAGCTCTCCGCCGCACCGCTACGCGCCCAGCCCAGAGGGATTCGCTTTGTTTTGGTTTTGTTTTTCTTCTCTTCCTCATTACGCGGAAAACGCTGTTCTATAGGTTAGGGGTTTGACGCCGTATCAACATCGCGCGCTTATTCGCAGCCGTGAGCATTTTTCTGTGCCGATGGTGGGGGGGGGGGGGCGTGTCGTAACAAAGGACTCCTTGTTCTGATCTGGTTTACGACTAATGGCAGCGCACGGCACACCTCTCGCGCAGGCCAGGCGTCTCGCCCCGTCCCTCCCGCCTCGAGGCGCAAATCAAATTCGCAGCGCGCCTAGCTCTCGCGGGGGGCTTTGTGTGTGCTGCTGCTGGATGCCAAAGTTCAACGCCGCGCCGCCGCCGCCGCCGCCGCCGCTGCGGCCCCGATACCAGACCGTTATTAACAAGGCCGTGACGACGTTTACAGCGCGCTCTGCAAACTTAAGCCGTGTTGCGGCATTCCGACACTTTTTAGTGTATGGGCTGTTCCACGCGGGGCAGCGCCGCGCCGCGCCGCCGTGATCACCCTGCGGATAGCGCTCATCGCGCCCGCGAGTCTCTGCTGCCCCCCCCCCCCCTCCTCTCAACTCACACTTTGCTGCGTTTCGTTTCCACCGCCCAACTCGAAAGAGCTAATAAAACACCTGTCTAATATTTCTTTTCGACTTTTGAGGCGCGCGCATGCGAGCGCGTATCGCGTCCCCCGCCTCCCTCCTGTAGTGCGAGCCGGCGGCCGCGGGACGCGCGGGCCTGCGTCATTTACAGATCATCCTGTTTTATCCGAACAAACTGCAATGATAAAATTTACCACCAACAACGACATACCCCTCGGCGCGCCACGCGCGTAAGGCCCCTGGTCCCGTCGATACCCCGCGCGTCCGGGTCGGGTAGGGTCGCCAACACTCTCGCCGTGCCCTGCCGGGCCGTGCGTACTCCCAGCAGGCGGTGGCGGGCCGATTTTACTACCGTGGCCCGCACAAAAAGTATGGAAGAAAGCCCAAACATCCTCGTGGCTGCTGACCTGCCCCGCCCCGCCCCGCCACGCCCCGTCCGCCAAGCCCGGGCCTTCCCTCCCTTTCTCTCCGCCACTTTAATTAATGCGGGGGGTTTTGCGTTGTGTTTTGACCCGCGAATGCCAGGAGCGGAGCGGGCGGGTCGGGCGGCGGGGCGCGCGGCAGCTATGCCGTGAAAACAACAGAGGGCGAGAGAGAAAGAAAAGAAGACGGAGAGATGCGCTGAAAAGCCGCCCCCCCCCCCCCAAAAAAAAAAAAAAACACCCTGTTTAAGGGTTTTGTCCGGGAGTATTTATCGGGGTACAGAAAAATATATAGTATTAATAGATGTTGCCTACAGCAAACGGAATCATGTACAAATACGCACTGCGCATATGGTACACCCTCGTATTTCTTTTCAAATAGATACGTTTTTTTTTTTTTCTTACAAGGGGAGTACTACCGCTATACCTACCTACCTACAGGTCTGTGAATGATAGAACGGAATAGCTTGGTTATGGACCCTGAACTATTCATGAAGTAGTCATGTGCGACTAAATATGCTAAAGGATGATCGTCTCCTCTCCCCCCCCCCCTCCCTCTCCTCTCTCTCCCCGTCACAATCCCCTTGCACCGCTCCCTCGCTTTCCGAATCGGCACAGAACTGTGCAAAACAGAGAGCGGGGAGCGGGGGGCCGGCAGGGCATAAATTGCCGAATGCTATCGCCCTTTCTTATTGGCATGGCGAGGCGTGGCGCCAGTGCGAGTGCATGCATTACTTTATCTCGGACGGGGAGGGGAGGGGGGGAGGGGGGGGCCACCCACGGCCCACGGCACAGCGGGCCCGAGGTGGGTACATTCCACGCGGAAAAGGGTGCAAACGCCGTGCGAGGCCTTTATCTCCTGTAGAGGGAGCAAAATAAACCCGCGCGCCTGAGTGTGTGTGTGTGAGTGTGTGTACGCGCGCGCGCGCGCCCGACGGCCCGAAGCAGGAGGAAAGGGTGAGGTGAAGTAATGTGCGAGGCCAAATAACAGCGACGCCCCGCATATAGCCAGCAGCAGGCTGGGGAGAGTTTGGCCTCAGACTTGTGGGGACGGGACGGGACGGGACGGGACATCCGTGGGGTATTATCGAAAAGGAATGCTTCAATAAGAAAGTAGTTATTCACGCACAGAGCAGTTTCGTCCATAAACTTCAGTTTAAACTTCATTAAACTTTTTTTTAAAAAAAACAAGGACGCTAATTCTGCGAAATTATGTGAACTTTCTTTCACGAACATTTAAAATGAAATATCAGAGTTTTAAGGCTCGGCCGCGGCGCGCGCGCTGCCCCGGCCCCGCTAGGGGGCAGTCGGCGGACCGCCCCGCGGCCCGCCCATGGCCCCCGCCAGCACGGCCCATGGGCACCATGGGCCCGCGATTTGTAGGTTAAGTCAATCAATCCTTCGGTAAACACGGACATGTGCGGCGCTGGCGCGCCCGGCCCTGCCCGGCCCGGCCCGGCCGTGCGCTGTGCTGATTCATAGTGGCTGCTTCCACGGGCCAGCGAGGCGGCTGTGCGGACCAGCAGCAGCAGCAGCAGCAGCAGGCGGTGCTGCGCGCTGCAGCAGCCCGCCCCGAGCAGTACAAGACCCATCGGGGGACTTTGCAGCGGGCACGCGTAGCGACGTCACGTGATAAAGAAAGTTGTTACTACGATTTCTTGCGCACTGAACCCTTGCTTTTCACTATATCCCTGCGTCAAGGCTTCGTGCGAGTCGGTTCAGCCGATACGCCCTTCCTACTATCTTTGGTCAGCAGCGGCCTACTACGACTCAGCAATGCGCGCCTGTGTGCGTGCGTGTGTGTGTGTGTGTACAAGGTGATGACCCATCGACCTCGACACGTTAGAGAGGTCTCTGTCTGCACTGCATGATGAATGCAGCAGAGATTGAGGCCCCACTGGGCCGGGCCGCGCCCGCCTGTGGCCGCCTGGGGCCCCGCACCCGTCCGGCCCGGCCCGGCCCGGGGCCCGGCCTAGGCCCAGCCGCATCGCGAATCTCCGGGGTACGGTACGTCGGGCTGAGCCCTGTTCAGCTCATCCTCACTAGTCATTCATTCTGTCAGAGGTACGAGCTACGAGGTACCCTGTCTAAAACTTCTCCTGCTCACTCGTACGCGGGCAACTCCTCAAAAAAAAGCTCCGCGCTTTCTCGCGCTTCAGCAGTAAGCGAAGAGTTTGCCAGTTTCCGGTAAGATGACACAGTGAAAAAAAGGGTTGCAGATTTACAGGATACTTTTCCATGAAGCACATTGTAAAATTACAATTAAAAATTGTAAAATTGCAAGCACTACGTATCGACTGAGAAATCGCGGTGAGTAAGAATGGGCTCATGATTTTAACTTCTGCAACATTTTAGGCGACAAGGCTTTACCGCAGATAGCACAAACACTCCTGCTTCCCTCGACGTTTTTTCTTTTCGCCACGGGCCCGGCGGGGTGGGGGGCGGGGGAGGTGAGGGCAGCGCCCTGCCCCCCCCCCCCCTCCTCACTTTATCCTGTGTATTTTCACGCTAGCGCCGAGAGTGACGTTCACTTTTTATGTTTTCTGAGTCATTTACGGCCAGGGCTGCTAAAGGACGGGACGGGCCTGGGCCAGGAGGCGCGATGACCAGACGGAGCTCACCGCGCCGCGCCCCGCCCCGCCCCGCCACGCCACGCCGGCACCCGCAGCGCGGCGGACTGCCATTTCGGACTGTAATTGGTGGAGGACAAATTGGTAAATGGCCACGACTCGCCTTGTCTTGCTTGAAGGGCGTTGTGGAATCTCTCTGATGGGGGAACAGTGCCGTAGCCATGATGGGGGGGCGGAGGCGGAGGAGCTCCCCAGGGATCCGGGCGAGCAGCGCAGCGGCGGCGGCGGCAGCAGAGCACGGCGCGCCCAGGAGCGGCGCAGGATGAGCTGCCGTCGTTCAAACACAAAACGCTGTGAGAGCGGCTGCTGCCGCTGCTGCCGCTCGGTGGCCGGTGCGTTTACCCGCGCCGATACCTTGACCTCTGCGCTAGGCGCAACGCACATCTCCAGGGAGCAGCTCCAGGGCCCCGGGCCCCTCCTGGTGCCGCCCCTGCGGCGCACTGCAGCGGCAGCGGCGGCCTCGACCAGAGAGCAGCTGCACCTCGCCCAGTGGTTATAACTCCCCTGAGCGGAAAAGTCAAGCAGCCGGCCGTGCGCGCCAACTTTCCCAGAAAAGTCGCGCGGCCGAGGCGCGACCCTCGACCGCCCACGCCACCACGCCCCTCGCGCGCTGTCCGCCTCCGCGTTCCGGAGTTATTATTATCATTCCGATTTTCATATTCCAATCATTCATGAATTCATTCATTCATTAGGTTTTTTTCCTTAATAAATAAATATATATTTTTCCTTTCTGGTCATCGCCGCCCTCGTCTCGTGCCGTCGACAGCCTTTCTCCCTTTGTTGAAGGCCGTTTCTTTCCCGCCGAGGCGCCCGGCCCGGCCCGGCCCGGCCCGCGCCCTGTACCGCCGCCAGGGCGCGAGGAATGCGGAATGGCGGCGGAAAACGTAACAAAGTGCACGAAGCGCGGCGCGGCGCGGCGCAGCGCGCGTGTGGCGGCCGGCAGGCCGGGGCGGATGAGAAATCAATCGCTACGTTTCCCTGAGCGGCAGCGCGTCGCCATGCGGAGATGACGAGGGAGAGAGAGAGAGAGAGAGAGAACTACACAGAGACAGAGAGAGAGAACGAAATAGACATCTCTCGTGGAGCAGGAGAAGTAGCAGCAGCAGGGGACGCGGAGAGGGAGGGGGGGCGGACGCGACGTCAATGGCAGGGAGGAGAATTGTCCGCGCCTGCAATTGGCGTCTCTCTCTCCCTCTCTCTCTCCCACACAAAGACAAGAGATGAGTGGCGGCTCAGCGGAGCGGCGCGGCGCGGAGGCGAAGCGCCTCATCGGATTGGGCATGGGGCCACAGGCCGCAGGCCGCAGCCCGGCCAGGCCAGGCCAGGCCCGACAAGTTCAACTCTATAGAGGGTCCTTCAAGGGGCGGCCCTGGAGGAGGCCTTCCTACAGTAGCATAAGACCAAAGACGAGTCAGAGAGTCATCATGAGGCACCATCCTGCGCGAGGTTAGGGGCACTAGGTAGGTACAGTACCACACAGCGTTTATGTCCTTCTCGCACTTCATGGGAGACGGTCATAAGGAGCAAGGGAGAGGACACGACTTAGACGAGGTACGGAGTCAACCGGAGGTGGTCCGCAAATGAATATCCGGGGGGGGGGGGGGGTCGCCAAAGAGTAAGGAGTCGTACTTTCGTCATTCGCCGTTAAGATACTGCAAAGATCAGCGTGTGCAAGCCCTCAGAGCGTCTGAGAGGTAGGCAATATCTCACCTGCAGTGCACGCGTGTACTGCGGGGCGGCCTACTCCCAGCCTCACAGGCGCCTACCTCCCGTAATTCGCTGTCGGAATCCGACGTACTTTGCGGACGATTCCGAGCGAGAAAGCGTTGGTGCAACTGCAATGACTCTGAATATGATGCGTGTCGCTGGACTCACCTTTAGACGCCTGCTGCTGGAGCTCGTGCTGCTGCTGCTGGTTGTTGTTGTTGAAGTCACCTCCCTCGCACACGACCTCGTCGTGGTCCTGGTCCTCATCCTGCCGCTCCTCCAGGTCGTCGAGCAACTCCTGCGCGATAGCCGCCATCTCCTCCTCCTCCTCGAGGATTTCCTCGGCCGTCCTGAGGTCGGCCGGAGCGTCACCAGGGCCGGCCTCCGCCGACGGCATGCCTGGACCCTGGCTGCCGTCGGCGTGGTCTTCGCCAGCCTCATCACCGCCGTTCTGGTCGGCCGGTGCCGATGCAGCCTGCCCGCACTCCACGGCTCTTTCGCTCGGGTCCAAAGTCAAGGGGGCCTCCAGGTTGGACACCACAGGAGGAGCTGTTGCAGCGGCCGCGGAGAGAGACGCCGACCTGCCATACAAAAAAATCAGAAAGTGGTATCAGGACCCTTCTCTTGAGGAAGTGAACTGCCACACAGAGCTTGTTCTGTTGTGTTAGGCCGCGCTCTGCCCTGACGCAAGATGGGCTGCCTACCCACACGGCGACGGAGAGCCGTCTGCGTTGCCGCAGCAAGTCATGGACTGGAGGGGGAGGTCTAAGTTCAGTGACCCCTTCCTCGCGCCCACGTCGAATGGGTTGCCTACCGTCACGGCGCCAGGCCCGACAGCGAGGGGGGATGGATGAACAGAGCGCCTGGGTCTGGGCTGACCACGACCGCACCAACGCTCCCATGCCAGATGGGTTGCCTAGCGTCACGGCGCAGGGGAGGCACTGCGGGCCTGACTGGTTGCCAGTGCGCTCGGCGCTCGGTATCCAAAACTTCTAGGATACGGGTGTGAGTGTCTACCGAAGATTTTCAAATACTAGAATGACCTTTCCTCGGGTTCAAATATAATAAATTTAGAGAAAACAGGAAAAAACTAACTACAAAAATACCGGCTAGAATCGCACATTCTCATGGCATTACTGATAAAAAGAAAGGCACGAATGTTACACCTTTGCTGCGTTTACGATTTTATCCGCCCCTGGAAAGGCATATAGGGCAGAATCTTATTATCACGCCTGGAACAGCGGGATATCCTACATTCGTTGATACGAAAGTTCATGTAACTGACGGCCCCTATTGTACTACCAATATCCACCTCTGGTACAGGCGCCCCTCCCCCTCACTCACACAGGTGCACGCACACAGTAAGAACCTGCCTGGAGCGAGGCGCGCGAGACAAGAAGGAGAAATCACGCAGGCCCGCGCCCCGCACCGCCCCGCCAGCCTGCCCGGGCCCAGCCCAGATAAACAAGCACACGGAGTGGCGGGGTGGCCCTGCCCTGCCCCGCCCGGCCCAGCGGCGAGTGAAAACGCCCAGCGGGACGCACATGGCCACCACATGGGCCCAGACAACACGACATCCGGCTTTTTGGACGAGTCACTTGCGTTACCCGTTAATCCCGACTAATCGCCCCCTCCCTCTCCCCCACTCATAGCGCCAGCTGAAGTACCCGCTCGGGCGGGGCAGCAACTAGATCAGACAAGCGAGCAATGCGGAGTGCAGGCCGCGGGCGCCTCGCCGCCCGCCGGCCAGGCCAAAGCCGCCGCCACCCATTCATGGCGGAAATTTCTCACACACCCCAGCCCAAGCGGGCAGCTCTGATGGTGGCATCTTTTTCAAAAGCGACGTCCACTGTGGAACGCCGCGTTCGATTTTTCCGTACCTGTTTTTTTTTCCTTTATCCTGCCAAAGGCATATATCTGTACTGAATCATTATTTATTATTATCGACAGGCAGTTACGCCGCTCTTCTTCACGCGCTTAGCTCGGGTGCGCAACAGCTCCGCGGGGTCTTATCGTGTTCAACTCGCAGTTCCCGTCTCGTTGCGTGCCAGCTTTTTTTTTTTAACCCCATCTGCTGCCGCGAGTCCGGGCTACAGCAGCTACCCCACCCGCTCCGCCCCGCCTCGCCCCGCCAGGGCTGCTGACATGACATCACCCCGAGAGCTGTCGACCCCGCGACTGATGGGAGAAACCTCCCGCTGCCATGCGCCCGGCCCGGCCCAGGCCCTGCCTGCCGGCGGCGCAACTTCTTTCACATTTCAATATTTATTTCGGCCAGGCCGGTGTCAGAATGGAGTCGGCGACGGCGCGGCGGCGGTCTGGCCGAGCGGGGCGGGGCGGGGCGGGGCGGGGCGAAGCAGAGCGGCACAAAGGGATTGGACCTGTTCGCGTCCTCGACGCCTTTCCCCACCTCAGAAGTAGCCTAGACAGGTCCTCCAGCACAACACAACCGCGGCTCCTCCGGCCCCTCCCCTCCCCGCCCCGCCCCGCTCGACTACCTCAGCCGAAGGGCCATTATTATTGATAGCATGGCGGCCAGTTTGTCGTGAACTTTCATTCTGATAGCAGACCTAGTTAATTAAGAAAGACTCGCGATATAGTGAGGAGGGGAGGCGAAATAGAGCACTTGGCTTCTTTCTATACCCAAGCCTTGGCGCTGACAATTTTTTTTTCTTGCACTTGATTTGGTAGTGTTGTAGTTAGCCGAAGCATCAAAAATTACACGAGGGTTCAATAGGCTTTATCTCGTAATTAAAGTATTAAAAGTAATGCTCCGCGCGATAATGATCTTTGGGACACCCTAGCACCCTAGAATCCCCAACAAAGCGCTCCACTTGTCTGCGGAACAGCCTTAAACACATCCATGCCGCGCCCGGCCCCGGCGAGGCCTCCCGCCCTGTTTTTCCCATGACCTTGCCGGAGCCCTGGGAAGGTCTGAACCGACACAGAAGTAGTGGCAGTGGCATCTTTTTTTCTGCAGACGAGGCGGCTTTCGTTGAGTTCGCAGAAGTGGATGCCTATCCTGCCTTCTACGCGGGGGTTCGCGAGGACACCACCAGGATCTTCAGCAGCTGCAGCAGCAGGTTCCCTCCTACCCAGTGTCGCGAATCAGGCATTGAGGTATCAGTGAAAGTTCCTCCTCGCAGACTGGTTCAAACACCACACCACACCACACCGCACCGCGCCACAGCGCTGCACCGCACCGCGACACACCCCGCCCCGCCCCTCCCGGCCCCGCCCCGCCACACGAGGCTGCCTCGTCCCGTCCCGTCCGCCTACTGCACCAGGTAGCAGTAGGCGTCCTGCAGATGTCCTCCCCAGCGCCCAGCGCGGCACGGCACGGCGCTGGTCGGCTAGGCGCCCCGAGGTTCGATACCCCCCACGAGTGAGAGCAGCAGCGTAGCGGTCTCTCCGTTTTGATAAATTGTCCTAGAAGTAGACCGAGCCCGGCCAGGCCCCGCCCGGCCCGGACTGGAGTGGCACTCACCTGGCCGCCTCGCCTCGCTGCTCCGCCTCCTCCTCGTCCTCCCCGATGGTGGGCAGCGGCGAGGACAGGCTCCGCCGATAGGACGCGAAGTCCTCTCCGTCCTCGAGGCCGTCGCCATCGTCATCGTCACCGAACTTGGCGTCGCCGTCGTGCTGGTGCGAGTCGATCACCAGGTCCGGCAGCCGCAGCGTCACCTCGCCGTCGACGCCGTCACCCTCCTCTCCGTCCTGGTCCTCCTCCGTCACCTCGCTGATCTCGACGGTGGGCACGTGCATGTCCTGGATCCCGGCCTCCTTCTCAGTCTCGACGTCAAGGTCGCCCTCGTCGACCTGGGCGGGCGCCTTGCTGCTGGGGGCGATGAGGTCGAGAAGGTGCTGTCGTTCGATGAGCCTCTCCAGGGGCTCGGGGATGACGTCCGCCTCCGGAGTCGGGCGGGCTGAGGGCCGCACGGCGGGCGGGGGTGGCGAGGCCGGCGAGGGCGAGGGCGACGCCCCGCGGGGGGCGGGCGCGACGCCCTCCTTGGGCACGCAGTGCACCAGCCGCGGGAGGCGGTCCCCGCGCGGGGCGGGCTGCGGGGCTTGCGGGGGCGGCGCCTGAGGCTGCGGCCGGCCCCGCGGGGGCGGCGGGGGCGGCGCGCGCTTCTTCTTGTTCCGGCCGGATTGGTCGCCCGCGGCGTCGCTCGACTCCGCGTCGTCGTGGACCTGCTGTGAGAAAACATCGTGACGCATAAAGAGACCGTGCGAACCAGCGTAGCGGGGCGCGGCGCGGGGTGCCACTCACCTCCCGGTCGTGCTCCAGCAGCGCCTGCTCCAGGACCTCCTCCGGCGGCTGCTCCAGCACCTGGGGCCGCACCTCCTCGTCCCCGTAGCTCAGAGGCGCGTCCTGGAAGCTGGGCGGTGGCTGCAGCTCGGGGAACAGAAAGGCCGGCTCGGTGGCCGCAGAGGCAGAGGGCGTCGCGGTCGGCGTGGTGGCGGCAGGGCTGGGGGCGGCGCCGGCACCGTCCTGGACGCCCGGCTCGGCGGCCAGCTCGCGCTCCAGGCGCTCGAACGGCCCCAGCAGCCGTGCCAGGTCGATGGGCCGCGGCGGCGCTCCGGGCCCGGGCGTCGTGGGCGAGGACATGTCCGCCGATAGGCTCGAGTTGCTGGTCGACGGTAGCGCCACCACGGTGGACAGGCTGCTGTTGGTGTCGTCCGACTCGCTGTCCGCGTGGCCGTGGCCCTGGCCGCGCTCCAGAGACACCAGGTCCAGGTACACCTCCGCGTCGGGCGGCAGCGGCGCGCCGACCAGGTTCAGGCTGTTGCGCTTGCCGGCGCGCGGCGTCAGCGGCGACGTCCGCTTGCTGGCGAGGCGGCTCGCGCTCGACGCGGCGCTCGAGGCGCTCGACGTCCTGAGAAGCATACGAAAAAGATATCGGTTAAGTCAAGCAATAAATTTGAATAAAACTGACTTGTCGAGCCCGACGTACCTTGAAAGGGGCTGCTTCTCGTGCTCCACGTCCGTGCTCGACAGGGACAGGCTCCCTGACTGGGTGACGTCGGCGTCGGCGAAGATGTTGGGCGGGCCGATGCTGTCCGCCGCGGGCCCGGGCGGCGACGGCGGCGCGGATCCCCCGCTCGAAGTCCTTCCTTTCCTGGGCGGGATGGGCGGCGGCGGGCTGGGTGTGGCGGCGGCCGCCGCCTTCTTGAGCTCTCCGCACACGACTGGCCCGGGGCCGGGCCGTCCCCTCCCGCTGCCCCGGACCACCAGCCGCATCACCACCTTGCTCTCCTTCATGGCGTGCACGCACTCGGCCTTGGTCAGCGTGTTGACGGGCACCTGGTCGATCTCGAGGATCTCGTCACCCTCGCCGAGAGGGCCCCAGGAGCAGAGCGCCCTGGACGCGGGGCTCTCCGGGGCGCAGGACTGGATGAGTAGGCGGCGCACCGCGTCCCCGGGGCCGCCGAGCGCGCCGGCGCCGCCTTCAAACTTGAGGCCGAAGCCGAGGCGCTCACCGGGCAGGCGGTACACGGACACCTCCTCCGCGCCGTCCGGCAGCGGCCGCGACCTGCCCTCCACGTGCACGACGGCCGCCACCGGCGGGGGAGCCTGCGGGGGCGCCTGCGCGCCCGCGCCCGAGCCCGCCGCCGGCCCGATGGACAGCACGGTCACGAAGGGCGACATCCTCTCCAGCGGCACGGGCGCCACCACGGCGCCCACGGCCCCCTCCACCGAGACCACCGTGACGAAGTCTCCGCCCGGGCCCGGCGGCGGCGACTCCTGCTCCGGCGCCCAGTCTAGGTACGTCCCGGAGTCGTGGCTCTGCTGCGAACTGTGCTGGCCTCCGGGGACGCTGCCTCCGGGGACGCCTCCGGGGAAGCCTCCGGAGGGGCCCGTCCGCGGCGCCGGGCAGGGCAGCTGGGACGTGGCCATGGCATTGGGGCATTCGCTTCACTACGTCGCCTTACTTTGCCTCCGCCACGACTCTCCTCTCTCTCCCTGTACCCTCTTTTTCTCTCTCCTCCCTTTCTCTCTCTCTCCTTTCCTCCTCAGGCTCTTCTCATCTCGCGGCACGGAATGTGGTACAACGGGTTGCAGGCTGGGTCACCACCCCCTCCAGACCTCTCTCTCTCCCTCCCTTCCTCGCACAACACACGCACACATACACACGCGTGCGGCGGCGCGCGCGACGCCAATTTCTCCCCGCTGGGCGTGGCGCGGCGTGGCGCGGCGTGGCGGGCCCGAGCGGTGCTCGACGAAGAGTGGTCCCGCAAAGGCGCGGCGCGGCGTGGCGCTGCGTGGCGTACTCCCGAGGCTGGACCTGCAACGCACCAAACGGAAACACATCAGCCAATGCAGCTCATTGTTTACATGTCCGGGAGAAAAGGCCGGAGGTTATCAGTTTCTTTTCAAGATCCGAACTAAACTGAAAAAAAAAAAAAAAAAAAAAAAAAAAAAAAAAAAACACCACCCCAAGCTTCGGTTGTAACTCCTACAGGACTTGACTGGAGTCACGCCCTAAAGTAAACACGGTGGAATTTTCCCTGGCTTTAAAAGGCAAGAGTAGGGTTGACGCCCGAGCGATGGAGCGCGTTGCCTATTTATACAGAGTGGCGGGGCCGCGCCGTGGGCCCAGCAAATAGGCGTACTCCTAGTGACAGAAAATACGTCACAGTGTCGCGGGTTTGCCTGTTCAAAGGGACGTGGCGCGGTGCCCTGCTGCTGCTACAGCGGGTAGTCAGCAGCCCCGCATCCGCATACCCCTGCGCGTTTTGTGTTACACCCGGCGGAAACGTGAAATTTCTCAAAGGCCGCCAAATACCGTTGCCTTAACGACGCCTGCCTGCCTGCTGCCTGGCCGAAAGGCTAAGGACCGCGTACAGTACCCAATGCACCCGATAATAACGACGCGTGGTTTATGGCCCACCCGCCTCTCCTACCACAGAGGTGATTGCGGCGCGAATATATAACGGGGGAGGGAGGACGCAAACAAAAGGCACGGACAGGAGAGTTGCGACCTTTAACCGCACAACCTCTTTCCCCAAAGAGAAGCGTGACGTGGATTCAACGTGGATTCCACGTGGATGCGTGGATCTATCGTGGACGTGGATGAATCCACCAAAATTCAACTACTAGTCCCTGTTTCAAAGTGTCATCATAATAGAATGTTCAGAAGAAACTGGGTTACTTGAAAATAATGACCAGTAAAAAAACTACTTGGAAAGCCGAACTTGCGAGACTACGTTGACAAAACGTGGAATGGACGTTATTTCATCCACCGTGGACCGGTCCACCATATTTCAACTACTTTACTGTTCCACCTGGTTTTCCTGTGCTGTAGACTTTTGTCCATACTTTTCCATCATTAATTAGATAAACGGCGCTTTATGATTTGCTTACATCACGTTAGTGGAAATGCGTGGAAATAACGTGGAATCAACGTGTTTTCCTCCACTGTGGACCGATCCACGACACTCAACTACTAACAACTAGTAATACTGGTATTTCTGTGCTGGCGACTGTTTACTGCAGTATTCCCTGAGGGTGATTTATGCACTTTTCAAGTCTAATGGGACTACGTGGAAATAACGTGGAATCCACGTGGTATCCAAAATATGCTCAACGTTCAAAGTTCAAACCAAATCTCATTTTGTTTAAATGTTTGCAAACTTTCTTCACCTTATAAAATGTTATTACCGATCCGTCACCAATAATAGCAGTCGAATTCAGTCGTATATAACGCACTTTTCCCTAAGATCAAGCCAGCGAGCTGTGTGAGTTGACCTTTACAATGGGACCGGCTACTGGCGCTCCTCCCCCAGCAGCCGCGTCGTAGGCTAACGGGTATAGTACAAGACTTCCAACTCACAGATTCCGGGTTCAACTCCAGGTAAGGTAAAAAAAAAATGAGAAAGATTGTAAGTTATCTACAATGAGTACTACGTGCAAACGCAAAAGAAGGAAAATAATTATTTTTCATGATTTCTGACACCAATGCTCAAAAGCAAGTAAATTTTAAGAAGTGGCGAACACGTGGATTCCACGTTACATCAACGTGGAAAAGTCGTGGAGAAGTGTGACATATTTTCGTGATTTCCACGTTGACGATCCACGTGGAATCCACGTGATTCTTCCACGTGGAAACCACGTTCCATCCACCAAAATTTCTCTTTGGGTTCCTCCACACCCACACGGCAGAAACGCGCATCGCGTGCGTTAAATAAAGGTGAAATTTCTGTGTTTGTTTTTGTTCGGGTCCGGTGCCGGGCCGGGCTGGGCGGGGCGGGGTGGGGCGGGGGGCGGTGATGGTGACCCCCCGTGCCCTCTCCATCCGGTCGTCCTCTGCCGGGACCAGGCGGGGCGGGCGGCGGGGCGCGGCGGGCCGGTTCGAGGATGATGCCAATGTGTATCGCGTGCCGTGCGCGCGCGCGCGTGTGTGTGTGTGAGAGAGAGAGGTGGGAGAGAGCAAAAGAGAGAGAGCGAGCGTGGCGTCACCTCATCCTCATCCCTCTCCAGCTTTAGCACGGTTCTTTGCGGCCGCCATGTGCGGCGGTGGCGGGCCGGTAGGCCCTCGGCAGCAGGGAAGTCAGCAGCAGAGATGAGGAGGGGGTGGGGGCAGCGGGGCGGGCCGGGGCCAGCGGGGCAGAGGCTCACGAGGAGAAGGGAGTGAAAGGGGATTAAATAATTCCCGTGTGAAAGTGATGAACGGCAACCTCACTGCGGCGGCGTGTTTGGAGACCATCGCGCACCTCCTACACGGCCGGCGCCTGGATCCCTTCTGGCCGGCGGGGCGGGGCGAGGCGGGGCGGGGCCGCGGGGAACACGTCCGCTGGGCGCGGACTCTGATTCGAATTCAAGCCGAAGCGGGCGCGGATCCGGCAGATCTCTGACACGTCTGTCTTGTCCTGTTTGATAGTACACGTGGCACTATTGGTATTCCCAAGGGAGTGGAGTAAGATGTATCTTTGATTCGCTTCGAAATGTTTAAGCCGTAGAAGTCCTACACCTACATGGCGCGGGGGCGCGGCGTGTGGGGAGGCCCCGTGCCTGCGTCCCCGTTATCAGCCCAGATCCCCAGCAGCCCGGCATCGGTGTAAGAAGGCCGAGTTGGGTCCAGATCGGTGCAGTGCCGTACAGGGCGTTGTGCGGGGCGGGGCGGGAGGAGGAGCAGCCGGAGAGGGAAAGCGCTCCCTCCTCCTTAGGACCAGCCCGACCCTCACAGGACTGCGGGCCAATTCTTTGCCACACTTCGGGAATGGCCGACAATTGTGAACGGGAGGTTGTGTATGTGTGCAATGACTGAACTTTGAAAAGAAAATCGGCGGCACGCACCGCAGAGCAAACGCGTACGGCGCAACGTTAACATTTTCGCAGTCACAATTCTTTGGAAACTGGTGCATTGCAAGTATCACCAATAAGGAAATTGCCATCGAAGAAAGGAAATTATTCGGTGCCCGCGCGCACACACACACGCACGCCTAGAGTCCTTGACGCGCACAATAAATGGCGCGTTGGTCTGCGAATAACAAAGTCCTCACAAGCGCGTTGACGGTGACACATTCCTGCGGAGGAAAGCGACGCATTTCGTAACCTCGAGCGGAAGGAAGAGGCGTCTCCCCGGCGGCAGGCGACGCGACAGCAGCTCTGCGCGCCGGCCCCACCCCGCCCCACCATGCAGCTCCATCAATCATTTAAATCCGCGGCCCCGCGCTGCTGCGTTGCCCGGTTATCGAATATCACACACGCTGCCCCACCCCGCCCCGCCCCGCCCCACCCCACCCCGCCCTGCAGGTTGGGTTGCGTCGGGACACGGTGCTGTGGCGACAGCGGAGGAAAGCACAACAACATCGCCCAGCCGTACATTTTTTAACGACTTCCACAACGTCACAACTTTTCAGAAAAACCACTTATGCTCTGTGAATTTAAAAAAAGTGCTATTGTGAATTTGCAAACATTTTGATAAAATTAGATAAGTTTAAGCTAAAAAATAACCAGGATTCTGCGATGTAACTGTAAAATTTTCAAGCTTGTAAATTTACTATTGAAATGTAAAGTTAGGATAAAACCAGGGCAGAGACAGACAATCAAACTACATCTGGCGCAGCCGCCGTTGTGACCCTCTCGTGGTGACTTGGGGAATCCGATGAGAGGTTCAAGCTCACGCGGCCCAGCCCGGCCCGAGAGGCGTACGCGTGCGTGAGAAAATATTACAGTAGTTTGTATCAAGGCCTCGCCTCGCGGGGTGCCAAGTCACAACACATAGGTGGGGCGGGGCGGGGCGGGGCGGGGCGGGGCGCGGACAGGACAGGTGCCCTTGTGCGCGGCGCGGCCCGCGGGCCGGGCCCGAGCTGGGCGCCCCGCCCCGCCGTGTGGTGGAGCACCG
This sequence comes from Frankliniella intonsa, assembly GCA_033675135.1. Lineage (NCBI taxonomy): Eukaryota > Metazoa > Arthropoda > Insecta > Thysanoptera > Thripidae > Frankliniella > Frankliniella intonsa. The sequence goes on along the minus strand of CM066254.1, from coordinate 14,477,500 downwards.
CCGCCGCCGCAGCGAGGCGAGGCGTGGCGTGGCGGCCGTAGGACCTGATCTTCCGGTCGGAGGAAAACTTTCGCTACCAAAACGCATTAAGGATGGACAAGACACGCGGCGGCCCGGTGGGCGTCGGTGGGGGAGCGGGGAGGGCGCTACCACAGAACGCGATATGATACCGCGCCGTCTTCACGCACAAGTCTGTTTGTGCCCACGGTCTTATAGGGAACACCGAAAATAGCAATCCTACCCCACCTCACCTTACCGGATGCAACGTAAAACAGATTTGCCTACCTACTGCTCTCGCCGTAAGTAAGCGCCTGCTTGGCCCCTGGAGTAGGCAGGGGCAGACCCGCAACACTGTAACAAGGGCGGTGCAGAGGACATTGGTGGTGCAGCTCATCGGATAGCGGAGCTCACCACCAGACTGTCGCTTGCTCTGGTCCGCGGCCCGCCCCGGCCCGCCCCGCGCTCGCGGCCGCCGCTAATCAGATTGTCTATGCAAATCGATGAAACCATATGGTAACACGTGTTTGTGGCGCTGGTGTCGACATGTCAAATGTCAAACATAGTCCGCTAGTCCGCCCCGCCGTGACTCCTCCGCCCCCTCACTCCTACTCCACGGGGTCCACCACCATGAGGTGGGGGCACATGGCGCGTGCAGTTGTGGGGCCCCCGCGCCCCCCGAGGAGGCCAAGAAGCACGACGGCATGCTGAGGGCAGGGCACACGAGCGGGACGAACGAGGGGCAGAGCCCGGCGCCGAACCGCGGGCCGGCCGGAGCGAACAGCTGATTGGGCAAGTCGCAAGCAAGCCGCTGCTGCGTCTGGGCCGTGCGGGGCGGGGCGGGGCGGGGCGGGGCGGGGCGGGGCGGGGCGGGGCCGCACCCTGCAGGACCCTAGACGAGCCCAGCAGGGCCGCCCCGCCCCGACCCGCCCGCTCACCTTCACGGTATTATGTTCGCGTTACAGGATATCCAAGTCCAAGCCGAACCGCGCCGCGCCGAGTCGACCGAGCCGAGCCGAGCCGAGCCGAGCCGGATGTGACGCGATCCGAGAGGTACAAGATCGGTCTGGGTGGCCCGGCCCGGCGCGCTGCAGCGAGCCGTTGCGTCCAAAAGCGTGCTAAAGGACCGTGACTAAGAATTAATGCACGAGGGTCGCGGATGAGGGCCAAGTCCAGCGCCAGAGAGAGATAGAGAAAGAGAGAGCATTAGGAGGAGGGGAGGGTGGGGAAGGGAAGCCCAAGAACGAGCTGACGCTGGAGTGTTTTATCATTCTAACCTATCTTCATCAACTTGAAGCGAGCAGAGCAGCAGCCCCTCCTCCCCCAGCTCGCGCCCGGGGTCGGATTAAAATAATAATAAAAAAAAAAAACAGAGGTAAAAAATTATAGTAAAGTGAAGAGTATGATACGACGGCGGGCAGATCTCTAACCGAGTTACACAAGCAGGGCGGACAGACATAAGAAACATGGACGCGACGCGACGCAGGCGGGTGCGCCACCCCGCCCGAAAAGGCAATGACAGAGAGTGTGACAGTGGTCAGTGCCATTGGCCAGGCGCCTCACGTACGGGCACTTTGGCGGGCCGAGCGCCGCCCCGCCCCGCCCCGCGCCGCCCCGCGCCGCCCCGCCCCGCGCGTACAAGGGCAGCGCACAACGGCTACTGGCCAATAGCACATGCGGCTTACGCGCTGCACTGCACTGCACTGCGCGCGACTCACTGCCAATAACGTTTTACGTGTGTGTGCATGTGTGTGTGTGTGTGTGTGGTTGCGCTCCGTAAAAGATAAATGGGGCACGTCCAGACCATACCGCTCACATCACTGGCAAAACAAAAGACTTTCTTTTTTTTTTAATGAAGAAAATACTGAATTGTACAAGCCTCTATGAGATAGAGTTCTAATCATCGCAAATAATGGTTTCTGCAAGAGCGTATGCTAATGAAAACAATATAGGTAGTATATATTATTTTGAAAATACCAAAAATATTTAGTACCTTACTGCCCCTGCAGCGGGAATAGGTATTGTCGCATGGTTTCTTGCAGAAAAAGCTTTATTTTTTACGAAGGTTGAGTCGGTTAATTTTCTCGGCACGGCCGTCGGCTTTCTCGTCTTGATTGCGAGCGAGCGCGCGGGCGGGCGGGTCCCTTCATTAAAATCACCGTCACTTTTCGGCGCGCTGCTGCGCAACGCGGGGGGCCGGGGGGCTGCTGGGCCTACGGCAGCCACCATGTCAACTCATCATCTATTTTCTGCGAAAAGGCGCGAGGGAAAGGAAAGGGGTCAATTACATCATGCAAATTACGCGCGCGCGGGGCCCAGGAGGCCCAGGCGCAGGCTAAACAAAAGACGAGTAGCGGCGTGGCAGGGCGGGGCGGGGCGGGGCGGGGCGGGGCGGGGCGGGGCGCGCAGGGCAGGCTCCTGTGAGAACAGTAGCGGGGAACACCGTCATAACCCACCTGAAAGTGAGACCCGCCCTCCGGGCGCTACAGTATCGCGCAAGAGGCACGGGACGCGGGCTGTCATCTAAGGGGTCGTACCCCATGCACTTGTGTACGTAGCAGGCGCTAAGGTGAAGGTTACTCGGGGTGCATCGCCGTAAGTTACAGTGACATTCAACGTAAGCTTTCATTAGTGATGTCATCGCGGCGATGCTGCAAGGGTAGTGCCGGCGGCGGCGCAGGTTAGAGGGGAGGAGAGATTTCACCGTTCAATATGTGCGTTTTCTCATGACCTCCACGCCACGCACCTGGCTGAGGCACCCCTAAGAAACCCGCCCCGCCCCGCCCCGCCCGCGACAGCTTGTCTTGATTCGCCGCGACTTCGCCTCTTACGGAGGTGGTGTACTGCCCGGCCCGGCCAGCTGCACCCGCACTGCCAACAGTTTTGTCCGCGCTAACAACACTCTCCTGGTCCTCCTGGCCCTCTAAAGGTGCGAATTTAAGCCGTTTGCGTGATTTAACAGAGGCACTAAAGTGGGAATCGTGCCTGTAAAAAGGGCACGACAGCAGTAACTCTTTTGTTTTACCAGGGTAAAAAAAATGGTTGGGTGTACCTTCGTGTTCCTCCCGTTGCGTGGGGCCCCGTGGAAGAACTTTTAGGGAAATCGTCGTGCGATGTGCCGGCCGGGCTGGCGTAGAGCATGTAGGACAAGCAGCGTACTCGCTGACCCCCTCCGGCGCGCCCGCCCCGCCCCGCCCCGCCCCGCCCCACCCCACCCCGCCCCGCCCCGCCGCAGGCACGCACGCTCCGGTGTGGGTTGGATATAGATGTGAGAGTGTACTGTCGCGGGAGTCTGGAATCCGACGGCAAAACGTCACCGTGAAAAATATCCTCGTAAAGTTAAACCGTTTTCCATACGTTGTAATTTACAATGTAGGATGTAAATTTGCGACCAGTACCGTATTGTAAATTTACGACAGCTAATATGTACTAGCCGAAGAATACCAAGTGGATACGCAGTGCAATGTCAAAATTTTGTATTGTAAATTTTTGACATATTTCATGTAAAAAAAAAAAAAAAAAAAAATTTCCCGCACCGCTTCAAACATTTCTCACAGTGGCCTATCCCGGAAATGAAACCGCCGCGCCGCGCACGTATCTCGCCTGCGATACACGCACCGTCCCGTCCAATCCGTAGTTTTGAGGTTATGATTCACCCAGCGTTGTTGTTGGTGTCGTGCCAACCTTACTCTGGATCTGGACGGCGCTTGTGGAGCTGATGGACCCGTCCTGGACCTGCCCGCGGTGCCGCCCCACATTCGCCCGCTGGCTCCACTTCCTGATTAGTTCTTTGCTACACTTCGGCTCTCATCACATTTCATTTCGCGGGCAGGGTGCGGTCTGCAGGCGGGTTGGGCGAGGCGCGTTTCGGGTGGAGCGGAGCAGCAGAAGCCACTGGCACTGGGCACTGGAGACGATGCTGGTGCTGTGCTGCGCAGGCGCAGACGCTTGGGCTACTTTGCACCTCGCGCCGTTAAACAAGCTTTATAACAGGCCGCGCTCTAATCAAATTCCGCAGCGAGCGCGGCGCCTCCACTCGCCGGCCGCTGATGGATTAGGACTATCCAGTCCTTGTCGCGGGCTCGCGTAGGACGGAGAAGGTTTTGTAGATCGCGGCCCGCTACTGCCCGCCCCGCCCCTCCCCGCCCCACCCACCACCATACATCTCATGGCGATCCGTTATGAACGCCCTCCGCCCCGCCCCGCCTCGCCCCTCCGGCAGCCGGGCCGGTGGGCGGGGCGCGGCCCATGGCTGTCCATGGCATTCACGTCAAGGTGTCATCCTCCAATCAGGCGCTATGGCCATAGCGGTCACCCCGCCCCCGCCCCGCCCCGCCCCGCTGCAGGGTGGCCGCCCGCGCCGCCCAAGCGCCCCGCGGCCTGACCCCGGCCGGGACGAGCCTTTGACGACCAGGACATTGTCATGAAACTATGCCATACGGCGACGCGCGAAAAAAAAATACAAAAAATACAAACCCCATCGAACCGCTGCCACGGCATGACGATAAGCTCATAAAAATCATTTAACAACGATATAGTACAAGTCATCGGCAGCTCACTTTCCTAGTAAATGACACGAATAACTGTAATGACGCGAAGCGCCCGTTCTCATTCATCACACCTGGCCGCGATAATAACCCACCACCACAGAGAATGGGTTGCGTAAAAGTCTCCTATAATCGTAACGTGCAGCAGCATCAGGCGAGGGGCGGGGCGGGGCGGCAAGTGCAGCAGGCTGCACTGCACCGCACAGGACGGGCCGGGCCGGGCCGGGCAGGGCTGCCGCTGATGCAGCTCACTCTCGTCTCGTACTTTCCCTGTCCCGCTCTCCTCTCCTCTCCTCTCGCTGGACCCCATGGCTGCTGCTCATGGCAGCGCTGCTGGCACAGCAGGTGTTGGTTGCCGCCTGCAGGCAGGGCCGGGCCGGGCCGGGCCGGGCGGCTCTGGTCTAGGCGCTTGCTCTAGGCCTAGGCTCGGCCTGCCCTGCCGAGCCTCGGCTGCAGAAAGCATGACAATCTCGCATGCCTCTCTCTGAGCCGCCGGGGCCGGCAGCAGCGCCCATGGCGTGCCCATGGCGTGAGCCGTGCTGACACGGGCTGGGCGGGCCCGGCCGCACGCCACGAGAGCTCACAGTAGCGTGACATCCCCGTTACATCACAATTAAGCAGCACTTTGTCACATCTCCCTTTTCCCTCGTTTAGCTATCCCAACAAGAGGATGTCCCCTCCTCTATCCTGCCAAGAAAGGAATAAGCTAGGACATTTTGTTTTGTGTCGTTCGCCTTTTTCAATATGTTGCTTGCAGAAACTGTGTGGGGAGAGAGTTTGCGACCCCATACTGTGTGAGTGGGAAACGGATAGACAACAAAAACGAAGGTGAAATAAATCACTAGCGAGAGACGCCGCGTGCTGCGGCCCGTGGGTGGGGTTCAGGTGCAGCGTATAGGCCAGGCCAGCCCCCCGCGGGCGGGGCGGGGCGGGGCGGATTGAGGCGGGGCGGGGCACCACGGCCGGGCGGGGCGCCGACTCCCGCCGCGACGGCTAAATACCGCCCCATTGTTTTATCAATCAGGGTGACGTCATTGGCGGACGCCCCCCGAGTGGAGAGGCACCGCGGGGTGGGGCCCTCATCTTGTGCTAACGGTGTCCTGCACTGCGTGGAGCGGCGCGGCGCGGCGGGGCCGAGCGGAGCGGAGTGGGGCGGGGCGGGGCACGGAACTCGCTCCGGGTGCTCCGACCGCTCCTTGCCGCCCCCCGCCGGCCCCTCCTCCTCCTCACGCTGCGCTCGGCCCTCCACGCCACGCCACGCCACGCCCCGCCACGCCCCGCCACGCGGCGCTCGGTGGACCGACCGGCGGCCGCGGCCTGCTGGGTCTGCCCATGGCCAGGGCTGGCCAGGGCCCCTCGCCCCTCTCTCTCTCAGCTTCTGCATGGGGGACGGGGTTGCTGCGCGTGTCTCGTGGGTCTCGTATCCCGTGGCCCCCGGCCGTCCACGCGGTACATGACAGCAGGGGAAAAGTATAACGCTAGAGTTTTCTCGCGGTGAACAACTTTTACTTGCCTTTTAATCGCCTAATCGCCTACTATATTTCCATTGCATGTCTTTATGTTGGGATAATGATTCAGTGGGGGCCTTATTCCAGGAATCAGTATACTTCCCTCTTTCTCACGCACTTACATGAATAAGTGATTCCCTCCTCCGAAGAGCATTTCTTTTACTGCCCGTAACACCTTCTTCCCTCCATTTGGTCGTTCTTACCCGAAAATGAAGCTGCTTTATCCGTTGCTCGCTGCCCTGTTTATGGCCCCTCATGCACGGCCCATGGCAGGCACAGCGTACGGCCAGGGTCCAGGACAGCGGCGGGTCGTACACGTCAATGCTATGGTCCTCCCCGCTGGCAGCCCAGCCGGACCCTTTCAACGGGCACGTCTAGGCCATCAGCATGCCCCCCCCCCCCCCCCCCAGGCGGGTACAGGATCACGCACACGGGCACCACGGGGAAGGGGAACAACAACAACAGCACACTTGGCTTCAGAAATTTGATCCGTCAGAGGAGCACCACAATCACGTCTTGTATTGACCCCATGTCAAATAAACGTAAAACTGCGAAAATTACGACCAGGCGTTTTTATTTTCACCTTGACAAAAAAATAATACTTTTTTATATTTAAAAAAAAGGACGCGATTCTAAACTTTAGCTGCGACTGCTGGTGCAGAGCGCTGGCCGGGCCGGGCCGGTCCTTCCCTACGTGCTAATCTTGTCCCATCTCACAGAGCAGGGCTGCTGCTCGGGCTGGTCGGCCAGCCCTCTCTCCTCCCTCCCCCGGGGCTCCAAGCAGCCTCCGGAAGGCTCCGGCAGGCAGGCTCCGGTCGCCACGGCGAGACGCCCCCCAGAGCCCCACCTGCTGACCCACTCACGCCCGCCATTGCTGCCACAGTACCACGGTTGGGGGGGGGGGAGGGGGGGCGAGGTAGGGGGATTGGCATTACGGCCAATGAGCAATGGCGATGATCAGTCCTCCCCGCCCCGCCCCGACACCGGCCCCGCGCAGCTGAACCGTTCAGAGGAGTAAAAAGAAAGAAGGTAATCATAAACTACGACGCTGCGCTCTCGGTGGCGTCTCGTAAGGCGACTGAACCTCGCGCGAGGCCGGCTGAGTGCAATGTACTTAAGATTTTTTTAAATTTTTTTTTTGTGCGACGACTTCCAAATTTAGAGTTCCTTATGACGTTAAGTACATGGATTGGGATGGAGAGTTGTTGCATGTGTCGGCCAGACTGCACGGCCGCCCCCCGTCCCCCAGCTCTCTCATGAGACACTGTCGTCAAAACGAGCGTTCCTTTATATTTTACTTTACTGCCCCAGTTATCTAAGCTCCGGTGATAAAGACGACTATTGTGATCAAAATAAACCCTCCTTAACTACTCTACACCGACGCCGAGCTCTGTCCTGCGCGCCTGCTGATCCTTTTTTTTTTTTTAGTGTGCTTAAAGCTCCGTCGCCGTACGGGCCCAAAGCCACAACGGCGCGCCGGAGGGAGGGGGGCTGAGGCCCCACCCCACCACCAGCCGGCCGGCTGGCAGGCCGAGCGGACAGCGCAGACCAGCGCGGTATGACAAACTTATCAGCCATCGGAGTATTGAGAGGCCAAGGAGAGGCAATAACTAAACGCGGCTGAGCTGAACTCGACTGCAGTCTCGGGGCGGAGAAAGGCGTCGTGTGTGTGTGTGTGGCACATGTGTGAGTGTACGCCCCACAGCGACACGACACGACGAGAGCCACCGCGGGCGACACTAAGGTTTAAATGGTGGACACACCGATTCTCTTTGGGCGGTAAAAGTGACCAAACAGGTCTTAAACAGGAGTGGTTGCCCCAAACAAAGGGACAAAAAAAAACCCAGACTCACTTCAAGTAAACGCGACTTCTAAATTTAACCAAAAAAAAAGGGGGAGGGGGCATTGGCTAAAATAGTCAGTTAACGAACAATTGCTCCGGTCCTTACGGCGGCGATTTTCCTGCCGCTACTTAGAGTAGTTTCATGAGATGGGCAGGCTGCATCTCAGCCTTCTTCGGACCCAACTCAACCTCAAATCAGGAAGAAAGAATAACGCCAACGCGAGTTTTTGCTGCCCTTCACAAAGCGGTAATGGCGAAAACAGTTGGCGATGATGACTCAAAGGGGAGGGAAATTAATTTCAGATCGTTGCTGTCGGGGCCGGGCGCCGGGCCGGGCGGCACCTCCCGGGGAGCCCGCTGGCCCGCCCCGCCCCGCCCCGCCCCGCTGCCCCGTCCCGTCCTCTCCGCGCGGCAAAAAGCTCGCAGTAACCCACTTACTTGGCGAGTAATTAGAGCTCGTAATCAAGCTGACCCCAGCCGAAGCACGATCAGTAGCAACCTTTTTGCGGTCTTAAGCCCCTCCCCTCGCCCAGTCTCTTCTGCACTCTTCATCACCGTCCCTCGCCCCCCCCCCCCCTTCTCTGCCAGCTCCTTAAAAGTGTTGTCTATCTAATTCGCGGACCGTTAACGCCAAAGTAATCAGCTGACGCCCAGCAAGGCGGCGCGGCGTTCTCTCTGCCAACAGATGTCTCGGCCCCGCCAAGCAGGAGAGAAGGAAGGGGGTCGCGCCCCGCCCCGCCCGCCCCGCCCCGCCGGGCGTTTTTTTTTACCATCAGTCACCGTTTAGATCGTTTAATTAAGATGACCTTGGTAGTTTCTAAAGGTGCCGGGTGATGGAAAGGAGTGGCTCGCAAGCGCTACAGATCACAACCGCTACAGGTCACAAGCGCTACAGCTCGCCCCATGGGAACAAAACGGGGAATCTACGTGGATGTCATGTTGCCGGGGTGGATGGGGATACGAGAACTTATCCACCTAAAATCGATGTGGATTCCACCGTCACCATGAGTGGATTGGTCGCTGTAGAATATTCTCCGAGTTATCCTCGTGGATAATTTGTGTGTAAATGAGACTTAATCAATCACTCTTTCATCTACGTAGCAAGTAACTCGATATATATACATGAATGAGGACTGTGGTGTTCCCTATAGAATCGATGTGTAGACTTATACATTTTTTCGTGAACCTTCTGAAATAGGAAAAAGTGAGTAATCTATTCAACTCAGCCGCGGGCCTCGCAAACGGCGTACGCAAATCCTTTATAATTTCGCTAGCGTCATTAAAAGTGTCGCGCCTACATAGCCACGTCGACGTGCATCGCTCCACCGCGTATCCCTGGGGATAGGCAGCGGAGGCTGTCCTCATCGACGAGACTAGACTATCTACGCAGTTAAAAATGAAAATTCAACGTGGATACATGTCATTCTTATCCACGCATATGCATCGCTGCTGTATCCACGTTCTTTGTACAGGGGCTCACCTACAAAACACTAGAACGCCTTCTCTACGTATATTTTATCGTGTTTTACGCTACAGGTGACCTGTTTCCCGACTGAGTCAGGTTTACATGCTCCAACTGGACCACCCTCATAGAATCAATGTGGATAGTTCGTGGATGGACCCAATGGGCATCCACGCCGTATAGATAGCTGTTAGACGGCAAGCACGAGCAGATGTTCCCGTGGCTCAATGGGTAGCGGCATCATATGGTAAGCGGAAGGTCCGAGGTTCAACTCCCAGCAAAGTAATGTACTAAATGCAATTAATATCGCGGTTAATATCCATAGAACGGAAAACTGTATATACTAGAGGTGTAAAACCAAAGATTTTTTTCTGAAAGCATTAAATTATTTTATGGATACTATGGGGATTAGATAACGCAGGGAAGTTCCATGGATTAGTGGCCCTGTCCCTCATCGCTCCTCATCGATACGCCGTGTCTGTGCGGATCTGTCCATGGGACATCCACGTTGTATTCTCTACCGCGAGGCCCTCGATGATCGACTCGATCATCCCCGTTGCCTCCTCGTAGGTCAACCACATTGTCGAAACGTCGAATCGACGTGGGTGTTCCCATGGGGCGGTAGCGCTACGGGTCACATGCGCTACAGCGAGAATCCGCGCGTTAGGCGGAGCCGAGCCGAGCCGAGCTAAACCTTGAAAAATTACGCACGTGGCGTGAAAACATGGAAAATTTTTGCGACAGTAAACCTCCCGAAGGAGGTTGCGGTTCCCGCCAGGCACAGGGCTTTTACCCCCCGTGGCAGCCAACTACTTCGGTGTTCTTATGGGAACCGGTGCTTTTCTGGCCGCGATCCTGTCGCGCAATTCGACAGATTTGATCCCCGTACTGTCAGATTTAGTCGTACGGTGGTTAACCGAACTGCCCTGTCCCCAGAGCATGGAATAGCTATTTTTGGAGCCAGATTCTAGGACTTATGACCCCACGACCGACCACCAGTCGTGGGCATGGGACGGAACTTCCTGGCAACCCGCTGTCGCTACCAGTGAAGAACCTACCTGGGTTTTGAACCAGGCCCCATGTGCCGAGTCTCACAGACACCCCACGGCTTTCGCGGCACCACTAGACCACTAGACCGTCGGCTATTCCACGAGGGAGCTCGGTTGAAATGGGGGGCTTGAATTCCACTCTCCAAATTGTTGTCCTCAGAAAAATTAAATGTGTTGGTAAGATTCGAACCTCCGTCCTGCGACTCTCCGCGCGGACACTATGCCGGCACGGCTACGACGCCACGGTACCAGAAGCCGGACCACTAGGAGTCATGCTGCGCGAGGAGCCACAGTCACCGAAGAAACGAACCCGGTGTCATGAGTACGCCTGCTCTCTGGGCGGTGCTGGGCCGGCCGCGTAGCGTCATTGGTATCGACGCTGCTCATAGCACTGGGCGGGAAGTGGTTCAAAAACCGCGTAAGTTTTTTTCTTTTTATTATTTTTTTTTTGTTCGGACCAAGTGCTCTTTCCGACTGTACCGTCCTTGTGACTTGGGCAACTGCAAAAAAGGCCAGAAAAGCACCGGTTCCCATAAGAACACCGAAGTAGTTGGCTGCCACGGGGGGTAAAAGCCCTGTGCCTGGCGGGAACCGCAACCTCCCTCGGGAGGTTTACTGTCGCAAAAATTTTCCATGTTTTCACGCCACGTGCGTTATTTTTCAAGGTTTAGCTCGGCTCGGCTCGGCTCCGCCTAACGCGCGGATTCTCGCTGTAGCGCTTGTGACCCGTAGCGCTACCGAGCTGTAGCGCTTGTGACTCGTAGCGCTTGCGACCCGTAGCGTTAGCGAGCTGTAGCGCTTGTGACCTGTAGCGGTTGTGTTCTGTAGCGCTTGTGACCTACGTCCTGATGGAACATTAATACAAGTGACACGACGGCCAGGTCATATTAGTGCTTTATACATTTTTGCGGTCATTAAAAGAGTTCAAGTGGCACACACTCGCAAATGTTGAACACGTTCTGGCGCTTGGAGTGTGGCACATATAGAGGTCACCCGCACCCCCTGAATGAACGACGAAACTGACGCGGCTAAAGTGAGCAGCCGCGTAGCAGGGAGCAGGGCCGGGCCGGGCCGGCCGAGACTGCCACCGCTTAAGTCACATCAATAAGCCTATTACTCCGCCAAACGCGCGGGTCTCGTCCTCGCGTCTCTTCGTGCGTTTTAATGGCCTATCCGTGCGCGTTATATGCACCTCATCAAACCGCGACCGGACCGGAGCCGACCGAGTGTGTCATGAGCGCGGCTACGGCTACCTTGACTGAGTCCCGCCCCGCCCCGCCCCGCCACGCCACGCCCCGCCGGGGCTGTCCCTAGTCGAGCCGCGCGCCGTGGTCTGCTCCGCTGGCGAAACGGTTAACGAACTCCGCGGCCGGTTTGAAGCTGTGCTTCTTTGCAAAACTAGTCCGGGCCGGGCGCCGCGGAGCTGGGCGCGGCAGGGGCGGGGCTGGACGGCGCGGGGCGGGACGGCGCGGGGCGGGAAACCGCAAAGATGTCCCTGGACGGCCTGGCCCGACTCCGCGACTTGCTGAAAGCTGACCGAAGGACTGCTGCTGCACCCTTTTCAAACGACGACAGCTTGCTGATTCTCCCCGCCCCGCCCCTCATACCCCTCAGAGAGACTGCTCTCTCTCTCGCTCGCTCGCTCTCCCGCCGCGTAATGAACACTTGTCTCTCTCTCAATACCCCCGGTAAGGAGCGAGGCCGGGATGAGAAATGTCGACTCACGACACTGCTCTCTTTCGCGCTGCGCCAGGGCTGCGCCAGGGCTGCGCCCGACCCGACCCCACCCGGCGCGCCGGTGCCAACGCAGTGCGGTGCGGCGCGGAGCGAAGCCTGTTGGGGACACAGACCACCAAAGACGGGAAAGGCGAGGGCAGGAAGCCAAAGGTCAACCCGATCATAGATCTACACTGCGAGGGGGGAACAAACGAGACCGCGATTAAAAAAAAAAAATGCACAACCGCTCAAGTTGGTTATAATGTGTACTTGGCTCTTCTCGAAATTACCCGCTAGTAAAGACTATTTATCCGGGAGAAAAGTACCAGTCTTTCTGCGGTATTTAAGCCGCAGCAACGACACATTATTATAATGTATGTCCAACACGTGACGAGGTGTGACAAGGGGTGACGGGCAGCGGGTGAGCTCACTTGACATGTCACACAGCGCACTCCTCTCCAGGCCAGGCGCACCTCCAGTGCGATAGCGGAGAGCAGTGGTGTGCACCTTTCACTTTTCGTCTTCACCTTTCACCTGTGTGACCCACCCACCAACGTGAGGGCTTAACGGCTGCACTGCCGCGGCCCGGCGCCGCTAGCGCCAATGGCTGAAGCGGGTTGAGGCTGCTTGACGCAGGTTGCAGATGCAGCCGGCTGCAACGCCGGGTCGGCGCCAAGCGCAAGGATGGGTCATGCATCCGGATAGGCACAATCCATTAGAAAGTCGCGAGCTGGTAGTAATACCCCCCCCCCACACACACACACACAAACGCGCGCAGCAGAGCGCTCGCGGCGACAGGGGAGGTATCAATGGTGCAACCAAGTCGCAATCAGACGTGCTCCGGTGACCCGACCAAGGATTAATTTTACAGCAGTCCGAGTGGAGGTAAGGAAAGGGTGGGGGGAGGGGCGCGAGCGCGTAGAGGGGGAGGGGCTGGTAGCTCCGCTCCGGCAAGGAAAACAAAGCCACCACCAGCCTCTACACATTAAGGCAAAGCGGTAGCATCACCAACCCGTTTGAGAACTCTGCCTACCGGACGCCGTCCCAAGGGAAGTGCGCTCTGGGCCCCCGACGGGGGCGGCAGGCAACAGGCTTGCCCTTCGAGCCCCTCTCCCTCCCTACCACCCCTCGGTCACTCCCAGCGCCCGCCCCCGGCCCGCCCCCGGCCCCGCCTGCACCTCCCGGCCTGAATGACAAACCAGTTAGCCGTGCAGAAGCCCCGCGGGTGCGCAGCGCAGGGCCTGTGCCTGTGCCGAGCCCCCCGGCCCCGGCCCCCGGCCTACAGCGGCCAGTCCTTGCAGGGCCCCCGGTAACCCTCCCCCGCCCCGCCACGCCACGCCCGCCACGCGCAGCCCTGCACATCCCGGCGTAATATCCCTTTCGTCTTTTCTCTTTCTTTAGTTTTCGAGTACAGATCACCCCTGCATTTTTATGGCCTCTTAATGTGCTGCAGAGATACTGACATCCCCAAAAATAATTTTAGACCGTGATTGCTGCAGTCCATAGCATGGGCAGATCTAGATTTCACTGTGATTAAGGGATATGCTTATGATCCGGCTCTCCGTTCATTTCACTGCCATTTCGTTTCAGGGACTGAAACGCTTCCGCGACTAGTTTGACTCGTTTTCTCTCCCGCCTCGCTCGCACACCACTCACGGGCGCAGTCATGCACGCGCGAGACGAGTGCGCCTAACGCACGGGCGCACGCTCTCCCAGATACATGCACAGTCGCTCACGCACGCACGCACGCACTCAGACGCACACACATACACTTACCGTTTTCCTTCTTTCAAACGTTGGCGATGTGCGTCGCAAATCCCAGCGCGAATACAGATTGCAGGAGAGCGTTATCCATTAACAGCAGCAGCGACGAAGGTCCTGTCTGTTCGCACTGACAGCAGTGCCCCTCTCTCTCTCACACACACACACAGTCGACACTCTAACAACACGACAAAACGTTCCAGCTGGAGTGAACGGCCGGGGCTCGCGCGGCGCGGGGCGGCCGGGCGCGGTGCCTGTGGAGGTTGAGGACCTCGCGGGGCGGAGCACGGAGCGCGGAGCGGCTGCTGCTGGCAGCCTCGCCTCGCAGCGCTCGCAGCCCAGACTGCCTGCCAGGCCGGGGCCGGGCCGCCGGGCCGGGCCTGGCGGACGGGTGAGGGGAGGGGAGGGGGCGGCGCGAGGCGCGGCGCGGGGCGGGGCGGCGCGGGGCGGGGGGGGCGGCCCCCGGCGAGCCCAGCCGGACCAGGACGCGCGGGGCGGGGCGGGGCGGGGCGGTGAAGGGGCTTAAGGCTTGGAGTAGCCGGCGCGGCCCGGCCCGTTCGCTGCCCTGCCCGTGTAAGTCCCTTTCCCCTACCCCTTCCCTCACTCCCCCTCCCCCCTCCCCGTGCCGCCGTGACGGCGGAGGCAGCCGAGAGAGGTCCTTGTGATCTCGCTGCTTCGCATCGCGGTTATCGTGGTATGCCGGCCAGGCGGGCAGGCCGCGGTGCAGCGTTCTCTGCCGCTCTCCTCCAGGAGCACCTCGCCCCGCCCCGCCCCACCCCGCCCCACCCCGCCCCACCTTGCCGCGCCCGCGGTGCAGCTAGATTGTCCGACCTATCTTTATCCGACCTGGCGATTTCCCCGAAATCCTAAAAAGCGCTGTGAGACCTGGATTTTGTCCGACCTTGGATAAAGTGACAGCCGCAATAATTGCGATGTGCCCACGATGACTAACTTTGAACAAGACCGTCGAAGTAAAACACTTACCAGCAGAGTCCCCCGGAGACGTTCATCCAGCCAACGTTCCACAAAATGGCAGCTGACATAGGTTACCGGTGGCATGACGTGGGCCATCTTCTTATTGGCGATCTTGACACCACACACAGTCCCGATTTATGACTTTTGCCGAAGAATAGTCTAATATGACACTACGTGAATATCTTAAGTTCACTCCGATACTTTGCACGGATGCTAAAAGTTTTGTTCAGACCGCGAAAACGAACAACAATGTCGTACCGAACGAGGCGGGGCCACACTGAGCGCTGTTCCGCTGTTCACTTCAAACTGTCCTTGCAACCGTTTCTGCAGGGCTGCCAACTTCAATCCAACCTAACCAAAATCGTTACTGATGCATTCGGATTTGAACGGAGGTGCTTCCTGCCATTTTGACAAATCTCGGTCCACGATGTAGTCGCTTCGCGCACTATGACATGACAGTAAACCGCCGTGCACACCAGGCCGGCGCTCGGGCAGCACAGTCGGATGGGTTGCCTGCCGTGCGGCGCCCCTCGCAGCGCCGTGCAGCGCGGTGTGTCGCAGTTCCTGAATCTGGCACCAGGTGGCGCTTCTGCTTGTGTGAGCCTCCTCTCCCCCCACCCTCGCCGGCCTGGTGGCGCGAAACAGCTTGGAACTTGCTTTGTGTTGCGAATCTCTTTTACTTTATCGACAAGTTGAAATAAACTATTCAATATGGCATCATTTGATGCTAAATTAGTAAATTTAATGGCGAATAAGCTGGGCATCGACTCAGATAGTGTCACCAAGTAAGTACATCTGGTATCGAAAGGTTTTACTATGGTACAAAGCCGACTCGTAGGTTATTGTGGAAATACTTGTTTAACACAATTTGACCATTTGCACTTTTTTATTTAGGAGAGCAAGTGAATTCTTGCGCCGTCTTCAGCTTCGCGTAACAGCCTCTAGTGGAGCACGTCACATCAATGATACCGGTCGAGTTGTCATATGTCTTGACCTAGCAGCTAAGTTGGTTGGTTATCCGTTTGATAAGGTAAAGTTATAACTTCTTTCACATTTAAAATTTTTTAAACTATATCCCCATTTGTTGTTTCATTATTAATGGTGGTAAAGTGACGAAATTTCCCATCATTTGTTTTTCCAGACTGATTTATTGCGCCTTGCTGGTTTAAATAAAAAACAATACGCTAGTAGCTTAAACCTTCTCGAAAATCTGTTAGAATTGTCAAAGCCTGTTAATGTTAACACACTATGTGTTCAGCTTGGTGTTAGTGAAGTGGCTTCAACTGCACAAAAGGTTCTTAATAAGTATGTTTCAGTCAAAGTCCTTTAATTTTAAAGTGGGGTTTGTTTCTCAATTTATTCGTTATACATTTCTTCTTTTTAATTTTTATTCTCAGATATGCTGAAATTCAATCCCATGGTCCAAATGGTGGGAGACTCATTGACACAACTTTGCCAGTTTACCACTCCGTTTCTGTTTTAATAGCATGCAAGTAAGACAATATTTTTCTGAACTATGTACTTCATTACATTTAAGACTAAGTTCCATTTTAACTTATCTGTATTTTTATGTTTTCAGATACAACAAAGTTAAGGTTGACAGAACAAAGTTAGTTGAAGCTTCACGTGTTAAAAAAGTCCAGTTCGACAAACTGGTGGAGGACTTTACACCAGTGCTCGATAGTTTGGGAACCAGAGAAAAAAAGATTGCAGCCAAGAGATCTCACAAACTAATTGATCTAGTTTCTAAAATGGATGAAGGTATGTATTTGTTCCAAAAGCAAGGAATATCATGCTATGTTATAACCTGATAATTTATGTATTTTGAATTTTCACTTTAACAGATGCAGAAACAGATTTAAAAACTTCAGAGGGTACTGAAAAAGATAAGTCATCTGACCCAGATAATGAAGATTTTGAAGTGTGGAAAAAGAGAATTTTAAGTGAGGCGGGGCAGTCTTCATGATGGTATTTCTTCTTATTTATTCTTTTGTATCTGTCTCTTTCTATGTTTAATTTTCTATTATTAGACTAAACTCTCTGTAAAAAATTTTGTATAGAAGTAGGAAGTAGAAGGTTTTCAAGGCGCCTTAATAAACAATTTGAGTATTAAGTGTTAATAGTGGTTTTAATTTTCATAAATTTGTTTCTTTTTGTTTTAAGTGAAATATACATTGAGAGGAGAAGTAGAGGACCTGGAGTCTGGCGACACCCTACCCCAACCCACCCCTGGTTAGACCGGAGACAAGCTCCAAGTGCAATGCAAAGGTGGGTGATGAGTAGGATCTTTGCCAAACAAGTAATACACTGCACTGCTAAAACGGCTACGCACCAGCAAAATGTTCTGCAGTTGTAAATTATCTCAAATGATTCATTCATTATTCATTCAATATTTTCCGAGTATCACACTCAAGGACTCTCACATGTTTACTAAGAACTAGTAACATAATAAGAAAGAAAAAGAAAGAAATTTATTTTAGCCCGGGTTGTTTAGGAAATAATAAGACTGTTGGAGAATTTCATCACAATTTTGCATAAAGTGTTGACTGCAAATAGCCACAGATCATCTTTTATTCTCACTTCTAGTAAAAGTTTTGGATGCGTTGCATGTCCCAACAGAAGATCATAATTTTAAAAATAGTAGCTAGGGTCGGGGCGGCTGCAGCCTGCCCTCTACACTATGACTGGGGCAGGGCAGAGAGGGAAGCAACTCTAGAATTTTGGTACACCTTGTACTTCAGAAAAAAAAATTAGAGAAATTTAGGATAAATTTAGAAAAATTCAGAGAAATTCAGGAAAAGTCAAAGCAGAAATTGCAAAAAAAAAAAAGAAAAAGAAAAAATGAAATAAAATTCAGGATATTTGTACACCAAAATTCAGAGTTGTTTCTCCATGGATAGGGCCCTGTGTTGGGGGTTTGGTCCTCCTACCGAGAGCCCTGCTTACCTGGCGTTCTGTGCACCAGGGCCCACAGGCGCGCAGTGCAGGTCCATGGCATGGGCCTTGGAATGGGGTCGCTTGGCGAAGGCTCTGCTCGGCCCCCGCCCCGCCCCGGCGGGCCGGCAGCGGTTGCGGTGGCGGCAGCATCCCGATGTGCGAACATGTACAATAATAGGCGTACTCTCGTGTAGAAGTTATTGTGATCATCCAACTGTGAATCGGCAGAATTCAACACTTGGTTGCCCGTCCAAAAATAACGGCACTGCTGCTATAGACTACTGATTTTTTTCGCAGTGGAAGGCCTGTGGAAGTCCCAGATGTCACGACCCTGCCTGCGGGTGCCGGCGGAACCGAAGTTAAGGACAGAACCCTCCTCAGCCTCCACATCTTGACGATCTTCACGCAGGACCAATACGCGATGACATCAGTAAAATCAGGTATGTAAGCTAATGTCAGGACGGGCCGTGAACCGGAGTCCGACACGGTGGACCGGAACGTTGATCGGGCCCCGCGGCCCGCTGGGCCCGCGCGGGGCGGGGCGGGGCGGGGCGGCAGCCACCACGCCCGTACCCCCGCCCTGCCTGCTCCCGCCCTTCTCGTCGCGAATTCGTGGGGATCAAGGCCAAGGCGCCAAAGAAAGCTCAGCCGTACTTAGGCTCGATGGTGCTCCCCTTTAACGGGATCACAACACGGGTGCCGAGGGGGTGGGGGATCATCCCGGCGCCGCGCCGCCGCCGGGGTACCCTCCCTCTCCGCCTCCTCGCCGCTCCGCGCAGGCCGTGCTGGAGGCAAGGGCGTGGCGGGGCCTGGCGGGGCGCGGCGGGGCGCGGCGGGGCGGATCCCAGGCCAGGCCGTGTACCGCTACGCAGCTTTGCGGGGCAGGCACCGCTGCACGCCCTGGCCCGGCCCGGCGCGGCCCGGTACCCTGGGCTGCGGTACCCGGTGGGGGGCGCTAGGTCCGCAGCCCGGCCCGGCCCGGCCCGGCCCGGCCGCGGCGCGGCTCCAGGAGGGAGGCGTGCGTCTCGCTCACTGTCAGTTGGGTTGAGTCGAGCCGCGTTCAGTCCTCTTGGCCGCGGCCCGCGCGTCCGTCCCGTCCCGCGAGTCCTGCCGCCGGCCCCGCCCGGCGCCGGCGACCCTAACCTCGCTCCGCCCCGCGCGTGCGGGGCCGCGGGCGCGTGCGCGTGCCTCTGTGTGTGTGTGTGTGTGTAACGTGTGCGCCTTCCTGCGGACGGGCGTGTCAACGAGCTGTCATTCCCCCGCTGGGGGTGTCACCGCTGAAAGGTAACGTTGCTTGGTGCAAAAGTTATGTCAACCTGTAGTAAGCTACTGTAGCGAAAAGTTGTGAGAGCCAATGCTACATTTAATCCAGTTAATGTGACGAAGTCTATCTCAACAACACCTTTGCCAAAGCCAGCTGGTTGTCATAGCACATATTTGCCTACGTAGCTTATAATTTCTTTTCGTGAATGTAAGAAGTGGAAATTTAGATAGTTTTTTCGTGCGGCGTGCGTACACCAAATGTAGTTTTTGGCCCCATGAATTTGTGCGCAGAAATGTTTCCTTTTAGCGCGCGGATACTGTCAAAACGCGCAGTGTTGCGCTCATGCTCGTGTCTTTTCGTCTCGCTCTTGTTAGTAGAGGTCACATAATTTTTGTGTAGTTTCTCTGGGAAGAAATGGTAAGTGTCTGTGGGTCAGTTCAGTTGAAAGACTCGTTAAATGCAAATTGAGCTTTAAAATCGCGTAACTTTAGAGGGTGTCGGAAACCTTGTCGGCTGTTGTTGGGCCATGCATATTCTCAGCTCTCTACTCCCCCTAAAACGCACGCACTTAAGCACTCAAGCCCTGCCACGCGTCATAGGGGGTGGCCACATGGTGGCCACGACTTTATCATTATTTGCCTTAGCGACCGGAAGCTCCGGAAGCGGTAGGGAAGTGTGCGAAAGGCATGAGAAGTAACGGTGTTGCGGTAGTCGCACGGTAACTGTACCAACAAAGTGCACCCGCCCCCCTCCTCCCCGGTGCGCGGGCTGCGGCTGCGCCACGCCGGGCCAGGCCGCCGGGCGGGCCGCCCGGGCCCACGGGCCGTTACTGTGTCATATCATTTTGATGCGCTGAGGTGGATCCCGCCGCCCCCCCTCCCCCCGGATAATTCGCGAGCACTTAGTAATCGACATAGAGAAGCAGCACTCTAGTAGAGATAGCCACTCTACCGTGCTGTGCTTAAGCCGATGACCGGCGACTTTTCTCCCCCATCATAAATCATCAGCTTGTTAGTTGGTCTCGGTGTCTCGATGCAACGACCCCATTTCTTTTTACAAACAGAAAATGGCTCGTCGTAGTACTATTTTTATCCGCATTTTGAGGAAAACGCGTGCTTAAGTTTCAACGGGTTTTTGATAACGTCGTTGTTGACATTGTCAATTTCATCTCTCCATGAAGAGAAGAGCAGGAATCACGCGATGACAACGATAGTGCCCGAGGTGCTAAGGCTCTAACGCATGAGCCGGGGGGTAGCGTGACGACGCGTGTATTTAGGCACCTCCCGGAGTGTGACCCGCGCGACTCTCCTAACAGGACTGACGTTTCCGGTAAATTGCGTGCCGCGAGGAGCCTCCGACCCGCCTCCGGGCCGGGTCCTCCGGGTGCGGACACGCCCGGCTCCAGCCTTTCTTTCGTCGTTGCGCGGCGGCGTGGCGGGGGAGGGGGGGGGGACACTACTACAGTAAACTGAACTGACCTTCCACTGAACAGACGCTCTGGCCCAGGAGAAGGAAGCCCTCCTCCGGGCGGCGCGGCGGCACGGCACGGCCCAGCCCGACCACCGGTACACGCCAAGGGAAGGGAAAAAAATATTGCCTGGCTAACGGAGCCGGCACAAGGCGCGCGCTGAGCCAATCAGGAGGACGACGGCTCGGCCCGGAGTGCGAAAGTGCGATCAGCTGGGCTCATTGGGAGCGCTTATATGTACGTAAGCTAGTAAAAGGTCTAGTCGCGCAGCCTGCGGGGCATAGCCATGATTCACTGTGTGAGCAGCTGACCCCGCGCCGATTATTCTTCTCTCCCGCTCTCCTTCGCGTCTTGCCTACATTCTTTTCGTTTGCGCGCTCAGAGCTGAAATTTGATATCGTTTGCTGGTGTTTCTCAAGCGTCTCGCCGCCCGGCGCGCGCGCTCGCGCGCATGTCGTCCTCAAAATTTATGACGCCAAACTCCTCAAATTGCGGCGGCGCGCCGCTATCTAGCGGCGGTGTGGACCTAAGGCATTCCACACGCACAACTTTTAAAAGCCGCGTCGGTCGGCCATCCGCAAAATTATCGTTGTATTTTTTTTATTTTTTTTTTGCGTTGTGGCAGACAAACTGTTGACAAGCTGACGAAAGGTATTTGAAAATATTTTTGCTGTCATTATTAAATACCTTTTGCTTGCGGGTGGTCATAGCGAAAAACAAAATCAATGCAGGTCTGAGCAGAAAGTCTATTACAGTTACAGTTGCCCTGGGGACCGGGATGTTGCGACCAGTTACACGCCCTTTAGTTCAAACTAAGTCCTCCCCACCTCCCCGGTGGCGCCACGCGCGCGTAATAATTAAAAGAGAAACGTAACACGGCGCCTTCTTTTTCCCGCCGCGGCGTCGGCCAATGAAGACGCTCCCACGTTATCAAAGGCCAGGAAGAGCAGTGGGCGGGGCGGGGCGGGGCGGGAGGACGTCGTCGCGACCGCACCAGAATGCCTCGTATCGTCGAAAAGAATTAATCCAACGCAGCCATTGCCCCGACTATAGCGGAAGAGGCGTGCCGTCACTGGTTAGAAAAAAAAAGGTCTGGAAAACTGTACTTAAACTAGAGTTTACTTTAAGAGAAAGTGTCCAACGATTATTTAGTCGGATGCATTCTGGTGGTCAGTACATCGGTCCGGCACTCAGTATCCCATGTGCAAAGTTGTCCTCGACCTGAACTAGACTTCATAATTTCGTGCTGAGGGAGGATAGGTGCTTCACGGGGAGAGGCGCAGACGCTGATTTGAATATGTTTGGCTCGTTTTAAATGCGGTTGGGAAAGGTCCTGCTGCAGGCCCGGCCCGGGCCTAGGTGAGGTGGGTCCCTCGGGGCTCCCCGCGGGTGCTCAACTGACCGTGCAGTACACACTGACGCGCACACACACGCACGCACTCAGCTGATGCCGGCCCGCGGGCCAGCCCCGCCCCCTTCCCGTTTAGCCGTGCGTTGTGTGGCGTCAGGCGGAGGTGAGGTTGTGGAATCTTTTTTTTTTTTCACGCCCGATGAATAATTTTCGTCCGACGAGTCCGGCGCGGGTGCGTAGCGCGGTCACGACACCGCAACGCAACGTGACCCTATACGGGGCAGAAATTTGCAATTAAAAGATAACGGATATGACGCAAACACATGTCAATTTGATCCTGTGCAGTCCAGTAATGGTATAAGTTTGGGGTACTTTTCACAACCGCTTAAAATTGTGTCCTAAAATCGTATACCCTTTATTCTGGAGTTATTGGACATTTAAAAAAAAAAATATATAACCCTCAAAGCGAATTAGTGGACGCCGCCCCTGACCTATCGGACCGTACGGCACGGCCATTGTTCGGTAGTGTAGGGACCTGTTTGGGATGATGATACCCCTACGTGCCTCGCCGTGCCGTGCCGCGGTGCTGGCGGGCTTGCTCTTGGCCCCGCCATGGAAGGGCTGCTCCCGGCGACCTCTCGCTTGGCCCCGCCCCGCCCCACCCCGCCCCGCCCCACCTCGCCCCGCCCCGCCGCTAACGCGCCGTGAAACGGTCGAGGATGCACCGCAATGACTCGCCTTACCACTTTTTTTTGTGTTGTGTGTGAATGGAGGAAGGGCGCCTCTGACTTTAGCCCCGCCACAGCCTGCCGCGCCCCGCCCCGCCCCGCCCCGCCCCACCCCGCCCCGCCCCGCCCCGCCCCGCCCCGCCACCCGTCGCAGAAGGGCTCGTCGTCACGGTGGATGCGGTTGGGTAGGCTGTCATGGACTAGACCAACGGAAAGAGGCGCCTTCTCTCTCTCCCTCTCTCTTTCTCTCTCTCTCTCTTCGCGACTTGCAATCAAGCGCCCTGGCGGCACGGCATCCACAAAGGCGCGACTGTTGTCAAGTTCAAGTTCTGTGCAGGCGGGGCCGGGGCGGGGCGGGCAGGCCGACCACCGCACCGGTGTACCGCTGCAGGCCTGCGGAGCCTGCCTGTGGACATTTCTGCCTGCTGGTATAGTTTAGTTCCACACCGCGGCAGCATTCCCCCTCCAACATTTCAACTAGAAAAAAGTATAGTTAGCAGTTCACAACTACATTTTTGCCGTTTCATCGTAATCAAGTGTTCAACTTGTATACATTTACTAGCGTTTGCTTCCAGTGCAGCTAATTGGTAAACAGTTTGAGGAATCATTCCTCCTGTAACAGGGTCCATTCTCCCCCTATAGAGAGATACTTTTACCCATTATCGAGCCGAGAGCGGTGGCCGCCTTGTGAGCTGCGCGCACGCCGCGCCGCGCTGGTGTATAACAGTATACTGTTACAGAACGCTGCTGGCGCATGTGTTTCTCGGCCAATGATGCTGCAAATAACGAAGCCAATCCTTAATTCCCGCCGCGCCGAGCTCCCCGTCCTATTTGTTCGCCCAACTGTTAAATGGCTCCTCCCCTACTCCAAGAACGGCTCAAGATTTTGGAAGTTGTTTCACTATCGCGGGTGCATTGCACGTTTGTGGCGTGCGAATGTTATGATTAAATAAACATGAGGGTTGATCACCGCAGTGATGCAGTGCACTCGAGGCGCGTAGCATACAATTGAATATCACGCCGCTGCATGTGAAAGAATTTCATGTAAATGGCAGCGATACCCTGCAGAATGCGAAAGTTTTGTTGCACTTGCTCGTTGCAGATCGTCCTAGCAGCGTTCCCAGCGGCCCGGCCCGGCCGCGGCTCAATGGAAGAGGTTCAGTCACCTGCGCGAATAAATCAGACTAGCTCCCGTTCTTTTTCCCTCTCGGCTCCGTTACAATTATGATTCTCAGATGCTTTTTCTCTAAGGGTGAGAGATTCATGTCCTCAAGCCTCATTACTCAGTACTCAACAGAAACATTTTTTTTTTTTGTTTTTAATCGCGCAAAATACTTTTTTTTTCCTTTTTCCTTTTTTCATTAAAAAATTTCAAATCCGAGAGGGGCTTAACTTCGGTAATTTGTCGTACAAAACTTTCGTCCAGTCGTTGGGGAGGGTCTTTGTTGGCACGCATTTCTGGTCCACTGCGACCATTTTGCGTGTTGGGGGTCTTAAAGTCGCCACTTCCTTCCTCTAGTTTGTTTCCTTTTCACGAAGGCTGGAACGGCTGGAAACGAAGTGCCCCCCCCCCCCTTCTCTCCCACCCCCCAGCCCCTTACCCCGCCCAACAATGAAAAGGCTATACACACACTATCACATCACCCGGCCCGGCCCGGTGAGGTGAGGTGCGTGGCGCTGCTGCATTGTTTTGGATCCTCGCGGCCACTCCCGCCTCCCGCCCGGCGTTCCCACACGTGTTGCCCCCCACCCCACCCCGCCCCACCCCACCCCGCCCCACCCCACCCCGCCGCTACACACACAGCCTTGGATAGGCTGCGCGGCCCGCGTTGCGTAGGGCAGTCCAGCCCGGGGCGGGGCGGGGATGTCCCGCGTGTAACTGGGCTGCCTGCCCTGCCCTGCCCTGCCCTGCCCTGCCCTGCCCTGCCCTGCCCTGCCCTGTCCAGCTGCTCTTGTTATTCAATGCCGCCGGCCGGCCGGGGCCTAAGGAGCGAGGTGGCGACGTGAACCCCTGCTGCTGGACCTGACCTGCCTGCACGCCAAGGAGGCCGGGGAAGAGTGGGAGAACTTAAACTGCTGTACAAATGGCGTAAATTTCTTGCTTTTCTCGTATATGTATTTTGAGTTTCTTTTTTTTTTTTTTTTTTTTTTCAAAATTGCGTCGGGCTAAAATTATCTCAAACCTATCATGTTAGCCAAAAGAGTTTATCTAGTTTCTTTCCCCTTTAAAAAAAAAATATGGACTGCGTACTATTTTTTATATGACCAGCTTTTTTACATCCGCATTTTTTTTTTTTTTTTGCAAAAAATAATAGTGAAATAACATAAATAAAAGTAATCCTCGTGTACATAAGTAGGGACGGCTTTGCTCCGGGCTGACACTGCTGAGCACGTGCACGTGGTGTGTGTGTCGTTGCTCCTGCAGCCGCCGCCGCGACGGCACAAAGGGCGATGATTGGCTGCGGAGCGCCGCCGCCGCGCCGCCGCTGGCTAATTGGCGTCGCGGACACAATTAAACGAAGCGGCACCTGCAGCTGCGGAGGGCATGGCGGGGCAGCTGGAACCCATCTGCAGCTGCGCGCCGCATCAATCGCCGTGGGGACGGGTCGGTGGCACCGCGCGGCCAGCCCGCTGCGCACGACGCGAGCGCTAGTGGGCGCTTCTTCACTCTTGTGCAGTTCAGTTGGGTTTTCCTCTCAAAATTCCGAAAATGAGTGACGATTTGACGAAAACGAAAGATCTGCTGCCACCGTGACGCAGTAAGAACTCGCTTATCCTTCCCGTCCTCCTGGACAGGATCCTGCTGGGCGACGCATCGCTGTGCGTGATAGCCATAGGGCGCCAGAGGGCCATAGGCCGCTCTGTCGGGGCGGCGGCGGCGGGGGTCCTGTTAATGAGCGTAGTCCTGGAATCGCAGGAATCCCCGTGGCCTTGTGGCCCCGTGCAGCGCCCTGCCCCTCCTGCCGTGGGACCCGGGCCGGGCCGAGCCGGCGTGCAGATACGGGACCGGTCAGCCCCCCCCCCCCCCCCGCCCCCTCCGGGTGCGGCGGCCAGACGCAACGGGACTCTCTGTGAGTGGGGCAGTGGCTCACCCAGCGGGTACCATCGGCAGCTATGCAAAGTACCCGCCGGGTACCCCCGCGTGTGTGGCCGGCCGGCCGGGCCGGGGAGGCGACGCCAAGTCGACCGCGGCGCCAAAGGACGATCAGATCTCCTTATTTTCTTCCATGTATTTTTCTTTTCTACTGACCTTTATTTTAGCATAGTTTTTTTAGGGGGGAGGGGAGTGCAGGGAGACGGGGATTTAACAAGCGATGGTGTTAACCGAATTAAAAATTTAAAAAAATTAAAAAACATAAATGTTTTTTTTTTTCTGTGTGCGGCGTGTTTCGAGCGGGCCGCGTCTGTCGTTTGTATGTGCATGCGTGCTTGCGGGAGGCAGGGGAGGAATTGTGTAGATTTTTTCCCAGCCTTAAGGCAGTTGGTACTGTATGGAGGTCGCACCTGCCTATGTCTTTGGGCTGGCTGCGTGTCTGTCTGCCTGTCTGTCCAACTGTCCGTCTGTCTGCCCGCCCGGACGGCCGTTTGCGCTCCGGCCACATCTTCCACGTGCCTGGTCCGGTCCGGATTTGTGTGATAACGGGTGCCTGAGAAGTGGCACGGGCATAACGACCGTAATGCGCGCCGCTGGCTGGAAGCCGAAGCGACTTTGCCCAGGCCCCTTCCATTCAATGCGTTTACGTAGCCCCACCCCCATACAGAGACCATGGCAGCCGCGTGGATATTGGTGGAGATGTGCTCTACCCCGACGTGGTTAGACGCTCCGGGCCGGGTGCGCCTGTGGGTAGGCCACCGCCCCGGCCGCGACGCACCCGTGCGCTGCGGCACTGCCTACCCGGGGCTGCTAAGGGGCTAAGTCTGGTGCAAGTGTGTAGTAAGCACGGCGCAACTTGATAACAACAAGTTAATTTTACACAGTGTTATGTAGCTCACCCACCCTACCTTGCTGAAATGACGTGCTCCGTGATACTCTGAGCGAGGCGTTGGTTAAATCTATAATACCGCGTGCTGATCGGGCGGGACGGGGCGGCCGCTGTGCCCCGCCGTGGGACCGGGGCGGCGCTAGGATGGTTTTGCAATGACGGTTCGGCTGCTGCGCCGCCCTGCCCCGAGTGTGACCCGCCTGGGCCTGGACCCGCCCCTGGCGCCCGGCCCGGCCCGCTCTAGCGACTGATAGCAGGGCGAGGCGGGCGATCGATGCAGGGAAACAACAACAGCAACAACAAAACCCACCCGTTGTTGGATTCCCACGGCGAACTGCAACGCCTCTCTCGCATTGCTAATTACTCGGGTTACAGCTGCTCGCAAAAGGGAGGGACGGGCGGGAGGAGGGGTGGGGGCGAGAAGAGAAGGTGCAAAAAAATCACTGTGAAAATATTTCGTCGGTGAAGAGTGGTAATAAAAAGAACTAGTCCCTAAAAATACTAACAATTGATTTTCACCGTGTGTTTCAGATGGCGGGCTGGGCAGCCGCTCTACTCCTGGCGGTCGCCGTGTGGCTACCGGTGAGTTTGTAGCCAATATATAGAAGTGGGGTCTCTCCCAGCTCGAGCTTGGGCGGGAGCGGACGTCCAAGGGAACGGCAGGGCAGAGGCTGGGGCGGGCGCGGCGCGGCACGGCGCATCCCCGCTTTCGCCACAGACGCGGCGGAAGCAGCGTGGCCAGGCTCTGCGGGGGATGTGGAAAAACTAGAGGCATCTAATTTCAGAGCAGGCGCGCGGGTGTGCTCCGCGTGTGTGCCTACCGCGTAAGGCGCCCTGGAGCGCCTGCCGATAGGCAACCGCGCTGGGAGTGGTCCGTGGGTGTGTTGCGGGCGTGCCTACCCCGACCTCGTAAGGCGTCCCGGAGCGCCTGCGGATAGGCAACCGCGGTGGTTGTGCTGCTCGCGTGTATTGCGGGTCTGCCTACCCCGAGGTTGGAGGGGGCCCTCTGCTTTGAATGTGGAGCACTTTGTCATCACTGATTTTTCATGCATTTCAGCCACGCCCAGCCGCGGCCTACATGTCAGAGCGGCATTCTGCGTCTAACGCTATTCTAGGTGAGTCGATAGAAACTGCTTTTACTGATTTTAACCCCCGTCTTTTTCCCCTGTCAAAAATCAGTTTTGATCAATTTATTTTGTTACCTCCAGGCATCAGCACGGCCTGCTCGTCGGAGAGCCTGAACGTGACGGTGCGCATGCGCCACCCGTTCCGCGGCATCCTGTACTCGCGCGGCTTCCCGCTGGAGTGCAGCACGGCGCGCGAGCAGCACCACAAGCTGTTCGACTTCCTGCAGCAGCGCGAGCGGGACCGGGAGGCGGGCCGGGCGCGGGGCCAGGGCGGCGACGGCGACAACCAGGTGCCGCCCGGGCTGCAGCCCTCCAAGGAGGTGACGCTCAGCCTGCCCGCCTCCGAGTGCGGCATCCGCGTCATGCCCAGCAAGGTACGCCATTCATTCCTTTAAAAAGTCTCACTTTCAGACCTGCTCTGAGATTTTCTTAGTAAATATCTACGTCCTAAAATATTCATTTTAAGTGTGAATAATCCGCTTGTGTCTCCTGCAGGACGGCGAGGGGCTGTGGCTGCAGACGTCCGTGGTGGTGCAGCTGGACCGGCACCTGCAGCAGGCCGCGGACCAGACGCGCACCGTGTCCTGCCACCTCCCCGCCAGGGACTCCAGCATCCTCCTGCAGCCCCTTCAGAGTCACAGGTTCACCTCTATGCAGCACCAGTCCTCCCCGTCAGAATGTTGTTTGTGGACTGCAAGCGCTGACCGAATTCTTCCGCAGGACCGGGCGGCAACGGGGCGAGGACATCCCCTCCGTGGACTTCGCTGAGGCGTCGTCGTCGTCGTCCTCGCCGACGCCGCCGCCGGGCTGGCAGCAGCAACAGCAGCACTGGCAGCGCGCGCGTGCCCTCATGGAGATCCTGACGACGGCCGGCGGGGGGCGCGACCCGGGCGTCCTGACGGTGGGCGAGGAGGCGGCCCTGATCGTCACCAGCCACCTCCCAGGCGAGTAGTGCGGGCCCCGGCCCTTGGCTTCCGTTCGGTTCGGGTTCGGTCCTCTGACCTCCTCGTCGTCCCTTTGCAGCCGGCGTCGGGTCTCGCGTGACGGACTGCTTCGCGCACGACGGCGCGGGCGAGGGCATGGAGCGGCTGTCGGACGGGCGCGGCTGCCCCACGGACCGCCTCATCCTGCCGCAGCTGCGCGAGGTGCAGGTGCGCGGGGGCGGTGCCCAGGACCAGCGCAAGCGGAGGAAGCGCGCGCCCAGCGCCGGCGGCGGCGGCGGCAGCCTGCACACGCACGTACGTACTGCCCGGGGCGGGGCGGGGCGGGAAGCTGACCTGGCGGACGCAACCTCATGCCCTCTCCGAAAAGCTGGAGGCTGCGCCGGTCCCGGTCGAGGTAGGCAGCTCAACGTGCTCCTAGACAGGTGGCGCTGCCGCGGCATCCTGATGGTCACGGCCGTGGCGCCTACCCCCCAGAGTAGACCGGCATGCGGCCGCGTTGCCCCCGGCGGGGTAGGCAGCCCAACGTGCACCAGCGGAGTGCGGCGGAGGGCCCTGCAGGCGGCGGGCGTGACGGGGACGCCGTGGTAGTCGGCAGCCTGACGGGCTGAACAGCTGCCGCCGTGCGCCTAGGAGATAGGCAGCCCATTTGGCTTGCGGCTCCAGGGTACGCCTTGCAACGGTGTTGGTCCGCTTGGCTTGCGCGGCCCCCGGAGGGTAGGCAGCCCAACCAGCTCAGTTGGTCCTGCAGGTCCGGCCGCCCACCGCGGGGCGGGCGGAGGCAAGTCTGTTGCCTCGCCTCGGCTGTTGCCCCCGCGCCGCGCCGTCGTAAAGCCCATGATGCTTTAGTAAAAGGCTTTCCGGAAGCGCGGAGGAATGCCTTTGATTATGTGACACACGCGAGCCTGGCAGGCGAGCATGGTTCAACAAGACGGGCGAGGCTAAGTGAAGTACGAAAAGCACTTTAGGATATCCAACATTGTAAATGAAATGAAACTGGCTTCTACTTTAGTAGTGAAGTCTCTGCTGCTACCCCTCCCCGGGCTACCCCGCAGTTACACGCCCGCTGCTTCAAAATGAAATCATCGCCAATAAGCCCTGCGTTCTGCACGGCGCTGCCCCTCCACCTCCTCCTCCCCCTCCTGCTCTGCGGGTGCAGACACCATGTCTCCGCGCCGGCAGCGTGCCCGTGCCCGGCCTGCTGCTGCAGGCAATTGTTGTGCCAAACGCGCCGCGGGCCATAAAAGATGAAGAATGAAGAAGGCCGTTTTAATTGCGGGTTTGCCCGTTACGCAATTTTCTCTGTGAGCGCACTCTAATGAGGCGCAAAGGGTCGATTGGGTGTACCGCGCTATGTTTCTTTTTATTTTCGGTTTTGAAAGTGAATGTGTTCCTGGGTGATGCGCGGGGGAGAGGGGGCGGGGCGCAGTGGGGTGCGGGGGAGGAAAGGGTTTGCGCGGCCGGACCGACGGGAAGTATGCGAAATTCGTGGCCGGCAAAGGGGCCGTGGGGCGTCGAGTAGAAGATGAGGGAGACGTATAGTTACTGTCTTTTGCAACAAGTGCGTTATGTTTGCCCGGCCTGGCGCTCGGCAGCCCCTTTGACTTTAGCTCACACGTTAGATGATCACAATGCGCACCGAAAAAAAGGGACCCATTGATTTTAACGATCAGAAACCAAAACGAAGGATTATGGCAG